>OX463843.1:37807046-37936472 GCA_949825065.1 Odontocerum albicorne | reverse complement strand
TCATGTGTTTTGAAGACAAGAAAGAATACATTGTATATGATGTTTAAATAGAAAAGTGGAATTTGATTTTAACAAAGTTATGGGTTTCTCTGTATGACATTAAGTATTTTATACGCAGTGAACGTGTTAAAACTTATGTGTCAAGTAGAATGAAATAGGGGAGGGTATGTGAGATGGTTTGGACATACTGAACGGCTATTTTTAAGAAAGATTAAACTAAGACTGACTAAAATTTATAATGAAACTTGTTTAACCCTGAGAGATCGGCGCACTGCTATAGCAGTGGAAGAAATTTTGTTCTACCCTTGTATTCTAAATTAATATCATTCATTTAGAATACAAGGGTACATATTCTAAAATATATTTATGTTGTAAAAATATTTGTTTTTTTGTTGTTTAAAATAAATATTTATCACGAACGTCCGAATCGTAAATATATCTCAGCACTAGATAGACAATTATATTTTTTTCTCGTAGCGCTCTCAGGGTTAAACCAGTTTGTGAAGAGGAAGGAGTGTGTTGCGGTATTAAAGCATGACAATTGAAATACATAACATTTACATATCATCATGCAGTTTCCACGTTGAGGTAGGCAGAGGATAGAATGCCAGATTAACTTTTTATTCAAGGGTAGCTGTGAATAATTTTGGGGAAATAGTATCTCCTTGACGAACTGCCTTACCAATTCAGAATGTTTCTGAGGATTTGTAAATATGTATTTTTGCTGTTACATCCTTATAGATGTTATTGAACAACTGAATGTATGATCTATCAATGCCTTGTGTCTTTAGAGCTTCTAGTATGGCAACTTTCTTGACTGAGTCAAATGCCTTTTCGTAGTCCACAAAAGCTAGGTACAGATGGAGTTCGTATTCCTCACGTCGTTCTATTATTTCCCGCAGCACTAGAATATGATCCATGTTATTGAAACCCTTCCTGAATCCAGCCTGTTGTCATTCACCCATATATCGCACATACTGTTCCTTTCACACTTTTATATCACCATTATGGTGCATTACTTAAAATTGCTAATCACTATTCGAAACAATGCAAGTCGCTCGACCCAAATGAAGTTTGACATACAAAAGTAACGTTAAATAGGCTTCACAATAAAAACATACAGTTAAAAATGTATGACGAAAATATACAACTTACCTTATACGAAACGGATGTAAATTCAAAAATGTTTTCTACAACGAATCCTTACGACGCAGTCACATTTTGTCAAAAATCTGAAAAAAAAAGGCCAAAACGTCTAACTTTTATGTTCTTAGAATTATTTACCTGTCAACTTTTGGTTGTTATACAAACTAAATAGCTTCAATATGCGGTACCAGGAACTGTCGAGAACGCGACGAACTAGAATCTTAGAAATTGACACCGATGACACTTCTCTCTCTCTCTCTCTCTCTCTCTCTTTGAATAATGGCCGTGAACTCCTATATATGAAGGAGTATACGCCAATGTCCAGTGATGTCAGCTTCATAGTATCTAGGTAGTTCTATTCATATGGGTGACACGGCACATCAAGCAACTCGGCCCAGGACTACTGTTATCTAGTGAGATACTATGGAGTTAAACTATTTTACAACTAAACTACATAGTTTACAACTAAATGAATATTTACAATAAGATGATAGTTAAATGTATATGAGCGAGCGAATGATTTAATTGCCTATCGATATTTATCATATATATTATACATATATTTTATTACAGGTTAATTTTGTTTTTGTTAATAAAATGAGTGATGCTATTCAATATGGAAATTTTATTGAGGCTCAACAGGTGGGGAAGATTTGCGGGGAGTAATATTTTTGTTTGTTTTTAAAGATCAAAGGGAAAGTATTCAGAGAACAGGAGAAGAAGATATGTTCAAGATCTCCCTCCTCCCGGCCACACTCACATAAAGAAGAGTTCCTTATATGTAGTCTGGCCAGGTGGACAGGGGAACAGCAATGTCCAAAGCGTATTCGGCTTATAGTTGTCGCTTCTCTCCGAGTGCTTCTATAATTGGAAAACCAGGGTTTGATTGGAATGTAGGGTTGAATTGATGCATATCTTTTTTCCCTAGTGAGGTTCGAGGCATTCCAGTAATTTGTCCACTCCTCCATCATCGAAGAGCGCGCCAAAGGTAATAAGTCTTGTGCAGATGTGTAATTATATTTGTCTGTATTTCCTGTAGAGGTTGCCTCTTTAGCTAGAGTATCTGCTTCTTCGTTACCCGAAATGCCTCGATGACTAGGAACCCAAGCCAGGGCGACATCAAGGCCCACCTCTTCAAGGTTGTATATAGTTTCCCTTATATTAAGTGTTATACTATTTGGGGATCGAAATGGGTTCTTTCCTATTGCTTGAAGGGAACTTAGACAGTCTGATACAATTAAAGTGTTTGGGATACTTAATTCTAAAGATGTTTGTAATGCTTCCAAGATTGCCAATGTCTCACCAGTGAATGTAGTTGAAAATTTGGGTAGTTTAATTTTTTTCTTGATATTTAAGCTTTCGCAATATATTGCTATTCCTACATGTTCCTCATTAGCAATCTTGGATGCGTCTGTGTAGAAGACAGTCCAGTCACTCCAATGGGTGTTAATGTGGTTGATGAAATCATAATTGGCGTGATAATTCGACTTATCAATACCAAAGGATTCAACAATGCGTGGATTTATAATTAAAGCTTGAAACGGGGTGCAGTATAAAGGAGGAATAGGGTTTTTTTGGACTACCACATTCAACGATGAGAATTTACGATAACTTTGTATTAAAGGGGGGAGTGCTCTGTTTCTCCAAAATATGTTTGTGGGAATGAGATCTGAAAGTGATTTCAATTTACGCAGAAGGGGGTGGGATGTTGTTTTGTATATATTGAGGAAGTATCGGGTACCTAAGAACTGTCTTCGGAAGCAGAGCGGTGGGTCCACACATTCAACCTGTAGGGCATTTGTCGGCGTAGATTTCATAGCTCCAACTATAATTCGAAGGGCCTGAAATTGAATAAGGTCTAGTTTATGGAGGATATATTTGAAGGTAGGGTCCAATAAGAATGACCCATAATCAAGGTGGCTTCTGATGAGGGCGGTGTATAGAAGTCTCAAAGTGGTTGGGTGTGCCCCCCACCAGACTCCTGATACTGCGCGAAGAATATTTATGTTTTTTTGGCAGGTTGATGTTATGTTCTCAGCGTGATTTTTCCAAGATAACCTGGAGTCGAATGTCATTCCGAGGAATTGGTGTGAACTGTGGTTAAGAATAGGGGCATTGTCAATATAAATATTAGTGGTAGGCAGTTGTCTTTTCCGCGAGAACACGACAATAGAACTTTTGGAGGGGGAAATATCTAATCCATGGTTTTTGAGCCACTTGGAGAGAGAGTGGAGGGAATTGTTTAATATTTTTTCTGCTATTTTAAAGGATTCATTGGACGCGTAAACCACGATATCATCTGCATATTGTAATACGACGGTATTGAGAGGAACCAGGTGAGCAAGATCTGCCGTATAAATGTTATAAAGGAGGGGGCTAAGGACTGATCCTTGCGGGAGACCCCTCCAAACGGTTCTTGTGAAAGACACCTCCTCCACTGATAGAAAGATGGAGCGTTCTGATAAAAGGTTAAATATGAGGTGGGGGATTTTGTTGGGTATTTTTTTGTGTAACATCTTTTGTTTTAAAATATGTAAAATGACATTGTCATAAGCTGAGGTAATATCTAAGAAAGCGGCTATAAGTGGTTTTTGATAAGTAAATGCGGAATGAATATCAGTAGTGAGAATAGCTAAATTATCCATAGCACTACGTGATTTACGGAAACCAAAGTGATTAATATCCAGAATTTTATTGTGTTCTACAAACCATTCAAGGCGGTTTTTAATAAGATGTTCTGTGATTTTTCCCAAAGTTGATGCAAGGGCTATTGGTCTATAGGAATTTCCATCTGAAAGATCTTTACCCATTTTAGGTATTGGGATAATTTTAAATATTTTCCAGGACTTGGGAATTTTTCCTGTATTAAAAATGCAATTGACCAGTGTTAGATAATATTTCCTGGTGTAGGGTAGGGTTTTCACTAAAAAGGAATATGGGATGTTATCCAACCCTGGGGAGGAGTCCTTTAAGCTGGACAAAACCATCTTGAGTTCATTTTCTGTGAAGGGCGCATCTAGAGGATGATTATGAGAGGGGAGAAAGTATGTATATGGCACGTCATATTGGGTTGGCGATGAAGAAGGAGCAATTTTATTCAAAAAGGTGTGAACCCAACACTCTGTTGGTATTTTATGTAAGCGGGTTGAGTAGATGGACCTAAATTTCTTCACATTCTCCCACACTGTTGATATTGGAGTTTCTGGCGAAAGGGTGTGACAAAACCGTATCCATCCATCTTTCTTCTTCTTAGAAAGCAAGCGTTTTGTGACGGCTTGTACTTTACGAAAAAGGAGGAAGTTTGTTTCTGTCATGTTATTTTTATAGGATTTGTATACTTTTTTCCGGGATTTAACTGCATTTGAACACTCTTCATCCCACCATGGAGGGGGTTGTGGCTTAAAGAAGTGAGGGTTTTTAAGGGGGATCGAGTAGTGAGCCGCCTGGATCATCAACTCCACGAATTTATCATACTGAGTATGAAAATTTTTATGTGTCGGCCATTCTAATTGTTGTATTGAGGCATCGGGGGAGTGGGAGAATTTGTTCCAATTGGCTTTACGGGTGTTAAATTTATAACAAGTGGGGTTAATGAATGGGGGGTGAGGTGATGGAAATGTAATGATTATGGGGAGGTGATCACTCCCGTGGGGATCAGGCACTACATTCCACGATAGCGTAGGGGCTAATGTAGCTGAACATATGGATAGATCTATTGCGCTTGAACTTTGATTCGGGGGTGTTAAGCGGGTGGGTGATCCGTTATTCAGTACGCAAAGTTGAAAATCGTCCAGAATATTCATAATTTCAGCTCCAAATCTACATGCTCTAGGTGATCCCCATAGCGTGTGATGGGAGTTCATATCCCCAAGTAAGATGATGGGATGAGATAGTGTTGATATTATATTTCTAAGTTGTGAGATGATGATGGATGACGGGCGCGGGATATAAACTGATATATACGTAATATTCTGGACTCTCGCAGCGACTGCATTGAAGCTGGCGTCCCGAGAACCCAGAACCACTTGCGTATATGGAATGGATGATAAGATGAAAAGGGCTGCTCCACCCTTTCCATCCGCCCTATCGTCCCGTAGCCACGAGTACCCGGGAACATTAAATAATGCCCCCGGAGATGACCATGTCTCCGAGACGGCGGTCAAAGATGGGCAGAACTCACCTAGCATCAGGAGAAATTCAGCCTTGTTGGAGGGGAGGCTACGACTATTCCATTGCAATATTCTTGATGATAGGTGAGATTTTCTTTCGGCCATTTTTTATATTTAATTAAGGGAGGTCGGTCCGGACCTTCCTTGTATTGCATCTGTTTCTTCAGATGTGTTAATTTGGTAAGTTAAATTTTGTGTTTCGTTTAATATTTCTTTGGCAACGTTGGACGTTATATGAGGAGAATTGTATAAAAGACCAGAGATGAGTGATATGAGTTTATTTAATGTTGAAGAAATGTTTGTATCTAGTGATTGTGCAGTGATTGGAGTGTCTCGAGGGAGGCCACATCCATTAAGAAGATTTGTGTTTGGACGCCATAAGAGGCCCTCAATCTCCCTCTTCGTCGAAGGAGTGATATGAGGGCGAAAAGTGGGACCTGATGGTTTGGTGGCATTTAACATTTTTGGTTTCCACGACTTATGGTGGTTAGCAGAGGGTGTATTTTGGGAAAGTGGGTGCGAGATTTGTTCACCGTGTGCCGTAACTTCGGCGAAGGATTTCACAGAGGTTGGGGTGGATTTGGATGCTTCCTGGTAAGACATATTCTGGTCAGTCATAAGGCGTTTTATGTTTGTTTGTCTAGTGAATTCCGGGCAGGATCTATCCACTGCCGTATGACGCCCACCGCATGTAATACATGTTGGAGCCGTTACGGAGCAGGTTTCACCTAGGTGAGATTGGCCACATTTGAAGCAACGTGCAGATGATCTGCATTGTTGCTTCGTGTGTCCAAAACGGAGGCACTGGTAGCACTGTATGGTTGGGAAATAGTACTTTTCTACCACTAAAGAGTTGTAGAAAGCATAGCCCCTCTGAGGTAGGACCTGTCCGTCAAAAGTTAGTACCACTGTTTGTGTAGGGACCCATGTCACACCATCTGAGTTGGTTATTTTGCGGTTAAGTCTTCTGGCTTTCTGGACTCTTCCATAGCCATCCGGTACTTCCAGGTTTTCTATAATTTCCTCCCTCCTTCCATTCAACCGGGATTCCTCTTACGAGGCCCATTTTGGTGACCATGAAAAAAGGAATAAATGATTTAAATCCATACTCGGCAAGGGCTCCATTTTGAAGGAAATTATTAGCTGATGGGAATTTATCGAAAGCTACAGCCAATCTATTTCGGCCTATTAATTTTATGCCGTTTCTTGGCGAAATGTCCGGAATTTTATTTTTTTTAAGAAACATCCCAAAGGAAATTGAGTTGATGGATGTTCCTGGTGACTCTGAAGTTTTTTGTACATGTACCACGTAAGGGGATCGGTCATGTTTGCCGTATTCCCTTACCTGGGGATGAGACGGGGTTGTAGGGGGTATAGGTGAGGATGTTGTAGGGGTTGTGATTGTTTGAGGTATTTCAGATGGTACATTAAGAGGGGTTATCTTTCTTTCCGGCGATTCTTGGCGGCTCCCTGGCTTTAGGTTCCTCGTTCTCTTTCGTTTAGTTTTATTTTTCACTTCTATGAAGGACGAGACCGGGATTTCCTCTTCAGTCAACAGCTCACTATCAGAGTTTAAATCTGGTGGTTTGGGATCAGGAGGTTTGTGTGGAATCATTTTGCCTACGAACTAAAAAAAAGAAAGAGAAAAAAAACGACACGAGGAAAAAAAAATTTGAAGAGAGAAAAAACAAACTACCTACCTTTGGATCTACGATGAAATCAACCACAAATATGTACACAATCTAAGTTAAAATACAATACGTATATGAATAATGGTAGTATGAACGGTTATTTGTTATATGATCTAAATTAAGATGAATTTAGTGTAAAAAAGTTAGTATTTTTTTTTAACCAAAAATGCACAACTTTCCCGGGCCGACGACCAGAGAGACCCCCCGATGACACTTCGCTACACATAATTTTGTAGTTTTAATAACAGTTTATGGCATGGAAATATCCTTACTGCCAGCTTCGTGTTTTTCTTTAAATTACTTCTTTCTTTAAAATGGCGGCGAGCTCTCTTCGCAAAACCTCTACAACTTCAAAAAAACCGTGCCCGATGTATTCTATAGATCATTCAGTTGAAGAGTCATTTTGTAATAGTGTAAGTAACAGCGCATTTACAAAAACTTGTCACTTAATTTTTTTAATGAAGTGAAAAAACAAAAAAATATGAAAATAATATTTTATATTCAAAAATTTAAATTAACACACACGATTGTAAATTATAAATGCTGTCAGCTTAAATTGTAATAATCGTAAAAATAAAATGAAAGTAAGTTTATTTAACATATTAATTATTTAGACATGGCAAATTATAAGAAATATTAAACCAGCACCTTTTTGACCGATCCCTCATTATTATCAATTATTACCAAAATTTAAAACAGTCTCCTTTGCTTGGCCCGAAAGCGGTTTTCCCTTTCCTAATTTCGACATGGTAGTATGTTTCTAATCACCGAGTATTTTAACAATAATACAAACGTGCGCTCTGCGCGAACCAGTCATGTGGCATTCTAAAACCAATACCACTACACAAGTTGTGTAAAACAGAGAATGTTACTCACACTATTGCAAAATGACGTTTCAAACTGAATGATATATACCAGATAACGTCTTCCTGTTTTAACTGTATGAAGTAAATTCTAATATATGATAGAAGTGCATTTGTAAGAGTAAATTGAGAACTCAATGAGTGGTTTGATATTAAGGAGAGGAAGGATGTGTGATGTATCTTAAGTCGTTTAATTTAAATTTAGATTCGTATGTGTGCAATCTAAGAGAGGTGTACGAATGAGTAAAGTAAATGTATGTGAACTTTTGTATGTAGACGGTATGGTTATGCTTGCTGAAAATGCAGGTGGTTTAATTAATATGATAATATAAGCTATATCGGAAATGTCAAGTAAAAGGTTTGAAAATAAATGTAACGAAATCAAAGATTATGGTCATAGAACAGTGTAGTTAAAAGTGTGTGCGATGTATTGGTAAACTAATAAAACTGGCGCAGGTTGATGAGTTCTGTTATCATGGGCGGTATGTTTAAGTGTGATAGACTAGTTGAAAGGAACATTAAATGGAATGAAGACATCAGAAATGAATACATGGATAAAATGAATATTTTAAGTAAGATAAAGAAAGGAATTTTAAAATGGTTTGGATATGTAAAGAGAACGAATAATGAAAGAATGACTAAGCTAATATAAAAGTGCAAGGTGGGTGTGGAAGAGGTAGACCAAAAGAAAACATGGCTGGAGCAAATGAAACAGCTTTGAAACTAGGCGAAATGAAAATTGTAAATAATAGATGTACGAGTATTAAGGAGGCGAAAGTTGTGTTCATGGATGGAAAATATTGGAAATCTTTTGTACCTATTCCACAAGAAACACGGCGTGATGATATTTATGTATGCAGTTTTCACATTGGATTAGACACCATTTTGACTATACTTCGTTGTATAACTAACATATAACCTTTGGTTTGACTATATTATTTTCAAACTTTTTACTAGGCATCTTTCATACAGCTTACTTATCATATATCTTAAATCCTCCATTTTCAGCAAGCGTAACTATATAATCGCATGTACAATTCCACATTCATTGTACAATGTAAATTATATATTTATTTCACTAATTAAAAAAAAATCACACCAAAAATAAAAAAAACATTTATTTTGCTCAATTTGTTGAAAAATATAAACTAATCGATTTCTAAGTCTTCCCTTATTATATTCATATAAAACATAAATTGTGGTTCTTTTGTAAAATATGTTTTTGCATTATGTATAATAACGTTCGATGGCTCAGTCGTGATCTAGCTCTGAAGCGTTTCGTTAGTATGCTGGGTGAAATAAAATCATTTTTAGAAAAAAGAAGGTAATTTGTCCAGAACTTCAAAATGTGAATTGATTGAACAACTTGCTGTTATTTTCTGATTTTATACATTCAATCAAACTTCAGAGTCGTGGTTAAAACATTCTAACTCTGCATTATTATATCAGAACATTTTGTTGATATGTGGGTACATTTCATATTCACAATACTCTGTGCCACAATGCTTCGAATGTATTTAATGTAATATTGATGTAAGTTTTGTCTTGCCCTATATAAGAGCTGACACTGTCATTTGATTGTTCTCATTAAATAAGAAAAAATGTAAAGAAGTAATCCTGCGAAGGGCTCATGCCAAGGATAATCAGGAGGAATGGGAAGAAAAGGATACACAAGCTACCAATTATATACTCGTATATGGCGCAATAACTAACAAACAGTTAGAATACATCCATGAATGTGAGTCTGCTTTTGAAATACTTAACAAATTTACTGAATTAGAAAAAATGAATTATATGTTAAGAGCATTACCATCAAAGTACAGTCATATTGGTGATTTGATTGATGTTTTTCCGGAGAGAGAAAGATCCGTTGAATACTTGAAAAATAAAATTCAATCAAAATCGCGACAAGAAAAAAATTATTATGAAGAAAGTGCTTCAAAAACTGAAAAAAATTATGCATTTAAAATAGAAACAAACAAGTCAAATATGCAAAAAAATATATGTTATAATTGTGGTAAAACTGGCCATATTCAAAAGTACGAGTACTGTTGGCATGGTCAGGCGAAATATTTAAAAAATGGTTATTATTCAAATTATCAAGAGGGTAATCGTAATTTTGTTAACCAACGCAGACGCGGAACAAATTTTAAAAGTCGACCCAAATTTTTTTTTTGTGCAACAATACTCGACAATAACACGTCAAGTATACAAGAAATAATGTTAAATAAAAAAACTAATTGATTGGTTACTGGACAGCGGGTGTACTGATCATATGATAAATAATGATAAGCATTTTGATAACGAAATAACATTAAAAAATCCTATTACGGTGAAAGTTGGTGATGGAAGAATGTTGGAAGCAACAAAGGTTGGTGATATTATAGTTTATTTTCCTGTTTATAACACTGAATCCATAGTAACTATAAAAAATGTATTTTATGTCAAAAAAATGCAACAAAATTTATTGAGTTACTCGAAGATCACTGACACTTATAAAATACGAGTAGTTTCAAAAGAGCAATTCTCGAAAATATATTAATTGGGTGGTACATTGTCAGCAATAACGAAGAAGGATAAAGGATTATACAAGATAAAAAGTTATGTTTCAAATAATAAAATACTCGCAAATGTAACAAATAAAACATTAACTTTAAAAGAAAAACTCCATCGTGCACTCGGACATGTAACTTTTAAATATCTGGATATTATGTGTAAGGATCAGTTGCTGGAAGGGATTCCAAAAGATATAAAATCAGACTATATGAAGTGTGCTATATGTATCGAGAACAAGATGCATAATTTACCCTTTAAAAATAATAGAAAAAGAGCGGAAGATATACTAGAAATTATTCACACTGATCTGAATGGACCTCATAAAATAACTGGATGTAATGGTGAGAAATACTTCGTAAGTTTTATTGATGATGTTTTTGTTAAAATTGTTCAACCTATTAAAATTTATGAAGATAATTCTGGAGCTCTTGCTTTAGCTAAATATGGTAACTTTATAAAAAAATATAAATATTGTTAATAATGTTAAATTCATGAAAATTTTAAAATTGGAAATGTTGAAATTAATATAAATTTGGTTTATGACAAAAAACTGATTATGCTGAATTGCAATTGAATTTTTGTGTAACATTTATTTTGTAACATTTAAGTTGATAAAATATATTTTTTTGAATAGTTGAAGTATTGTTATGAGTTGAAGGTTAAATGTAACTAATGTTTAATTCTGTCATGTTTGTAATTTGTGAATATAAATGTAAGAAGGCGTGTTGATATGTGGGTACATTTCATATTCACAATACTCTGTGCCACAATGCTCCGAATGTATTTAATATAATATTTTCGTAAGTTTTGTCTTGCCCTATATAAGAGCTGACACTGTGTCGTTTGATTGTCCTCATTAAATAATTTTAACACATTTATAGTGAAACTTAATATATTTGCAAATAACCTCAAGAGGGATGAATTAAAACATTTTCCTTCTTTAAAGAAGCATGGTAAAAAAATAAAAACCATAAAGAAATTGTACCGGAACTTTATAAAAAGTAATAATTGAAAACACGAAGAAAATATTTTCCGAAAGATTTTTGAATCTTGACCAAATAGTCAACACCTTGCCTTTTTTTAACTTGACCACATTGCATCAAGTATGAACATCTCTAATTATAATTCAATTTGGTCGGGTTAGAAGATCTGGAAATAGAATTAGTAGAGTTTCAAAGTAGTTTCGTTTGGATAAATAAACTTGTGTAACTAAATAATAAAAACCATTTAACGAAATATTGAAGAGGAGAATGTAATTTAAAATTAATGTAACTCGGTTCTCAGCATATTTAAGTCAATGAAAAAAATTTCAAACGCTATTTTGATAATGTTTGAGTACACTTATGTTCCGGATAATTATTTTTGTCGATAAATTTTATCAAATCAAACGTGATAAATCACCTTGGTCAAGATTTGACTGCAGCATGTGTGGAATTAAATGCATAAACCCTCAAAGAGTGAATTGGCATTAGACAAACAACAATAAAAATCTACAAGCTATAAATTAAAAAAACATAATTTTTAAAGTATACTATACACTTTATTGTGGAAAACATATTTGGATTTTTCATTTCAATTTCTTATGATTTATCTGACACGCAAAAAATTGGTTTTGAGAATTGCGCATATTCTTTGACATACTTGAAGAAATAGATTCATCATCCCTGGCCTAAGGGATTATTGATGGATTCTTACATGACCTCGGTTTCGTCGGAAACTTTTTTTTACGAACGTCGAAAATACTGATTAGAAAGAAATAAGTGAAAATTTTGACTTAACACATCCATAAAAATAATATTGAATTGAATTGTCCTATTGAACCGTTATTTACTTGCAATTGACCCATTTACAGTTCGTAAGCAGCTCGCGGTTTCATCGCTGTAAAGTGAAAATCAAATCGAGTGGGGAAGAACTTCATAAGCGAACTTTTATGTGTTCACAAACGCCTTGTGAGGTTTGAACTAATGTCGCTTTCTTCCACTCTTGTTACATTGATATTGTCTGTGGTTACAAACGAATGAAAAGGCGCAGGCGCAATTTATCGCGAGTGTTTGACGTTTATTCGTCTGGCTCTCTGGTCTGGCTTAACAATGGGTTTCGAAGTGAATAGGTTTCATGGTGAAGTTGATGAAGAATTAATTTGTCCTATATGTTCTAGTGTTCTCGAAGAACCTGTGCAGGTAATAAAATAAGTGACAAAATATTTTTTTCGCTAACATTATTCTCATCAGATGCTTTTTGCTACAATGTTCCGCAGTCAATACTTCATATTGGGTCACATTGGGTTTTAGTTTTGTTTTCTCTTTGTCGTTAAAAAAACGATATGTTTTGAAATATTCTATTAGTGGAAATTTTCTGGAGTAATTCATTTATACTATTTTACTTGATTGATTATTTGAAGCAATATTTTTTTCAAATTAGCGTATGGATAATCGAACATGATCAAGTAATTTTTTGGGTTTTTGTATATAATGATCTTTGAATGAAATAGATACATTAATTTCACTATTCAAAATAAACACACTGAGTTGTTTTTAGTTAGAAACAAAAAAAATATGTTACTATTTATTTATCCATACATTATTTGTGTTCTTTTGAGTGAATGTGCAGTTCGATTTTTTCGTCCAAAAATAGGAGATATTATTTTTAAATAATACTCGCATTTTTGTGCAAGCGCTTTTTGCCTTTTGGAAAGCAGCCATTGAATTTATGTTTATGAAAATTTATGAATGCAATATCAAGTCCTTACAATTACACTAGGCCTATACATAATATTTTCACACAAGATATATAATAATAACGTGAGGTCAAGAAAAAAAAAGAGTGGGAAGTGTAATTTTTAATAGATTAAACCAATAAAAAAAGAGTGGGAAGTGTAATTTTTAATAGACTTAAACCAATAAAAAAAAGAGTGGGAAGTGTAATTTTTAATAGACTTAAACCAATAAAAAAAAGAGTGGGAAGTGTAATTTTTAATAGATTTAAACCAATAAAAAAGCAGAGCTTATTTTTTTATTGTTCTACATGGTTCAGTATTAATTAATGCGATACGACTAGTGCACTTCATCATAAGAGTTGGTGTTCTTCTTTTCCTGTTAAAGATACTATACAACTTCCACCAAAAATTCTGAAACCTGGCCATTTCGCGAATCAAGTACTCTTTGTTGCAAGACACTGAGCTCCTCAGGCACTGCAGCGAGTGTCGCATGGACTGTCCCTCACTGTAGATACAGAGAGTAAATCCATCTTGCAATAATCCATTTTATTTATTTATAAGTAAACAGTGCAATGTACCTTTTAACAAAAATAAAAGAAAGAAGAGCCAGTAGTGAATGCTCAACACTTGTGACTTTCCATTTGTTTATTCTAACAACAGTGGGTGGTTGTTCCAGAGGCTTAATGATCCTAATGAAACTGTGCCTAGATTTCAACCTTTTGACCGGGAATTTGTGGTTAAGCAAAGAATGTCAGGTTCATTCAATTAGTTGGATCTCTCACCACTGTTTCTATTTTCTTTCCTGATTTTTGAGGGAGCAATCCCAATGAGAAAGTAATATAAAGTGTCACCGCACCATTGATACTTTTTATTTATTTACTTCAGTACCAGACTTCAGATTGAAAAGTACTCGTAACCATGTTACTTTTTCAATGAAGCTTTAAGATTGAGATGATCAAGTTCGAATATTTTTTTAATTGAGAAATAAATACAAATTGTTTAGAATTAGGGACAACTTTTCTTTAAGACTGAGATGATCAAGTTTGAATATTTTTTTAGTTGAGAAATAAATACAAATTGTTTAGAATTAAGGACAACCTTTTGAGGGTAAACTCTCCTCCATGCCATCAAATGATTATGTATGAAAATTCCATTTGTGTAAACATATGAATTCTTTTAATTCGAATTAAAACTAATCTATCTATACAAATAGCATATAAGGTAAGATAAGTTTGTATGATAAGTTTTGGGAAGACCTAGATAAATAAAATAACATTAGGATATGCAAGCTAACTTAAATGTAAAAAGTGATGAAAGTAAGAAAAATGACCGAATGCGAAGGAACCTTCATGTTCTGTCGACATTATTTTGCATGCTTAACAATCCCAATTGTCTCATACTATCCTGAAAAAATCCAGTTTCAGAACATGGACATTCTCTTCCATCAGCCAATGAGACTCCTTGCATAGCAACATATCACACCACAACTTACACATTCTCATTTCCGGTTCACTCGGTGCGACTGGAATTAACTTCCAAGATTTACCAGATGTGCACCATCCTTATTTACATTTAAGAGAAATTTTAAAAAACATTGCATTACTCGGAATATCCTTGAATCCTAATTTTCCTTTAACTCTCTTCCTTATGTACGAGTCTTGCGGACACTCTTCAACAAATCTGCGTTAGATATCAAGAGAAGTGAAGAGTTCTATATGAAAGAAGACGTTTCTTTGGTTAGTGATACTCTCTTCAGATAAGTATGGAGATACATTACTTTCTTTTTAAGATGGAAAACTTCTTCCATGAGGAATAGATAGACATGTGTAAATGTAAATGGGTCTTGAATATATTTGAACTTACTAATTTCCTTTTTTCTAGGCTCCTGTTTGCGAACATGCATTTTGTCGAGGATGTATAACAGAGTGGATAAGCAGACAACCAACTTGTCCAGTGGACCGCCAAGCGATTACCTCTGGACAGTTGCGGGCAGTACCGAGAATTTTGAGAAATCTACTTTCCAGGTTTGTTTATTTGTAATACATAACACATCGATCAATAAGTCCCGGGACTAACAAACAGATGGCGCCTCTAATAACAAATCCATACCATTCTCAGTTAGTACCAACCTTTAGAAGTTACGTGTCAAATTTTCATGGCATTCTGACATTGTGTCATTGAGTTACAGTGGTTTTAGTGACGCTACTTTTGCTATTTTCAAAACAATGAAAAAAACCGAATTTCGTGTGTTGATAAAACATTGCTTTTAAATGGGAAAAAATACCGTTCAAACTTAGCGATGGCTTGAAAAGTGTTATCCGGGCTCTGCTCCGTTGAAAACAACCATTTGTCGGTGGTATGCTGATTTCAAACGCGGTCGTCTAGATACAAATGATGCTGAACGCTCTGGTCGTCCAAATGAGGCTGTTACACCAGAAAACATAAAAAAATCCTCAAAATCGTGATTTCAAATCGCAAAGTAAAGTTGCATGAGATAGCTGACATCCTGAAGATATTATTTGGTACTGTTTACACTATTTTGCATGAACATTTGGTCATGAAAAAGCTTTTTTCGAAATGGGTGCCGCGTTTGCTCACAATGGAACAGAAACAACAACGCATCCATGATTCAGAGCGCTGTTTGGCACTGTTCACGCGAAATAAACAGAAGTTTTTGCGTCAGTATGTGACAATGGATGAAACTTGAATCCACCACTATACTCCGGAATCAAATCGGCAGTCAGCTGAGTGAAGAGCAAGAGTGAAAGTCGTCCGAAGCGACCAAAAACTCAACAGTCGGCTGGGAAGGTTATGGCCTCCGTATTTTGGGATGCGCATGGTATAATATTCATTGATCACCTTGAAAACAGGGAAAAAAAAAAGGGAAAACCATCAATAGCGGATATTACATAGCGTTATTGGAGCGTTTGAAGGCAGAAATTGCAAAAAAACGGCCTCATATGTCGAAGAAAAAAGTTCTCTTTCATCAGGACAATGCACCGTGTCACAAGTCGATGGTAACGATGGCCAAATTGCATGAGTTGAACTTCGAATTGCTTCCGCACCCACCGTATTCTCCAGATTTGGCCACCAGCGACTATTGGCTGTTCGCAGAACTCAAAAAGATGCTCCAGGGAAAGAGATTTGGCTCCAATGAAGAAGTGATTGCCGAAACTAACGCCTATTTTGAAACCAAAGATAAATTGTTCTACACGGCTGGCATAGAAAAGTTAAGAAAGTGTTGGAATGAAAATATCGCTCTTGAAGGAGACTATGTTGATGAATAAAGAAGAATTTTGGCAAAAAAATGTTGTTTTAGTAGTTAGTCCCGCGCCTTATTGATTGATGTGCTATGTGAGTATAATCTAAATACTCGTGGATGTATGTACTGATATCTAAAATATTCATTCTTATGATACCCGTTAACATATCTGAATTGGTGATGCGAATATGTTGAAGGTAGGGGCTGTATTGTGAGACTAAATTATATTCTATCCCAATAATGGAGCCTTCTCTTGATGAGATATTTAACCAGACTGGAACCCTTTTTATTTTTTAGGTACTATTGATAATCGAATAGTTGGTTTGACGCTTGCCTCAAATATAGTCTTGGAGATTGACTCTTTTCTACTGCAAAATTTTCTTTAGAAGTATTATACGACGTAGTGGTGCCACAATTCATAAAGTGAAATCACTGCTGGCAAGTATCATTCCTCCAGCGACCTCTGTCAAAATTTCGGCCAGAAGCGATGCGTAATTAACGTTTGACAGCCATCGAAATTGATCACTTTGAGTTGGGTTCCATGATAAAACATTTTTATTTGAAGAAGTTTACAGCCGCGCAGATCAGAATCAAGTTGAATGGAGTTCACTGAGAATCTGCACCAACATTAAAGACTTAATATCTGGATAAATGAGTTTAAACATAGTCATACGTGCACCAAAGATGAATCGCACTTCGGACGCCCAATTGCGTCCACCACAGGAAATCATTGAAAAAATCCATGATAAATGGAAGACTGCGAAGTGCATGTGTGCGAGATTGCAGAGGCTGTGGTCATCTCAAGTGAACAGGTGCACAATGTCCTACATGAAAAATTGAACATGAAAATGCTGTCTACATGATGGGTGCCACAATTGTTGACTGTCAACCAAAAATGCACTCGAAAGGACATCTGAACGTAGTGTTTGGCAACTGAATCTGAAAGACTTTTTGCGTCGATTTGTGACTGGGCGAATCTTGGATCCACCACTACACACCAGAGTTCAAAGTTTAAATAGCAGTCAAAACAATAGACAACTGGTGAAAGTACGCGGAAAAAAGTGACGACAATAGTGTTGACTGGGAATGTGAAGTTCACTCTTTTTTTGAGATTGCCAAGGAATCATCATGATTATCTATCTACTTAGAAAAGGACTACACAATAACGGGAGCCTACTATGTGGCATTATTGGACCCTTTGATTGGCAAATTGGAGGAAAAATGGCCAAGATTGGCACATCAAAATGTGCTCTTCCACCAGGATAATGCTCCATTCTACAAATCGACCCCGTGCAACTTCTTCCCGAAATTAAAAAATTTACTTGGTGAAAATAAATTTTCTTCAAATCAGGACATGATCACTGCAGTAAATGACTATTTCGCAGAGTTTGACAAAACATATTTTTCAGACGGGATGAAAAAAATGCTGGACCAACTACCCTCATATAATGAATTAAAAAAAATATTCCAATAATTTAATAATAGCGTATTAACATCATTATATCACACTATGAACAAACTCAGATCCATTAAAATTGTGTGTTTACAAATTACCTCTTGTTTTTTCAATTTATAAAATTTCTTATCATATATATATAATATATGTTAAATAAATAAATGTATTTCATCAGGAACATGGGGGATGCCATAAAACATCTATATCCAGATCGATCCACTGCCTAGCACTTTATGTTCTCCCATGCATCTCCCTTTTGTAATATTTAAGGTGTAGGACAAAGTGTTTGATTCGTTTAGTCCCTTACTGGTGACAAAATAGCACTCTATAGACCAGCTCTTTCACAGTACCAAACCTTTGTGACATTTAGAGACCCTTCATGCCCTCTGTGGATTCTCTGAGTAGAATATCCATAAGAATGATGAAGAAGCCAAGATACAGCTCTTCTGGACTCCTTAAGTGACTATGAAGCACTTAGACAAGACACTAAAAGTCCATACACAGAATTTGAATGCCTGGTACTGGGCTTTGATCATGACTTACAACTTCGGGGATTCACTGTTAGCAAAGAAAACTTTTCATGCTGAAGGACTGTGGAAGCAGTTCAGTTCCTGTGCTTGTTGAAAGTACCTTCAAATGTTAAATTTGAGCCCATCAAGACTCATCAGGAACAAAACTGCATTGAAGTCCTGAGACGACAGAGGTTTACCTTAACATACACGCTTAGCAATGTAATCTCTATTTAGTTTCCACACTATGAAATTCGTCGTTGCTGGGCCTCGTAGTCGAGCATCCCCTCGCCATTCCAACGTCAATTCAGTTAGAAAGCGAAGCTGTGCCGTGGAGTTTTTTCTTTTTAAGTGAGTGAGCTGTTGCACACCAGCAATCTCATCGGCCACACTGCCGTACTGGACCCAATGGCACACTGAAGTGAGATAATCGGAGCACACTGGCATGTTTTTTTTTCCAAAGTCATAGGTATTCTTACACCCTGGAATACTAGGCGGAAAGAATACCTGTGACATTTGAGGGAAGCAGCACCGCAGTTGTACGCCACTGGTACAAAGAACTGTAAACAATAGGGCGATGATCGCTGCTCGAAATTGATCCGGTCAATTCCATAGGCGTAGAGTGGAATCAATTCCAAAGTCGTAGAGTGGTGAAAGTTGCAGAGTAGAGATTCCTCTTTTCGAAGTTGTAGCTGGTTTCAAGTAAAAGTCGGTAGGGAAAGTGAACTGAGAATATTTATTTTGGCATTTTCCGCTTCTTATGTGCGGCCAATCGCTTATCGCAAGCGCCTGTTTTCGCCTCTGCATTCACTCACACTCCGCGAAATGACACATTTTTCTGCCAGTGGTGTGCATGCAAAGGTAGGCTGGTCTGCGATATACTCTAGCGGTGGCTGCGCATAAGTCACATTTCCGTTACGGTCGCGACACCGCACGGACCCAAACAAACATAAAAATATCATACAACATACCAAAATATCGAATTATAACCAAGAAATTTACATATTAATATCAAAATAAAAACACATACAAATATTATACATCAAAATCTTAACAGGAATTTATACATGTCAAACAAGAAAAACGTCTTATGTTTAAGGCGATGCACCTGTTCGGTACAGTCGCCTCGACTTCTCCCAGCATTTACATACATTACAACTCACATGACTATAGTATATACAAGAAATCAATTATATTTCATGCTGATGCATACATCCGATACAGCGGGGTTTGAACGTATGACCTTCTGCACGGAAGTCCAGTGCGTTACCGCGTGGCCATGCACCTCCACTATGATATAACACGTTTTTCGACATGTGGCTTTCTCTTCCAACCAACCAGAAAAAGTTTTAAAACTTCTCAAATGAAAGTCAGACTTTAAACCTTTTAAAAAAGAACAATAAAAATGAAACTCGCAACTCAAGTTTGGAAATCAGATATCTCACCAACTAGGCCACAGAGATCATCAATACTATGTATTTGAATCTGGAAGGAAACCAAACATATTATCGAGTGTATTTTTATTATATTCCAGATGTAGTGAGAGAGTATAATTTTACCAAATAGTGTATAAATAAAATTATTTCTAGATTACTGTTTGTGTTATCCTAAATGCAGATTGATAGCTTTTAATTTCAGATATACGAGTATAACCATTATGTTCTTTTAAAACAGTTTTTTCCCTGAGTATTTTATAATAAATAAGAAAGTGATATATGTTATTGATAGGCAGCTTTGTGATATTATACTCGTGCATTTTAAATTTTCAAATTATTTCCTGGTAATAATTTTTTTATTGATTTTCTCAATGACAGCTTTAACCCTTTTGACCGCAGGCTATTTTATAAGGTAACTAAATGACAATAATATAAGTTATTTATTACTAATAAATTACTTCAGGAAATAATACTTTTTCTTGAAGCTGATAATAATTAAAAGCGGAGAAGATAGATAGTTCTTGCTTAAAAATAATACAAAGAAAACAAACACTTTTTTTCTAGAGTTGCTAATCAAAATAGATTGTAAGTGAGAAATGTTAAGAATTTACAAAGTTTGTTTGGCTATATTCTTCTTATCAGTTATCATTTCTTTAAAACACATCTTTTATTACAATACAAGTGACATAATCACACTGTTTTAACTATAATAAATCAATATGTATCAATTATTAAAGGAAATAAATGGAAATGACAAATTTCAATGGATATGTTGTATTTTTGAGTTTATTATTTATTTAGTTTTTAGACATTTTTTTAATTGACTTAATTATTTCACCAAAATGTGAAAACAAATTAACTCAAATTAGTTACTCTGTTCTTAGAATGAGAGACCTGTTTCACTCTTTGAGAGCATTTTCAAAACGGCTTATATTGTTTTGTAAATGGATTGAAACAATTACAACAAAACAGTATACTGACCTTCCTAACATGTAAATTTCAGTATGACTGGTATTCAGATAACGTATTATTATTTATTACTGGAAAACTATTTCAATGTGTAAAATAGGTAGTTATGAAAAAAATCAATTTAAAGGAGTTGGTTATAAGATAAATTGATGATTTTTATTTTCATTAGACAGATTTTTCAGTAATCTAAGCAAAATAGATAATATATCTTAAAAAACAACTTGATATGGGAAGTTAATGTCACTTACAAGTTTATTGTGTCAATTTTTCTTTTTCATAGTTAAGTGAAAATTATTGTGTCGAAAATAGAATTCTTCAATATTGATACCAATAAATGTTTTTTTTTAAATATTTCCAGGTTGTCTATAACGTGTGACAATGCCACTTATGGCTGTCCATCGATAGTGAAATTGGATATGCTAGCTTTTCACCTGGCCGACTGCCAATTTAATCCAAAACGGCCGATGCTCTGCGAACAAGGATGCGGCATGATTATACCAAAGGATGAATTGGACAATCACAACTGCGTAAGGGAGTTACGCACTCTCATTCAGTCACAACAGAATAAACTAGACGAGTTCCAAGTGCAAATAAGTGAATTGAAGTTCAATATTAATGAACACAGAAGGGAACTCTCATTACTGAAAGTAAGTGTAATTACGAGTATATATTATTCATAAGACATTGTCATTTGTTTAGTAAAACATTATTTATTCCACTTAATATAACAGTATAACCTTAGCGGTGTCAAGGTTTTCACTTCGTCAGGGGAGCACAGAAAATACTGGTTTGCCGCAAACGGGAGGTTTAGGGATTCCATATTGTCATACTGAATCTCCATCATTGTTTAGACCTTTGGAAATCTGCCCTGGCCAACTTTATTCATATTGCTATCTTTTTGTAGGGTTCGTCCATTTCAAGTGATCCAATGGGTGTTGCTTGACCATTTTATAATTAAATAATTTTTTGTTTCTAGATTACAGAATCCAAAAATAATAATAGTTTTTTTTAACTCCGATGGCAACCATTTTTGTTTTACGATACACGCTGATTCTTGCGTTTGTAGAGGTTTACGATAACATATTACTCAGAACTGGTAAACCCTAGGTTAATGAAACAAAAACCACTTTATTAAGGAAAAAACAGCCTAAATATTTAATGAAATTTGCATCCAAAATAGTCAAAATCCACTTGAAAATTTGACATCTAAATTAACAAATTTTCAATTTTCGAATGCATTTTACCCCATAAAGGAATGTAATCTCAGGCTTAATTTTTTGAGGGAGTGTAGCTACCTAAATATACTGTATTTACAAAAGAAAAGATCAATACCAACATGTGCTTATTTTACACGTTACAATTTTTCAAAAACTGAATATATCCAATAAATCAAAATTTTGAAGCCTTGTATCTCTGTTCGCACAAAGTTTAAAAATCTGAAATTTTACAGATAAAACCTTTATTGTGTATTATTTTCTTTCAATGGTCTTACAGCCCATATCGAGATGTACCTTCGTCAATCTTCGCCTCCAACTCCACCTGTCTTCCTCCTCGACCCTCCAATCCTGCTCCTGTAGCAGCCGGGTTGCGTCCCTCTCAACTTCGTCCTCCCATCGCAGCCTTGGCCTGCCCACTCTCCTCCACCCGGGTGCCCTTCAAGGATTCAGAAAATGCCGTTGTTCCAAATACTTCTTGTATGGCTGTCAGGGATCTCCCTACTATATTGAGGTCATCTGCATACCCAACTATCTGGCTGTTTTGGGAGCATATATTGGTGTTTACATTATTATGGTGTGTCTTTCTGTTGGTATATTCCAGACTCAGATTGAAAAGTGTAGGGGCCAATCCGTCCCCCTGTTTGAAACCTTGAGATACGATAAGCTCGTCTGTGAGCTCTCCTCCTATCTTAACTCTACACTTTGTGTTACTCATTGTAGCCCTTATAAGCCTTACTAGCTTTGTGGGTATATTAAATGTTAAGACTATGTCATACAGTTTTTCCCAAATAATGCTGTCATAGGCCTGCTTGACGTCTATGAATATTTGATAAATGTCAATATCGAATTCCCAGCATTTGTTCAGGATCTGTCTTACTGTAAATAATTGATCACTTGTTGATCTGTTCCTTCTGAACCCGGCATGATACTCTCCTATAATGCCCTCTGCCAAATGTTCAATCCTTTCCTTCATTATAATTGTTAGTATATTGTACGCTGTGCTATTCCTCTGTGATTTTCACATTTCAGTTTATCTCCCTTTTTATGTATCGGACATATGCTCAACTGCTAATCCTTCGGAATCACTTCCAAGTCCCATATCTTGTTGATTAGTCTATGGATCAACCTATGAAGGTATTGGGTTCCACACTTCAGCAGCTCAAATGGTATATTATCCGCCCCTGGGGACTTGTTGTTTTTTAATTTCTTAATTGCCAGTCTTACTTCTGTGAGTGTGGGGGGCTGACTTCCTGATCATTCTCCCTGGGTACTTCAGTTGTCTCAGTTCCCAGTTGTGTATTCAGATTGAGTAGTTGCTGGAAGTATTCTTTCCATCTGTTTTTGACTTTTTCTGTGTCTGCTACGATGTCCCCGTTGGAGTCTCTACACAAACTAGTGTTTGGTTAAAACCCTTTCTTGAATAATAAATCGATCAATAAGTCCCGGGATTAACTACTAAAACAACATTTCTTTGCCAAAATTCTTCTTTATCAACATAGTCTCCTCCAAGAGCGATATATTCATTCCAACACTTTCCTAACTTTTCTATGCCAGCCGTGTAGAACGATCTATCTTTGGTTTCAAAATAGGCGTTAGTTTTGGCAATCACTTCTTCATTAGAGCCAAATCTCTCACTGGAGCATCTTTTTGAGGTCTGCGAACAGCTAATAGTCGCTAGGGGCCAAATCTGGAGAATACGGTGAGTGCAGAAGCAATTCGAAGGTCAACTCTTGCAATTTGGCCATCGTTACCATCGACTTGTGACACGGTGCATTGTCCTGATGAAAGAGAACTTTTTTCTTCTTCATATGGGGCCGTTTTTTTTGCAATTTCTGCCTTCAAACACTCCAATAACGCTATGTAATATTCGCTATTGATGGTTTTTCCCTTTTCAAGGTGATCGATGAATATTATACCGTGCGCATCCCAATATACGGAGGCCATAACCTTCCCGGCCAACTGTTGAGTTTTTGGTCACTTCGGACGATTTTCACCGGCTGCTCTCCATTCAGCTGACTGCCGATTTGATTCCGGAGTATAGTGGTGTATCCAAGTTTCATCCATTGTCACATACCGACGCAAAAACTCCTGTTTATTTCGCGTAAACAGTGCCAAACAGCACTCTGAATCATGGATGCGTTGTTGTTTCTGTTCCATTGTGAGCAAACGCCTTTTTTTCCCGTTAAAAAGCAATGTTTTATCAATACATGAAATTTGGTTTTTTCCATTCTTTTGAAAATAGCAAAAGTAGCATCACTAAAACCACTGTAACTCAATGACACAATGTCGGAATGTCATGAAAGTGTGACACGTAACTTCTAAAGGTTGGTACTAACTGAGAATGGTATGGATTTGTTATTAGAGACGCCATCTGTTGGTTAGTCCCGGGACTTATTGATCGATATGTTTTCTTGGCTGCCTTATAGGCTTCTCTCGTATTGTTGTCAACAAAGTCCCAATCCATTTTCTGCAGTATATTGTTCATATAGGCTCTTTTCTTTTTTCTCGGCATGTGATTGGTTTCTCTCCTAGCATCTTCACACGCCTGCCTTTTGGCCCCTGTATCTCGTTCCATAAATAGGTTTCTTAGTCTATTTTTCTCATCTATCTTTTCCCTGCATTCCTCGTCAAACCATGAGTTTATTACCTATGCCAGCTTCGGCTGCATTTAGGACTGCATTCTTTACCTTATCCCAATCATTCTCTAAAGCTTCTTGAGATATCGCATCATCTAATTCAATTGGTAGCTTTTCCGCAAGAGCGTTTTGGTATCTTTCTCGACCTTCAGGTGTTCCAAGTGCCTCCATATTGAATTTTGGTGTATTCTGTTGTCTTCTTCCCCCATTATTACTGATGCGACTCCTATATGTGGCCACCACCATGTAGTGATCTGAATCACAATTCGCTCCTCTGTATGTTCTCACATTCATAACGCTGGAAGCTCCTCTTCTCTCTATCAATATGTGGTCAATTTGATTGTGGTGTCTGCCATTTGGAGAGGTCCATGTCCATTTATATATGTCTTTCCTAGGAAACTGTGTCGAGGATATTACCATGTTCCTAGATTCGGCAAGATCTACTACTCGAGACCCATTATTGTTGCTGTCTGTGTGTTGTAAGCTATGTCTTCCGGTAATGTGCTGATGAGCTATATCCTTGCCAATTTTTGCATTGAGATCGCCCATGACAATCTTTATGTCATTGGAGGCGATTGAGTCAAAAACCTGTTCCAGTTTCTGATAAAGTGTCCTTAACTGAGTCCTTTATCTTTATCTTCGGTTTCTGCATGTACATTTACTATTGACACATTAAAGAATCTTGTTTTAATGCGGAGGACACACATTCGCTCGTTTATGGACCTGAAACCAATAATGCTATTCTTGACTCTTTCATCCACTATAAATGCGACCCCAAATTGATGGTGCCTTGTGTTACCAATGTGCAATATTGTGTGATTTTTTGTATCAAATGTCTCACCATTCAGCCATCTCGTTTCTTGTACTGCCAATATATGTACCCCGTACTTCCTCAATTCTCAAACATGAAATGTGTACAGCAGTATAATACACAATAAAGGTTTTATCTGTAAAATTTCAGATTTTTAAACTGTGCCAAGGCTCAAATTTTTTATTTATTCTGATGTACAATTCCACAGTTTCAACCTGGATTTTGCCAACACTTATGGGAGATGTTAATAGTTCTCTGTTAGTCATAACTTTGGTCTTTTTAAAGATTTGTATTCATTACAATCTTTCATCTTGTCGAACCTAAATTTGTATTCATTACAATCTTTCATCTTGTCGCACCTAAATTTGTATTAATTACAATCATTCATCTTGTCGCACCTAAATTTGTATTCATTACAATCTTTCATCTTGTCGCACCTAAATTTGTATTCATTACAATCTTTCATCTTGTCGCACCTAAATTTGTATTCATTACAATCTTTCATCTTGTCGCACCTAAATTTGTATTCATTACAATCTTTCATCTTGTCGCACCTAAATTTTTTAACTGTAATAGCTTCAATTTAATGAAATTTAAAAAAAGTATTTGATCAATTAAACTAATTAAAAGCTTTTAAAAATACTAATTGGATTTTTGTTTGCAGGATTTTATGCGTGTGATGAGGGTTTCTAACCCTGCCATGCGTGCTATTGCTGACCAGATGGAGCGCGACGAAGTGGTGAGGTGGAGCGGCACCTTAGCTCGGGCCCGAGTCACCAGGTGGGGCGGTATGATCTCCACACCGGATGATGCGTTGCAGGTGAATGTATCAGCGTCAAATTAATATCGTTTAGCACATTTACTTATTGAACATGTTTTCATGCCACAAAATAAATGTTCAGTCTTATAAATAAACTTTGGTTATGCATGACATTAGACTGTAAATGTATTTCTTGTTCAATGTAAAATGTTCCTCTCATTTAGGTTCTCTTGATTGCTATCATTTCATTTTCATGCAAATGAAGAATAATTAAAGCTGCGAAATGAAAGAAACCTATACTCAGATGTTGGGTTATTTTATAATTCTAAATTTTATTAATACTCCTACATGATATTAAATTGTTCACCAAAATACAAATTAATGGGCTATAAGCTTATTTAGAAAATATAAACATCAACTACAATGAACATTGCGTGGTGAAAAACGAAAAACCTATATCGATTCCTAATATTGTGCAATTCTGAGGTAGTGACATTTTCATAACTTGTTCATAATATGTTGTACTATGAAATGTCCGATTTTGAATAAAAAAATGAAAATATAATATTGTAGTGAAAATATGCACCATTCACATTCGAGGTTTTTTGCTATTGTGATTCTAAACTATAGATCCCTCTCATATAAAACTCAGCATCTTTAGAAGAAATAAAATGTAAATGCGTGAATTAAAGAGGTATACGATCGGGTGTTATTGTTGCAATATTGGTCCATCTCTGTTGATCAGTCTAGATCAGGGGTCTCCAAACTACGGCCCGCGGGCTAACACCGGCCCGCGAGCACCACCAATCCGGCCGGATATGCTCGGTATCCGGCCCGTCACAGTTTATTTTCATTACATTGTAAAATTAACAATGTAAGTAAATCATATAAAATAACAATCACCGGCTAGTCCCAATACGAAAATTTGTGCGTAATTCAAAATTACAGTATGTTGGTATGATGAGCTAGCTAGGTCTTGACCCTTGGGACTTAGTGGAGGGGTCAGTGTGGCCCTTAGGCGAAAAAGTTTGGAGACCCCTGGTCTAGATTGTTGGGATCTTCATTTTTCATGCATTACTTCAATTTTTTGACAGTAAGATGCAACTGTATGGATTGTCGTTGTGGCAAAAACGAATAGTGTATGATTTCCTTTGCAGACCACCACAGTCACGATAACTTAGATGTGGGTGCAATGATCTCCCTGGCTCCATCCCAACTCATTGTCTGCGAAGACTGTTGGGGTCAGCTCTCCTCGTCCTCAGGTTGTATGCTCTTCTGTCCCGGACTACGTCCCCCAGGCCGTGCCTCTGCATCAGGTTATCTTTTTGCACCACCCATGAATTCTTTGGTCTTCCTCTGGTTGTTATTCGAGGAAGATCCATGGAGATTGCCTGGTTCACAATGTGATCGGGTGCTCTGCGTCCAACGTGCCCATACTATCTCAATCGCCTCTCCTCCATCTTGCTGTTGATGTCTGTAACACCTAGGCTTCCACGAATGCGTGAGCTTTTTATTTTGTCTCTTAGGGACACACCAGCTGACCATCTTAGCATGCGCATTTCAGCAGTTTCTAGTTGCCTAGAGTAAGAGTTATACATCGTCCAGCATTCGGCGCCATAGAGGAGTGCGGGTCTGACAATCGTTTGGTAGACTTTTCCTTTTAACTTTACTGGCATTTTCGGATCACATAGAACTCCCGTCATTGATCTAAACTTCATCCATCCCACACTAATTCTATGTGTTACATCTGCTGCACATCCTCCATCGCTATGGATGAGTGACTCAAGATACTTAAAGGAGTCACAATTTGGTAATGTTTCTCCATCCATTTGCATTACGGGAGTGACAGCATTTGTGTT
The DNA here is from genome assembly GCA_949825065.1 of Odontocerum albicorne. NCBI lineage: Eukaryota > Metazoa > Arthropoda > Insecta > Trichoptera > Odontoceridae > Odontocerum > Odontocerum albicorne. The sequence goes on along the minus strand of OX463843.1, from coordinate 37,908,416 downwards.
CTTGAATGGTAGGTACAGATACTCTGTTTTCGTTCTGCTCAGTCTCAATCCATTGTCCTCCAAGATTCTTCTCTACCTTTCCAGACTATTTTGCAGGTCTTCATGTTTTTCACTTATTAATACGATATCGTCTGCAAATAGTAGGATCTTTAGGAGACTGTTCATTTCCTGGTTAGTTAAATAGTCCATGACTAAGATGAACAGTAGCGGACTGAGTACCGATCCTTGATGTACCCCACCTTTACAGGAAATTCTGGTGAAGTTCCCGAAGTGCACCTCACTTGCGTTGTCACGTTATCGTACATGTCCTGGATGGCAAGTACATACTTTTCTGGTACACTATGTGCTCTAAGTGCTGCCCAAATTAGGCTTCTAGGGACCCTGTCAAATGCCTTTTCAAGATCGATGAAGACCATATGAAGGTCTTTCTTGGCATCACGGTGTTTATCGACAAGGAGTCTAACGGTTTGAATGGCGTCTTCTGTTGATTTTTCCGATACGAAGCCACACTGGTTGTCATGTATTTCCATTAAATTCCTGATTCTCGAGTTTATAATTCGCTCATAGATTTTCATAGTGTGGGATATTAGCTTGATGCCTCTATAGTTGTCGCATTTCCTGGAGTCTCCTTTGTTTTTGTAGAAGGGAAGGAGAAAGCTTCTTCGGAATTCATCTGGCATTGGGGCTCCGGCCAATATTTTATTAAAGAGCTTACACCGCCAATTCTGTCCCCATTCACCACATTCTTTCCAAAATTCAGTTGGTATATTGTCTGGTCCTACTGCTTTTTCTGTTTTCATTTGACATATGGCCAAAGTGGGTGCAATGATGGCTTCGGGAAATGCCTTGGTGCCTCATTGAAGTTTAACCACTATCCAGACTATATCCTGTTATCGTACAGTATCCATTTTTCATCACATGTGATGATACAATCCAAAAATTAGCTATTATTGTTCCGAATAACTTGTGATGAACAAACTTCCTTGTGTCGCTGTCTCTGATCTTCCGTTAATGCATGTGGCACCCATTGTCTAGTTTTTTTTCCTTTCCTATTGTAGCTAATTGACGGGAAACTGTCATGGGTGAAACTCCTAGGTGTGCAGCAAGTTCTCGTATTATAGTCTCAGGATTATCTTCAACAATTTCTTTCAATCTATCATTATTGTGGTTATGAGTCTGTTATGAGTCTGGTTATGAGTCTTCCGTGTGGATCATTTTCAAGGCTCAAATTTACAGTTTGATATTTCTGAAATCATTTTCGTGTTGTTCGTTGATTCATGAACAGTCCCATCTTTGAATCCTGAATTAATGTTTCTTTCTGTTTTTCAACTGCACTATACATAGGTCTGTAAATATGAAACCGGATTTTTTTTATAGAAAATACACATTTATTGTATGAAAATGGTAAAAAATATTTTATTCAAAGTATTGCCCATCGCTAGCTACACATTTTTCCCATCTCTCTGGCAATTTGTGGATGCCACACCAAAAAAACTGTTGCTCTTTTGAGGCAAACCAATCATCGAGCCGTTTTTGTATATTTTCATACGAAGTGAAGCGCTGCTCAGTAAGTGCGTGTCCCATCGATGCAAATAAGTAGTAATCGGATGGAGCCAAGTCTGGTGAGTAAGCCGCATGCGAAAGTATTTGCCAACTAAACGCCTCAATCGTTTCCTTGACCAGTTTTGCTGTGCGATGGTGCATTATCAGGAAGCAAAATCACTTTGTGTGGCCTCTTTTGATATTCTGGTCGTTTTTCATGCAATGCTTGGTTTAAATCCATAATTTGTTGTCGGTAGCGTTCAGTATTAACGTTTTCGCCGGGTTTTAGCAGCTCATAATAGATAACACCCTTCTGATTCCTCCAAACACAGAGCATTGTCTTCCGTCCATAGCGATTTGACCTTGCAGTCGATGTCGCTGGTTTGCTTGGAGTTACCCATGATCTTTTACGCTTAGGATTCTCGAAATATATCCATTTTTCATCGCCAGTCACAATTCGATAGAGAAATTATTTTCTTTTGTACCTGGCGAGCAGCATTTCGCAAGTGGTTTTTCGGTTTTCCTGCTATCACTTTCGGTTTTCATTCAGTTCATGTGCAACCCATTTTTCCACCTTATGGATCTTTCCCATGGCTTTCAAACGTATGGAGACGGCAACTCACGGATCAATTAAATGTGACACGAGAACGTGGCACATTTAATTGATCCGTAAGTTGTTGCGTTTGAGCGTCATCCTCATCCAACAATACTTGCAATTTGGTGTCTTCAAACTTTCAAAGTGGTCTTCCACGTTCTTCGTTTCTCACGTCAAAATCGCCACTTTTGAATATTTTAAACCACTCAAAGCACTGATTTACCAAGAGCATGCTCACTGTAAGCTTCGATGCGATTCTACAGCAGTTTTCTTCAAATGGTAACAGAAAATCAATGCTGTCCGCGAATCGTAGTTTTCAGGCACAAAAACAGACAACGCTATGAAAACATATGTAGTCGTATTAAACTTGTATTGTTGTTAGTTAAAAGTCTTTGACAAATGCAAACACAAGAAAAAGGCGCCAATGACGCGGTTTGACAGTCACTACATTGACAACTAGAGCCATCTATGAGCAAATTCCGGTTTCATATTTACAGACCTGGTATTCCAATTTAAATTTGTACAAAAAAAGTCCCACTTGCTCCACAAACAATATTTTCTAGGGTTAACAAACAAACTACCTTGTTGAAATACCAAGTTCATACTAACAGCACTGCGAGTGAAGTAGCCACATTTATAGTAAACAATAACATAACAGGAATAAACCTGTAGAAAACCTTGTGCTTGTGTAAATATAAATAGTAAAAAATTCAACATTTCATGAGGTACAACCTAATATAATATAATACAATACATTTATAAATCTATGGCGTTTAGGTAAAGAGGTATATGTCATCAATTACTTATTTGTCAGGAGAACCAAATGAAGTTTTGCAACACTTGTATTCCTGCAATACAGACCTCAGGTAAATTTTAAATGTAAACTTTGAATGCATAAATTAAAATAATAATACAGTTAATATTTTACATTGGTTTATTTTATATAAATACCTACAGGTTACAAAAAAATTTACATATACCAGTTTACCTTTTCCATTTTTAACAACACATCTTGGGTCAAGTCTCTTTGTATCTGTTTACTCCTTTCTATTTTAGTATTTAGAAAAGATAAATCTTACAATAAACAACTTACGAGTATACATACAAAGTTAGTTAGTTACAATATAAATAATGGAACCTTATTAAGATTATTTATTTTCAAGTATTATTTCCATTAAATTTAAAACACACAAGCACCATGTTAATTACTATAACATTATATTTTTAAAGCTTTAATAAGAGCAAAAGTTATAAGATTTCATACAATCATACAGGTAAATTGGTTCAGAATAACATTAAGGTTGAACATAAATTCAATGATATAAAAAATAAAACAAAAACATTATTCTAATTAAATACTTACTCTTATGAAATACTATTCCATTATTAATCAAATGAAACTATTGAATACACACAGTTTCATCTTCAACAGTATCAGGATCTACATCAGGAATGGTATCGTCAAGTAACTCGTTATAAAATGAATGGAAAACTGGATCAATTCAATGTAACAAACTAATAAGATCTTTTTTTCTCTTTGCTGAATTTTAGTGGTCTAACATACCATATGATAGCTTAAGAGTAATGTTAGGTATATTTAAATGTTGACCTCGTTTAAGGTAGCTTAGTGTTTTGAAAGGGTCATTGACGGATAAAGATAGTTTATATTGTATTATTCCTGGCTTACTTGACTCGTACATTAACCATCTCGCATCCGCCCAAATAAATTTATCACCATCCTCATTTACTTGTCGATTTTGCAATGGCCCTTTTAGAAGATCAGAAAATTTTAAAAAAATTATCTTGTCCCATTACCTGTACCTGAATCTTATTTTTTTGTCCTGATCTCTGGTTTCTTGGACAAGAGTGATATAAACATGGCAGCAACATAAGAATTTTTGTTTTGACCTGCACATGAATCCGAATACAATGTTACTTCCGAAACACTTGAGGGAATCGAAATTAAAAAGTGAAAGAGACAAGATCCAATTTGATTGGCTCCACGGCCTCCTTCTCCTTCATGCCACATGTAGCAATAGGCTTGCTTGTTAACGGCATTCTATATCATTAAATTATGTACATAAAGTTGGCAAGGTCTTGCGGACAAAAAAATAAGATTCAGGTACAGGTAATGTTACAAGATATTTTTTTTTGAATTTTCTGATCAAAAATTAAATCAAAAATCAAAAAGGGCCATTGCAAAATCGACAAGTAAATGAGGATGGTGATAAATTTATTTGGGCGGATGCGAGATGGTTAATGTACGAGTCAAGTAAGCCAGGAATAATACAATATAAACTATCTTTAATAAACTGGAATGGGACAATAAAGGCCTGGTGAATGATGGAAAATACCTGAGCCATTTGAGATTTGCAGACGATATCGTTATATTCTCACAAAACCCGAATGATCTTCAGCACCAACTGCATGAATTGGCAGAGGTCAGCAAAGGAGTTGGTTTAAAAATGAATATATCAAAAACCTGGATTCGCAGTATAACAAAGGTAGAAGACGTTATAAAGGTGTGCAAAAGAATGAAGTGGCAATGAGCAGGACAATAGCAAGAATGTCAGACTCCCGATGGACATCCGAAATAATCCAATGGTACCCAAGAGGCATAAAGAGGCCCAGAAGAAGACCAAAGGTACGCTGGATAGATGAAATCAGGAAGCATGGCAGCATCACATGGCATCAACGAGTAAAGAACCGAACTATTTGGAGTCAACTTGGGGAGACCTTCATCCAGCAGTGGATCGACCCTGGTTGACAATGATGATGATGAAACAATCTTTATCCGCCAATGACCCTTTTAAAACACTAAGCTACCTTAGACGAGGTCAAAATTTAAATATACCTAACATTACTTTTAAGCTATCGTATCGTAATATCGACCACTAAAAATCAGCAAAGAGAAAAAAAGAAGATCTTATTAGTTTGTTACATTGAATTGATCCAGTTTTCCATTCATTTTATAACGAGTTACTTGACGATAACATTCCTGATGTAGATCCTGATACTGTTGAAGATGAAACTGTATGTATTCAATAGTTTCATTTGATTAATAATGGCATAGTATTTCATAAGAGTAAGTATTTAATTAGAATAATGTTTTTATTTAATTTTTTATATCATTGAATTTATGTTCAACATCAATGTTATTCTGAACCACTTTACCTGTATGATTGTATAAAATCTTATAACTTTTGCTCATATTAAAGCTTTAAAAGTATAATGTTATAGTAATTAGCATGGTGTGTGTGTGTTTTAAATTTAATGGAAATAATACTTGAAAATAAATAATCTCTTTAAGGTTTGATTATTTACGAGGGCGGTCCGATAAATACTTAGCCTCACCGCCCGATGGCATCACTATCGCAAGAGCAATTTTTTATCGCGTAGTACATTCTCGTTGACAGCTACTGTCAAAATTTCAGTCAATAACGTGACAAAATTCCACGATCTCGTATTGGCAGACCGCCGATTGAAGGTGCGCGAGATAGCTGAGACAGTAGGCATCTCAAAAGACCGCGTGGGTCATATCCTGCATGAAGTATCGGGCATGAGAAAGCTGTCGGCGCGATGGGTGCCGCGTTTGCTCACTCCGGACAACAAGCGCTACCGTGAGACCACTTCAGAGCAGTGTTTGACGATGTTTAAGCGCAATCAGAAGGAGTTTCTGCGTCGTTTCGTGACTGTCGACGAAACATGGATACACTGGTACACATCCGAGACCGAGGCGAACCGCCTTCACCCGGCGAACGTGCTCCGAAGAAGGCGAAGACTGTCCTATCGGCCGGAAAGGTGATGGCCACCGTTTTCTGGGATTCAAAAGGTGTGATCTACATCGACTTCCTGGAGAAGGGCAAAACGGTCACAGGGCTCTACTATGCCGAATTATTGGGCCGATTCGACGCCGAATTGGAGAAAAAAAGGCCCCAATTGGTGAAGAAAAAAGTGCTCTTCCATCATGACAACGCACCGGCTCACACCTCCGCCGTCGCCACGGCCAAATTGGTCGAATTAGGCTACGAACTGCTGCCCCATCCACCGTATTCTCCGGATTTGGTCCCGTGCGACTTCTTGTTGTTTCCAAATTTGAAAAAGTCACTCGCCGGGCCGAAATTTGAGTCGAATGAGGAGGTTATCACCGCCACGGAGGCCTACTTTGCAGACCTCCAGAAAACGTATTTTTCAGACGGGTTAAAGAAGTTGGAGCATCGCTGGGTCAAGTGTATCGAACTCAAAGGAGATTATGTTGAGAAATAAATCGCCACTTTTCCTAAATTTTTGTTATTCTTTTGTAGGCTAAGTACTTATCGGACCACCCTCGTATATTGTAACTAACTAACTTTGTATGTATAAGTTGTTTATTGTAAGATTTATCTTTTCTAAATTCTAAAATACGGCAATAAACTCACCAGGTTAAAAAAAATATATATAAAGAAGTCAACAGATACAAAGAAAGAGCCTTGACTCAAGATGTGTTGTTAAAAATGGAAAAGGTAACCCAGTATATGTCATTTTTTTTGTAGCCTGTAGGTATTTATACAAAATAAACCAATGTAAAATATTAACTGTATTATTATTTTAATTTATGCATTCAAAGTTTACCTTTAAAATTAACCTGAGGTCTGTATTACAGGAATACAAGTGTTGCAAAACTTCATTTGGTTCTCCTGACAAATTAGTACCTCTTTACCTAAACGCCATAGAAATATGCTTCGCGTTTGATTCTTAATAATATTTAAATTTAGACAGACACGAGATGTATTCACCTGTTCACAAACGTCAAAATAATAACCATAATGAACATAGCTACAAACAACGGCATGGTACATGTCACGTATCATACAATAGGTGCTCTGTTTTGGCAGGAAAAATGATAGTGGTGAAACGGTACAAGTCTAGATATATCCCATTCCTTGTTTCTTTTTGTTCGGCTGAGAGATGAAATTTTGATATAAGTCACATATACCTCTTTACTTATTACTGTTCATGATTTTTAGGACTTATATCAATATTTATATTAAAAAATAGCCTACAAATATTTTTTTCTAGACATATATCTTTTCACCATACCTTCCTTTGACATTCTAAGGCAACTTAACTCATTTTTCGATTTTTCATGACATATACCTCTATACCGAAACGCCATAGAAATGTTTTGGAAGTTACAAATTTATAGCCTCTCATTAGACATTTCATAATACGAGGCATATCCAGAAACTAAGTGTACTGAATTTTTGTAGGTTACAATTTTTTTTATTTAAACAAAAAAATTACATGGTTACCGTAGTACATATGTAAGGTATTTTTCGACATATTCGCCATTCCTCTCAATGCAGGTGGTGAAGCGGGGTATCAACTTTTTGAGGCCTTCCTCGAAGTAGTTTCCCGCCAACCCCTCCGTCCACTTCTCCACCTCCTTTACCTCCTCGTCGGTTGAAAACCTTTTTCCACCCATGTGCAGCTTCAGGGAGGTAAAGAGATAGTAATCTGAAGGTGCTAGGTCAGGGGAATGCGCGGGATGGTTCAGGACATCCCATTTAAACGAGGCGAGCAGTTCCTTCGTGGCGTTGGCCGTGTGCGGTCTGGCATTGTCGTGCAGCAGGCAGACTCCCTTTGTCAGCATGCCTCTCCTCTTATTCTGAATCGCCCTCTGCAATTTTTTTAGGGTCTCACAGTATCTTGCAGAGTTGATGGTCTCCCCTTGAGGCATATATTCAATTAAAATTATGCCTTGACAGTCCCAAAACACGGATGCCATGATTTTCTTGGCTGAAATTGTGGTTTTGAACTTTTTGGCTGAGGGTGAAGAGGTGTGACGCTACTATTGAGACTGCCTTTTGGTTTCAGGCGTGTAGTGTGCAACCCAAGTTTCATCTCCAGTATCGATGGAGTGGAGAAATTCATCTCCGTGGAGTTTGCAGCGCCTCAAAAACTCTTGCCTTTTTACAAAATTTCGCACTTGGCGGGAGATTGGTTTGACATTTTTCACGAAACGTGTTGTCGCGTCGACACTTCTCAACGTACTGACCTCAAACCGGTCTCGTTGCGGAGGGGAAGGGTCAGGCTACACGGAAGTGTAGCCAACATGTCGAAAATAAAATCCATCCGGTCGTGAGAGCCTCAGTACACTTACTTTCTGGATACGCCTCGTACATCAAATGTCAATACAGTAAATTCAAGCTAAAAATTGTCAAATTATTGCCTAGTTAGTTTTGAAGTGAATTTAATCGCTTGATGGTTTATCTTTATCATCGGTGGAGGTAGTGACTGCATTTCACTGTATATTGTTGGAGTCCATTACGCTGATTGGGAAGTACTTCCCATATGACTTTTGTCTCTAAAACTTATCTTTGAGTACCGACGTCCCAAGACCTACAATATGGTAAGATTCCGTAAAAGCAATAGAGGTTAAAAGATTATCATAGGTTGCAAAAATGATTGATCATATCGGTACTTAAGTAAGGTATATATGTGTATATGTGTGTGTGTGTATGGGTACATCTGTATATGTGTATATCTATATATGTATATATGTACATATTGATCGTCCAGTTAATTAGTCAGACAACTCCAAAAAAATTAAATTGGAGTTGAATATGCAATTATATGTAAAATGTTGCACTCTATCTGATTCAGTACTCAGAATACTCCAAAATGCCACCAAAGAAATGCTATTGCAACCTATTAATGAACCGGACACTTTGCCATTTGGCGTTATTTTTGTCTAACTAATTCAAAGTTTTATCGTTTGGCCGTTATGTTCAGAAGTGTTTTATTGTTTTGTTTATTAAATTCATATGCAGATTGTTTTAAAAATAAGTGCTGTATAAGTTATTGAAACGTTATATAATATGTAATATATTATATCAGGTGTACAAATAAGCCGCCGCCGTTTGACAAAAGTTGGCGCCACCAGTAAGTTATAAAATTGTCAGATTTTCTTCGGTGTCTTGTTCACAATCTGATGAATCACTAATTGAATCATTTGTCGGTGGAATACAATCAATGTCTTGATAATTATCGTCTGAATCCACACGCAACGTTATTTCATAGGCTTGTAACATTTGGCAGGAGAGTTCAGTTGATTGCACAAACATTTTAGAAGTGTCGTTTATGCCTGTTGGATGTTGCAGAGACAAATCATTTTCAGGATTTGCTGATTGTGAAATCGCCATTAGGATAGTATAATTATCGGAAGTTTCATAGTCAGCATCTTCAATAATAGCATCGTAATCAACAAATGAGGGAATCAGTTTTGAACAAGTTGGATTCAAATGTTCAGTATTTTTAAGTTGAACAATGTTTTTATAATTGATCTCTTCATAGAAAATAAATCCACATAATTATGTTGGAAGACAGAGGAAGTAGGAGACAAAATATTCCATTCACTTATTACAGTCTCACTACATGAATTTTTTATAATTTTATCCTTTGCTTCATCCTGAAAATGAAACAGGAAAAATACCAATGAATATAATACATGGAGGCAAACTGATTAATTGTAATATTCTAACAAAACTAATAAACAAATCTTAACGGCTTATGATGGAAATACAAGTTTCAAATATCAAAATACAAATGCTTACCGCAATAATTCCAGTTGACTTCGGTTTTACCAGTCTCACCAAATATTGGCCTCTGCTTTCACCGTTATTATATTCACTCATTTTGAATGTATACGGTGTACAAATAAGTTTCCGCCGTTTTTTATCAAAAATTGGGCATTTATTGTGAAAGAACGGAACCTCATGTTTTATTCCAAGTATTGCCCATCGCTTGCCACTACTTTTTCCCATCTTTCTGGCAGCATACGGGTACCGCGTTGAAAGAATGCTTCATCTTTTGAGGCTATCCACGAATCGACCCAATTTTCGGTATCTTCATATGATGTGGAGTGCTGCTCAGACAGGCCATGCGTCATCGATCGAAACAAGTGGAAATCAGAAGGAGCAATGTCTGGTGAATACGGCGGGTGGGGTTAAACTTCCCAATTGAGTGTTTCCAAATAGGTTTTGACCGGTGTCGCAACATGTGGACGAGCATCATCATGCAGGAGAATAATTTTGTCGTGTCTGGAGTAGTAGTGGGCGCGCTTTTCCTCGAGTGCTCGACTTAATCTCATCAATTGTGTTCGGTAGACAGCCCCAGCAATGGTTTCGTTCGGTTTGAGCAACTCATAATACACGACACCGAGCTGATCCCACCAAATACACAAGAATTTTTTTCCATGAATGTTTGGCTTAGCCGTAGATGTTGAAGCATGGTCAGGGGGTCCCCATGATTTCTTCCTTTTTGGATTATCATAGTGGATCAATTTTTCATCACCAGTGACTATACGGTGCAGAAAACCCTTTCGTTTATGCCTGGCAAGCAGCATTTCACATGTGGAAAATCGGCGTTCAACGTTTCTCGGTGTCAGTTCATATGGGACCAAATTTCCTTGTTTTTGAATCATTCCCAATGATTTCAACCGATGTGAAATTGCTTTTTGAGTCACTCCCAATGTAAGTGCAAGTTCTTCTTGCGTTTGGCACGAATCTTGATCCAATAATACTTCCAATTCCGCGTCTTCGTACACTTTCGGCCTTCCGCTACGTTCTTTATCTTCAATGTCAAATTCACCATTCTTAAACTTTTGAAACCACTCACGACAACTTCTCTCACTTAATGCAGCCTCACCATATGCTTCCACAAGCAATCGATGCGCCTCATTTGCAGATTTCTTCAAATTGAAGAAGTAAATCAAAAGTTCCCGTAAATGACGCTTATTTGGATCAAAACTTGACATTTTCGCACACAAAAGAATATATTATACAGATAAAAATTCACAAATATTTCAAGGTTATGTTATTGACAGATGTCCAACCTTATGACAATGACGTTTTACATCTGACAATTTTAATCATAACTTACTGGTGGCGCCAACTTTTGTCAAACGGCGGCGGCTTATTTGTACACCTGATATATAGTACCAAAAAAGCCCCATTTTCAGTTATTTCTAAATAAATTTAATCTAAACCACGAATGTCTGGTTCATTACTAGTACAAATCGAAATCATTGAAACAACCCAAAATTGTTTTCAGTCTATGCCTGGTTCATTAGTCAGACAACACATAAAATAGCCTATAACTCCACTTCTATTTGGAATTTATAATTTTTTTTGATAAGCACTGACGTTTGAACAACATCTTCAAAAATAATCTCCCAATATCTTTGAAGCGAAAGGTCTACAACCAGTGTATTCTCCCAGTACTTACGTATGGCTTCTAGACATGGGACACTCACAGTAAAGAACACAAAAGCTCCAGACCGCACAAAGGAGCACAGAGAGATGTATGTTGGGATGTACTAATAGAGACCATAAACGAAACACCTGGATTCGCAATATAACAAAGGTAGAAGACTTCATAAAGGTGTGCAAAAGAATGAAGTGGCAATGGGCAGGACACGTAGCCAGAATGTCAGACTCCCGATGGACATCCGAAATAATTCAATGGTACCCAAGAGGCATAAAGAGGCCCAGAAGAAGACCGAAGGTACGCTGGATAGATGAAATCAGGAAATATGGCAGCATCACATGGCATCAACGAGAAAAACTGAACTATTTGGAGTCAACATGGGGAGACCTTCATCCAGCAGTGGATCGACCCTGGTTGACAATGATGATGATACATATACAATATATACATATACACATACACACGCACACACATACACACATTTACTCATGTACATATACAGTGCAAATCTGAGTGGAGGGCTTGGTAGAGAAAGACCATGGAAAATATGGTTAGATCAAGTGAATGATATTTGGAAAGAAGGAAACGTAAAAAGTCAGAAATTATAGGAGTTGTATGAGAAGGTATCCATATACCTTCTCATACTTAGAAGAGGTGAAAAATATGTGTCGAGATAATAAATAATATGTGTTTATTTTGAGCTTTTAGTATTGAAAATTCTAATTACTGAATTTTTATTAAAATACATGTGTATCTCAATTAAGCAAAATGGGAAACAAAACCGAAATTACAAGTGAGGTGATTCAACTGAATCCATGTAAACTTTTCTAAAAAAATATATGTACTCGTATGTTTAATTTCAGTTTGATTAAAAATGTTTATTATTAATCTTTTTGGAGATAATAATTGTTCATTGAGTTTCTCACCTTTTTTGTGTGGTGTACTGAATTGCTATATTTGTACTGTATGTATCATACCTATATATTCTCGCAACCAGCAGTGTAGCTGCTGTAAAATTACAAAGAATAAGATGGGCTGACTCTCAGTCTAGGAATTTAATAGACATCCGATGATTCGGTCACCCATATATGTGCTGGACTGGTACGATGCTGATGCCCATAATATCAATATTTTGACACTCCACAGAACTGGAAAGCGCTAGGTTATAGAAAACAAAAAACATATTCTATTGAAATTAGATTCATTTTCTTCTCTCATATGGCAAATCTCGAATAACATAGGCCATTCAGCGAGCTATTTCACCGTGTCTTCTATGGTAAGGCGGACAGCCTCGAGTTCTCCAAGAACATCGTGTGCGGCTCGACTAGCTGTAGACGATGTAGTACATAGTCTGTGTATTGCTGTTGGCACAGAGTGGAGGAGTTTGTAATTTCCTATCTGTTTATGTTACACAAGTATGCACTAAGATGTTAATAAGAGTTTACCACAACTTCCTTGGCAGAGTAAATGCTGGCAATGGAACAATATAATCATGTATCATAATCATATCAGGCTAACTTTTTTTATCTTAATCTCATATCATGCTAAATTATTCCAAATTAGTTAGAATATTGAAATAATTGAAATTTATCACACTATGTTCAGTCGCATATTGGTGAGCATTGGATATTTTCAATTCATATTACAGTTACACTTCAATTCAGAAATTAATGCATTTTTTATTCATTAATGTGTAAAGATATTATTAATTTTTCCAATATTCGTTATTTTTATCATTCTAAGGCTGAGTCCCACTTGATCGTGGTCTGTCTGCGAGTTTACTAGCGCAAAATTCACTACAATCAACCAATGGTCAAAATAGTTCATACATGTATATGAAGTATTGTCATCCCATAAGTATGCCATGGTCAGTTGACAGTTGTAAGTAGCTCACTGTATGTAGGAATCCAGCCTTAGATACATGCTTTCACAATTCTATTGAGTTCTGTGAACTTATTTGCAATAGTATGTCATTTATTGTGAAATTAATTGATTTCACAAAAATAAGAGAGACAATTAATAAACAAGAAAATACTATGCCAAACAACAGAAATATAACAATATTTTTGCAAGAAGATTATGATTTTACATTGTTCACACGCTACAATGATAATCATCTGTCAATGGGTAAAATTGGGAAGTATTTTTTCCTGGCCAAAAGAGTTTGTGTATTCTTCCTCCACTGCCATATTCCATTTCCCTGAAATTTGGCTTCATCAGAGATTAAGCCTCTCTATTTTGACAAATTGCATTATATTACATTTTTGTTGTTTAATGAAGCAAACTGTCGCTGTCGAATGCAGAGTCAATATAAACTTTTGAAGGAGGAAAGGATACTATGGACAATTATTGGTCATTTATGAGAATTAATGTTGCAAAATTCAAAGAAATGGTGATCCTTTCAGATCACCTGGAGGTGATGGAGGAATATTCCCTCCCAATAAAATTGATATGTGGACTTAATAAAGACGATGTATTGGGTTTTCCGAAGGTAATTTCGTATTTTCAGGTTAAATCCAAACACAAAATTGCACCAAATGCTCGTGGACAGTAATTTTCAATATTTTCAATACCTCAGCAATCTCTCGTGTTGTGGAACGCATCTTATTGCATCGCTGCCATACACATATATATTTTTTATTTGTGTCACATTGTTTCCTTTGCAATTGTACAAAAGCATAATGCACCAAAATAAACAATTTTTTTCATTTCAAAATGACAAAAAAAAACCATTCAAGTATTTTGGGTAATCAATCAATGACCTAAATAATGCACTAAACTATATATAACATTTCATAATAATATACATTCAGTACGTTTAAAATGAAGTTAGCAATGAAAATTTTATCCTGACAACATCTATCTGAGAAATACAAAACTACTTTCCAGATAACTATATGCAATGAAAGTATATTATTGGTTTAAATGCACAAATTAACAAAACATTTACTAATGAAATGAGTCAGATATGGAGACACCTCTAAAATTATTTATAAATTCAATCGAGGACACATTTAAAATGTTGAATTAGGTTGAGAAAGGCATCAATATAAATGGAAAAAAACTCGAACCGTCTCTGATTTACAGATTACTCAATTCTGCTAACTGAAATTTCTGAACATCTGCAAGATATTGATTCTATCAATGTAAAATGAGTCCAAATAGAATCAGTAAAGGATATGTTTATCTAGGACAATGTCTTATCATTTGAAAAATAAGGACAGATAAAAGAAGTATTAAGATGGATCCAGTTTTGATGGATGAAGAACTAATAAATATCTTTAAATCAAATACATCATTGGCCCGACTATATAGTAGGACGACTGTGATTATAAGACGGCTCCCATTTTTTTAATCTATTTGGAATAAAAAGGATATTATAAGGGGAGTACCATTATTTTGATCTGCTTTTTGAAGGTAATCAATCCCCACATTTTTAAGATGTTTTTTAAGTAAAAACCTCACCTTATAGTCAGTTGGACCAATACGGTATTCCCAAAATCTGAAAACGCAAGTCTTTGACCAGTGTGTTTTTTCTAATGAAAAATGCTATAAAGGAGCTCATGCACAAGATGGGAGTAGTTCAGCTTATGGTGGAGCGCGCCATACTGGGGATTGGGAATGCTCCTCAGAGGCTGAATATCTAATGTGGTCTAAGGTAAAAAACATAGGTCATAGGATACCAATATAAACGTAGCCAAATTTAAGCAGATTACATTTGCACAACAAACTATGGAAGACGGGAACAAAAATATTGAAGGGAAGAACAAGAACAGGCCAAAAAATGTTGGAACACAGCCGGCTAGATGGATGGATAACAATGTCTGCATTGTTTTTTATTGGAGAAAAAGTGTATCAGACTAAGAAAAATGGCATGATAATATGGGTCCTATGTCCAGTAGTGGATGTTACCGGGCTTACAATAAATGTTTTGCTATGTACGAGGGTAGTACCAAAAGTACCCGACCTAACAAAGAAAACACAAAAAATTTGGGAAAAAATATTTTTATTTCTCAACATAGTCTCCTTTCAGCTCAACACACTTTTCCCAGCGATGTTCAACAGCTTCAATACCCTGTTTATAGTGAGAAACGTCGAGCGCCTCAAAATAGCCATGAACCGCAGATTCCACCTCTTCATTGTTGGCAAATCTTTTACCACCGAGCCATTTTTTCAAGTTTGGAAAAAGAAAATAATCCGAGGGGGCTAAATCTGGCGAATAGGGTGCGTGAGGAAGCAATTCGAACTTTAATTCATTGATTTTGGCCACCACGATAACGGATGTGTGAACTGGTGCATTGTCTTGATGAAACAACACTCTTTTTCGCCAAATGCGGCCGTTTTTTCTTGATTTCATCACTCAAACGCTGCAATAAGTTCGCATAATACTCGCCGTTGATTGTTTTTCCTTTTTGAAGATAATCAATGAAAATTATCCCACGCGCATCCCAAAAAACTGACCCCATGACCTTGCCTGCAGATGGAACTGTCTTCGCCTTTTTTGGAGCCGATTCTCCCCTTTCAGTCCATTGTTTTGACTGTTCCTTCGTCTCAGGTGTGAAGTGATGGACCCATGTTTCATCCATGGTTATGAATCGACGCAAAAACTCGGCTTTATTGCTGTGAAACATCGCCAAACATTTGAGATTGAAACATCCTCATGATGCTGTTTTTGTACCATTGTGAGCAAACGCGGCACCCATCTTGCGCACAGCTTTCTCATGTCCAAATTTTCAGTCAATATGCGATGTACAGCAGTTTTTGAAATGCCTATCATGTCTGCTAGCTCGCGCACTTTCAATCGACGGTCATCCGATACCATTTTGTGGATTTTCTTTACCATTTCTGGCGTGGTCACCTCATTTGGTCAACCACTGCGATGTTCGTCTTGGCAACTCTGCCACCCAATATTTTACTGTTGTAAACGAAGGAGCAGACTCCCCCAGAGTAGAATCTAGCTCGGCTTTGATATTGGTTGGGCTTAGACCTTTCAAATGAAAGTATTGTATCACATAACGATGACATGTTTACAAATTCACTGAGAGCGTTCACTATTGATGGCTGCCAAACAAATACTAAACAACGTAGCGTCTTAAAACTTAAGCTTTATAAGTTTAGTACTTTCTACCATAGTAATTTTTTAAAGCAACAACCGCCATCTATACGTCAGGTCGGGTACTTCTGGGACCACCCTCGTACAATACAATCTGGCAAGGCTATTGCCATACATTATACTATATGTCTTCCAATCAATCTGAAAGATGTTAAAATACCTGTATGTAAAAAAAACAGACTTAAACATTATCAATTTTCTTGTTATTATCAAATTAAATAATTTGAGACAGGCTATTTGGCACAATATATTCTCCTTTTCGAAAAGTTTAAATATCCCCAAGTACAGGTTGTTATAGAAATTAAGCGCAGCATTTTCTGTATTTATGATTTAATTTGTTATTAGCTTTTGCTCAAAAAGCTGGAACTCGTAAAGTAAGAAATAATTTCCCATAAAAATCATGATACTCGTATAAACAGAATTTATGTTCCCAAAAGTCAGATTTGACATTGGCCAATGTAAAAAAAAAACTACAATAAAAGTATTGTAACATATATTCACTTTATTTATAAAAAGAAATTTCAAAATAACTAAGGTAAAAAATACTCATACTAAATAACACTGGGGAACAAAGTTTTTGCTTCCTGGAGTCCGATACATATTTTGAATGCAGTTTCGGATGCTGATTTTATTTTATTGGTATCATTCAAAAGTCTATCACGTATAATTTTTTATTTATCATATATTTGAAAATGAAACTTATGCTCTACATAGTACAAAGGAAATATATCTATGAGTACTTGTCACCAATTTTACATCTTTTTGGAAGTTTTCTTTTATATTGCGCTCTTGGATTGTCTTTAATTGTACTCCAGCAATAATCCGCTAGCTTAGTTGGATTCCATTTTCCCTGGTATCGTTTTTCCATCACTGATATATCCTGATGAAAGCGCTCTCCATGCTCGTCGCTTATAGCACCGAGGTTATTAGGAAAAAAATCAACGTGAGAATGGAGAAAATGAATTTTCAACGACATATTGCAGCCTAAGTTTTTATATGCAATCAACAATTCATCTACCAACTGCAAATAGTTTTCACTCTTTTTGTTGCCAAGAAAATTTGCACATACAAGTTTGAAGGCATCCCATCTCTTAAAATTTGACGAATTTGTGGGCCCACAAATATTCCTTCCTTTATTTTTCTTCTTCTCGAAACTTCTCTGTTAAATACTTGAAGACTTCACCGTTTTTATTCGTGGCCTTAACAAAATGTTTCATGAGACCTAATTTTGTAAAGGTGGCAAGAAAATTTTATTGCTGTCCACCAATGGCTCGTGTAAAATATTCTTGATACCCGGAGTTAAACGTTTTCGAGAAGGCCAATTCTTTAGTATGTAATATGAAGTTTTGGCTCAACTTTCATTCACAAAGAAAGCAACAGTACTTTGTGTAACCTAGCTGCATGCCAAGTAAAATACTATAGCTACGACTTTCAAGTCTCCGCAAATATTCTACTTATATTGATTGTATTTTATTTTTTAAAGAAGTAATGTCATGTTTTCGTACGTTTCTTTCATCTAAACTGAATAACCAATCGGAATGGATGGATAAATATTTTCATTATGCAGCAGAACGGCTTTCAGACTGAGTTTGGACGAATCGATCAAAAGCCTCCATTCATCGGGATTGTGGTCTTTATCTATAGCAGCAAATAGACCACCAATATCATTGCAAAAACGTATGTTGTCGCTCATGGAGAAGTATGGTTCAAAGTCCCTATGGTGATTTCGAAAACGTGAGATGCTGGTCTCTTTTGCCAGCAAGTTCCATTCTTGAAGTCTCGATCCTAACAATACCGCTTGCTTTTTTCCTAAATTTAAATCCCTGATGAGATTATTAAGCTCTGGCTGAGTTATTGAATGTGGTTCATTGGAAGTTGATGGTAGGGGGTATTCCGTATCCGTATAATGTTCGTTTACCGCATGTTTGTCATCATCTTCTTCATTTAGTGTCCAAAATGAAGGTGGTATTGGAATTGTTAGCGTATCACCGTGAGCGATAGGTCGAATTGCGGAATGAAGATTCGGGTATTCAATACTCTTTTTATTTTTGGAAGAGAACCTTATCACATTACTTAAACAAAATTAGTAATCAGTTGCGTGATCTTTTTGTCCTCTCCGTACTATGGGAACAGCAAATGGCATTGATTTTCTGGCACCTTTAAGCCAAGCTCGCAGATTTACCGCACAAGTAGCGCGCCAATGTGAGGCGCCCATGATTTATCCTGGTCTCCGATTTTGCAGGCAAAATATAACTCATATGCCCTCCGTATTAAAGATGTTATATTTCTATGCTGTTCCTTGAACGCAACCCCCCCACAAACGTAACAAAAAGAGTTTGGGCTATTAATGCACTTCCTTGGCATAATTATCCTTTCAAAATAAGTTTTTTCACGCTCGCTTCCACACGCGGTCAAAACAAAACTACGCGTCCGATTCGGCTGAAATTTTGACAGTAACTGTCAACGAGAATGTACTACGCGATAAAAAATTGCTCTTGCGATGGTGGTGCCATCGGGCGGTGAGGCTAAGTACTTATCGGACCGCCCTCGTATTTCTTGCTTTACAAGTTGCTGTTTTACATGTTTTATTCCCTTAACATTACTAACCAATATTCTCAAATGTTTTCTATCTTATTATGACACAAAAATCAGTGTCATAAATTTCATATGTAATATTATTTCTTACTTCATGAGTTCCCACTTTTAAAGTAAAAGTTAGTAAAAAATTAACTTGTAAGTGCAGGAAATTACTGTATATGAAATTGCTTCTTTTTCAATCCTTTATTATATATGAACCATTTGAATGTTAAAATAAACACCAATAAATATTTTTTTTATTTTTATTTTTTTTATCCACTTGCACGGATTTCTCCTGTTACACAAAGAGGGTTTGCTTCTAGCGTTAGCTTATTCGTTAGGAATAATATCAGCCAGGATTCTTCTCATACTGCTAGTCGGTACCGAGAATATATCAACCGTGTCATTCAGTTGGTTCAATATCTCTATACCACGCGTGACTGAGTGTTTAGCCATGATATTCGTCCTGTAAGTTGGTATGCAGAACAGAGGGTGATTCCTTGCACGGCTATATTTATTGGGTACATATAAACTTAGTGCTTCTAGAATCGCGGGACAGTTAAAGCAACCTTGGAAAACCTTTATTAGGAATATCGCAATGGATTCTTGCCTTCTTGTTTCGAGGCTTCTATAGTTACACACCGTGAGAAGTTCGGCATGGTGAGCATATTTTGGGTAATCACCCTTTGTTCTGTACCATAGATATCTGAGGATTTTTTTTTTGTATTTGTTCTATATTGTTTTTATATTTGAGCTGATGAGGAGCCCAAACCGTAGATGCATATTCTAATTTGGTTCTAATTAGATATATAAGTTTCGGAGGATATCGGTGCTGTTAAATTCTCTTGATATTCTCATTATAAAACCGAGTAGTTTGTAACAGTCCGATATCAAACGTGAGACATGGTTAACGAACATGAGTCCGACATCAACGGTTACGCCCAAATCTTTGAATTCAGAAACTCTGTTTAGTGCCACTCCCTGTATAGTATACTGACGGTGGATTGGTGAAAACGATTGACTATAAGATACACAGACACATTTATTAATGTTGAACAGAAGATGATTTTGCTCACTTCAGGAGACTAGGGAGTCTAGGTCCTGTTGTAACTGTGCACAGTCGTGAGGTGAATTGATCTTTTTGAAAATTTTCAAGTCGTCAGCGAACAATAAACATGTCGAGTGACTTGTGGAATTTTGAATGTCATATATTAATATGAGGAATAGTAGGGGACCTAAATTGGATCCTTGTGGTATACCAGATCTTGCGATAAATTCCACAGAAGACTTGTTACGGATTGTTAATATATCTACATTAAAATCTAAATTTAATCCTTGAAATTGATTCTGATCACAAGACAGTGCTTAATAATAATAATCATTTAAAATTTACTAATGAAAGAAAGGCATTAAATATGAAATATATTTTACAATATGTTCTAAGACACCATTACTGTTCTAAGTTTATTTTATATAAACTCCTTTTTAAAAAATATGCTAAAAGACAATTTTTTTTTATTTTATTTTATAAAACAGTGAGAATTGCACTTAAGATATTATTTATTTGTTAGTTAAAAATCCTTGACCCTTTTATCCTCAATGTACCAAAATATTTGATTTTGTTAATACGTTCACTGCTAATCCTGTAATATTGTGTGGTGCATAGCGTGGACAAACTACAGTAACTTATACACGTAGGAGCAAGTACAGCTCTGGTTTACTTACAGGAAAGTGGACGTTTTTCTCGCAGCCATATGTGGGCAGTACAGGGTCATTTCAGTTTTTTTTCCTTTTTTTTACAAAAACTAAAACTAAATTACAGAAACATGGCAGTATTTTTTAAAATTTTTCTTCTACTTAACAAAAATAATTAAATTTCAAATATCTGTCGAAACACTTATGTTCACACGCTTTAGCTTGTGACGTAACCAATCCTGAGAAAACTTGACAGCCATATTTCTTCATACAACAGCATGCGATAGCTCGAGTTGTCAGTAATAGTTTTTATTTTTTTCTAAAAAGAGTGGCAATAGTTGGCAATCCCCAATACAATTAATTGCACATGGCCATTCACGCGACTTTAAATGGTTGTGTTTTTTTTTTAGTAAAAAGTATGTATATTTATTTCATTATCTATACATAAAATAAGACCAATATAGCTACTAATAGCTAAAAATCATTTTGGTCATGGGCGTACTTTGCTACTATTAGGTCGGCAGTGAATGTTTTAACATGCAAAAATCCTCTTGCTACCAATTTATTGACTCTATGTTCTGTAATGCGTTGCCAATGTTCCGAGTTAATTAGTAAATTTAAAAAATATTAAAAACTGACCTTTTAGAAGAATAATTAAGTCGATTTTGTTTTATTGAAGATAAATTTACATGAAATGCATTTTATTTCATATTTCAGGATTAATCATGGTTTCATGGTTTCAAGAAAATAAGATTAACTCTGAGTTTGTTTACAGAAACACATTTTTATTTTTATTTTTTAAAAGGGTTATCGAGCTGTCCATCTTTTTTTGCTTACTCTTTGTTTCTAGTTTTTATATCCTTTTTAAATTATAAAAATATTTTTCTTTAGAAAATAATTATGTTTAGAAAACATTTATGTGATTTTTCCAATAATTTTACATAAAAAATATGTTTTTAAAATTTCGAATTTCTTCCATTTTATGTAAATTTTATTGTAACGAATAACCGTGAGGCTCGGAAGAGAAGAGAGTAGTAAGAATATTATTGTGCCTCTGTATGGTATAGTAAATTTACATTTCGTTTTACTATCCTTCAAAAGTACTTTGTTCGCAACTTTCTTTCCCCTTGCTATTATTGTTTTTGGTTCTTAGATTAGCAAGCGCATCTTTAAATTATAAAAAGGAGATGAATATTTCATTCATTGTTTTTGTGAAAAATATTCAAAATGGATCCAAAAACAAGTGAAATAGTAAAAAATAATTCTGTACTTTGAAAATTTAAGTTTTGCAAAGTTTGAAGGGGAAGTAGAAGGAACCATCATCCCTGTTTCATGGAACCTGTTAGTACTGTTTTATAATATTTTATAACTTGTTATTGGAAAAATAGTATAATTGATAAGGGCTAGTAAAAATGCTCCTATTACTTTTCAAAAAATTAAAAAAAAATCACTTTAAATTCTGCAGCATTAATCATTCAAAGAATATTTTTGCAATTGATTTTTAATTTATGTTTGCTGAAAGCGATAGATAAAGTGTACATTTTGTGCATAGGTGTTTACCTTGTATTGCAATGTGATCTTTTCTTTTTAGAACATAATAAAACGGTCAATCTCTGAATCTGGCTGTCCACCGCACATAATCGATGAGCTCATGGAGCACTGTCACGAGAGAAGGTGGCCACCTGGACTGGCGTCATTGGAAATACGACAGAATAATAGAAGGTAAATAGTAAATCATCATCATCAATCAGCCTACATTCATCCACTGCAGGATATAGGCCTCCAAGTTGTTTCCGAGAAATCCTGTCCTTTGCGCATTGCTGCCACATTATCGCTTTGTTCACCCAGAGTGCCTTCGGCCTTCTTACAAGCCTAGTTCTTCCAATTGAGTACCACCAGATCATTTCATACATCCAACGATGGTCCGTTATTCCGGCGATGTGCCCAGCCCACTTCCATTTCAGTATTTTTGCGACCTCTATAACATTGTCAACATTTTTTTGGGTGCATATCCACTCATTGCGTTTGCAGTCTCTTGTATAACCTAGCATGCACCTCTTCATGCTTCGTTGTGTTGTCTGGAACTTTTGTTTCAGTCCCACAGAAAGCGTCTATGTTTCGCATCTATATGTTAGTACTGATAAGATGCATTGGTTAAATACCTTCCGTTGGAGACCGGTTTGGGAGATTCCTCTAGTTTCCCATTCGAGCTTCTTGAACACATCTTCAGGAATGAATAATTTTGGCGAAATAGTATCACCCTGGCGGACTCCCTTGCTTATTTGGAATTTAAGTAGTTAATACCCCCGTTATATTAAATGCCTGCAGATTGACAATGAGATTGGCTCCAATAGAAGTTCAAAGATACTGCCATAAAGTTACATGGCTCAACACCCTGTCATCAAGTTTTTACCGTAAGAGACTGTTAATGAAGCATAATAGGTAGTGATTCCAGGTTGGCGGTAAGCTCAATTGGGCCGAAAATAATATTTCTGAAGCCACGCTCTTGTATGTTATAACACGTCTATTGTACACAGTACAACTTGGTAGGATTGTTGTCATGTGGTAAGCGCCTTCAACCAACCATATAGATATTTAAACCAAATTGTAATCCTTTAAAAATCTGGTATCCAGCAGGAATCGAACCCACAACCCTCGGTTTGACAGACAGGAATCTTATTGTCTAGGCCAGAGGTCGGCAAACCGCGGCTCGTGAGCCACATGTGGCTCTTTTCATAGGCATTTGCGACTCTTCAACTCCAGCTTCACCTCCACTCCGCAGCTCCATCAGAAGAGCATGAACACGGCCGCCGACCGAACACAAACGGCACAATCGTAATCCATATTCTCTACCTGCGTGTTCACACCAGAACTGCCAAAATGTCTTCGAATGTAACAGAGTAGCAAGTCGAAGACATTAAGCTGACTTCTCTAATATCAATTGCAATCGATGAGTCATGTGACATAAGTGACACAGCACAAGTATTACTCTTTGTGCGATATGTCAGCACAAGGTCCCAAAGAAGAACTTCTAGGACTGCCGCCGCACAAGGGACAAACTCATGGAGCAGATATTGCGAATGCTGTAGAAAAAAATCTGAAAAATAACGGAATTGGCTTAACTAAAATAATTTCCATTGCTATTGATGGAGCTAAATGTATGACAGGTGTAAACAAAGGAGCGGTTTCAATCCTGAAAAGAAAAATTGACCATGAAATTATCACATTCCACTGCATAATACATCAAGAAGCGCTTTGCGCCCAAATATTTCCTGAAGAAATGGTTGAAGTAATAAACTTCGTAATCAAGGTAACTAACAGCATCAGGACCAAACCACTCTATCATCGCCAATTTAAAGAACTCTTGGACGAAATGGATAGCGGGTACGTAGATTTATCACAATAAGGTGCGCTGGCTTTTCAGACGAAACGTTCTGAAGTGTTTTGCTTCATGTTTGGAAGAAATAAAATTGTTCCTCCGCGAAAAAGGCATCAATCATTAGGAATTGGAAGAAGACACATGGTTACAACAATTATATTTCATGGTTGACCTCACATCACAACTGAGCGGCTTGAATGTAATGTTAAAAGGGAAAGGAAACGTCGCATATACAATGCTAGAAGAGGTGGAGTGTTTTGAAAATAAACTACAAGTTCTCGCCGAAGATGTAGAGAAAAGTGAATTACTTCACTTCAAGCATCCAAAAAAGTATCGCGAAGATAAAAATGTTTGTATTGACAAGAAACATTTCAGCACAATACTAACAAAAATGAAGAACAGTTTTGTTGAACGCTTTCAAGAATTCAGAGCAAATAAGGTTACATTTGCTTTTATCTTACATCTCCTAAAAATAAATGCCGGCGAACTTAACTTGAGTTCGTTGACATTTATTTTTAGGGATTATTCGACACAGATGCTACTTCACTTCAGATGCAGTTAATAGATATAAGAAGCAAGGAACTGTGGAGCAGCAAATTCACAAATCTTACCAACCACTTGGAAGAGCTCAAAAGAGAGAAATACAATTTAATTTCTCTGTATAAGTGGACAGCTGCGAAACAAATACCTAAAATAGAAACAATTATATTTGATACATGGAATAGTTTGCCTGAAACCCATGACACGATAAAAGAACTATCATTTGCCATTCTCACAATCTTGGGCTTTACCTGTTTATGCGAACAAACATTCTCTTCCATGAATCAAATAAAAAATAATTTAAAAATCAAATTAACCGATGATAATTTACAGTCATGCCTTAAATTGAAAATATGTAGTTACTTGCCGGACATAGCAAAGTGATGCAAGGTCACAGTTCTAACTAGTGAACTTTAAAAAGCTCAATAAGTGTTTAATCATTTAGGTCTTCTTGATTTATAAGTAGTGCACTGAGCTATTGAAGCTTATAACCCATGTATTATATTCTTAGTAGCCTGCGATTGTATTGTGAATTTGAGTTTTAAATAAATATCTTGATTTTATCTCGTTTTTTTTCCGCTATTAAAATGTATATAGAGTGGCAATAGTTGGCAATCCCCAATACATTTAATTGCACATGGCCATTCACGCGACTTTAAATGGTTGTGTTTTTTAGCTATAGTGAAATAGCTACAGTGAAAATGTATGTTGCGGCTGTATGAAAATGTTGATATTCTGTTTACTTAATATTTGGCTCTTCTCACTAGAAAGTCTGCCGACCCCTGGTCTAGGCCATAGAAATTGAACTGCTTAACTTAACTCCACCACTGTACTATATGAATAAATGAATGATGCTACCTTTTCATGGGATTCTTTTATTAAATAGAATAAATATTTTTATATCTGAAGCGGAAGGACTCAACTCCATTTACATCAGAACCAAAATCTGGGTATTTTTCAGGAGAACACAAAACAGATTTTTTTACTTGTCTGGATGGTCGACTCCTATTAATAATATAAGAATATTAGTTTTAATCCATATGTTGTAAAATATTTTGTTATATAAACTTGATAAGCAATGTATTATGTACATTTTGACAATGCTTTTGTAAAGCGAAACAGACATTTTTACTTGTCTGGATGGTCGACTCCTATTAAGTTCTTATATTAGTTTTAATCCATATGTTGTAAAATATTTTGTTATATAAACTTGATAAGCAATGTATTATGTACATTTTGACAATGCTTTTGTAAAGCGAAACAGACATTTTAAGTGTAAAATTTTTTTCATATTAAAATGTTAAATCATTCTGTTTAAAAATGGAGTTCTACAATACGTAGATGAGGAAATTCCGAGGAAAATCAATTGATGAATTTTTTATTTTTTATAAAAATCCATGTTTAATTCATTCTTAAGTATAATTTTTATATATTATTTATAGTTAAGGCATTAACACTGTGGAGGTTCAAAGACATTGTAATTTGTTTAATCAAACACTGTTTATTACACATTATATAACGGTATAACCCTACCTATTTCAAGGTTTTCACCTCATCATCAGGGGAGCACAAACAAGACTACCGTTTGTGCTCCCCTAATGTTGAGGTGAAAACCTCGAAACCGGTAGGGTTATACCGTTGTATAAAATGGAATAAACAATGTTTGATCAAACAAATTACAATATATTTTTTATGTTGAATTTATATTATTAGAAATATAAATACTGAAATACTTTCTTTAACCGAATGTAATTTTTTTAGATTGTATGAGAACTATGTCTGCAAAAGAGTGCCTGGAAAGCAAGCTGTCCTCGTTCTACCATGTGACAATGTTCATGTCGGTGATGATATGATGTTGGAGCCAGGACTAGTCATGATATTTGCTCATGGGATAGAATAAATGCATGCAAATTATTTGCCTTGATAAAGAAATTTATGAATAAACTTGAGATTCATGGAGTGTTTTGATAGTTCAACGAAATAAAACTGTCACTTTCCAAATTAAGTTATGGAAGTTTATTTAGAAAGATTTGTAAAGGGACCCACAACCCAACAACTAGATAATCTCTAGATATTTCTTTTACTGTTCATTTTTTATTATTCATAGTTTACTTTTGATTCTCATTATGAAAAGTTATTCGCAAATGAAAATTGATGATGAACTCGGGAATTGATCGAGTTTTAACTATAATTTTTTAGATTCAATTTTTTTCATTGACTGTTCATGATTTAGTATGTTTTTAAGTGCTGAAATTCCTTTAATCTTTTTTAAAATCATAATAATGGTTGATTAATAATTTATTATTTAATTCAGCAACAGTGAAATGCAACCAGTTTATTCTTTTGAAAATAGATCTAAATCATTCAGTGTTTATAGTTTGTATTACTAAAATGAAATCTTCTATAACTCATTTGATAAAAAATATAATAATTTCAATGATTTTTTTATTATTTGAATGGGTTTTTAATGTTTTAATTTCCTGTTTATTCTTTTGTTTTGAAACTTGTAAAATCACCTCTAGCAGTGCAAGTATAGGATAAACTGAAATTAAAATGTTTGGCTTCATAAATCCTGAATTATTTTGCGACCATTCTTTGCCTCAGTATTTAAATAGGTGCCGCGAATAAGGTGGGTAACTAACAAAACTTGTATTTTACAGTATTCAAGAAAAACACTTTTTTTATTAAGTGTCAACATTTTAATAGTTTTTTTTTTAAATCAAAAGATATAACACATCGATCAATAAGTCCCGGGACTAACTACTAAAACAACATTTCTTTGCCAAAATTCTTCTTTATTCATCAACATAGTCTCCTTCAAGAGCGATACATTCAATCCAATGCTTTCCTAAGTTTTCTATGCCAGCCGTGTAGAATGATTTATCTTTGGTTTCAAAATAGGCGTTAGTTTCTGTAATCACTTAATTGGAGCCAAATTTCTTTCCCTGGAGCATCTTTTTGAGGTCTGTGAACAGCCAATAATCGCTGGGGGCCAAATCTGGAGAATACGGTGGGTGCGGAAGCAATTCGAAGTTCAACTCATGCAATTTGGCCATCGTTACCATCGACTTGTGACACGGCGCATCGTCCTGATGAAAGAGAACTTTTTCTTCTTCATATGGGGACGTTTTTTTGCAATTTTTGCCTTCAAACGCTCCAATAACGCTATGTAATATTCGCTATTGATGGTTTTTCCCTTTTCAAGCTGATCGATGAATATTATACCATGCGCATCCCAAAATACGGAGGCCATAACCTTTCCGGCCGACTGTTGAGTTTTTGGTCGCTTCAGACGCTTTTCACCGGCTGCTCTCCACTCAGCTGACTGCCGATTTGATTCCAGAGTATAGTGGTGGATCCAAGTTTCATCCATTGTCACATACCGACGCAAAAACTTTTGTTTATTTCGCGTAAACAGTGCCAAACAGCGCGCTGAATCATAGATGCGTTTTTGTTTCTGTTCCATTGTGAGCAAACGCGGTACCCATTTCGAAAAAAGCTTTTTCATGACCAAATGTTCATGCAAAATAGTGTAAACAGTACCAAATAATATCTTCAGGATGTCAGCTATCTCACGCAACTATACTTTGCGATTATCCATCACGATTTTGAGGGTTTTTTTAATGTTTTCTGGTGTAACAGCCTCATTTGGACGACCAGAGCGTTCAGCATCATTTGTGTCTGTACGACCGCGTTTGAAATCATCATACCACCGACAAATGGTTTTTTTCGACGGAGCAGAGCCCGGATAACACTTTTCAAGCCATCGCTGAGTTTGAACGGTGTTTTTCCCCATTAAAAAGCAATGTTTTATCAACACATGTAATTCGGTTTTTTCCACTGTTTTGAAAATA
The DNA here is from genome assembly GCA_949825065.1 of Odontocerum albicorne. Lineage (NCBI taxonomy): Eukaryota > Metazoa > Arthropoda > Insecta > Trichoptera > Odontoceridae > Odontocerum > Odontocerum albicorne. The sequence continues at coordinate 37,879,872 of OX463843.1, read as the reverse complement.
GCAAAAGTAGCATCACTAAGACCACTGTAACACAATGTCGGAAGGTCATGAAAGTTTTATTTTAAAGGTTGGTACTAACTGAGAATGGTATGGATTTGTTATTAGAGGTGCCATCTGTTAGTTAGTCCCGGGACTTATTGATCCATGTGTTATTTTCATACACACACTTTATTTAAAAATAAAAAATTAACAAACTTTATTTTAAACAAAAAAACATGAAAAACACTATGAACATGTGGAATAACATGGTCCGCGAATGCAGTCACAACATTATTCCGCAACTCTTATATAAAACAAACAAATTGTGTCGTTACAACTTTTATATGAAAAATCAATCATGTACGTTGGTTGCCACGTTATTCCACTAACCTCTTCTGATCTTCTTTTATCCGTTATTTCTTTGCCTTTTCTGCTTATATAGGATTGTTCGCTGTTTCTCAGTTTCTTCCGTTTATTATCTGACCATTCTGCAACCCTTGCTTGTTGTTTTTTCCGAAATTATGTTTATTTTCTACACTAGCAGAGTGAACAACGGGCGTCTCTCCTGACATGTTGATACTTGAAACCACGTTATTCCACTGAGTGCGCGCAAAATTCCAACGGCAATCTTGGCTTATCAGTAGAAACAAAAGAGATAGAGAATATTTTTATAGAGGAGACGAAGGACGTAACCACATAGCACGTTATTTCACAAAAAACTGGAATTTGAAAAAAATGTTAGTTACCATCTTATTCGCAGCACGCATTCTTATATTACAAAAACAATATTACAAAAACTCAAATTTTCTATAAATTTACATGAATATATTTTTTATTTAACCTTTAACCGGGCCCCAGACACACAGCACATTTGAAAAAAATATATTGGTGGAATCTATCCACTTCGAGTGCATTAATTTCAAATTATTATCTGAAATAAAAATTTCCTTGGTGGAAATATTACTCCATATTTAGAGGAAAATTATCAAACTTTTTTTTAATTAAAAGAACAGTTCATGTTTAGCATACTTTATTTATAAAAAGTTAATATACTTTCAGTAAATTAGATAAAAAAATAAGTTTCTAAAATAATATGTCTGATGAAATTTAATTATGGAAATTTTCCATACAAGGTGTAATGCAAAGTGGGACACGGCATATTTTGCATTCATATTTTGTCTGCTTCTCCTCTTTTCTGGTGCTGCAATATCTACAACGTTTGAATGTAGAGTTACTGGACCAATGGTCTCCTTTTTTTCCCAATCTGATCTCGTCTGGAACGCCAAATACACCTCCTTTTTTGTTTTTGTAAAAAGTAACTCCTTGCTTTTTTGGACCCTGATAATTGGCCTTCAAACTGCGTGCCAACCTTAATCGGAAATCCCTATGGATGTTCTGTCTGCCTTCATTTTCCTGCTTGTATAATATATAGGAGTTTATAACTGCACTCTCTCAGTCTGAACTACAATTTTTTGGATCTTCGTCCAATCGAGTATGAACTTCTAAAGTGATCAAAATGATCTACTCCACCCATATTTTTGGTGTAAGTGACTATGGCTGATGGACAATACATTATTTTTTTGCGACCATCCTTTTGCCGTCTCATTATGGTCTGAGTATTTTTTGGATTTACTGCTGTAGAAAGTACAAAAACGTCTTTGGTGTCTCTCCATTTTATAAAACTAACTGGATTGCAGAAACGATATGTGAACTCTCCTGGTGATAATTTATTTTCTTTGTTTTTTTTACGTTCATCTGGAGTATTTCTTTTTTTGGTCGTAATTCTTCAGTTAATCCCTTTCTCTGTATTCTTACGGTACCTACAGCATAGATACCGTTATTATGTAATTTTTCCATTAGAAGAAGAGATGTGAAAAAATTGTCGAAAACTAGCAGTGTGTCCTTTGGTACTTGCTTTGCTAACTTCATCACAACTCTGTACCCTAGTCCTTCATCATTCGACTCTTTTTCTTTACCAGTGTATATTTCACACTGATACAAATAGCCAGTGCTAGCGTCGCATCGACACCAAGCTTTAAACCCACGTTTAGTAGGTTTTTGAGGCATATATTGTTTCTTGCTGTCCCGTCCTTTGAATTTTATCATGCTCTCATCTATTGATTGAGTCCCAGAATGAGTAGCATTTTCCTGGAATTTTTTATTTAAAATGGTCAGCATCGGCCTGATTTTTTGCAATTTATCATAGTTCGGACCATTTACTGTGTTGTGATATCACACACATGTATGTTTTCTAAAATCTTTTTGAATCTCTTGCAAGGCATGGTGCCACTGATTTCTAGATTGTTGTAAAATGGATCTGAACTCCAATACAAATCAATCTCTGGTTGAGGGCTTATACCCATCATTATAATGATTGCCAAAAAGGCCTTAATTTCTTCCAGATTTGTATCTGTCCAAAAGTTGCTTTTCTTCAATGTAGCATATTTATTTGTAAATTTTACTACAAGTTCGATAAGTTCAATTGAAAATATGTCCATGAAATAATCAATAATTTGACTTCTGTTGTGAAGTTTTGTGTGCTCTATTTTTTTTTTGAAAAATTAGGATAGTTTTGAAAATCGATATTAGTACTCCAATATCTATCTTTATTCAATTGTTCAGTATAAGACGCTGATGATAAATCTTGATTTATATCTTTGGTTGTTATATTTTGATTCATTGATTGAGGTGCAGGTGTTCCAAAATATTGTGATTAATTTTTTATGTCAATTAGATCCTGATGTGGCAATCCTTCTAAATCGTCTAGTATAGAATCAATACCTGGTGGATTGAAATCTTCATTATTCACACCAACTAAGTCATCTTCATTGTCACTGTCTTCTTCCTCAGAAGAAACCCATAATTTTAGTACCTCTTCGATTTCTTCATGTTGAAGATACTGAAAATAGTACAAATATATCTAAATAAACAGAAATTGTGAATTTTATAAATATCAAATGCCGGCCATTTTGTTCCTAACTGGGCAATGGGCAAATATTTCCCACATGTTTCAAACACTTGTTTTGTTAATATTTACAATTAAAACATAAAACGAAATAGATAATATTAAAGAAAAACTCAAAATTAACAACATAAAAAAATGTCTCGATTTACCTTGCTTTTTCGCGACATTATCAACTTTTTTTTCAAAATAACGCTCACCACTAACAAAAGTGCAACAACAAAACCGATATGTCAAAATCAAAGAAGCGTCATTCCGACAACTAACCTTCAAATCAAGTGTTGCTATTTTATAACCATAAACAATACATTGAAGTTTCTAAACAATTGTCATATTGCGGGAATATATGAACCACGAGCTTGGGAAACAGCGATTTTTTATGTGGGAAACATATTACCATGTCCTGGTAAAGGGTTAAATAATTGTCATAAATGTAACTTGCAGTTAAAAAAATGACCTATAATATGTAGATGGTCTTCAAAATAGAAAATACAAGTGAATTTTCAAGAAGGGTAATATTTTGCATCTTAAATAATGAATACATAATGTACTGGAAATGTTTATTTTATTCACTATTTTTTCTCCATAAAATAAATGTGACATGTCATTTACATTTATCTTTTACTTCGAATTAGAAGATCCTCATAAGAAAGTTTCTCAGAATCAATCTGCAATCTCTATACCCTTAATATGGACCTTATCACACAAGAAATAGGAGCGGGTGTTTGTTTCTGAACCTGTTTCACTCTTCACTCTTCATAATTCATTTTTATTTTATAATTGTGAAAAAGATTAATCTATTGCCATACAACTACTAGACTTATTTAATAGGTAACAAAGCTTATGATCTTGGTAATTATTTTAAGTTTCAAGCAGATATTTAATAATATTATAAATATAATTTATGCCTCTTATGCATTGCATTAGGAATGTTTTGCATGAATATATTTCACTTCCTTGTGTAAAAAAGAATGTTCATGCGTAGCTTACAAAAAAGTTTTTAATTTTAACACTGTACCCCGGACCAGTGCTGGTCTATGAATTGTTTGTTACTAAGCAACAATGAGATTTCAATATATTATAGATTACGTTAAAAAAACGTTTTTCTCCCCTCTAATAGCATTGTCGCCAATCCAACATAGTTTAAACATATGATTAAAGAATAAGCAAGTATTTTTTTCTCTAAAACTTAAAAATAATATATCAACTTGTTTTCAACATTTTGTTATTGTATTTTTTTTATGATAATGTATACATATTATTTGCATGATAATTCTTCTTTGTTTTTTTATTGTATTTTTCGTACTAAGTCGAAATAATTTATCATTTCATTTTATATTATTTTGATTTAATTTCATAAAAAATACTGGTAGTCGATAGATTGGAATGAAAAAAACTGTTTCATGAACACAGAAAGTTTGAGAAGCACACCCCCTCCTTGTTCCATCAAGAACATGAGGATGCCACAAATCCCTCCACACCTTTCCACATTATGTTTCGGCCTGGAACATAAAACGCACCCTGTATATGTATGTATGTATGTAATGAATATGTGAAATTGTGTATACGTAATGATAAATTTAATATTACTTTAATTTATGTAATTATTCATTAAAAAAAATATTTCTCAAGCTCATCATTATTTATTGACATTTTTTATATCAAACAAAAGTCAATTTGGTATTGAAATCATACGTTAAGTTGAAATTTAGTAAAACAAAATTTCATAAGTAATTTCAAATTATATTTTTACAAATATTTCACAGTTTTTATTATGTTGTGTATAAAATTAAAAATCAATTCAGATCTCTATAATTAATTTGTATTGGAAAAAAAATCTAATTTAATTTGTTTAAAACATTCCATATTTTTTGTTATTTAGTATTTAATTTTTATGAAATAGAATAATTGTGTTATAATAATAAATGTAAGAAATCGTTTCATAACAGTCAATTTATAAAATAAAAATTTCAGATAAATACCAAATGCTTCTTTTTCAGTCAATAATTTAAGCCATCTGTTGAGTATTCAATTTATAGAAAGTACTCTACATATCATCAAAATATTATATTGAAGATTGTCTTGTCATGGCCATCATTCAAATAAATCTCTTATGTATATTACATTTACTTTTGAATAAAAACAAACAATATATGTAGCACATTTTCACAGTTTTAAAATTGTGATTCTTAAGTTTTTATTCATGTAGGGTTACAAAGTGTTAACATCAATATTTTGGCAAAATTTGATGCATTATAATAAAATTTTATGAAAAGGTCAGTTGACATGCAATATTATTTTCTAAAATAAAACAGTTTATTTTTTTCAGTTTTTGTATTGTGTGATTTGATATGAAATATTGTGATTTTGATAAATTATAGAATTTTATAACATAGTTGAATACTATTTTATTTTCGAAAGTTGGTATGTCTTTATATAATATGTAACTATAGATAATATAGTACAATATTTTTTTATAATTAATTCTCCATTGTATATAATGTTTCAACAATCAACAATCATGGTGTTTAATGTTGAGAATATGGATTTAAATATTCGACAAAACTGAAAATTATGCCCAAGGCTTTGCAATTGCTTTATAATATCAAATTATATTTGCGTTTACTCACGGAGATTGTCTTGGGGAATGTGAAGATTATATTATGGGTGAAATGATTTACAATGATCCATCAAAATATTTCTCCAATAATATCTATAACTGATTCAATAATGAAACTATTGATGAACTATTTATTTGGCTGCTTCAGTAGCATGCTATGCTACTTAAAATTGAAAAGTAGCTGTAATAGCGTTTCTTTTCAAAGTAGGTTTAACAACATTGCCAACATAATACACAGGTATTACAATGCTTGTATATTATAAAAATATTTTTATGGTTTTGCCTGTGTCTCTACTCTGGATGGACTATTTTTTCACCACTGTTTTTTTTATTAATCAAGCATTTCAGTTCAAGATCTGCAATGTCACAAACTAATACTGTGTTTTAGTTAAAGTTTGATTAATAAAATTTTATTTAGTAGAACTTAAAGGAGTGTGAAGATTATATAAACTTAATAAAAAACTTTTTTATTTATTTGTAAACTGGACAAAAAATATTCATGATACTTGTATAATAAATTATTCATGTTTTTCGAATTTTGAAATAGTTTTTAATTTTAAATAGTCAAAATTAAAATAGTTTTTAATTTTTTTCCATTTCTATTCTTAATTTTTCACAGATAGTTTTATATAATCCATATTAAATAATTAGTTTTTAGTGTATGATCCTTAGTTAATATTTTTGTTTCTAGTTATTGTTTCATCTTTATTTTTAAGAGTTTTTAAAAAGGGTTCCTTGTAATAAGTATTTTTGCAATGCTTAGTTTAGTTAGTAGTAGAACGGAGCGGAATGCAACTCATATCAAGTGTTTTGATGGACAGAATGTTTAACACAGTCTATTTTAATATTTTATGGATTTACTGTACCCTATTGAATGTATACTATTGAATAGCATCAGAAGAAACATATTCATTTGAACCTAATAAAATAGATATTGTAATAATGATGTTCATTAAATATAATATATATTACTAATTAGGAAAAAAGCATAATATTTTTGATAAATATTTATTCAAATTTTCATTTGTGAGCATCTTTGGCAGTAGATTTACATTCATTTCATTCACAAATGTAATTTAGTTCTCAATTTTTAATATATGTTTTTTATAAATATAAATTATATATATTTTTTTATAAATATAAAAAAGGGGATGCATGATGGAATAAGGAAGTTGAAAATTGCATGAAAGAGAAAAATAGAACATGGAGAATATTTGTTGAAGCAAAAACAGGAAATAGTGATGAAGCAATTAAATTAAAGAGAGAGTACAAAGAATGGAATATCAAAACAAAAAGACTGATTGAAAAGAAGAGTCTTAGAGATGAAGAAGCTAGAAAATTTTGGTATGAATGCGGAGGGGAAACATAAAAATATTTTGGAAGAAAGTAAGCAAAATACAATAGAAAAATTATACGAAAGGTATGAGTGGAATCAAAGATAAATAAGGGTTTTGTCAGAAAAAGGAAGGGTTCGTTCAGGTGGAAAGAATATTTTGAAGAACTGTACGAGAATAGTGATACTATTGGAAACAATGATGACTCTAGTAGGGTTGAAAATTTTAAAAATTTGGAAAATTTGAATGAGATCAGTCTACAAGAAGTACGAAAAACTGTAAAAGACATGGAAAAGCGTCAGGTTGGGATAAAGTGAACACAGAACTAATAGTGTATGGGGGTAAACTTATAATCAAGTGGCTGAAACAGTTTTTCAACGCACGTTGGGAATCTGACTACACACCGAAAGACTGGAGGAGTGCAGTGATAGTTCTGTTGTATAAAGGTAAGGGTGCAAGAATGGAGTGTGGAAGTTACAGAGACATTAGTTTGTAGTAAGTAAACATACACATACATACATACACACCATTGTGACATTTCCCTATCGGGGTAGGCAGAGAGGACAGAGCACTAAACTTTTCTTTCTCAACACACATCCTTGGCCTCTTGTCATCGATACAACTAAAAAAATTGACGATTTCTCTTTTTATATTTCCTCCTTTCAGATTATCATTCACTTGATCCAACCACACTTTCCTCGGTCTCCCTCTCACACTTTCTTCAACTGACATTTGTACTGTATATCTGTTGTTAGTCTTCATTCGTTTCACATGCCTAAACCATCTCACCTTGCTCTTCTTCATCTTACTAAACACATTAACCTTAAGTTCATATTCATCGCTTATCACTTCACTCCGTATTCTATTATACTTGGTCACTCCATGTATTTGTCTCAAAGCACACATTTCTACAGCATTTATTCGACTCCTGTCAGTGTTTTTCCAGATCCACTTTTAATTCCCATATAATAAAGTTGGCACCAAAATACTATTTTGGACTATCAACACATTTTGATACTGTCTGGTTCTAGTATATATTAGGTTGTCCGGACGAAAATGATGTATTTTGCATGGTCATTTTTGACCATCAGTTGTGTTCCAGTCTTTGGTCCTACAAGACGTGTTTTGTGTTCTATTCATCAGTTGACATCTGGAGAACGTTATTTTAGTGAAAAAAAATATTTTTTTCCGAACGTGGGTTAAGATGGAGAGTTATATAGTTGACAAACAATTTATACAAAATTGCATGTTGTACGAATACTGTAGAAAAAATAATGCAACTAAAAACATGTGCGACACATTTGGAGAATGTTTAACTGTTCGTAAATGCCAAAGGTGGTTTAAACAATATAAAAGTGATAATTTTAATCTAAAAAACAATTCTCAAAGTGAAAAAGAAGTGAAAGGGGATGATGATGTATTGTGTACAGAAATCTAATCAAATCCAACACTGACTATATGACAATTAGCTGACAAGCTAATAATACTCAAAATACTATAAAATAGTTCATACTCAAAATCTTGTGTGCAAGAACATCTGAAAAAAAAAACGGCAAGCTTGTGAAGCAGGGTGTATGGATATTGCACGATCTAACAGATGAGACCAAAGCGGTACGCAAGCACATATGTGAAGATTTAATAAAAAAAGTGACAAACACTCCGTTTTTACACCATTTAGTGACCGGAGACGAAAAGTGGGTGCTATATTCGAACCAACAATGTAAACGCTAATGACTTTTAAAGAGGCAGGTAGCAAAACCGACCCCTCGACCGGGTCTAACTGTGAAAAAGTGCTTTTGAGTGTATGGTAGGATGCAAAAGGTGTAATTTATCCCAAAGTCCTTCCTTACAGTAAAACAATTACGAGTGAAGTATACTATGCCCAACTCGAATATTTGAATGCAGCAATAAGGCTAAAGGGACCTGGTTTTTTCAACCGACATTCACTTTTATTGAACATGACAACGCCTGACCCCATAACATACATCGAAGATGACTGAAAATAAAATAAAGAAGCTTGGATAAAAAACTATTCTTCACCCACCATAGAGTCCCGATTTGGCTCCTTCAGATTATCATTTATTTAGATCTATGCAGCATTATTTAGCTGAATTTTTTTTCACACTTTAGAAGAAGGGGAAAAAAGGCATCGAGGAATATTTTGCATCCAAATCTGCAAAATTTTATTCTAAGGGTATTAAAAATTTGTTAGATATATATTTAGTGCCCTATTGACTTTGTTTTCTGTCACTACACACCATTCGATATCCTTCTTACTCTTTCATCATCTGAGAAAATACTACTTGATCCAATCTTTCATTATTCACACGTATATCTATCGCATTTACTTTTCCTTTCACAATTTTCTATCACCATTACTTTTGATTTCGCAACATTTATTCTCAGATTTTTCTCTTCGCATCTCTTATACGATTTACTTACTGAACTCCGCAATTCATCACCACTCTCCGCCAACACTACCATGTTATCTGTATATAGCAATCTTCATACGTTCCCATTCGACATTTGTATGTTACCAATTGACCTCTGTAGTTCCTTCACACGTGAATCTACTTAAATATATGGATGTAGAAGAGGCTAAGGGTGTGTCTCAATAGGAAAGTGGCGCACTGCCCTCTTTGCCTACCCTAAAAGGAAAATGCCGTGATGTATGAATGTAAAAAGACAAGTTCATTTATAAAAACACAGTTAAACTTCGTGCTATTGTAAAGGGAAGGTACAATGTAATTTGTTAATATTTTTCTGAAATAGAACTCCTAACTTTGACAATATATAGAAACATTTTAATGTTTAGTTAATGTTAGTTCTATGACTGAAGTTGAACAAATATCTAAATCACCACATACCCTTCATATTTATTTACTAAATATGTGAAGGATTATATTTTTAACCCTTTGACTGCCGGCAGGTACATGTATGGCGGTACCCAGCACGCCGCGAATTTTACAACAAAAATAAAACCTTCTAAACATATCATTGTTGAAAGTGTAATAAAGTTTATTTATAAAACTTACCAAATAAATGAAGAGCGCGCCAGTCGTGCAGTCATTTATCCATAATCATAAAATTAATTGTTCATGGTGCAGGGTTGTCACAAAATTTGTCATAGAAAATATGAAAACTAAATTATATGTCAAAAGTAATTGTTTATGTTAGTTTAATATTAAAAGTATACACTTTATAACGTATAAAAAACTCCCCTTTACACTTTATAACGTATAAAAACTTTATAGCGTATAAAAAAAATGTACATAAAAATTTGACAACGTGCAATTAGGTTCCGACACTCGTAAGCTTATAAAATAAACTAACAGATTCACAACACAACAGGCACAATAGTAAAATTTAGCACGAAAATACACTGACAAAATGCGAAATAACTATGTCAAAACACTTTTTTTTCTCTCATAAAGTAATTATGATAAAACTTATTCAACAGAAATAAAAATCAGAAAATTCTACCGCGAAATAAGTTTCAAATATAATATGAACCGCTATACATGGAACACGAAATAAAACTGTACTCTGTAGACGAAAATTTATATACGCAAAACATCGATAGAAATTCGGGGATTCCTAAAAATCCCGGCTAATAAAATATATTACACAACCCTGAGCGCCATCAGTTGTTCGGACGACACAGCTCTCTTTAATTTACGTTTAAAGTGGTAAAAACAAATTCTGTTTCAATTCTAAGTATGCAAAGATATTCTCAATAGATGTCACTATGTGTTCAATATATTTGTACATTTTAAATAATTGATTTTCTTTAGTAAAAGCCCATTTAAAACGGCGCGTCTTAAGACGTAATTTGTGTATGAGCGGCGCTCCGTTCACAGAAAATGATGCGTCTTAAGACGCTTTTGGCAGTTAACCGGTTAAAGAAGAACGATAAGATCACAATAAATATTGTAGAAATGCATGACCAGAAATATTTGTTGTAGACATGTATTATAGAGTATGAAATGATTGGATGAATACGTTCAGTTCTGATAACGCCTATAGGTGTAGGTATTCACATAAAACTTTGGCTGGGTGCTCAAAATGCCTATCGCCGATCTTTTACCAATTTCTTTGGGGGAATTCTAAAAAAAGTGGGCCCAGAGTGGCCTTATGAAATTATTCAGCAGTCAATGTGTTAAGGATAACTCTTTGGTACAGCTGAGTGTTATAAAGAGAATTAAGAAAGAAATTTTGAGATTGTCTGAATTAAGAAAGGAATTTACATAATTTTTTGTCTGTCCCGTTTCAATCCCATACACTCCAGAACATTTCCCACAATTAACACCATTTTTTGTCAGTCCCGTTTCAATCCCATACACTCCAGAACATTTCCCACAATTAACACCATTTTTTGTCAGTCCCGTTTAATCCCATATATTCCAAAACAACATTTTCTCACAGTTAACACCATTTTAAGCCCATATTTTTCAAAAAATGTAAAAAATACGTAGTTTTATCTCTTTGCATTAGTGATACTGAGAGTCAAATCTACAACTGCGATGTTATGAAACTTCCGCGTGAAAAAGGTTTATCATTACTACTATTTTTATGCATCATACAACTAATTACTGATATTGTTTGTAGACTGGACAGGTTTGTAAAATTTCACAGGTTTTTGCATAGCGTCAAATGCATCACACTGCACATATGTTCATAATACAGTAAAAGTCCGTTAATTCCAAATTCAGGGAACCAAATTTCAAAAAACAATTCTAATTACGAATTGAACGATCATTAAAAAAACAATTTGAATTGGCATGGCACTTTCCAGCGAATGGGAACTTCGTGGACATTTTTTTACTGAAAAAAAAAAAACTTACTGTCAGGTTAAGTTCTGTCGACATATTTCAGGAATGTTGAGATAATAACGTTTCATGGGCACCCGACATGTACAAATTAAAAAAACTATAAATGTTACTTATTTGATTTTGATGAGGTCACTTGTTTACACAGATTAATTTGTTCATGTTTCCATATGTAATATAAATATGATTATGTCAATGGTTTTTTTTTGGTTGCCCACTTGATTACGAAATTATAGTTCAATTCAATTATAATAATAATACGTTTTAGAATTTTTGACAAGTTAATGTTCAGTCGTGAAACTTTTAAAGAGAGAATAATAAGAATGCATAAATATGTTTATGATAATAATCTTGAGATATTTTGATATGGAATCTCAGGATGTAAAACCGCTCACTGGTATGTAATAGACTAGTCCTTCCGCACCCAGTGCTGGGTACTTCATGGATCTTTGATTTGCATGGAAAATTTAGAATTCATAAATAATTGTTGAATTCAGTTCATGTGGAACACATTTTCCCACCTTCTGGATCTTTCCCATGGCTTTCAAACATACGGAGACGGTTTCTCGTATCACATTTAATTGATCCGCGAGTTGTCGTGTTTGAGCGTCATCCTCATCCGACAATGCTTGCAATTCGGCGTCTTCAAACTTTCTCGGTGGTCTTCCACGTTCTTCGTTTCTCACGTCAAAATCGCCACTTTTGAATTTTTTGAACCACTCAAAGCACTGTGATTTACCAAGAGCATGCTCGCCGTAAGCTTTGACAAGCAATCGATGCGATTCTGCAGCAGTTTTCTTCAAATGGTAACAGAAAATCAATGCTGTCCGCGAATCGTAGTTTTTCTGGCACAAAAACAAACAGGTTCAACGCTATGAAAACATATGTAGTTGTATTAAACTTGTATTGTTGTGAGTTAAAAATCTTTGACAAATGTGAACACAAAAAAAAGGCGCCAATGACGCGGTTTGACAGTCACTACATTGACAACTAAAGCCATCTATGAGCAAATTCAGGTTTCATATTTACAGACCTGGTATATGTTTGAAATTAATGGAAGCTAAGGAAGAGGACGGCCGAGAGGAAAGAATGGAAGAGAAACATTTAGAAAAGTATATACATACAAGTACATACCATCAGGCATATCCAAACATCTCATAAAACTCCTACGATTTCTCTGACTACATTCCCTTCTTTCAAAATATCATTCACCAACCATACTTTCCTTGGTCTACCATTCCTTCCACTCACATTTGCTATATATTTGTGTTAGTTTTTTTTCATTCCATGTACCCGAACCATCTTACAGTGCTCTTCTTCATCTTATTCAATGCCTGAAGTTTACATTCATCCCTAATCCCTTCATTCCGTATTCTGTCATACACTGTTACCCCGTATATTATTTTCTGTGCACGTATTTATTCAGCTCCTTTAATTTTTTCTCCATGTTCACGTTTCAATCCCATAAATCAAAATTGGTACTATTATTTGATAAATAAAAAATTAAGGAATGTTAAAATACTTATTCAATGTTTGTTGAATTCATTGAAAATATATTATTACTTTTTGTTGAATTCTTTGAAAATATATTATTACTTTTTGTTGAATTCATTGAAAATATATTATTACTTTTTTTTGATAATATGTTTAATTTTATTATTAGATTATTTTCCTAAAATGTAAAAAAATATACAATTTTATAACAAGAATCAATGTTCTAAGAGTGACCAAAATTATTTCTTAGCCAATATATTTTTTGTATGTGTGTCAAATTTTATTGTAAAAGTGAAGATATTGTGTAGTGTTGAAGATATTGTATATGGATTGGTTTATCATTGCACAATTGATAGAATTATATTAAATTTGCGTTAAATAAACAAAATCATAAAAATGTCATTTATTTTAGCTAGTTTTATATTATTATGCATAGCATACAGTAATGTGTATATCAGTAAGAATGTATATATTTTTGTCTAATTTTAGTTGAATATTTTTGCAGTAATATTTTTTCAATACTAATAAAAATAAAACGACTGAAAGTGGGAGCATTCTGGAATGGTATAGTCATGATCTCTTGTGCCTTAAATTTACAGCATATTTTAGTGTTAAAACACTCAATGTGTAAATGATTTGTGTAATTCATAATAAAGTATTATGTCCTATATTTTATTTTATTAGTTTATTTTTTATTTATTTACCTGTAATTATACTCATATAAACTCTTTACTAAAACTATACTCTGTAGCGATGTTTCTAACATCGTCTCAAGAGCATTGTGATTTTAAATTAAAAAAAGACAGCTCATAAGTTTCACTAAGTAAATTAAGATAGAATAAGGTGTGAATGTAAGATATTTTTCTATTTATGGCTGCTAAACAGATATCACAGCTATTAAATTGGGGAGTCACAACAAAGGTGTTGGTTTTAAATGAGTTGTAATCAAAGAGTTGCAATCGCATTCCAAACAGGGCAACCATATTCCGCTACAGAGTGAACCAAAACTATTTCTCTGCAGTTCCTAATATTGGCACATCACATCCCCACGTAGTACTAGAAATTTATCAAAGGTTTCCATATTAGAATATTTAACAATGAATTTCTTTACTTTGTTATTTCACTAATTATAGTAATAATTTCCGCTACAGAGATTAATGTAATTGGTGGAATAACAATGTAATTTATTGTTAAATAGTGCAAGTAAGTTTTTGTGTCATTTAACTCTTTGACTAAAGAGAGAAACTTTGGAGGATTCAACAACATCTACAATAATCCACCAAACCAGACTTGGAGTTGACAAATTATTGCATTCTCACAATTGATGAATTACAACGTGCAACTATCGTTAGTCAAGTGCTATAAAAAGTGTTCATCTAGGATCGGGCTGTTTTCTCAAAGATTACATGATTACATCGTTTGTTCATAATTTGGGAAAATGAATATGTACTTTTAGTACAGGCGACAGGTTTGTGACATCTGCGGGAGGGAGTGCGCATCTAGAATTGGGCTGTTTTCTCACAGAAGATCACATGATCGACGTGGAAGAGCAGCTTAAGATTGACGTTGGAGTGGCGGGGGAATCCTCGACTACGAAGCCCAGCAATGATGAGGGCGCTATTGACTGACACATTTAAATTGTTAAATGTTCCGTATGTTTCTAGGAGTGTGAAAACTAATTTGAGCCAATATAAGCTAACTGAACTGTTTTATAATTCCGGTAGTACCTTGGTGAGATGTGCCTCGCATGTTAGAGTTCTATCTAGAGAAGTGCTTCTCAAACTTTTTCATATTACGGACCTCGAAAATTTAAAAGAGAAATGGAAAGATCCCCAAAAAAATTAAATTAAATCGACTCCCTGGCAAGAGCTCCATAGCCCCCTAGTTTGAGAAGCACTAATCTAGAGTGACACACAGGAAACGCCGGTAAGTCATATTCTCAATTGTCCTTCCGATGAAAGAGAGCAACTTCTTTAAAGGTCTTTGCGTTGTTAAGATGGACTTGTTTTCAGGAGGTTAGGTTTTACCTTTCAAGCAAGCTTTAAATACTCAATTTCTCCGGTTTTCAGCAGCTTCTTCGAGGGTTGTCGCATGGATTGCTTGAGGGATATCACACGTGTCAACACATTTTCTGGATTCGGGAGGCCTGAAGTATTGATGTTAAAAAGCGGTGAACAAATATTGTTCTTGACGAGTCTGCAGTTTTTTAAAATTGTTCGCTCAACGAGCTGTAGATGTTCAAATGAAGAAATATTAAAAGCTAGAGAAATAACAGAAACAGAAAGTATTATATTTCAACTGGACATGCGTACGAGTACAAATTACTTTCATAATTATCAAGCTGCCCTTGTACTCGTATGAACCAATAATGTTGAAACTAGAAATTTTAAAAGTGATAATACTCATAGCAAAATCTAAATCGATTTTTCTTAACATGGGTTTTTAAATACCATTTTAAAAATATCTGCGTTAAAATATTTTTTATTAAAAAGAAATAAAAGGTTTAGATACCAAAATTTTATAGGTTTCTAACATTTAGGCTTTTTAGAATGAAGTCACAAACTGGTTGCATTTTATATAGTTAAGTACAAAAAAATAGATGCAATTTTATTTGTGTAATCTTTTTTTCCTATGGTTTCTCTCTCACATACACCCCCAGCAGCAGTCCAATGGATCTCCCTTAGCCCTCCAGGAAATAAATAGTTTGGACACTCCCTCACGACTAAGTTTGCAAAACAATGGGAAACCAATAGAACCCCATCTATACAAAGAGTGTGCATTATTATGGCTACACCTATGCTATTATTATGGCTACAACTATGATTCAGGGTGTACCACAATATCCGTGTAAGGTTAAATTCTTGGAGAAGCACATTAGGATTACTCGTAAGGTGAAGATTTCTGACTGCCACCAACTATTTGGTGAGCTGACATTCCTCTCCGTGAACTGATGTTTCTAGATTCAGAAAGGTCATCGGGACTTGAGGCAAGTTGGAGAAGGGCAGGAAACACCCATGTGTAGTGATAATTACATCTTTTATCAAGGCATCTTTGCATCATACATTAGGAGAGACAGAAGGTTTGTAAGAACCGGAAGCCATGTTATTGAATATAGGAAAAAGGATAAAGGGGTATTATTTTACAAATGTGATAGAAAAATAAACACTTTTGATACTGAAGAAACAATTATTTATTTGAAAAAGAATTAGAAAAAAATATTGTAAATTTAGTATTAAAAAATTTTTCATGATAATTTTAGATTTTATTCCTCTAACTCTTATTTAAATGGTGAATATAAAAAATAAATATACTACACACCAGAATTGAAAGAATTGAGTAAAATGAATAAAGAATCTGGCTGTGAAAACACAATACACAAATGGAAATTTCTGAATCTGGTACAATTGCATATTAGAAAGTTTTCTGCAATTTTCTCTCCAAATGTATGTCACATACATAATACAACTTCCAGAAGGAACAAATAAAGTCCACAGTCAATTCTTTCTATATATGTTCATTGTCCACCAAGTTTAATACATGCTCGCAAATTTGCAGGATGGAGAAGACATGTTTTCTTGGAACTAATAGTCAGTGTAGTGTGTTAAATCTAATTACAAAATTAATGGTTAATTTAACCCAGGCAAATCTCAATTTAAGTGAAGCTTTAGTATACATTACTAAAGCTTCACTTAAATTGAGAAGGCCCTTGAGATGAGGTAACTCAATGAGTGCCTTTAAAATAGTAAATCAAGTTTAATATACCATAATTAATTGAAATTGATTTTTTTTATTACACACATATATCATCACACCATGTTCCTTGTGGGATAGACAGAGAGAACAGATCTCCAAAATTTTCTATCCAAGAAGACAATTTAGCAAGTGTCGGAATGCATTGTGATATGCAAAAAATAAAATGGAATAAGTCAAAGTGACGGTGTTTTAGTTTTATATTAATTATGAAGTTCCACAAACTGACATTGAAGCTATTTAAATAGATAAAGAGATAAATACAAATTGCCAAAAATTAATATTAGTAAAAATATGGAGGGATCTAGATATTTCCAATCGTACCAAAACAAAGCTAGTGGGAACTTGAAGCTTTCCTTTGTTATTATATGGTGCTGAAATATGGATGGTGCAAAAATTAATTCCTTCGAGATGCGGTGTTGGTGTTGTAAGCTGGAAATTCTGTAGACTGCTTGAACAATGAACATTTCCATACTCTAAGAGTTAAATGTGAAGGTTCGACTGACCTTAATATGCTTTCAGCGCATTTTGTGTTTTTTTTGGGTACATTTTCAGACACGAGCAAGTTAATCTGGGAAGGAATTGATGGTTATTAGAAGTGTGAACCAGGGGCACAGGTAGAGCGCCAGCAAGATGAAGTGATCAGGTTAAAGTATTGACTGGAGCGAGCCTGTAAACTGTACAATGGCAAGTGACAGAAGTGGAGACGGATCATCGTAATCTGTTCAACAACATCCCATGGACCACGACCATCTACTGATGGTAATGAGGATTGATGGAGATGATGATAAATATAAAATTCACTGTATATACACAGTATAAACAAATAGTCATTTGAAGAGACAGAATAAAAGAAAATAGCTTAGATGAAATGTCAAAATGAAATTCAAACATATAAAGCAAACCAAAATGGTTTGAACTCATTTTAAGATGATTCCAAGAGAATGTAGGTTGTGTAATACTAGAGTGAGAGAAGAGGGTGTTAAAAAATATGGATGGGTGATGTGGAGGAGATGCAATGGAAAAAACATGAAGTCTTGTCTGTGTCCAAAACATTTAATTAAATTTCCAACATCTGTAGTAATAAGCTCTTACATTAAAACAAAATAAATATACTGTCTGAAATTAATGGAGAGCAAGGAAGAAGTAGTTGTATGAAAGAATGGAAGGAGATAGTTGGAAAAAATGTAACTGTGAGAAAAGTAAGGTATATAAGAAAATAGATGTATGGACGTAGATAAGGTAAATGCCATGTGTGTGTAGAACAGTGTTGACAACTGTCCTCTTTGACTAACTCAAATGGTATATGGCATGATGTCTAACATTTTAAGAAGTTCGATTTGGATTTCCAACAGACAGTTTACATAAAAAAAATACACATTGATATTAAGGGTATCAAGAAATACTAAAATTTCTCTCAAATGAGTGTTACACTTAAAATACTACCTATTTTCTTTACTGTCACAGAACGATGGCCTAGTTGGTATGAAGCCTATCTTCCAAATGAGGATCACAGGTTCAATTCTTTCTGGAAACCAAATTTTTTAAAATGGTTGTCGGATTGGTTTTTATTTCAGGCTTTTTAAAATCTTTACTTTCCGTATACAATACAACCTGGTTAGTTAATGTGTCAATCACTTCCAATAAATCAGAAAGATGTTAGTGAGACCTTGACTGATCAGTCTAAAATTCTTTTTTTTTAAATCGGGTATTTACGGGAATCAAAGCTCCAATCCCCGAATCGGAAGACAGGCATCTTACCAACTAGACCAAGGAGGTCGTTGGTAGTAGTGAAGGAAAATGAATGGCTACAAGCCAAATTGGAAACCAGGAAACAATTAACGTTGAAAGATAATCCAGAATATTTAAGTTTTTGGTATTTAGTAAAGACATTTAGAAAAAAAAACTGATAAAAATATGTAGTAAATATTTATTGATTTTATTTTTTATCAACTGGACACATTATTGGTATTTAGCAAAAATAATAAGAAAATAAAACTTATATAAATATATAGTCAACACTACTTGATTTAATTTTTAATCAACTGGACACAAGCCAACATGTGCATCACCGAAAGCGTCTGTTGGTTGAAGTTGACCTTGAGACCATGTTGTCTGTCCCACTATGACAATATTCCTCATGCAACCCATAAATCCTTGTTTAGAAGAAGACCCCTTCAATGCGTTAAGGCTGCGATGATGTCCTCCAAATATCAGCGCTGATCTTGTGTTTGTTGTTGGTTCAGTTCCTACACCTGGATTGCTGAATTTCCCATTCACACCCAAGGTTATCACATGTCTAGATTTCAAAACTGAAAGTAAAACAATTTGGTATTAGTGTGGATTCATAATTTATATCTTAATTAGATATAAGAAATATCAAGTTTTGTAGTAAATTGGCGTGAATGTTGATATTGATTGATAATAGTCTGTTTGACAAGAGGGTTACGGCTACATTTTTTCCTGGAAACCGTTAGAGGGTAGATTCAAACGCGAGCAGGTAGCAGGACCCTTCCCCCAAGATGCTTTGTATAGAAAAAATCAGTTATCGTTCGACCTTGGTTACACAAGAACATATTTCACCATGAGTGCCACGTACGCATCACGTTATGAAGCCGTATTCCTGTGTACACATCCGAAAGGACCGAAAATGTCATACGGGGCCGCTGCTAAATACATGAGAAAGTTGAAGACATTTGTAAGTAGTGGGTGAAATGCTATTCCGACGTAAAAAATGTCAATGACCTACCTGATCATGGCACTGCACAGAAAACGATGAAAAAGGAGGACAGAGTGATTTTACAGGTGTTTGAGAAGAATCCTCTTCTATCATTGCGTAGCGGACAGGCGGTTTTGCGTGAAAAGGGTCTAATTGTGTCATGTGACACTATAAGAAGACTTTACTCCGGTAAAGGAACAGAGTGAGTTGAATTGTCTTGCAACATTACATTGAAACAAAATTCGTATACTTGGAATTGGTTGATTTTTGGATATCATACATACATATCATCACGCTGTGTCCCATCGGGGTAGACAGAACAGATCTCCAAACTTTTCTATCCAAGCACACAAGTTTCGCCTTCTCCACATTCATACATCTCATCATGCACAATCTTCCATTATTCATACCTCTCCCTTTACCTTGTTTCAAAATTTATTAGCTCTTGGAGTGAAATTTCGTAGCACGGCGAAGAAACCACTACTGTCCGAAAAACAAGTCGAAAAAAGACTCACTTGGGCAAAAGAAAATTTTGACCACGATTGGGACAACGTAATTTTTTCGGACGAAGCTTCTTTTTGGGCACGTTGTTTTATTAATCATACCAATAGACTCATCCAGCGGACCGTTCTACACCCGGTAAAAGTCCACATCTGGAGCTGTTTCTCAAAGCGGGCTACTGCAAGAGGACAATGACCCAAAACATCGGAGTCGTCTTTGTACTGTGTGGAAACAGGAAAATGACGTTGACGTAATGGATTGGCCGTCGCAGTCACCAGATGTAAATCCCATAGAAAATGAAGTTCAAGCTCCGAGGGAAAAAGATCTGGAACGTGAAGCAGTTATTTCGACAGATTCGACTTATATGGAATTGTTTGTCCTTAGATTATGCTATAAAATGAGTAGAAAGTATGCCTCGGAGATGCCGGACAATTATTACTAGTGGCGGCGACTGGACAACTTATTGGCTAAGGCGCTAGATAATCACATACGAAATACACAATTCAACAATAAAGAGATTGAAGCAGAGTTTGGTATGTTTGATTGTTTACTTCTAAAGACACTTGTATCTCATTAGGAAAGGGTCTTGGATTGTAAAGATGATTGAACTTTAAAAAAAAATTCAGTGTTTAATTTTTCTCTAAAAAGTCACACAAAGTTTATTGGTTACCTAATTTTGATAGATAACATTTATGTTCTTATATTCTAGTGCCTATATTTTTTGTGCCATTTCAATATATATACTTTCACAAGCATATTCTATTTCATATACACCTTTTCATATATTCTTGTGTAATTTATTGCCCTTGTCATTGAGATCAAAAATCTTTTTACCTGTACTATTGTTGCTGCAATAAACAGGCCTTATTTTTTACAGAAGTAAGTGTGAGACAATCCAGATTACCCATCAATATGTAAAATGTTGTATTACTTTAATAACAGATCACTTTATTTTCATTTCAATAAATAAAATGAGGACGTACTGTAATAATTAAATTATAATTGAAAAAGTTCCCCTTTATCCATGTTCCGGTGTAGTGTTAAATAAATAATAGTCACGAGTAAAGATTTTATAGGTTGACATTCAGCTGTCAGGTGGTGCCATACGGTATTGCTGTATTTAATTCAGTCTTTTATTTGCAACATTGATAAAAAAGAAAGGGTTTATAGGAGTAGTTAGTAGTTAACACTGTGAATATTTTATACACAAACACCATTTTCTAACACGAGAGATGCGAAAGGAAAGATCTGAGAATGAATGTTGCAAAACCCAAAGTAATGGTGATAAAAAAGTGTGAAAGGAAAAATAAATGCGATACGAATATATGGATAATGAAAGATTGAAGCTATTTGAGCAACTCTGCTTTAGGTAGTATTTCCTCGTATGATGGAAGAGTTGAGAGGGATATCAAACGGCGTGTAGCAATAGAAAGCAAAATCAATGGGGCACTAAAACATGTTTTAAACAAAAGTATTTTGGTAACAACTTTGATATATGGGAGTGAAACGTAAATCTGGAAAAATGCATGCATTGAGAGGAATACATGGAGTGACAATGTATGACAGAATATAGAATTAAGTGATAAAGGATAAATGTGAACTTAAAGGTGATTTGTTAAGATGAAGAAGAACACTCTGAGATGGTTTGGGCATGTGGAACAAATCAATAAAGAAAGATTAACAAAACAGATATATAGTGCAAATGTGAGAGGAAGACCAAGAAAAGTAAGGTTGGATCAAGTGAATGATATTCTTAAAGAAGTTTTATGAGGTGCATGGATGTGGAAGAGGCAAGATATGTGTTCTGAGATGTAGACTACCTACCCTGACAGGGAAATGGTATGATGGTATGTATGTATTTTCTAGCATTGCAGTTTTATAACAGTTCAGAAACTTATAAAAAAAACTCTTAATCCATGCATGTGAAAATATTCATCTTGGAGTTATTTAATCAATATCATAATATATATAATATGTATGCTAAATAAAGAAAAAGAAAATTAAATCCTTACTTTGGATGGAGTGCCAGTTGCCACACAAGAGATTCGGCTCAGCTAAAGAATAACTAGCTGAGAATTGTCCCCTTACACCTTTTACTTTGGCTATTATTGTGTTATTTACAATTTCCACGACAAAATAGTCATGTTTGCCATATACACTCAATATCAAGCCACTAGAAGTACGTGAATTGATTTCCATTGATAATTCAAGCTGTGTGCCCACTTTGAATGATTTCATCACCTGTAAAACAATTTAAATAACACATGATTTTCAGTTATTTTTAGAAAAAAACATTAACATAAAGGCTGAAGAAGACATTATCTGGTGAAGTGGAATTTTTGTCAGTTTTATGTGGGATAAACATATGAACCAAAATAAGCTAAACTGTACTGTGCAATAAATGTACCATAAGGAGATGCATGCCGGTGCAGTAATGTGCTGAACTTTTTGCAGGTTGGTGGTTCAAACCTTCTCTCTTTCATTACTGTAATACTCTCGAATAACATGGCCATTTTTCTGACTATTTGGAGGTACACATTGTTTGACAAGAGCATGTACGGCTACATTTTTTCCTGGAAACTGTTAGAGGGTAGATTCAAACGCGAGCAGGTAGCAGGACCCTTTCCCCAAGATGCTTTGTATAGAAAAACTCAGTTGCCATTCGACCTTGGTTACACAAGAACATATTTCACCATGAGTACGAACCGCGTACACATCACGTTAGATAGCCGTGTTTCTGTGTACACATCTGAAAAGACTGAAAATGTCATACAGAGCCGCTGCTATATACACGAGAAAGTCAAAGACATTTGTAAGTAAGTGGGTGAAATGCTATTCCGAGGTAAAAAACGTCGATGGCCTACCAGACCGTAGCACTGCACAGAAAACGAGGAAAAAGGAAGACAGTGATTTTACGGGTGTTGAAGAAGAATTCTCATCTATCATTGCATAGCGGACAGGCAGTTTTGCATGAAAAGGGTCTAATTGTGTCATGTGAAACTACAAGACGTTTTTTAGCTCATGGAGTGAATTTCGAAGCACGGTGAAGAAACCACAACTGTCCGAAAAACAAGTGGAAAAAAACTCACTTGGGCGAAAGAAAATTCGGACTGCGATTGGGACAACGTAATTTTTTCGGACGAAGTTTCTTTTTGGGCACGTTGTTCCATTAATCATACCTGGTGTACCCGCACCAATAGACTCATTCAGCGGACCGTTCTACACCCAGTAAAAGTCCACATCTGGGGCTGTTTCTCAAAGCGGGGCTTTGCACATCTTCACAAATAATTTGAACGCTACCAAAATGGTTAAAATATATCAGAGGACTCTATTACCATCTGTCCAAAGGTGGTTTATAAGAAAAAATTGATTGAAAATTGGCTACTGCAAGAGGACAATGACCCAAAACATCAGTCGTCTTTGTACTGTGTGGAAAAACAGGAAAATGACGTTGACGTAATGGATTTACCGTCGCAGTCACCAGATGCAGATCCCATAGAAAATGTTCTGGCACTCATGAAGTTCAAGCTCCGAGGGAAAAAGATCTGGAATATCAAGCAGTTATTTCGACAGATTCGACTTATATGGGAGTCTTTGCCCCTAGATTATGCTATAAAATTAGTAGAAAGTATGCTACGGAGATGCCGGGCCATTATTACTAGTGGAGGCGACTGGACAACTTATTAATAATAAATCATTACGATTTATATCATGTACTAAGCGTATCCAGAAAGTAAGTGTACTGAGGCTCTCACGACCGGATGGATTTTATTTTCGACATGTTGGCTACACTTCCGTGTAGCCTGACCCTTCCCCTCCGCAACGAGACCGGTTCGAGGTCAGTACGTTGAGAAATGTCGACGCGACAACACGTTTCGTGAAAAATGTCAACCCAATCTCCCGCCAAGTGCAAAATTTTGTAAAAAGGCAAGAGTTTTTGAGGCGCTGCAAACTCCATGGAGATGAATTTCTCCGCTCCATCGTTACTGGAGATGAAACTTGGGTTGCACACTACACGCCTGAAACCAAAAGGCAGTCTCAACAGTGGCGTCACACCTCTTTACCCTCCGCCAAAAAGTTCAAAACCACAATTTCAGCCAAGAAAATAATGGCATCCGTGTTTTGGGACTGTCAAGGCATAATTTTAATTGAATATATGCCTCAAGGGGAGACCATCAACTCTGCAAGATACTGTGAGACCCTAAAAAAATTGCGGAGGGCGATTCAGAACAAGAGGAGAGGCATGCTGACAAAGGGAGTCTGCCTGCTGCACGACAATGCAAGACCGCACACGGCCAACGCCACGAAGGAACTGCTCGCCTCGTTTAAATGGGATGTCCTGAACCATCCCGCGCATTTCCCTGACCTAGCACCTTCAGATTACTATCTCTTTACCTCCCTGAAGCTGCACATGGGTGGAAAAAGGTTTTCACCCGACGAGGAGGTAAAGGAGGAGGTGGAGAAGTGGACGGAGGGGTTGGCGGGAAACTACTTCGAGGAAGGCATCAAAAAGTTGATACCCCGCTTCACCACCTGTATTGAGAGGAATGGCGACTATGTCCGAAAATAGCTTACATATGTATTACGGTAACCACGTAATTTTTTTGTTTAAATAAAAAAAATTGTAACCTACAAAAATTCAGTACACTTAGTTTCTGGATATGCCTCGTAGTATGTGTGTATTTTTTTTAAATACCGTATCCCAAATAGTTTTTCGGGTTTCACCATACATGTTCTTGTCAAACAGACGGTTACAACTATTTTCAAAAAAATCATGGTCATCTCACGCCAGATCCCCATTGGGGTAGGCATAGAGAACAGATCTCCACATTATTATATCCTGGCATATTATCTTTTGATTCTGATATATTCATATACCTCATCATGCATACTCACTTCTCTCTTTCAGTATTTGATTAATTTGGTCATGCCACATTTTTCCAGGTTTTCTCAACTATCTACATTACTTTTATAGATTAATTATGTGAATCTTTCATCATTTATTCATATTATGTGGCTGCATCATCTCAATGCATCTTTCTTCATAAATTAAATTAAATCTTCCCTTACTTTACATGGTTTGAGAAACTGCAGAAAGTGAATAAAATTTCTACAAGTGAGAAAGAAGGAATAATAATTATTGAAATGATTGGTAATCAGCTATAATTAATATAAAATAATTATGTCAAACTGGTGACATTACATGTCCAAAAACTAGTGACCCAACAAGTTGTTTCTCAGAATTATCATTCTGTTGTGTACCTTATGACTGAGCATTGTGACTCACATAATAACCCTTGATGGCTACTCTCGATCCTTCCCTGCCGTCTGCAGTTCTATGAGCAGCAGTTAAGTCTAGTCCTATTGCATGCCTCATTCAGTTAGTCCAGCCCATTGAGGTTCTTCCTCGTGTGCATCGTCCTTCCATGATTTCATTGACCACAAACCTTTTCAAAATGTCTCCATGGCTATGGTAAATGTGTCCAAAGAATCGGAGGACCCATCACAGGCATATTGTCAACAATCTGGATAGTGTACGCATTAATTCTCGGTGCCGTCAAGCCGTAGATATTATCGACAATCTGTTAGTGACTCAGTTCTTTGAGAATGGAAGCGTTGCTGATTATGAAATTCATAGCATCTTTCTTCAACACTGCATTTCAAATGCATCTATTCTACGTCTCTCACTCACTCTCAATGTTCATGATTCCACACCGTACACAAATATTGCAAAGACAAGCTTAACTAGATGAATTTTCATCATAATAATTTTGTTTCCCATATCTTTTCCAGCTGTAACATCGCATTCTTTGCTATTCCAGTTCTTTGTACCTCACAAAATAATTCAAATAAAGGTAAAGTTGGTTTGTACTCGTAACATTATTTTGTCTATATTTTTTTAGGTTTAACTTTGTAGAATACAAGCATTTAAAGAATCAATACTCGTAGTAAAATGAACTGTATGTTTTATATCATTGCAAAACTTTCAACAGACCAAATATCTTTTCTATTATATGTGATTTTTTGTAAATGTACATACCATCACGCTATTTCCCTGTTGGGGTAGGCAGAGAGTACAGAACTAAAAATTTCCTCATCACAACATACTTTATTCGCTTCCTCCACATCCGTACATCATCTCATATAGCCCATTCTGTTTCACTTACTTCTTACCTTTCCTTTTTTCAAAATTTCATTCACTTGGTCCAACCATACTTTCCTGGTTGTCCTCTACCACAACCCTTTCCTTATATTATTATGTATTATTTATGCATGTTTTTCGTCACCCATCCGCTCAACATGTTCTTTTTCACCCTGCTTAACACATGTTTTTAGTTTATTCACTTTTAATAATAAAATTTCTTATTTTGTCATACATTGACATACCACATATTCTTACGCATTTAACTGGCCACTACATTTACTTGACTCCTTTCATTAATTTTTCATCTCCATGTTTTTCTCCCATACATCAATGTTGACACTAATATGCTGTTGTGAATCATTCTAGTAAATCTTTATATTTGTTGTTTATTGAATATCTCATTCCACCTTCCTGAGAATTTCCAAATAGAATTTTTATTGAATATCTCATTCCACCTTCCCTTGTCTGAGAATTTCCAAATAGTAGAATTTTTCCACTCTATCTAATCATTTATTTTTTACTCAAATATTTATTTTTCCTTTCACCGTTTTCAATTAATATGACATGGAATTTGGCTCGATTCAATTTCAGGTAATTTTCTTAACATTTCACATACAAGTACATGTAGTTTAGCACACGGTGTAATTTATTTTCATTCTCTGCTAACACTATCATGTCATACAGTCCACATATATTTCTTTTCAAAAATTTTATACCATTTAATGAACTTTTGAGATCTTAAACACAAACTTTTTTTAATTCTTAAAATTTAACATTTTTGATTTACACTAATTAGCCTGAACAGCAAATATATTACGATTGAATATCTTTAATGGAAACTGGTTTTAGAGAATGGCCAAGTTGATGGGCAATAGTTTATATTGAAAACTGACAAAAATACCAAAAGAGAAGGGTGAACTGACACAACAACAACACTTGATGATATAATCAAGAATAAGACTAGCTCTTGAGTGATATCTATTCCTGAATGTGGTGACAAATGTGGTATATTTTTAAATATATAGTTCAAAATTATTACCCTGACATATCCTCCATGTCCTCCGAAGTATATTCCTCGATTCATATTTTCCCCACATGGATATGTTCCTACTTTAGCTTTGATGTCGCTGATTGGTCGTTGGCTCATTTGGAAATTTCTAAGACATCCATTGAATGACGCATAGTTTTCCTGAAATTATAAAATAATTCATTATGTTTCATTGATAAACGTACATATGTACATTTAAATCCAACTTAGCGCAGAAATTATTATTGAAATTCTTAAGACTATAAGTAAGAAATTTAAAATTATCCAGCTTATTTAAGAGCACCTTTACATGACCAACTTTATAGTTGATCAACTCCGATGAATAATATGTCAGTTTAGAATTAACATAAATATGAGGGACAGTTTGTAGATGAACGTGATTGAAAATAGATATCAATTTGTGGTATATAATACAATTTTTCTACTACGGCATCATTTACTATCCGAAATTGTTATATATGGTTGGAACGTATATTGGTCCCATTTTCTCAGGGCGACATTATCATCGCTTTTTCGACTTATTACCAACTTCATGTAAACAAATATGTCATTTGAAAGTTTACATTTCAGTAGTCATTTTGAATAAATTTTGCTGTGGTCAGATAGCCTTTTTTGTGAAATTTTAAACACATCAGAAAATAAAGAACTACTTCATTTATTGATTTTTTCCTTGTAAAAAAAATTGTGATGTATATGGAGCGCAACACAACACAAACTTGTAAAAAAAATTGTGATGTATATGGAGCCAATGTTGTATATGATTCAATATGCAGAAAATGGTTCTGTATATTTAGAGAGGGAACTGTTCATGTCATTGACAGCCTGACAGCCTGTCATCATAGCGGCTGTCATTTACAACATGTGAGATTGGTAAGGCACTAAATATTACTGGCAATGTTTCACGACATTTACATAAACTTGGGAGGGTCAATAAGCTCGATACTTGGATACTGTATTAATTGAAGGAAAAAACATTAATGGACCGATTTTCTGCTTATATGGTATATCACTACTTAAACATAATGAAAACGAGCTTTTTCTTAAATAAGTCCTCACTGATGATGAAAAGTGGATTATTTACAAAAACATTAGTTGAAAAATATCACGGTCACAGTGGGTCAAGCCAGCACAAATAATCGGAAAGGCTAGAATGTACCCAAAGTAGGTTATGCTGTGTTGGAATTGGAAGGATATTGCGTACTATGGAGCTATTGTCACTAAACCAAACAATTGATTCCTATAAGTACTGCTCTCATAATTGACCTAATTGAAGCAAGAAGAAGAAGGGTTGGCCAATAAAAAAGGCGTTGAATTTAAGTATCACAATGCTAGACCATGTATTTCAATTGTCACTCGCCAAAAATTGTTGCAGCGCCACTGAGATGTTTTAGTGCATAACCTAACCTAACCTAACCTCTGTTTGGTAACAAATAATCTTTAAAAAAATTGTAAGCAAATATTGATAACAAGTCTCAGGAATTCTACAAGAGAAGAATTCAGCTATCAGAAAGATGGAAAAACTTCCTCAGTTAAAATGTTACATACGCAATTAATTAAATTGGTTTTTGAATTTCCAAGTAAATTATTTCGAAAATGCTAAAAGACCGTGACAATTATATGCTACAACCCAATAATTTAAAAGCGATTCTATTTCATAATAGCATTTTGCAAAGTGTCGACTTAATACCTCTTGAAAGTTTCTATATTCAAGACCTTCTAACATTTCAAAGAAAGTCTATTCCAGCCACTTCAAAAGATTGATTAATATTTCTGTGACCCTTAAATTTACCCAATATTGTGATTTATGTTTGAAACTCACGATAATCTCAGCGTACTGCATTTCTCAGAAGGCACATACCTAATAAATAATTCTGTAATGCCAATCTATTTAAGTTGATCAATCTATAAAACACATACAACCCTTTCAAGACAGAACAACTCAACAGCCTAATTTACCAGCATAACTTTAGGTTGTCTGTGTTTAAGTAATCTTTTATTTGTAAATCAACTTTGTTCTATAATAATATTGGGTGTACAAATAAGTCACCGCCGTTTGACAAAAGTTGGCGCCACCAGTAAGTTATGGTTAAAATTGTCAGATGTAAAATGTCATTATCGTAAGGTTGGACATCTGTCAACAACATGACCTTGAAATATTAGTGAATTTTTATCAGTATAACATATTTTTTTGTGTTCGAAAATGTCAAGTTTTGAGCCGAATAAGCGTCATTTGCGGGAACTTTTGATTTACTTCTTCAATTTGAAGAAATCTGCAGCTGAGGCGCATCGATTGCTTGTAGAAGCATATGGTGAGGCTGCCTTAAGTGAGAGAAGTTGTCGTGAGTGGTTTCAAAAGTTTAAGAACGGTGAATTTGACATCGAAGACAAAGAACGTAGCGGAAGGCCGAAAGTGTACGAAGACGCGGAATTGGAAGTATTATTGGATCAAGATTCGTGCCAAACGCAAGAAGAACTTGCACTTACATTAGGAGTGACTCAACAAGCAATTTCACATGGGTTGAAATCATTGGGAATGATTCAAAAACAAAGAAATTGGGATTCATATGAACTGACATGGAGAAACTTTGAATGCCAATTTTCCACATGTGAAATGCTGCTTGCCAGGCATAAACGAAAGGGTTTTCTGCACCATATAGTCACTGGTGATGAAAAATGCATCCATTATGATAATCCAAAAAGGAAGAAATCATGGGGATCCCCTGGTCATGCTTCAACATCTACGGCTAAGCCTAATATTCATGGAAAAAAACTCTTGTTGTGTATTTGGTGGGATCAGCTTGGTGTCGTGTATTATGAGTTGCTCAAACCGAATGAAACCATTGCTGGGGCTGTCTACCGAACATAATTGATGAGATTGAGTCGAGCACTCGAGGAAAAGCGCGCCCACTACTACGCCAGACACGACAAAATTATTCTCCTGCATGATAATGCTAGTCCACATGTTGCGGCACCGGTCAAAACCTATTTGGAAACACTCAATTGAGAAGTTTTACCCCACCCGCTGTATTCACCAGACATTGCTCCTTCTGATTACCACTTGTTTTGATCGATGACGCATGGCCTGTCTGAGCAGCACTTCACATCATATGAAGATACCAAAAATTGAGTCGATTCGTGGATAGCCTCAAAAGATGATGATGATGACTGACGCGGTATTCGTATGCTGACAGAAAGATGGGGAAAAGTAGTGGCAAGCGATGGGTACTACTTCGAATAAAACATGAGGTTCCGTTCTTTCACAATAAATGCCCATTTTTTTATAAAAAACGGCGGAAACTTATTTGTACACCTAATAGTTTTCAATATTTTCAGAATTGCAACAATATCACGTGTTGTAGAATGCGAGTTACTCTTGATCAAAGCCATAATTTGGTTATCGTCGCCATCAGTGTCGTATTAGCATTAAAGATTTTTTTAAACCATATTTGACACACACGATCGCTAACTGCATAGTCTCCATACACTGTACATATATATTTTTTTGGTTTGTGTTGTATTTTTTCCTTTGCAGTAGTAAAAAAGCATCAAGCACGAAAAAAAAGACTTATTTTGTTCCATCTTCAAAATTATTATACATATAAAAAATTTGGGTTAGTGGTCGAAATCTTTTCCTTAGTTCCTTTCATACATTCAGCAAGTTTGGAATAAAACTAGCAATGAATATTTTGTCCATCTATCCGAAAAATATGAAACTACTTTCTTAACAACCCATTTTGTTAATCAAGCCGCTGCATTAATTCTTCATAGACTATTTAGCTATTTATTAGGTAACCTTTATTTGTTGTGATTATGTTGGTTAAATACTTGTATGCTATGAATGAAAACTTTTTCATTTTGTTTTTCAAAGGACAGTTTTATATAATGTCGTTTAGAGAGCAAACTCTCCTCAAGGGAGCTCCAACTCGAATCCACTACTATTGGACAAATCATGTCTGGCAGCTATAGCGAATAATGTATAACACTTTCATTGTATAGAGTACAAGATTATTGCCATATAGCTATTTCGCCTAATCAACCAGAAAGATGTTATATAAGTGAAAACCAGACTGGAAACCTGTCAAAGGCATGGGAGGCACCATATGATGGCTATATCCTTTACTTAACAAGAAAAAAAAATTACGATTATTTACATCTAAATTCTTCCTTGTACTGTTTTTAGATGGAACAGCAAGTCCGCCAAAGTAGAAGGGTGGTTGTAGAACTATCGCGTTCCAAGACCCTTCTGACTGCCCTTCATCAAGTAATTCATTATCAATGATCAACTTCCCAGCTTGCGCATCCCTACTAAATTCCAACAAATGCCATTCATTGTCATCGAATGATTTCTCCGAAACTAGCTTAGCAGCTCCTGATCCACAGTCAAAAGAGAAATGAAGCTGAAAAAGAGGAAATATCATTCAGTTTTTGTTTGTTAGTTATTACAGTAATAAATATATGATATACAGTCAAATTTCATTATAACGAAAACCTAAATAAAATTTTCAGTATAATGAATTATTTTCGCAGTTCTGAACAAAATTACTTAACAGCAGTGTTAAAAGAATTTCGTTTTGACGAAATAAAAATTCCAGTATAGCAATTTTTTTTAAAAGAAATTTATTAAATAATCGCTCAAACATGAACTTCATAATAATTTAGAGATAAGCATCCCATATAACATTACAACTTTACTTCGGTTTAGATCGTCTAATTTCAGTCTCCATCAGACTGTCGCAATTGTTTTTACAGCCGCCGGAGCGAGTCTTGATCACAGTCAGAGTAAGTCCTTCTCATTGAGTCACCAGTATATTATTATTGATCGCCGCGGGGTACGTTTAGTTTTGACGCATACTTTTGTGATTTTTTCAACTTTTAAATTTCCACGACAAAGGATGAAGACTTTGACAGAAAAAATGGAAATTTTGGGAAAAGTAAGCACAGGAAAAATGAAAAATATTGTTCCGAGTATCCGATCATAAAAATTAATATTTTAAATTTTTTTAAATTATTATTATAATTAAAAATTTGTGTGTGTGTGTATTGTGTGTATTTTTTTTTTACCTTTCCCTCTTCCATGTATACAGCAACAAAATATTTATCAGTTGCATCTGATGCATAGAATATAATACCACCATCTGGAGAAGACGTGTTGAATTCAACAGCAAACTCAAATTCATCTTTGTATCTGCCGGGCAGTTTTTCAAATTCAACTCTGCTGTCAATTTGTGCACCTGAAATATATCATATAGAAAGAAAATATCTTTTCACAGGCACAAAATCAATAAGTACAGAAAATGTTTGTCCCTGTTTTATAAAGCAAGGTTCAGAAGTGAATCCATATGTACATACATAACGGATACATCTTACCATAAATATTTTTCCTTTTTCATATAATAATTTTTCTGTTTTTTTTTCTCCTTTTTATATTAAAAATTTCTCTTATATGGTTTTTCTCTTACAGTTGGATGTTCAGGTTTCTCATTCATGGAAAGCCTCAATAGAAGCCTGATGGATCTCCTCCAATCCTCCCGGGAATTAATATATTACACACTCCCCTGCGATGCGACTGATGGTCTGAACATGAATACAATGAATCAATGAAACCCCATTTATACAAGGTGTGCATTCTAACTGGCCACACCTAAGATTTATATAATTTATGGGCAAGCTCAACACATTTTATTGTGGTGTGATAATGCTTTTTGTATGTGATCTTGATTAATTTTTATTCATATCCAATTTTTGATATTAACTGTTTTAATAGGTTAAATGTATGTCATGAAATAATTTACTTATACACACAATATTTATACACCGATATATTCCAGGCAAAAAAGTAACTATTGTAGTAAAAACTTAATAAGAGTAACACGAAACTGTAACATACTATTCATTTGGAAAATCTGAATACAATTTAACTACTTCATACGGGAAACACAGCTATAACAGGCATACGAGTATTATAACATCTGTTTGATAATAAAAATTGTATACAAACTTTGATACAAAGAGCAAAAAATTTGAAGTCAAGAATGTCTGTATATACAAATAAAGATAGTTTCTGTAAATCTTCTGACATGTGATATAATACATATGGATTTTGGTCAAGTGGTGGAATGCAAAATGTTTACTCATTTTGAAGACTTTTAAAAAAAGGGATTTTAAAATTGAAAATGTAATTATCTAATATTTATAGAAATGGGAAGTTTTTTTTTACAGAAAACCCCAAAACCACCGCTGTTGTGAATGGTATTTTAGAACTTACCGAATCTGAATCCATTAACGAGGTCTCCATTGCCCTTTCTTTGGTCATACTCAGAGCAAGCAGGCTGCTGGGTGGGCGAAGGTCTCCTGGGAGATGCTGTGGTGGATCTAGAGGATTCTTCAACCTTTCTTTGAGTGGTAGTTTCTGGAGGTATTGTGCCCCTTTCTTTTGGAATTTCACGTACAAAATAACAAATATGTATATTGTTTTTTTTTTTATTAATTCATGTATAATACACATATTAAATAATGAACAGAGAAGTGATGTAATCCTAAAAAATACTTGAATGAACATAATAATGAAAAATACTACTCAACAATGCCTTCATTAAAGTTAAATTGTTGGACCCACTTACTCCACTCCTTTTCATTGCATTGCTATTATTATCAAATTGAAAATACTAGTGATAATTAAGTAGTGAGGGATAGGTGAGATGCTGTAGGTTGTTGGATAACGAATGCTGCCTGGCAACTGGCCAAGTGCTGCCCTGTTCTACCATCCATTAGGGACTCGACAAATTGGATATGGATCTTAGAATATCCATTGGTGTTATGATAACTTTGATATGACATTTTTTGAAACATTTATTTTATGTGTCTATTAAAACTAAAACTAAATTTAAGGTAACATTATATTTTTCTTCTTAAAATTAACATTATCCCATTCCTGTCAAAATTTTAGTAAAATGCACATATAAATATACGAGGTATATACCTTCAATTATTGGCCGTGAAGTAGATAAAGAATATCTTGAAATATTTTTTCTTGGAGCTTCAGTTGTGGTAACTTTGGGAACAGGTTCTTTATCTAATCCATCTTCATCTGGTATGAGAGGTACTGAAATCAATTATTTCAGTATGTTTATATATGAAAATTTTAAAAAATTACAGAAAGTAGTCAGATTTTTTTTTTATAATTATATAATTTTAAAGAAAAAATTATATTATCATTGTAATGTTTTTTTCTGGGTTTAAAATGACTTGTGTTGCTGTTGAAATATTCATTGATATAACCATAAAATGGCCCCACTAAGTGCTGTATTGAAAAGTGAGTTGAAGCATTTCAAGATAAGTAAAGCTCAAGCAACATTCATAAGGGAATCTTGATCTTGATATTGGTATATATCCATGGACATGATAAAAAATTCAAAAGAATAAGGAATGAGGACATTAGGAAATAATGCAGATAGAAAAAGGTGCAGTGCTTACGATGAATAAATAAGATGAGATGGTTCAATATTTATAAACATAATCTATACGAGAAGTTTGGGCTGATCTAGAAAAACGTGGCATGACCAAATAAATCAATATCTGAAAAATGGAAGGGTGAAAAGCCTTTATAATGGTGTGTTTATAATAAAGAGTGTGCATATTGAGGTGTATGGACATGGTAGAAGTGTAAGAGATGTGTGCCAGTATAGAATGAAGTGTAGATCTGTTCTCTGTGCCTACACCCCAATAGGGTATATCCATCACTTTGTAATACATTACAAATTATGTATCGATTTGCACGCGTGTATGTTTCTCATTAGCATTTTCATCATGAATGGCTATGGTACGAGTATGACTGTTAGTATTTATAATAAAGAAGCGGGCACTCTAGGTTCAATTCTTGGCCAATTCACTTCTGGACTGGATTTACTCTTAGGGTGTTTTATGTCTGAATTTAAGATTTTTTAAAGCTTATATGTTGCTTACCATAAATCCTTATAGCATTATTAAACAACACAAAAAGGTGCTATATAAAACTCTATCTAACGAGAGGCTGCTGCGGATTAAACCTGCCGATCCTCTTGGAACTTGGATCTCTTTGCCATCGGAATTTTGGGTTTGATCTGTCAAGGATGTGAGCTTGTTGAGGTACAACAGCTGATGTTACATACTGTAAACCAATACACGCACAGGCGTCTTCCATTCACAGGATAGCTGACAATCATACTTAACATAATTACGTGGGATAGCTTGTCATCGTCAGCATTTTCATATGCCATTCTCAAAAGCATTTGATTAATGATTGACAGCATTTCATTGATACATAATCTAAAGTGGCTTGGTTATTCGAGAGTTTGGGAGCAGTTGTAAAGAAGTTTCATTTAGTGTGTTGATGAATATTTATTGAATTTTGGCAAAAAAAAATTTACATTATTTTCATAAGTTTTTAAACCAAAATAAAGAGTATGTCATCGATGGCACTATCATCCCTTATGCTTGCTTTATTTTTGAAAAATATTCTTGTTTCAATTTTATAACTTTATTGTTTTTTACTTAATTTTTACTTATTTCAATTCACCTTCGCAGTGAGCAACGAGGGAGCTCTGCCACTGCAAAGATCAAGATAGTTTTTCAAAAACTCAAAACCTAGTGTCATAAGATTTGTTTTATCTAATAATATTTTATTCTACTCACCATTGAAGCCAAGAACACCAACAGAAGCTGCTTTTAGTTCCGTTTCACAACGAGCTAATAATTCAACATTGCTTGTTGTGGATAAAGTAAAGTTGATGACAGCTCCATTAACAGTGACTTCTGTCAGACAGCCAACAAATGATTTTCTTGATGCGGTTCCTCCTTGTGGAGTTATAATATAACCTGGAGAAACACCTCCGATATATAAGGAACCATACATGAAATGAAGTTTTGGTGGAGCACTATCAGACCTAAAAATAAATATGAACGCATTAACTTAATTAATCTTCGTGTCCAATTATAAATAATGTCCCACATTTCCAGTAGGAGGCAACAGGGATTGCCCTATCATTCGGATCAGTCATCCTACCCAGAGTATGTACTACGGACAAACTAACATGTTGTGAGTCCTATATATCCCCCACAATCACATTCAGTGCTGATACTGATGGCCATCCCTTCCGATACCAGGACATCAAAACAAATTAAATATTTTTATTAATCAGATTGGATTGATTGTTCTCAATAGAGAATTGTAACAAATGTTTACATACAAATAGTCCTGAATTAAGTTATAGAATATAAATTAAAATCGGCTTTTATGTATGAGAAATGAATACATAGCTTTAAACAAACAATTCATTCACAAGGATTATTTTGATTGGAATAAGAAATTTCCTATGTAATTGATATTTTTTTTATGTTCCATAACTATGTTTCTTTTTCCAATTTCAAATTTTGTAGCCAAGCACACTATTTTCGCCTCCTCCACATTTATACATTTCATCATGCACAATCTTCTATTATTCAAATTTCTCACTTAACCTTCTTTCAAAACTGGTTCATGTGGTCCAGCCACGTTTTCCTCGGTCTACCTCTTCCAAGCACACCTTGCGCTTCTGACTTGTATAATCGCTTAGTCATTCTTTTGTCATCTATTCTCTCCACATGTCCAAACAACCATAAAGCTACTTATTTCATAACTTCCATTTTATCCATACATGCGTTTGATGTCTTCGTTCTGCCGTCTTTCATACAATACATTGACACTCCACAGATATTTTTTAGGCTAAGCATTTCTATGGCATTAATCTTATTTTTATGCCTCTTCTACGAAATACAAGATTCACTTTTGTACATCAAGGTTGGCACACACACACACACACACTTTTATGTATTGTCATTTTTGCTACTTTTGATATAGCACGGATGTTGTATATTACATCGAATGCTCTGTTTATCCTATTCCCTGTTGTTACCCTTCTTTCAACACGCCCACCACATGTAAACATACTGCCCAGGTAACAGACATCATCAACTTGCTCCAAATAGCAATTAAAATAATATGAAAAACTTACGAATAATCGTCATAATCATCAACAACGATTCTCAAAGCATTAGCATCGTGTATCACCGTAACTACATGCCATTGACCATCATTATAAGCATTGGATCCTGTGGTCAACTTTTCTTTTTGGCTTATTGCTACCAAGGTTCCATTTAGAAGTGACAAAGATATTCCTGCTGATTGGTCACTATTGGTTGCATAAAATATAATTCCATCTTTAGTAGTCGTCTTAAATTTGAGATTTAATTGGAATGCATTAGATGATGAGACATTCTTCCCGTCTATGAATCCTTGAGTTCCTTCCATGAAGGAGGCTACTCGAGCTACCTGCAAAGAGAGATTGACAAAATACAGTTCAAAAACAAACATTGAGAGTATTTTGCTTAATTCTTAAGTTTTAGTACTGGCTAAATCTTAATTTTTATTTCTGGTTGTTATGTATACAATAAAAGTTTAATATAATGCAATCATATAAGCTGGTCTACCTTGGAAGTACAATTACCCTAGAAGTACAAAGTACGCAAACTTGGTACTCCTTCCTAAGAATTGTGAAAAGTTGTTGAATTTATATAATAAACTCTTAGTGAACACTTTTTTAAGAAAATATGAAAATATGGTAACATGTCTGGTTATCAAAAAAATAAAAAACATTTTGATTACCTTTTCTGGACACCCTGGAGTTACACCAAATGCCTGAATGTTTGAATTGAGATTGACAGGGATACTTGAAATGGTAACATCATCTATACACCCATCAAAACCTTGGTTGATCACTTCTATGTAATTATGTCTGTTTGGATAGCCACCAAAGTACATTTGGTCCGTGACTTGGAGCAGAACATCTTCTCCATCCGCGTCGTTTTGATCTATTTTCTCATCATCGATGAAAAGTAGACCGGTCTTATGTCTCCTCGAGGCCATCAATGTGTGCCAGAAACCATCATTGTATGTTTTATCAGTACCAATTGTAAGAACATTATTACCAAGACGGAACTAAAATAAGAATAATTTAGTTCATTTTGAAGCAGGCTTATTTTAAATAGCTTTCTAACAAAATATTTTCTTATTTTAACCCTTTGTAACCTGAACATAGAAATAACTTGTTTATTGCATTTTTTTGTTAAATATCTCTTGCAGTCGGATGTTAGACAGGGATGAAATTAAAAAAATATATATATTTTTTATTCTAAGTCATCCAAAAAAGGGTGGTTACAAATTTGAACCGTCAGTGAACAAAGGCATAAAAAAATGACAAATATGTTTTGAATAATCGTATTATTATATCAATCAATTTTACAAAAACAAATGTTAATGAACTTCTACTTTCAATACCTGCCATTTTCATTAATATTTTTATATCCAAAAATGAACAATAAAACACGCGTCCAATCAGTGTGACAGTCAACATTAATCTGATATATTTTTAATAAACACAAGTTCCAATACTGTTTGCATTGTAAAATATTAGTACACATACTATATGAGATGACAGGGATGGATCAAACAAATTTTGATGTATAATGCTAGAATGAACGTTTAAATCTGGTGGTACATTTTACAAATTTGTACCATCAGATGGCGAAGGGTTAAAACCAATCAACTGAATTGATATTTTTTTAATTCATTTAATTCAATAATAGG
Source organism: Odontocerum albicorne (assembly GCA_949825065.1). NCBI lineage: Eukaryota > Metazoa > Arthropoda > Insecta > Trichoptera > Odontoceridae > Odontocerum > Odontocerum albicorne. Next base: position 37,840,832 of record OX463843.1, on the reverse strand, counting down.
TATTTGATTTACCTGAATATATTGTATTGAGTATCCACTATTATTCATCATCATAAGAAAAAAGAAATCAAATAGAATCAATATTTTTCAATATGTATTCTATTTTTTGTACCAAAAGCCTTATGACAATCATCCATTTCAAATTATCTATTATTATTTAGTACATCAGCTCCATCTTATTTTATGTGTAAAAGGATATACCAAACTTATCGAAATGTTGAATAAAAGCAAATACCTGTAGGAATACTTTTCCCTCTCTCATTTCGATTGAGAGGAAAGACTTTCCTTTTCCGACTAAGAAAAGCAGGCCATCCTTAGCTAATGTCTTGAATTTAAACTCTATAGCAACTTGTTCTTGAATTCTGTGTGATTTTGAGTCTATAATAGCATAGCCTTCACCATCAAATCTATATCCCCTACTGGGTTGCAAGTCCAGAAGTGCATCTCTGAAACATTGGAAGAAAAATATTTTGAGTCTATAATAGCATAACCTTCACCATCAAATCTATATCCCCTACTGGGTTGCAAGTCCAGAAGTACATCTCTGAAACATTGGAAGAAAAATATTTTGAGTCTATAATAGCATAACCTTCACCATCAAATCTATATCCCCTACTGGGTTGCAAGTCCAGAAGTACATCTCTGAAACATTGGAAGAAAAATATTTTTACATAAATATCTATTATCACAAGATTAAACGAACATTCAGAATGAATAAACTGAATGTTTATAAATATAAGTTGAAATAAAATATCTGATTATGCATCTTAAAAGTGATATGATAGCAATAATTATTTTAATGTATAAAATATAAAAGTTTATATAAGTTGAACATTAAAAAAACATTAGTGTGTAACATATAACTGATTTTTTACACTTTTATTTTTTTTTGGTTCCTACAAGATGCTGAAATTTCTTACATTTAAAATGTTGGATTCCAGACACAAGTAATTTTTCAGTTAGCAAAAAATCTGGAGTATAATACAGTTTTTAGTAATTTAAGCCTGCTAAAACTAGGGTGCAATAAATGTGAAAATATGTCACTTTCAATATTGAACAAGTGCACTAATTTTGCCCTCTTGGCAACAGAGGTATTCATAGCTTCCTCAAATTTTGTATTTCCAATAATCTTGACGACTGACGGCAGTGAAAATAAACAGGTGTCATCAGATGAAGATGATAACAATAAAACTGACTTGACAGCACTAGACAAGCTTCTTACTAGTGACAATGATGATTTTCCCAGCATTCGATGTTTCGCATTTTTGATTTATTAATAAATGTTTTATGTAATTCAAAATAAAATCTTGAAATGTTATAGGTGTGTTTTATATGCCAATTTCCATTTTACCAGCATTATACACATGTGCGTATAATATTAGAGATTTTACAGTATAATAGTAATTTTTAATGTTTGTATTTTAATTGAATGCGTATAAAGTAAAGGTATCAGTAAAGTTTTAATATTTTGTTGGGCAATTAATAAAACACTATTCGGCAGTTTAACACTGGACTTATAAATATTGAGTTTTTTGGATGAATAAATAAAGAATAACTGTCTTTAGAGAGAAGCATAAAAAAAAACAATAATATTTAGTTCTATTAGTCAATGAAAAATAGATTAATAAAATACCTTCCATGAGCTCCAGCAGTATCTTGGGCTTCGACAAAGTTCCACAGACCAACTGGAGTGTCACCAATAACAACCTCTTCAATTTGCCCTTGGAAAGTTGAGAACTTGACACTGTCTTGTATTTTATAAGTTCCTGGGTAGCCACCCACAAACAGTTTGGATTGATCTTTGTCCAGATTGAATATAATGTTTGTCCCTGGGAGTTTACCTTCCTTAGTGTAAGAATTCTTGTCACCTCCCTTTAGTTCTTCGACAATTGTCAATTCAACATTCTTCCCAACTCTGTTAAAAATTAAGCAATGATAGTCAAAATATAATATAATATTCCTGGAAGCAATCTTTTGTGCTAAATATAGTTTCAATAATTAATACATTTTGACCAGTAAAATATATTGAACATATCAATCAAATTATGAAAATTAAAAACATAAGAAATGTCAAATATTATTTTTGTTTTCTTGCTGTTCTTTCTAAGAATTGTGTTTTTTTTTTGTAATAAAATCACAACATCTGAAATTAATCAAGAATATTTATTAATTAAGTTAAGATACACATATGACAGAACTGACAATCATGCATATTTAATAAACATGTCAAAACAATATTTTAGAATACGTAAGTGCAAAATACATGTTTAAAATTTTTTTTAAGTAAAATTCCATTAATTCGAAGTTCAAGGGCCTAAATTTCACAAAAAAAATCGTTTGTCGAATTCTCTAAAAAAACAAATAGAATTTGCCTGGCACTTTCCAATGGTCAGGAATATTGCGGGCATTTTGTCAATCTAAAATATAAAGGTTGTTCAATATTTATGATTCATGTGTAAAGGAACTACAGATAATACTACTACAGAGGTCAATTGGTGGCATATAAATGCGAATGGGAACGTATGCGGATTACTTTATGTAGATGACATGGTAGTATTGGTGGAGAGTGAAGATGAATTGCAGTTTAAAAAATAAATTGTATGAGAAATGCGAAGAGAAAGATAGAAAAGTGTGAAAGGAAACATAACTGCAATATATGGGTGAATAATGGAAGATTGAAGCAAGTTGAGGCATTCTGCTATTTGGGTAGTATTTTATTAGATGGTGGAAGAGTTAAGAGAGATATCGAATGCCATATAATGATAAGAAACAAAGTCAATAGAGCATTAAAACATATATACTCGAACCGGAGAGTATCAAAATCTGCTAAGATACAATAGTATTTTGGTGGTACTTTGATATATGTGAGTGAAAAGTGGACGTGGAAAAATACTGAGAGGAGCCGAATAAATGTGTGTATTGAGAAGAATGCATGGAGTGATGATGTATCATAAAATACGGAATGTAGTGATAACGGATGAATGTAAACTTAAAGCTGATGTGTTAAGTAAGATGAAAAAAAGCTTGCTGAGATGGTTTGGGCATACGTGTATGTAACAAATGAATGAAAAAAGGCTAACAAAACAGATATACGAGGGTGGTTCAATATGTACCCATGTTTGACGACAGATTGCGTTGCTAAGACAAGTTGCTGTTACCTTCTGTTAAACGACGCCAAAAACAAATTTAACACTGATTCATAGGTTAGTTTGTATTTGACAGCCATTGCAGTAAGCAGTGCAACGTGATTTCCGCTAAAATGGAGAAAGTGCAGTATCGTTCAGTGATTCGCTTTTTGCTTTTGGATGGGAAAACGTGTGAGGAGATAAATGCGAATTTGGATGCTGTTTATGGGGACCCTTCGCCATCAATGACAAAAGTTAGATATTGGTTCAACGAATTTAAACATGGTCGAACATCCGTTTTTGATGAGTATCACCCAGGACGCCCGGCAGATGTGGTTACCGAGGAAATCATTGAAAAAATCCACAATGTGATTCTCACTGATCGTTGAACTAAAGTGCGTGAAGTAGCAGAGACCATAGGTGTGTCGACGAAATGGCAATTAATATTTTACATGATAAGCTGGCGATGAAAAAGTTGTCAGCCCGATGGGTGTCGCGATTGCTTACGGTGGACAACAAGCGCATGCGGCTTTCAACTTCGAAGCTGTGTTTGGAGCAATTTAAGCGAGATCCGAAGGAGTTTTTGCATTAAGTTGTCACTGTCTATGAGACCTGGATTCATCATCATACACCGGAAACCAAGCAATAATCAAAACAATGGGTTGCTTCCGGTGAATCTGCTCCAAAGAAGGCGAAGACGATCCCATCGGCCGGAAAAGTTATGGCGAAAATTTTTTTGGATGCGAAGGGAGTAATACTTATGGACTTTAGAAGAAGGCAAAACGATCACTGGACAGTGAGTTATTGGACCGCTTTGACAAGAAATTGAAGGAAACACGGCCCCATTTGGCGAAGAAGAAAGTGCTGTTTCACCACGACAACACACCAACACATTCATCCGGAGTTGTCACCGCCAAACTGCATGAATTGAGTTTTGAATTGCTGCTGCACCCATCCTATTCGTCCGACCTGGCTCCCTGCAATTTTTTCTTATTCCCAAACATGAACAAATGGCTCGCAGTAAATTTTTTTAGCTCAAATGAAGAGGTCATCGTCGAGACAGAGGCATATTTTGCTGAGCTCACCAATTCCTATTTTTTGGAGGGGTTAAAAAAATGGCAGGGGCGTTGGGAAAAGTGTATATCCCTAAAAGAGGACTATGTTGAAAAATAAATAATTTGTTTTTGAAAAAAATGGCGTCTTCATTTCTAACACGGGTACTATTGAACTGCCCTCGTTTAGTGCAAATGTGAGAGGAAGACCAAGGAAAGAATGGTTGGATCAAGTGAATAATATTCTGAAAGAAGGAAATGTAGAAAGTCAGAGAAATCGGAATGAAAAGGGAATGGATGTAGAAGAGGCAAATGATGTGTGCCGAGACAGGAAAGTGTGGCACTTCCGACAGGGAAATCGCATCATGGTATGTATAAAAAGAATGCAAGTCAAATAAAGTTTTATCGACATATTTCTTGAATATTGAGATATAATAATAAATTTCAAATATTTTAATAACAATCGGAATAAAAATGTCCTTCCACCGGTCTAGTGTCGTCAGATACTGAATCTGATTGGACAAATAGCATCATTAATTATGATAGTGTTTCGTCCATTTCTTTGGAGGGCTTAAGTAAATTAATTAAATCTTGCCCAAATAAACAATGTGGTTTAGATCCTTTACCAACTTGGTTGTTGAAGGAGTATTTGGATCTTCTCTCTGTGACTCAGCGTATTGTCAATGGGTCACTTGCAGCCTCTATAATGCCCATTGGGCTTAAAACTTCTATTATAACGCCGGTTCTAAAAAAAGCAAATTTAGATGCCAATAATTTAGAAAATTACAGACAGGTTTTTAATTAACCATTTTTGTTGAAATAAACTAGTTTCAAGTAATCAATCTACGGAGACCGTTGTTTTAATACTGATGTTAGATTTGTTGACTAGGATAGAAGAGGGGAAAATAGCTTTAATCACTGTTCTAGATCAGATACTGCCGATCATGAAATTCTCTTGGGATGAGTATGGATCGTCAAGTAGTATCCTCAAATAGAAGGCAATCCATTGTTATCAATCAGGAAGAATTTTCTCAAGATACTGTAAAGTACGGTGTACCACAAGGGTCGGTATTGGGGCCGACACTTTTTGTTCATATCAATAATCTCATTGACACGGAGGGTTTTGAGTCTCAGGACGATACAGATGATAAATTTTTAGATTCTGTTACCCAAACGGAAAAAATATTCTGAAACAGGATACTACTAACTGCATTCTCAAAATCACATATTGGATGTTAAAAGATAAATTAAAATTGAATCTAAGTAAAACGGAATTTCTCTGGGTGACTTCATCGCGCAGACAACATTTTTTTGATGCAGATGCTTCATCAGTAATGGGTTTAAGGATCTTTCCAAAAATTAGCATCAAATTTCTTGGTGTCTATCTGGATAGTAATCTTTCCTTAGATAGATAAATTGGTTATAGGGTTTCTGTTGAAATTTGTATATAAATGTATTCCAGTAAGGGAAATAAAAACTCTTATGAATTAATTTATTAGGTCGCATCTGAATTATTGTAACTCTATTTATTCTTGTTTGCCTGGTTCACAAATATTTAGATTCCAGTCTGTTTTTAATGCAGCTGCTTGACTGATATATGTGTATGGTTATCCTAAATATTGCCATATTAGTCTGCTTCTAAAAAATCTACATTGGCATAAGTGCCGCGAGCCGATTGTGTTCAAACATTGTTTCTGTATTCAAGTCCCTTAACACTATATAGTTGGCCTTTCACTTCTCGAGGAACTTTTTTTTTAAACCTGGTGAGCTTATTGCCATGTGGCAATCTCTTCGAACCAACCAGAAATATGTTTTAATGGGCCCTGTATCGGACATATGCGTCACCTAAAACTTATAATGTATTTGTTTTCTTGTTGTTTATGTTTGTAGAATATTGGCATTTTGATGTATAAATTCTTGGTTATATTTTGATGTTATTTGGCATTTTTCGATTTTTGTATGTATATTTTATGTTTGTCACGACCGTAACGGAAATGTGACTTATGTATGGACATCGCGAGGCTGCCAGCCTATGCATGCGCAAAACTTGCGAATATTGTGATATTTCGTGAGTTGTGACAGCATACACGGGCGAAAACAGGCGCTTGCGATGAGCGATCGGCCACACATAAGCGCTAAAAGTCGAAAATATATTCTCAGTTCACTCTGTCTACTGCCTTTTACTTGCGACCATCTACTACCTGCCAAAGAGGAATCTCTTCACCCTGCACTTATCACCGATCTGCTACTTTTACCGTGAGCTGAACTCTCCGAGCATCGAGCAGCAGCCATCCCATCCACCTATTGCTACAGTCTTTGTACCTGTGCCGTACAAAGTGATCCTTCAAGCCGGATCCTGCTACGATTTACGGAGGATTGAATCATCATCATGCCTTCTCTACGTTCCGGCAAAACCCCCGCTATGGAACCGAGAGTTGAGAGCAACCATTCTTCGGATGCCGATTCAGTTACGTCCTCACCTACAAGCACGGAGGACACAATCAGGAGGCTACGGAAAGAGATCCGGGCCGAGAAAAGGAGAGCGTCCATGTTGAGGACAGCGCTACAGGATAAAGCTGCGACGGATGATGCCGTCTCTAGACCATCAGAGGAACGCATTCCTGATGACATACCAGCAGCTGATCCGCTGCGGCTCACTGAGGATTGGGTGAGCCAGCAGCAGAATCCAATGGTGCAAATGGTAGCCTTGATAGCGGAGGACATCCAATCATCACTGGGGAGTCCGAAGACCCCAGCCAGTGAAGAGAGTTCGAGGATGACTGCGCTAATTGCTCGACAAACTTGAGTCAAGGACCTGCCCGTCTTTTCTGGACCCCCCCTCGAGTGGCCGACATTCAAGGCACAGTACGACCAGTCCACGGAGTTATGTAGACTGGCAGAGGTTGAGCATCTTCTTCGGCTGCAGCGCGCCCTGAAGGGACCCGCTAGAAAAGCAGTTTCCGCCCTGTTGGTGGAGCCGAGGAACATGCGGGAGATTATCTACTCCTTGGAGCTGCGCTTCGGTCACCCGGAGGTGATCGTAGCTACGATGCTGGAGAGGGTTCGGCGATTGCCACGTCTGCCGGAAGGTGCCTCTACAGAAGCCGTCATAGAATACGCTGTAGCGATACGGAATGTAGTCGCTACAGTAGAGGGCTTAGGAGGAGTACCTGGCATCGCCACAACTACTCACAGAGATGATGACGAAGTTACCCTTGAGCGTCAGATTCATGTGGTTCGGATCACGAATCGGACAACCGCACAGAGCTACGGTGAACGAGCTAGCTCTCTGGTTGATGGAGTTGTGCAACGTGGCCCCTTACGCCGGAGGACTGGACCCACAACTGTTCTCGAGACTGCAGAAACCCCGATGTGATGGCAACATGATGCTACAGTCTGCGAAGAGGATCGAGAACAAATGTGGACAGTGTGAAGAGGATCACAAGCTGACGACGTGTCCAGTCTACCAGAGCAAGGGCTGTGTGTGCGCGCTAGGAGTGCGTGAGGATGTTGGAACTCTGTTTCAACAGCCTGGAGTCCACGCATCGAGCCCCGAAGTGTAAAAGGTAGAGATGCAGCGTCGGCAATTGCAGACGAACGCATCACTGTACGCTTCCCTACGAGCCATCTGGAGCCGGCCCAGCCTCGAGAAATAAGATCGCCGCCACCACCTGCACCTTGGACCAGTCACAGGTGCTCTTGAAGGTTGTACCAGTCATTGTCAGACGAAGGAGCGTCAGTGACCCTGATCGACGCAGCCGTAGCGGACAAGATTAGAACTGAGGGTACCGTTTGCGGCCTACGGATTAACGCCGCAAACCGGATGTGCTCAATGGACAAGTCGTCACGACAGGTCAGGGTCCAGATGTGTGGAGAAGGAAAAGTGTACACCGTTTCAGGGTACACGATGGAAAGACTGGATCTCCCTCGGCAGCTTGTGCAATCCTCGGCAGCTTGTGAATCCCAGTCTGGAGCAGATGCGGGAGGTCAAACCCGAGATAATAATCGGGCAAGACAATGTGCACTTAAAAGTGTCACGAGAGGTGCGGGAGAGAAGCGAGGATGGTCGCATTGCCTCATACACCGCACTGGGGTGGATCATCCGTGGGGGCAAGAATTTGCCCACTGAAGCAAGTACTCTGGCGTAGTCATGAAATGAAAGAAGACTCGCGCCGGAGAGGACCAAGTAAAATTTCATTGTCGATGCACTGGGAATCACATCGACAGCGCGAGCTAACACAGAAGTAGGTAGCGCGGAAGTGCTCAGCGAGGTGACTTGTCCTTTGCTTACAGAACGTGGGGAAACGGAACTCCTATGGAAGGAAGACCACGTGTGGCTACCAGACGATAGGCAGTGCGCCGAGAACCGGCGGATATGCCAGGATAAGACATTAAGTTGCGATGAGAAGGCGCGATTCTCATCGACACATTGCGCCAAAATGGATGACGCGGAACGCGTGAGACGTCCTGGAAAGAAATGGCAGTACGACGGTACCCGCCGCGCTCTGTGGCGGTGAAACAGCACAAGCCGAGGAAATTGCGGGCAGAGATTGCGGCCGAAGCCGGACCACGCCCCCTTGAAATTGAAAGGGAAACACGTTGGTGTCATCAGTGCAACCAACACGACACTACCGCAGCTGGAATGGTTTTCGTGCTGGAGCCGGTTGATGCGGACCACCGGATGGGAGCTAAGATTCGCATCAAACTCCCGCCGCCCTAGGAACCAGAGAGACAACGGCACGCTGACAGTTGAAGAGATTGGGGCCGCAGAGCTCAGGTGGACAAATCAGGCGCAACAGGAAACCTTTAGCGCTGACCTGGAAGTTTTGCGGCGCGGGAAAAGTCTCGCCTCTGGAAGCAGGCTGCGAAGATTGACGCCTTGGCTCGACGAGGATGGAGTGCTACGGACGGGCGAACGCCCGATGGCCCTGAAGGGCTCGTACACTTGAAATTTTTTGTGAAAGTATTGGCATCTTGCTGGGCTGCTTGAACTCCAGGCCTTGAGCGACTTTATAAGCTGCGAGTCATTTTCCTTCTCCCATGATATCGGACCTTAAGTTCATCACCACTACTACTCTTTTCACACTCAGCTGTGTCGGAACCGGAGGAGTTCCTTTGGGCATTTCCTTCTTCGCCACTACGTAACGCCGCACTCATAACAAAAAATAAATATTTCAATCTTCTAGTGCAGATTGCACTGGATGGGATCTTATTTTGTCCCGCACAACAACATGGGTGGCGGTGAGATCGAACTGAACTGTTTATGAAGATGGAGACATAAATGCAGAAACATAAAACAAGGAAAAAATATCCAAAATCTTTGAATATATTTTAGACGTAGGTCACATTATCTGAAATAAATCAAAAGATATGAAGAAAATAAAAACTTACCTATTCACTATAATTTGATACCATTTATCATCAGCAACATATTTATTACTTAGGAGTTCAAATGGACCCTCTCCTATGTCAATAGTTACTCTAGGGTATCCTTTAACAACTTCAAGTGCCATAAAATCATCCTGTAAAATAATAATTGATTAAGTTGTAATAAATTACAATTGCAGTACTGTACAGCAATTTATAAGTAATATCACTAAAACCAATAGCAGCCTACATATCCATGTCTTCCCCATTCCTATCTATTCTAAATGGCGTGTATTCAATACATATGTATAGAAAATTGATGTCCTGTTAATTTTCAAAAAGTAAACATTAATGTATCAACATGTCATACCACTCACATAGATAGAGGAAACAGATCACATAAATTAAACTTTCTCTATGTTTTCATCAAAAACAATACCATATTTATTCATTCACTTAAGTTTAACAAATATGAAAATTTGTTTTACTAATCCCAGACATTTTTTCTCAGTTTGTCTCTAGCATAATGCATTTGTAAGTGATTAGCACTCAGTTTTGAATCATTAATTTGTCCAAAACACTTTTCAATAGACAGGATATATGAGGGCAGTTCAATAAGTACCCGTGTTAGGAATGAATGCCATTTTTTTCAAAAAAAAAAAAATTATTTTTCAACAGTCCCCTTTTAGGGATATACACTTTTCCCAACGTCCCTGGCATTTTTTTAACTCCTCCAAAAAATAGGAATTGTCGAGCTCTGCAAAATAGGCCTCTGTCTCAATGATGACCTCCTTATTTGAGAAAACAAATTCCTGCGAGCCATTTCTTCATGTTTGGGAATAAGAAATCGCAGGGAGCCAGGTCGGGCAAATAGGGTGGGTGCGGCAGCAATTCATAGCGCAATTCATGCAGTTTGGCGGTGACAACTCCGGATGAATGTGCTGGTGCGTTGTCGTGGTGAAACAGCACTTTCTTCTTCGCCAAATGGGGCCGTGTTTCCTTCAATTTCTTGTCAAAGCGGTCCAATAATTCACTGTAGTATTGTCCAGTGATCGTTTTGCCTTCTTCTAAGAAGTCCATGAGTATTGTCGCCATAACTTTTCCGGCCGATGGGATTGTCTTTGCCTTCTTTGGAGCAGATTCACAGGAAGCAACCCATTGTTTGGATAGTTGCTTGGTTTCCGGTGTATGATGAATCCAGGTCTCATAGACGGTGACAACTTGATGCAAAAACTCCTACGGATCTCGCTTAAATTGCTCCAAACACAGCTTCGAAGTTGAAAGTCGCATGAGCTTGTTGTCCACCGTAAGCAATCGCGGCACCCACCGGGCCGACAACTTTTTCATCGCCAGCTTATCATGTCAAATATTAATTGCCATTTCCGTCGACACACCTATGGTCTCTGCTACTTCGCGCACTTTTCTTCAACGGTCAGTGAGAATCACGTTGTGGACTTTTTCAATGATTTCCTTGGTAACCACATCTGCTGGGTGTCCTGGGCGATACTCATCAAAAACGGATGTTCGACCATGTTTAAATTCGTTGAACCAATATCTAACTTTTGTCATTGATGGTGAAGGGTCCCCGGATAAGCAGCATCCAATTTTGCATTTATCTCCTCACACGTTTTCCCATCCAAAAGCAAAAAGCGAATCACTGAACGATACCGCACTTTCTCCATTTTAGGGAAAACCACGTTGCACTGCTTACTGCAATGGCTGTCAAATACAAACTAACTTATGAATCAGTGTTAAATTTGTTTTTGGAGTCGTTTAACAGAAGGTAACAGTAACTTGCCTTAGCAACGCCATCTGTCGTCAAACATAGGTACTTATTGAACCGCTCTCGTACTACCAAACATTAATTCTAGATGTATTAAATCCATCTTCTTTTCTTACGTGATTCAGTCTTATACCAACTTTTTGTCAGATTTAAGTTTTACTTATATATTTTAAAGTATTATATTTGTATAAATAAGCACAACTTCTGTATCTTTACATACTGAAGACGTAATGAAATACTAGAGATCAAGCCAAAATAAAAAGTGTGCAATATTGAAAATAAAATCTCAACTTACACGTTTGGTCCTTCGTAAATTTGTTCCCTCTGGATTACCCAAATACATTAATAGTCCATCATCTACAGAAGTTCTGAAATACGCGGACACTCGTGTTGATGTTCCTAATTCATCCACATTGTCTGGAGGTTTCAGTTGCAAAGTAGTCGATGATTTGAAGTCAACACCCACTTTGATGCGACTCGCAATGCTTTTGGCTATTGCAATTACTTTGCGGAGATTATGCCTTTTCTCACGTGCTTTTTCCAAAGCTGATGATAGAGTTTCATTCTTTACTTGAAGTATTTCAGTAAGGGTGGATGTTTTTGGGACCATTTTTTGAATGCTTGTCACTAAAAAGATGAAATTTAATATTAACATTTTTAACAACAGTTTTCAAAGTAATGAAATCAATTGAATAGTTTAAAATGGGAACTTTTTTATTAATACTAATGTAACATAATGTGTGGTCTGGTAGATAAAATGTTTGTTTTTCTCCCGAAGGTTTATTTTGGATTACCAATATTTTCCAATCAGAGCTATTATAACTTAGCTAAAAAAAATATTATTAAATAATAGGTTTTTTTCGTGTGTGAAATATAAAGTTGACCAAAAAACTGATGTCTATGAATATTATTAAAGAGATAAAATGATGACCTCCTTGATCTAGTTGATAAAGGTCTGTCTTTCGACACAGAGTTTGCGGGATCAGTTCTTATTAATAGATACATTTCTGTAGTTAAAAGGTTCCAGTTTGTCTTTTTACTTAAGGCCTTTTCAACAAGTTTCTGGTTGGTTGGATGAGTCACATGGGAGTATATCCACCAGGCTGTACCTTATACAGCAACACCTTACTCTAATCGAATCAGACCAGAACTTGCCTAAAGTCAAATTCGGTTATTTATTTTATTTTCAAGTCTTTTGTACGTAACATGTCTCACTCATTCGTACAATGAACAAATATACGAGGGTGGACCAAATATAAACGAGACGTTCTGGTTTTATTTTTTATTTGCAGAAAGAAAAAGACCAAGTACACACAATTTTTCTAGATAATCTGCTTTAGAAATGCATTTTTCCCAGAGGATCGGTAGTTTTTTTATCCCATCATCGTAAAAAGAAGTGGGTTGTGTCAGCAAGCAGCCAATTGCGCACAAACCTCACGACTCCATCGTCGTCGTTGAATCGTTGGCCTTCCAGAGCATCTTTCAGTGGCCCTAAGAGATGAAAGTCGCAGGGCAATAGATCAGGGCTATAGGGAGGGTGTTCCAGTCGTGTCCAACTCACTTCCTCTAATTGTTCGCATGTTATAGCTACAGTATGGGGCCTCGCATTGTCATGGAGAAGAATCACTTCTAGTGTTGGTTGGTCACGTCTTTTGCATCAATAAGCAAGTTTAATTTCACTCAAAAGCTCGCAGTAGTACGCCGCATTGATGGTGCGACAATCGTGCAAAATGCCGCTCCTGTCCCAAAAAATGATCGCAAGCACCTTAGCAGCTGGCAGCCGAGTCTTGGCTTTCACAGGGGCTGCCTCATCCTTTTTTCTCCACTTCATGCTGGCTTGTTTAGACTCAAGTGTGTAGTGGTGTACCCAAGGTTCATCGCAGGTAACAATGCGACTCAAAACTGCATTTCCTTCTTGTGCAAACCGCGCCAAGAGCCACTTACAGACGTGCAAATGTGCCAACTTTTGTTCTGCAGTCAAAAGACATAGGACCCATCGAGCAGACACTTTAGGAATCCTAGGTTCATTGTGATTATGGATAGAGTGCTCACATAACTTATTCCTATCTCAGAACAAATTTCGAAAACCGACAAACGTCGCTCGCCTTCCAGAAGATCACAAATGACGTTGATGTTCTGTTTGGTAATGCTCATCCGTGGGCAACGATCATGGCTCTCGTTTTCGACCCCTTCACGGCCTTTCATGAACTCCTAATGCCAGGCAAACACACAGGTCTTTAACAGTGTTTAATCCCCAAACTGTGCCGTCAGTCTCTGCAGAATTTCGTCCAATTTTACGTCCTCACGAGTGAGAAACTTGATAACTTTGCGTTGCGCAATTGACGGGTGCACCTTTTTCTCAGACATTGTGTGCCATACTAATGACGGAATCTGCTGAGGCCAGCCGACGGCTCTCCGCACTCCTGATATTCCCAACCCAACACTCCTCTAGGCGGCCACACGTTCGGTTTAAAATTATACACTCATATCAAGAAATTCATAAAACAAAGAAAAAATATGCATAAAAAATATCGTAACAAAGAAATTTGATAAAAGTTATTATAAAAATGAATAAGTATGAATAACATTTAAACAAACTATAGCATGTTACAAATAAGACTAAAAATTATATAATTTATTATATTAAATTTATGAGTTTTTTTCCTAAAGGAGTCGAGCAACACATTAAAAACATCTATCTGAGGACACACACAATTAAACAGTGTGTTGCTCTACCTACCGGCAGAGTTCAAAAGGCCGTTTGGTTGTACATTAATAAAATAATCGATGAATGCGTTGCTTCAGATAATTATCCGGAACATATAAACCAAGAAAGGTCAGGACGGATGGGTTAACTAGATTACCCCATAGCAAACAAAATAAAGACACCCAATCGAAGAGATCTACTATCTAGTGACCCTATAGCTAAGCATCCCCAGTAAGAAGTCACCAAGATAAAGCCTTGGATAATATCCATTTCTGAACTCTTTTTAACATAAGTAAAACATAACCCCTGCTGGAACTCATAACCATTTAGAACAATATTCTAAATGACTCCTGACCAAAGAGTTAACAATATTCTGAGAACATAGGTATGAAAAAAATTTAACAGAGGCCTAGATAACTTAGATAACGAACTGTACAATATTCTCAAACCACACTTCAGAAAATGCCCACTCCATCTCCCACCTGAGCTAGGCTCGAGTCAAGATAAAGCGCATGGACGAAAGTCAAGAAAGGGTGGTAATAAAAATCAACCATAAAAGCTAAAATACACATAGGTCAAGATACAATGGAAGAGAATTATAATATACTTAGTTTCTAGTGAGAAGTTGTCCACATTAAATATTATATTGCTAAACCAAGAATACTATACTCTATGTGAAATATAAATCTACTGTTCTTGAGTTTTATTCGTTACTTGTGCTTATTATTGGTAATAATAACAGTAATAAAAGATTTCAATGTGCTTTTCTTCTATTTTTTTAACTTACAATGATTTTTGATACTAGCCATTGATTTCTCAGTATCGGCTACATCTTTTGGAAGGTTTTGGGCCTGTATAGAGCTAGTCATTAGTAATGGCATAACATCTGATATAGTTCTGTTAACATCTTGAGTTTTCTGATTAACTTCTTTAGAATTTTTAGCAACATCATCCATGAATATTTTAAGAGATGTAACATGAACTGCGTTCAAAGATCTGAAAAGGAAAATCAGTTTATAAACCAAATTATGACTAAATTTCAATTCATCATTTGTGTACAAACCATTGATTTTTAGGGATTAAGTTGTTAATGTTTTGTATAATATGCTCCCCCCCCCCCCCCCCCCACAAATCATTGAGACAATATAATGCCAAATATTATACGAGGGTGGTCCCAGAAGTACCCGACCTTACGTATAGATGGTGGTTGTTGCTTTAAAAAATTACTATGGTAGAAAGTACTTAACTTATAAAGCTTAAGTTTCAAGTTTTAAGACGCTACGTTGTTTAGTATTTGTTTGGCAGCCATCAATAGTGAACGCTCTCAGTGAATTTGTAAACATGGAAAAAATTGGTCATCGTTATGTGATACAATACTTTCATTTGAAAGGTCTAAGTCCAGCCAATATCAAAGCTGAGCTAGATTCTATTCTGGGGGAGTCTGCTCCTTCGTTTACAACAGTAAAATATTGGGTGGCAGAGTTTAAACGAGGCCGTACGAGCTGCCAAGACGAGCATCGCAGTGGTTGACCAAATGAGGTGACCACACCAGAAATGGTAAAGAAAATCCACAAAATGGTATCGGATGACCGTCGATTGAAAGTGCGCGAGCTAGCAGACATGGTAGGCATTTCAAAAAGTTCTGTACATCGCATATTGACTGAAAATTTGGACATGAGAAAGCTGTGCGCAAGATGGGTGCCGCGTTTGCTCACAATGGAACAAAAACAGCGCCGTGAGGATGTTTCAATCGAGTGTTTGGCGATGTTTCACAGCAATAAAGCCGAGTTTTTGCATCGATTCATAACCATGGATGAAACATGGGTCCATCACATCACACCTGAGATGAAGGAACAGTCAAAACAATGGACTGAAAGGGGAGAATCGGCTCCAAAAAAGGCGAAGACAGTTCCATCTGCAGGCAAGGTCATGGGGTCAGTTTTTTGGGATGCGCGTGGGATAATTTTCATTGATTATCTTCAAAAAGGAAAAACAATCAACGGCGAGTATTATGCGAACTTATTGCAGCGTTTGTGTGATGAAATCAAGAAAAACGGTCGCATTTAGCGAAAAAGAAAGTGTTGTTTCATCAAGACAATGCACCAGTTCACACATCCGTTATCGCGGTGGCCAAAATCAATGAATTAAAGTTCGAATTGCTTCCTCACGCACCCTATTCGCCAGATTTAGCCCCCTCGGATTATTTTCTTTTTCCAAACTTGAAAAAATGGCTCGGTGATAAAAGATTTGCCAACAATGAAGAGGTGGAATCTGCGGTTGATAGCTATTTTGAGGTGCTCGACGGTTCTCACTATAAACAGGGTATCGAAGCTATTGAACATCGCTGGGAAAAGTGTGTCGAGATGAAAGGAGACTATGTTGAGAAATAAAAATATTTTTTCCAAATTTTTGTGTTTTCTTTGTTAGGTCGGGTACTTTTGGGGCTACCCTCGTACCATAACTTATACCAGCGACATTCAGTCTAGGCATTGTCACTCTTCTTGTTATTGTCACTTCGTATTACTATCCGAACTATCGCTGTCACTCTTTTCTTCTTATACCAAATTTCTTAAAAGACAATTGTCTAATTTTTTACTGCTTCCTATGAATTTTTCAAACAGGTACACACTGAAATTGTCAGCGATTTTATTTGTCCTGTTGCTGTAAAATAGTTGGTGAGATTTGGCTTTGCCATCCCTTTATTCCCCTCCTTCCGCATAAAAACTTTCAATGGTTTATTAATCTACCAGGGTAGTTTGAAAAGTTTGGTAATTTCCATGAGATGGTGCCACAGTAGTTAACGTTTAACATCCATCTGAATAATCACTATGGCATTTGTTGCAACAATGGAAACAAAATGGGTTCCATGCTGTTATAAAACAGCCATCCAGATCAAAGCTGAGTTGGATGAAGTTCATGAGGACTGCATCAGCGTTGAAGACTATTTATTTCTGGATAAATGAGTTTGAACATGGCAGTACATGAACCGAGGATGAATCGCACTTTGGACGCCCAATGACACAGAGGAAAAATTTATTGAAAAAAATCTATAGTATCGCAATGAAACTGCCGAGTGCATGATTGGCTGAGGCTGTAGGCTTCCCAAGTGAACATGTGTGAACAGTATCTAACACAAAAAAATTGAATAAGAAAAAAAAACGATTGTTGACTGTCGACCGAAAACGCACTCGAAAGGATATTCCAACGCAGTGTTTGACGATGTTGCACATAAAAGTCCAAACAGCTGTCAAAACAATCGACAATAACTGGTGAAAGTACACCGAAGAAGGTGAAGACCGTTTTGTCGACAAGGAAGGTGAAGTCCACTGTTTTGGGGTTCTTATAAAATGGTTGACTACTTGGAAAAGGGCAAGAAAATGAAGGGAACCTAGTATACGGCATTATTGGACAGTTTGAGATGAATTGAAGGAAAAATAGCCAAGATTGGCATGCAAAAAAGTGCTCCTTCACTGGGGCGATACACCATCCCACAAACCGACTGTTGCAATGGCAAAATTGCATGAATTGGGCATCAAATTGGTTTTTTATGCACCACATTCTCCAGATTCTTAGCCCCGTGCAACTTTTTCCTGTTACCAAAATTAAAAAATTGGCTTGGTGGGAAGAAATATTCATGTATTATTCATAAATATTCATATTTCAGTAGATATTTCATTAAAACACACAACTCATATTTCATTTGGTTCAATTTTAATTATTTACCACAATGTTTACATTTTTATTTTATACTCTCGACCAATACACTTGTGAATTCATTTTATATTTTGGTTACGTGATTTAAGCATAAAGCTGTTAAAATATATTAATTTTTTAAATAAACAATTACTGCTTTTACGGTTAGAAGGGTTAGGGTTATCTACCCCATCCCACATCAATACATTTATATGGATGTGTACAATTGTGACATGTGAAAGAAACATATTTACTGAGATATTAACACATTCTAAACGACTCACCACAATTCTCGTGTTCGGGTGCCCAATGGTAAAAAGCGGAACACGACAATTCCCGTGGTTACGTAGTCTGTGCTTAAGTCACAACAAAAGTCATGTTCAAAAAAAATTTTTGCTAGTGACTGCTACGAACCCATAAATTACATCATATAGTAACAAGCGGCAAATCAAAGTATCCGCCTAGACCGTGTTGTGTGCGCCGCTCATAAAAAACACAGTGAAACTCGATACTTTTGTGTCTATTGTAACGTTTTCTACATAAAGGTTCCTTTTATGAACGATACCACACACTTATAAACTGTTAGTTAGCAGTGGTAAGAGTTTTCTTTAACTGATATTTACATTGTAAGATTTTTTTTCGTATAAATAAAACTATATTTTATTTGTATCTTGGTGTACATGAAAAAAATCTACGGATATTGGTAAGTTCAAATAAAGAAAAAACTTTTAAATCTGATAAAAACTGAAAAGTTTTGAATCTGATAAAAACTCAAAAAACTAATTTTAGCGAGTGCCTAGAGTAAATGGTGATATAGCGAAAAAAGGTCCGATTCCAGCCTTGGGCGACTGTGTGATGTAACCGCTTGCAATGTGTTAAAAATTATCATAAAACGAGAATAAAGTTTTAAAAATTTGTCTAATATTTAGAGAAAAAGGTTAATAAACATACGAGATAATCCCGTTGTCAGCATCATCAGTAGCATTGTGTATTTTTTGAACATTTTGAACTGCTTTGACTGCTTCATCTGATAGGGGTTGAAGTTCTGCTTGCACTTTGTGCAGTGAATTTTTTCCCTCTTGATGGAGTTCAGTACTATTGGTTTTAGAAATACTAACACGTTCTGCTAGGCCTTTGATCTGAAAAAAAATAATATACAGTCGAATGAGAAAGAGGCGACTGATTAAATTTGCTCATTATATCCGAGTTAGTTATATTATTGCATTGAGAGGAGCCGAATAAATGCTATAGAAATGTATACTTTGAGAAGAATATAGAGTGACAATGTATGACTGAATACGGATGAATGTGAACTAAAAGCTGATGTTTTGGGCATGTCGAATGAATGAATGAAGAAAGATTAACAAAATAGATATAAGGGGCCAATATGAGAGGAAGGCGTATGAGAGGAAGACCAAGGAAAGTATGGTTGGATCAAGTGAACAGTATTCTGAAAGGAAACGTAGAAAGTCAGAAAAATCATAGAAGTTGCATGAGATGTATGGATGTATGGTCGAAGAGGTATAAGTATGATGTGTATGGTATATTAGTATGGTATGAGGTGTATGGCAGAAGAGGCTAAGAATGTGTGTCGAGAGAGGAAAGTCTGGCGTTCTATCCTCTATACCTACCCTACAGGGAATAGAGTGATGGTATGTATGTGTGTATATATTGCAAGTAGGCGCCTACTCTTATAATTATTGACATAGTCTAAACATTTCTATATTGTGTATATGGTATATAATATAATATAATATAATATAATATAATATAATATAATATAATATAATATAATATAATATAATATAATATAATATAATATAATATAATATAATATAATATAATATAATATAATATAATATAATATAATATAATATAATATAATATAATATAATATAATATAATATAATATAATATAATATAATATAATATAATATAATATAATATAATATAATATAATATAATATAATATAATATAATATAATATAATATAATATAATATAATATAATATAATATAATATAATATAATATAATATAATATAATATAATATAATATAATATAATATAATATAATATAATATAATATAATATAATATAATATAATATAATATAATATAATATAATATAATATAATATAATATAATATAATATAATATAATATAATATAATATAATATAATATAATATAATATAATATAATATAATATAATATAATATAATATAATATAATATAATATAATATAATATAATATAATATAATATAATATAATATAATATAATATAATATAATATAATATAATATAATATAATATAATATAATATAATATAATATAATATAATATAATATAATATAATAAAATATAATATAATATAATATAATATAATATAATATAATATAATATAATATAATATAATGTAATATAATATCTAGATTAAATATGACTTATAAAGCAAAAACATTTTAACATACGTGATTGATTATATAATACATACATACATACACATTGAAATTATTAACAAAATCTAAAATTATTAACAAAAAGTAAATAAAAGCATACCTTCACACTATGTTTCTAATAAAGATGGGCAGAGATGACACAACTCCGTGATTAAAAATAATAAGAATACACTTGGAATAAAAAAATTCAAAAGGCTCTCGAAATTCCTTAAAAGATGCATTTCTACAGTATTTCATAATGTAAAGGTAGAAAATGTAGTTGTCTCTACGGATGAACTCACAGCTAAGAAATATCCTCCAGCACTGTTTAAAATTATTGAATATTGCGGATACACTCCTGATCAAGTTTGGAATGCAGATGAGATTGGTATTTTTGGGGAAAAAAAGAATTATAAAAAAATTACGGTTTTAACACAGCTAGGATTGTGTGACCTTTCTATTTTGTAGCGATGCTTCAGGAGATAGCATTTGAAAATCATTACTTTTCAATCAATGAATCAGTGGATATAAACATGTTACTAGTGTACTGGGTGGTAAACAAAAAAGCTTAGATTATAATTTAAATTGTTTAAATGGTTCCAGAAATGTTTTGTTCCAGAAGTTATGCTATTTGATGAAAAAAATGTGGAATTTAAAGTTCTATTGATTTTATTAATATTAACAAGAAGGCCAATATGGTTCAAGTGACGAAAGTGATTTCATTCCAGTCTTACACACAGAAATTGAGGAAAAAATAAAATTGAATTAATAAGCGTATGTCTGTGTTTGGCCTTTTTGAATTCTTGAATTATAAGTGACATATGCACTTTTTTCTTTAAGGAAGATATTTAACTTTATATAATAAATATATATGTTAATCTATAAAATAAAAAATGTTCATAAATGTATTAAATAAAAACTTTCATTAAAATAAAATTGAGTTTTAATTAATAATTTTCATATGATTTCTTTGAAAACTTATTATTTGTATTGGGTTTAAACATTTTGAACCATTGTTGTATTTTTTTCATATTCACTGTATTCTTTTTTTACATGGATTTCATTTGTACGGTTTTTCGTGAATCAATCCAATCCACCGTGTAAATAGAGAATTAAGTGTACATATAAAATTGAACCAAGCCATGGGAATATAACTGATATAACCCTTTTGATTTGACAGACAGTTTGGGTCAATATAACACACTCTGAGTCAGACATTAAGTACCTACATTCAAGAGTTTAAATAATGCTTCAACATGGAAAATCCCTGAATACTTCAGGACATTCCACTAGTACATCTAAAGTCTCCAACATCTCCCTGGCTCGATCTACTTATAGAAACATCTCAAATGGATCCCAAAAATTAAATCTATTTGGAGGTGAACTCTAAAAATATATTAAAATTATTGTCACAAAAAATACAGAAATGCTGTATATAAAGCTCATTCATTTTCATATGTGGTATAAATATGAACCGTATCTGAATTTGTTACGTGGACATATTGAAGAGTATGTTTGGGACACAATGCATTAAGGTTTAGAACCACTGGAGTAAGCACAGAACTGAAAATTCATCATCGCATGTATTGGCAATACTACTACACATACTGAGGCACAAGTCTAGCACAATTGAGTGTCGTTACCTGACCAACCCTTTTACCAGACTGGGACCCTTTATTTATTGTTTTCAAGTACAATCAGGAATCTAACAACTGTTTTATCAACTAGGCCATAGAGGTCATCCATTTATAAAGTCATTCCTTGTTTCATAACTTTACTCATTGTCATTATAATGGTTAGCATTCAAGCTAATTAAATGGGTTCTCCAGATTGGATTCCTGGTGGACTCACTGGTTTTACTCTTAGACCATTTTACATCTGAATTTATGTTTTTCAGTAGCTCACATGCTGTTTATGATAAATACTTAAACATTATTAAACAACGCAAAAATAATGTTACATAAAAAAAACTGTCTAATGAAAAGATGTAGCAGATTAAACCTGCCAATCATCTTGGAACTTTGATCTCCTTGCTATCGGAACTTTGGGTTTGATCTATTAAGAATATGTGCATGCTAAAGTGCAGCAGCTTGTATACAATAAAGTATTACACACACAGGTGTCTTTCATCCACAAGACACCTGTGTGTATTGCTTTATGGCTGCATGGCTGACAATCATATTCGATTAGGAGGGATTTGTATATTGTTTCGTACAGTCTCTAACAAGAAAATAACGCAAATTATTAAAATTCGATGAAGAAATATTGATTTCCCATTTTTCTATCTATCATCCTTTTTTCATGTTGATCTTGTTAATAAATACGATAAATGACTTAAGCTGATTACCAGTTTGTGAGCTGATTTGGTGGCATTGTCTGCATCTACCATAGCCTCTCGGGCAGCATTGATTTCCTTTACTATATCTGGGTAAGCTGAAGCTCCGCGCACAGCATTCTCTGTCTTAGAATTATTCTTTGTCATTTCCAGGAGTTCTGTCAGTTGATCGGACTGAAAAAAAAAAGTTTTTTTTCCATATTAGTCAAGAAGGTTCAGTTTCTTCTGTTTAACACATGTTTAAAATATACCCAAAGAAGGCTACAATATATTGTTTATATCACAGTATAGCAATAGTCGGCTTATAATATCAAAGTATAGCAATAGTCGGCTTATAATATCAAAACTTTCAAGTTCAAGTATGCAAGAAATTAAATCAAAGTCGACAGGGTGATTAATTTCAGAACGTTTATACCGTACCGTAAAAAAATCATTTTATGTAAAATCTTACTTGTAAATTATTGTTAACTGAGTTCCAACCTTCTTTAAAAACAGGTCATAAAACCAGTATGCAGAATAAGCATTATCTTGTAACAAACCTTATCAAGCAGTATTGTTTGATGGTAGTCAGCTTGGTCTTTCAGTGCTTCCAATTCTTTAAATTGTGAGTTTCTCTCCTTAATAGTTGTGTTTACTAGATTATTAATCTGCAATCCCTCATTAGTCTCTTTCGTTGCATTCTTAATATTTTCTTGAACATCATGCAATCCGTAAGTGGCATTTACGAGGTATTCAGAAGCCAATTTCAAGTCATCAGCAGACTCTTGATTGTGGGCATTCACAATATCCAGTTTATGAGTAATTTGACTCATACTAAAAATAAAATTTTAATTCATAGAAAACAATTTGAAACAAAAATATCAACTTCTACATAAAGATGTAGAATAGACTTCTACATAAAGATGTAGAATAGACTTCTACATAAAGATGTAGAATAGAATAGACATCACTTGTTCTAGACTAGAACAAGTAGGGAATTCTCATCATAATCATTACTATGCTGTCTCCATTGGGAAAGGCAGATAAAACAGATCTCCACTTCACCCTATCTGGCACAGATTTTTCACTTCTGCAATGTCTATGCACCTTATCATGCACACTTTCCTATAATTAATTCTTTTCACTCTTCCAGCAATGGGGAATTCTACTGGTGCTATTTTAAAATGAAGAGACAAAATATATTGAATGGCAAGTTGCTGTGTAAAGTTATTTGATTTGAATTTGTGTCTTTATATTTAATACTTGCAATGTATCAGGTGTACAAATAAGCCGCCACCGTTTGACAAAAGTTGGCACCACCAATAAGTTATGGTTAAAATTGTCAGATGTAAAACGTCATTGTCGTAAGGTTGGACATCTGTCAACAACATAACCTTGAAATATTAGTGAATTTTTATCAGTATAATATATTCTTTTGTGTGCGAAAATGTCAAGTTTTGAGCTGAATAAGCATCATTTGCGGGAACTTTTGATTTACTTCTTCAATTTGAAGAAATCTGCAGTTGAGGCGCATCGATTGCTTGTAGAAGCATATGGTGAGGCTGCCTTAAGTGAGAGAAGTTGTCGTGAGTGGTTCCAAAAGTTTAAAAATGGTGAATTTGATATCGAAGACAAAGAACGTAGCGGAAGACAAAGAACGTAGCGGAAGGCCGAAAGTGTACGAAGCCGCGGAATCGGAAGTATTATTGGATCAAGATTCGTGCCAAACGCAAGAAGAACTTGCACTTACATTAAGAGTGACTCAACAAGCAATCTCACATAGGTCGAAATTATCGGGAATGATTCAAAAACAAGGAAATTGGGTTCCATATGAACTGACACCGAGAAACGTTGAACGCCGATTTTCCACATGTGAAATGCTGCTTGCCAGGCATAAATGAAAGGGTTTTCTGCACCGTATAGTCACTGGTGATGAAATATGGATCCACTATGATAATCCAAAAAGGAAGAAATCATGGGGACCCCCTGGCCATGCTTCAACATCTACGGCTAAGCCAAATATTCATGGAAAAAAACTCTTGTTGTGTATTTGGTGGGATCAGCTCGGTGTCGTGTATTATGAGTTGCTCAAACCGAACTAAGCTGTCTACCGAACACAATTGATGAGATTCAGTCGAGCACTCGAGGAAAAGCGCGCCCACTATTACTCCAGACACGACAAAATTATTCTCCTGCATGATAATGCTCGTCTACATGTTTCGCCAGTCAAAACCTATTTGGAAACACTCAATTGGGAAGTTTTACCCCACCTGCCGTATTCACCAGACATTGCTCCTTCTGATTTCCACTTGTTTCGATCGATGACGCATGGCCTGTCTGAGCAGCACTCCACATCATATGAAGATACCAAAAATTGGGTCGATTCGTGGATAGCCTCAAAAGATGAAGCATTCTTCCGATGCGGTATTCGTATGCTGCCAGAAAGATGGGAAAAAGTAGTGGCAAGCGATGGGCAATACTTCGAATAAAACATGAGGTTCCGTTCTTTCCCAATAAATGCCCAATTTTTGACAAAAAACGACGGAAACTTATTTGTACACCTAATATTATTACTGTATTATGTGGTTCCAAGTGTTATTACTGGGTAACAATGCATAACAAAACATAAATACCAACCGGTTTTTATTATTAAGTTCTTCAGCTTTTACTGACTTTTTTTCTGAAGTTTTGGTAAACTCTTGTATATCGTTGATATTGTCATCAAACATTTTCAAATTATCTCTATGTTTCTTGAAGGTCTGAAAAATTTAAGCATTTTAAAAATCATTTACTGTCAATATTTCTTTAATGTGTTCATAATAAATTGTAGTCCCATTATAAAACATTTACTGTGCATTTGTTGGTGATTGTGGAGGTAAAATTTCTAAAGCATATTGATATAATTTAGGCAACAAAAAGTAACTATTTTCAAGCAAATTTGACAAGGAGAATACAAATGTGTAAATTTTTTAGAATTATTGTCAATATCAATCAACATAATTATTTGAAGTCATAGTTAAAGAACTTAAGGAAAATAGATATTTTTTCAGATACTGAAGTTGCCCAAAACGCTTTGAAGATAAGAGTTGTAAACATTCTTGCAATGTTGACAATTTGAGCCAAAAAACGTGGTATAAGCTCCGAAAGATATTAAATATGCCCAAAATATGTATCTAAATTTTTTTTTAATTTATGCTTAGAAATCTTACGGTTGTTTCAACAACAAATTATACTTTTTATAAGTAAAAATCAAAATATCTGATGCCTGAAAAGGGTAAAAAAAAGCGGCAAAGTTTCAAGTCACTAAAGTAAAGAGGACAAAACTTGAATGTGGTTCGAAACAATCTCAAATATCACACTGATCAACAACAGAAGATTTTGATATCACATTATTTTGAAAATAAAAATTTATGTATTAACTCATACAAATGGCATTTACTTTTTTCAATTAGTGAAGATCAAAGCGAATAGGTCCATATTCATAGGGAAAATGTTATCCAGTGAAACCCTGTTTTCACGTGCCCAAAATTTACGTTCTCCCACTATTTGCGTTCAATTTTTACAATCCCGTTTTACTTTAGTACATTTAGTACCTGCTTTTACGTTTTTATTTCCCGCAATTTACATTTGAAATATTTAAAATGCAAATCAATTTATAAACATATTTAATTAAATGCTCAGCGATTTAAAATATTTGAAATGAATATTAGGAAGCAGAAATATGTTGTTTCTATTTATAGACACGTGTGCACCTGCAACGCTCATGGTCAAGGATACACGAGTCGTGTAATACGATGCAATTGGTGGGAAATTTAGCGAATCAGAGGCAGGCAGACTATATTTCTGTGCTTGTGTTTTAAATGTGTCGGTCGTGTACAAACAATTTCCACTGTCGTGTATTTCATGTGTCAATTTACATTTTTTTCATTTCTTTTAATTTAGTGTCGAATCCCTTCAAATAATGTCTCAGCAAAGAAAAACATTATCGATTCAAGAGAAAAGAAAAATTCTCGAAAAAGAGAATCAACACGTTGGTTCACGTGTTTCGCTCACGCGAGATTTGGGGATACCCATTACAACTTTGGCAACCATAATAAAAAATCGCGAATCAATTGAAAAAAGTGCAATACAATGTGGTCCCATGGCGAAAAAACGTATGTATATACGACCTTCAAAATACGATGAAATGGAAGAAATCCTTAAAGAATGCTTTGTCAGCCCGCGTTCCAGCAATATCGTCAAGAGCAGTCAACGGTCCATTAATTTGAGATAAGGCCCTGCACATTGCGTCTCGATTAAATATCGAAGGATTTACTGCCTCAAATTGCTGGATAAATCGTTTCAAGAAGAGGCACTCTGTGGTGTATAGATCAGTTTGCGGGGAATCTCGAAGTGTTGATTTGGAGATCGCTGAATATTGGAAGCAGACGGATGTTCCTACTCTAATTGTGATGATGTCTGAAGTTATGGGTATCGATGATATTGTAGACAGTCACATCCACGAAAAATTATCCGACGAAGAATTATCTGGTGAAAAAGAGGTAAACTTAATCCATCCAATTCCAACCAACAAAAGAAGATGCTATGAGGCATGTTGAGGGCCTTAAAAGTTACTTTACTAGCATTGAAAACGTACAAGACGAAACTTTCTTATCAATTTATGAGATCGAAAGAGCTGTAAACCAGCACAAAAATATGTACCAAACTGATTTGCGTGATTATCTAAATAAAAAATAATTTTCAATTATTTAATTTTATTCTAGCCCCGAATCTACGTTTTCCCTCTAATTACGCTTTTTTTATCAGTCCCTTCAAAAACGTAAAAACGGGGTTTGACTGTATAATGAATCGAATGATTACCCTGGTTAAAAAACTCGATTAGGCTTTGCCATGGAGTTTCCATGATCAGCTGTATTCAGGATCTTTTGCACCTGGCTATATAATAGGTTAGTCAAAAAGTTTTGAAAGTGACATCTATGGAGCAGTAGAAAAACCAAAATTTTTACGCCATTTTAATATTTCATCTTTCATACGAACGTACTCAAAATTTCATTTCGATCTATCAATTCATTCTTTGTTTACAAGCCATTTGAAGTTGACGTGTCAGTGTATTTTTTAACAATGGAAAAATCCGAATATCGTGCAGTGATTAAATTCTTTGTTTTGGAAGGTTTATCGGCTACTGAGATCCATGCAAAGATGGTGAAAGTATTAAAGGAGTCTTCTCCTTCATTTCCAGCCGTTCACCGATGGGTTTTGGAGTTTAAGCGTGGCCGTACAAGCGTTGAAGACGATCCACGCTCAGGACGTCCAAAAAGTGCATCAACACCAGAAATCATAGCGAAAATACAGGATATGGTTTTGGAAGATCATCGATCGACTGTGGATGTGATAGCTGACACCATAGGCATCTCACATGGAACAATATGGCATATTTTGGCTGAAGTTTTGGGTTTCCAAAAACTGTGTGCACAATGGGTGCCGCATTTGCTATCAATGCAACAAAAACACGTTCGAATGCGACTTTCTGAGCAACATTTGGAGCAATTTCGAAAGGATAAAAAGGATTTTCTGCGTCGATTCATCACTATGGATGAGACTTGGGTCTACCACCATGATCCTGAATCAAAACAAGAGGCTAAGGAGTGGTGTGAACCAGGCACTTTGGCTCCGAAGCGAGTTCGTGTCCAGAAATCGGCCAAGAAGGTGTTAGCGTCAGTTTTTTGGGATGCAAAAGGAATTTTATTGATAGATTATCTCCAAACTGGTAAGACAATCAACTCTAATTATTATTGTGACCTTTTGGACCAGTTGGATGAAAAAAATTGTGAAAAAAGACCCGGTTTGCAGAAGAAAAAAATCATTTTTCATCAAGACAATACACCTGCTCACACAGCTCAAAAAACCATCGCGAAAATCAGTGAATTGGGGTACGAATTGTTGCAGCATCCACCCTATTCGCCAGATTTAGCTCCCTCTGACTTCTGGCTGTTCTCACACCTCAAAAAATTCCTTCGTGGAAAGCATTTTTCATCAAACGAAGAGGTTATAGCCGTCGTAGAGGAGTATTTTGCAGGCCTTCCAAAAAGTCACTTCCGTGATGGGACAACAAAGTTGGAAGATCGTTGGACCAAGTGCATTGATCTTATGGGAGACTATACTGAGCAATAAAAGTGATTTCCCCCCAAAAAAAATGTATTTTCATTTCCGCTTTCAAAACTTTTTGACTAACCTAGTATTGTAGATAAAAATATTATTTTACTTAAAACAAGACAAACATTTTGAAAATAGAATCCGTGTTGGGTGCTAATAACACATCGATCAATAAGTCCCGGGACTAACTAACAGATGGCGCCTCTAATAACAAATCCATGCCATTCTCAGTTAGTACCAGCCTTTAGAAGTTACGTGTCAAACTTTCATGACATTCTGACATTGTGTCATTGAGTTACAGTGGTTTAAGTGACGCTACATTTGCTAAGCAACCATGCAACCAAAAACTCGTCCGTCCGAAGCAACCAAAAACTCAACAGTCGGCCGGGAAGGTTATGGCCTCCGTATTTTGGGATGCGCACGGTATAATATTCATCGATCACCTTGAAAAGGGAAAAACCATCAATAGCGAATATTACATAGCGTTATTGGAGCGTTTGAAGGCAGAAATTGCAAAAAAACGTCCCCATATGAAGAAGAAAAAAGTTCTCTTTCATTAGAACAATGCACCGTGTCACAAGTGGATGGTAACGATGGCCAAATTGCATGAGTGGAACTTCGAATTGCTTCCGCATCCACCGTATTCTCCAGATTTGGCCCTCAGCGACTATTTGCTGTTTGCAGACCTCAAAAAGATGCTCCAGGGAAAGAGATTTGGCTCGAATGAAAAAGTGATTGCCGAAACTAACGCCTATTTCGAAACCAAAGATAGAACGTTCTACACGGCTGGCATAGAAAAGTTAGGAAAGCGTTGGAATGAATGTATCGCTCGTAAAGGAGACTATGTTGATGAATAAAGAAGAATTTTGGCAAACAAATGTTGTTTTAGTAGTTAGTCCCGGGACTTATTGATCGATGTGTTATAGAAATTAATGGTTAATATTTAAACCCCACACTTATCTTAAATTAAAGTAGTTTTTAACTTACTTCTGTCTGATTATTAACTGGCTCTAGGAACTTCACCAAACGTTGTTGTAACTTTCCAACATTTTCCAATAGAATTAGAGAATTGTTTATTTGTGGCGATAAGTTTTTGTCTGAAAATATTTCAAGGATTCCTGTAGAATATCTTCTAAACTACCATTAAATCGAAAAAACAATAAATCTATTATGGATTAGAATTATTTATACGAATAATTTACAGAAAAATTATTTACACACATACATACACTCACACCCACATATATATACACCCACCCACCCATACACAGAAACACACACCCCCACCCCAGACCCATGCCTCCATTCATATCGATTCACAATAAATAAAATAAGAGAATATATACCTTTGATATCGGAGAGAATCTGTTTTGCTTCTGCAAGAGCACTATCAATTTTAGGCCATTCGCTGGTTTCTAAATTATAGGAAAGTTGATAAACATGATCAACTGTAGCTCCAGATTTCAGTGAACTCAGTTTTATTTCGTTGAGAACTTCTTGGGTTTTTTCCATCAAATCACCAGCATTCCTTTTCAACTTCACTGCATCTGTTGCTCCGTAATCAGCCTAAAATATTTTAATATTAATATATATACATGCAATATATGGAAGGAAGGTACTTATTTTTTCTGAAATCCTCAAAATTTATAAAATATGAGAAAGAATGGATGTGGAATACATAAATGAATAAAAAAAATAACAAAAATCATTACTAAAACTGTTCGAATACTATAACAGTCCTTTATTAAACAACTGCATCACAAAATCATTACTAAAACTGTTCGAATACTATAACAGTCCTTTATTAAACAACTGCATCACAAAATCATTACTAAAACTGTTCGAATACTATAACAGTCCTTTATTAAACAACTGCATCACAAAAATTGTTAATAAAACATTTAAAATGATACCTTTCGGTCCAAATTTTTGGCATCTGTTTCAAGGCTGTCAATTTTATTTGAAATTGGTGTTAAATCAAATTTATTCGGATCTAATGATCTAACTGAGGGTATCAGTTTCTCCATTTGGTTGGCAATATATACCAAACGTTGTGCTGTGAAGTATCCAGAGGCTTTGTTCTGAAATTATAAAGATATCTCATAGCATAAACATAGATTATATACAGACAAATTATTGCTATCCATTTTCAATCAACATCATTGGTGCTTATTGAGCCGTTATTTATATTTTCTTAAATTATTAATGATTATGTTAGAAAAATTTTGCATTTGCGGTATGTTTTTGTAAAATTCAAAAACTATAAGAAATACTTAAGGGCACACGAGTAAGGATTATGAATAGTTTTTTCTTCATAAACAATCATATCAAATAAAATACTGAGAAAGAAAAGTAAAATAAATTCAGAAAGCAACTCCATGGCCTGAGATTCTAGTCTGGCCTAAATACAAGTAATACGTTCATGTACGTTCCAAACTTTAAAATGATAAGACCATGTGACTCCCTTGTTTAAGAAAGTTATGACTAATTTGTACGAAAATTTAAAAAAAATTGTCATTAAATAAAATAATGAATATTAATTAAAGTTAAAGTCAGATAATGAATTCATGTTTATAGATTTCTTATGTTTTCATTTATTTTACATGTGTTAATTTACAAATACAAGTGCAGCATTTACTTATATACTGCCTTAAATACATAGAACTGAAATTTTTTGAAATATATTATATATAAGTAGAAATAATATACTGGGGTTTGAATGGTTAGTAGGGTCCCGGTGGTGCCTACTCTGCTGGAGGGCAGGTATCAATAAACACCAGCAAGTCCGATTCTCTAGTGTCCATGTCGCGAACCCTGGGTAATGTGATCGGTCAAGGTCATAGCAGATAGCTGAGAGAGCGTTGGCGAGTCTTCGGCGCCATAAAACCGGAAGCCACCAGCTAAGGGAAGGAATACCCCTATAGAAAAACCCTTGACCTCCAGTAGAGGGTTGGGCAAGAGGCCAATCACCTCTCCTCTTAAAAAAGTCAAGATTACGAAACGGACAAGAACTGGAAACCGGACAAGACCTGGCAAAGAGAAAATGGACTTGAGAATCGGAACTTGGGACGTGAGAACTTTGTATAGGAGTGGAGCTTTTGGCGAACTAACTACAGAGATGAGAAAGTGCAAGATAGACATATTGGCAGCACAGGAAACAATATGGCTGGGTAATGAGACATTTGACAGTGGAACTCACACAATACTGCACAGTAGTAACTCAAAGCATCATGAGTTTGGAGTTGAATTTATAGTGGATGAAGGGGCGAAGAATTGTATTATTGGTTTCAAGACCGTAAATGAACGAATCTGTGTTCTTCGTATCAAAACAAGTTTTTTTAATGTGTCAATGATCAACGTGCATACTGAGACTAAAGATAAAAATCATAACTAAGGATACCTTCTATCAGAAACTGGAACATGTGTTCGACTCAATACCTTCTAATGATATAAAGATTGTCATCGGCGACCTTAATGCAAAAATTGGCCAAGATGTAACATATCGACACATTACAGATCCCGAGTAATAGATTTCACTGAATCAAGAAACATGGCTATACCTTCAACACAATTTCCCAGGAAAGATATCCATAAATGGACATGGACTTCTTCAAATGGCAGACTCCACAACCAGATCGATCACATATTAATAGAGAAAAGAGGAGCCTCCAACATTATGAATGTACGAACATACAGAGGAGCGAACTGTGACTCAGATCACTACATGGTGGTGGCCACATTTAGGAGTCGCATCTCTAATAACAAATCAGGAAAACAGCAAACTGTTACCAAAATTGAACAAAGGCTCTTAAAACACCCGAGGGCAGAGAGCGATACCAAACCAGTCTTGCAGAAACCCTTCCTAATGAACTGGATAATGTAGTATCCCAAAAAGCCTTAAAAAATGACTGGGAAAAGGTTAAAAGTGCAGTTCTGAATGCAGCAGAAGTTGGAATAGGTAATAGACCTAAGCAACCTAGAAATCGAAAATAATGATCTAGAAGCCCGGACAATAACCCTCAACACAGCACTCAGTTTAAAGGTAGATATAACTTTGAGGTAGCTGATGACTTTACCTACCTGGGATCCACCATAACTAAGGAAAATGAAGAACACATAGAGATCAAACGGTGGATTGCGACAGGAAACTAAACATTCTTCTCTCTTCTCCCAGTGGTTAAATCAAGAAGTGTCCACAGAAAAACAAAAATCACCCTGTACAAGACCATAATTAGGACAGTAGTGACATACGAGTGTGAAGCGTGGATGATGACAGCAAGATCCACAGAGATGCTAGACGCATTTGAGAGGAGAGTGTTACGTAAAATCCTGGGGCCCGTGAACGATGGCGAAACCTGGATAATAAGATACAATGATGAGCTGTATAACATCTATGAAGCTCCCAGGCTCTCTGTACATGCCAGACTGAGCAGGCTGAGATGGGCTGGGCATGTGCAGAGAATGCCATCATCACGGGTACCTAATAGGATCCTTGAGGGACATCCGGGCGGAAGAAGAAAGGTTGGTAGACCTAGGCTACGATGGGAGGATGAAGTGAAAAAGGACGTGGTCCAACTGCTAGAAGTGACAGATTGGAAGGCCGCGGCGGGAGACAGGAGGAGTTGGAGGCGAGGATTGATGGAGGCCAAGGCCCGATATAAGCTGTAGAGCCATCGAAGAAGAAGAATAAATAACATATAATTTAATTATAAGTTTCTTTAGTTTGAGACCAAATTGAGATGCCAAATTGACAAAAAAAATTATGATTGTGATTAAAAATAAAAATAACAGATTTTTTTATTATTTTGCAATCACCAAATTTTATCAATATTCATAATCAGTTTCAAAGACAAATCTTATTCACATTAACAAAAACTAAATCCATATATGAGTGGTTCAGAAACCAAGTGAACCAAGTCCAAAAATATTGAATTTAAGATAACTGCATGAAAAAAGGTGTGCGAAAAGCTTTAGCTTTAAGCAGAAAATGCTTTTGTACAAAATAAGTATAATAAATGTACTCAATATAACACTTTTCAGAATGGCGATCACTGAAATACCTTACAGAATTAGAAACACTAAAATGTTTGAATCTAGTTTACTCAAAACTAGCCAGAATGGACTTGGTTCACTTGGCTTGTGAACGACTCATATC
>OX463843.1:37720616-37806846 GCA_949825065.1 Odontocerum albicorne | reverse complement strand
GATTTATAACATCAAGAGAGAATCATTAATATTGATTCTCTCAATGTTATAAATCAATAAAATTGTAGTATTGGGTTAACCGTATTTTTAGGTCGAAATCAAATGCAAAATTGCACCAAATGTTCATGGACGGTAGTTTTCAATATTTTCAGTATCTCAGCAATCGCTCATGTTGTAGAATGCTGGGTATCTCGATCACAGTCTTGATTTGGCCACCACCATCAAATCAACCTTTCAGAGCGGACACCATCTTCAAGTGTCGTATACCATTACAGATTTTTTTAACACATTTGACATTTGATTTGTTTATGTCTCATTTTGGGTTGTGTCACATTTTATTCTTTGCAGTTATAAAAATCATAAAAAGCACCAAAAAAAACAACTTATTTAGTTCCATTCAAAATGACGCCAAAAATTCATTCAAACAATCTGGGTAAACAAACAATGGGCAAAAAATGCCTAAACTATAACGTTTCATCATAATACACATTCAATATATTTAGAATGATGTTAGCAATAAAGATTTAATGACATCTATTGAAAAAATATGATTAAACTATTTTCTGAACATCCCAAATATATAAAATTGTAAACTAATGTTTTGTAATTATGTGTTAAATCATATAATTTAAAAAAAAAAACAACAAAACACACCTTAAAATCAGTCATAAGAGGATCAATAAGGTTGTGTAAATCATCAGTCGAATTAAGTAAACCGTGGACACAAGCGTCACACTCGAAACATCCCTGTTCGTAGATCAAGACCCACCGGTGCGGGCAGTCATCGCACTTGTCTCCAATCACACCCGGTAAGCACTCACAGTGGCCAGTTGCAGCATTGCAACCAAAACCAACTGAAAACTCAGTGTTGCAACCGCAGGCTGAAAAAATATTATTATTAACAGGTTGCACAAATATTTTTTCTGCTAGTAATAAATAGATTTCGTGATCAATAGTATTTTGAGTTTTTGTCAGCAAATGGTACATTTGAATTATTCAAAATTGAACATTCCCCTTTCAGATTATCTGTGAAATTGGTTTATTTTTTATTTGCCAAAAATTGACCTAACTTAATTGGAAAAGCTTTATTTAAGTCCTGTTATTCCAGGCATGTTTTGAGCCACAAAGATTCAAGCCACAATTTCGAAGAGAAGAGTAAATAAAAAAATGCATAAATAACTGAAATTTCTGCTAATTATAGGTGAATTCACCACATTCCTTATTTTGAGACTTTAAAAATGATAGAAAACCTTGGAACTAGAAAACAATGATATATTTGTGTAATAAAAAATCGGAAAGAAGTATCGATTTATTTTTTCATGCTAAATATCCTCAGTGAGATACAGGCAAAAGCCTAGTTTACTGGGGATAAAATGAAAGGCAACAAACCCAGATCCATTAAAATTGTATGTCCAAATCAAATTACCTGTTATTTTTTCGCAAATTGTGTATATTTCTTGTCATGTGTAATAATAAATAAATAAATTTTCTATCCATTTATATTCTGTCTAAGATAATGAAGAAAATTTCTTAACATAAAATACAAATGAAAGTTCATAAACTACTTCAGTATATTTAAAAAAAAAAAGTGTTTTGAGGCACATATTTTTTTAAATTTTCAATCCATTCACAATAGGGTATGTGCCACCACATTAAAGCCAAAAATGCTAAAATAAATTTAATTACATTTTTTTTTTATATATTGGGAGTACAAATAAGTTCGGTCCGTTTCCAAAAGATGGCTCTGGCTGTTATGAATGGTTCATAGTGACAGCCGATTTTGGCGGTTTCAGAGAGGTTAGACATCTGCCAATAATATTCAGTTTATATCGCTTTGAGTTTCATGCAAAAACCTTGTTTTGTAGTGTTGAAAATGTCGAATTTTGTGTTAACCAAGCAGCATTTGCGGGAGGTTTTAATTTTCTGCTTTAATTGGAAGGCTGAAGCCCATCGAATGCTTGTCGAAGTTTATGGTGATGCTGCTCCAACTGATAAATCATGTAGAGAATGGTTTCGACGTTTCAAGGATGGAGATTTCAGCGTCGAAGACAAGCCTCGCTCTGGACAGCCAAAAAAATTCGAGGACAAAGAATTAGAGGCATTACTCGAAGAAGATTAGAGTCAAACGCAAGAGGAGCTTGCAGAATCATCGGGAGTGACTCAACAAGCCGTTTCCGTACGATTGAGAGCCATGGGAATGATTCAAAAACAAGGAAATTGGGTGCCTTATGAACTGAAACCGAGAGACGTTCAGAGGCGATTTTTCACTTGCGAGCAGCTGATTCAAAGGCAATAAAAAAAGGTTTTTTGCATCGGATTGTAACTGGAGATGAGAAGTGGATATTCTACGACAACCCCAAGAAGAAAAAATACTACGCTAAGCCCGGTCAATCGTTGCCATCGACCTCAACATCAACACCAAAACCGAACATACATGGTTCGAAGATCATGCTCTGTATCTGGTGGGACCAAAGGGGTGTTGTTTACTATGAGGTGCTGAAACCTGGCGATTCCATTAC
Source organism: Odontocerum albicorne (assembly GCA_949825065.1). Taxonomy (NCBI): domain Eukaryota; kingdom Metazoa; phylum Arthropoda; class Insecta; order Trichoptera; family Odontoceridae; genus Odontocerum; species Odontocerum albicorne. The sequence continues at coordinate 37,804,327 of OX463843.1, read as the reverse complement.
GGGCGATCGGTATCGGCTACAATTAATTCGTTTGAGCTGTGCATTGCGAGAAAAACGGCCGGAATACGATCAGACATGATAAAGTTATTCTTCTTCATGACAACGCACGGACTCATGTCGCAAAAGTCATAAAAAAATATTTGGAAACGCTCAAATGGGATGTTTTACGGCACCCACCGTATTCCCCGGACATTGCTCCTTCTGATTACTGGTTGTTCCGAAGGATGCAGCACGATTTGGCAGGTCACCGGTTCACTTCTTTCGTAGAAACCGAAAATTGGCTCCAAGCTTGGATCACCTCAAAAGACGAGTCATTTTTTCGAGATGGAATTCGAAAATTGCCTGAGAGATGGGAAAAAGTAGTAGCCAGCGATGGACAATACTTTAATTGATCTGTTCATTCATTTTGTTTAGAAATAAATACATTTTTGAACACAAAAAAACGGACCAAACTAATTTGTACACCCAATAATTTAAAAAATCAACCAATTAAACTTGAAAAATTTAACTATCGACCTATAAATGGAAAAGTTCTTTGACATAAGAAGAAATTCAACATTAATTGGATGCAGCAAAGATATGGAATTTAGTAAATCAAAATAATTTTATATGTATGTGTGGTTTTTATAATTCAGTACTATTTTCAACTTAAAACAAATTGTCAAACAGAATAAATAATCAAAAAAGAATGAACGTCATATAATCGCATAATGAAGTGGAAGGAGATATTTTTTACATTATAATAAAAGAAGTATTTTAGCCCTGACACTAGAGTAATAAGTATTTTTGGTATTAAGTATTTTTAATACCAAACTAATGATCTGATAAATAAATATGTCTATACTTACTAACACAACCCTCATCAGTAAAGTTCCAGAAGCCAGGAGCGCAACGCTCACAGTTCTTCCCAGTCACGCCCGGTTTACATTTGCATTGACCAGTCATATCATCGCACTGCCGGGAATGGGAAGCAGCGGAGCAGTTGCACGCTTTGCAACCTTTGCCCAGTTCAAAGCCCCAGTGTTCATCTTCACAGCGGTCACATTTATCACCGATAACTCCTTCCTTACATTCACATATACCTGTGTAGCTATTACATCTATGCATGCCAAGTTCAGCACAAATGCAAGCTATAAAAAAAAATTTGAAATTATATATTTTTTTCTTTCTAACATATGGATAGTATTCTGCAATAATACATATTCAATCTGCAGAAATATAATCAATATTTCTTTTAATATATCTTTCCTTTCCATTAGAAACACAGGGTTGCAGTAAAACTTCGTTATATAGGTTATGCAGCTCAGCGCTTCACGTCCTCACCTCACCTTTGGAGTCCTGGGGCAAGTTTAATACAATCGCTACCTTTTTTAGGAAGATTTTCAGATAATCTGTGAGAGGCAGACAAATACGAAGAGAGAACTCTTGTATGAGTCGTCATTTAAGGTTTTCCCTAGGTCTTGTGGCAGTTGGGTTAATCTCTCAACACCCTTCAAAAATAATATGCTTGAAAAAGACGCTTGAGATAGATGTGATTATGAACCAAAATTAATAATAATTTAGCTCGAATATATTTAATATCATAATAAAAATAAAATTAATTAATTAACAATTTTTAGTGTCCTCATATTAAAAATTTTACTTAAATATTTCTGAAATGAGTAGTGCTCTTCCAATAGTATATGTTTACGAGTAACTCAAATATTGCTGAAATGAATAGTGTCATTTTAAGATTTAATGTTTAACTCAAATATTTCTGAAATGAGAAGGGTCATTTGAAAATTAAATGTTTGACTCAAATATTTCTGAAATGAGATACGTGATATTAAAAAAAAAGGTATAAATAACAATTAGAAAATCGTAACTTAGTCATTTCAAAGTAATTCTTTAGCATTTTTTTCACCTCATCAAATATTACTACTCATCAAATATGTCCACGAAATTTCGCTTTCATTTGTGCTTCATTTTTTTAAAAATGACTAATAATAATTTTAGTATAAAAGATCATTGTTATGAAGAAACTTGCCTTGACAGTCCTTAAGTAATACAGCATCACCGAAGAATCCGGGTTCACACAGATTACAGGCTGTGCCATAAGTGTTATTCATACATTTCAGACAATTTCCTGTTACAGTGTCACAGGATCCTGGGTCTTCAGGATTTATATTGCCAGAACATTCGCAAGGCTTGCAGAAGTCACCTACAATGAAAATGTGTAATCAAGTATTTTAAGACTAGGAAATAGAAATGCCATTGTTTGATATGGAGTCACAATTCAATTGGAACGTAGAAGGGGGCAAGCAAGATTGTGAAAAACTTGAAATGACCAGAGGATCATCAGGATCAGCACTGATAATTGAATTGATTAGACTTCAGGTTAAGAACCACTAGATTAGACAAGTACCTCAAAGTTCACCATTACACGTGTTGAAAATACTACCACACGTAGACAGGCAACAACACTCGTACACATCCCCTTTGCACTCCTTAATTATTATTTTTTACCTACCACCAACTCCTTAACTAATTTACAAAATAGACAAAAAAAGGGTTCTCAAAGTGTTGTATTGGAACAGTGTAGAGTGCGTAATTTTTTTTTTGTTTATATTAAATAACAAGGTAGTAAATAAATAAAACTCAACAAATTTATTAGGTGTACAAATAAGTTTCCGCCGTTTTTTATCAAAAATTGGGCATTTGTTGTGAAAGAACGGAACCTCATGTTTTATTCGAAGTATTGCCCATCGCTTGGCACTACCTTTTCCCATCTTTCTGGCAGCATACGGATACAGCGTCGGAAGAATGCTTCATCTTTTGAGGCTATCCACGAATCGACCCAATTTTTGGTATCTTCATATGATGTGAAGTGCTGCTCAGACAGGTCATGCGTCATCGATCGAAACAAGTGAAAATCAGAAGGAGCAATGTCTGGTGAATACAGCGGGTGGGGTAAAACTTCCCAATTGATTGTTTCCAAAAAGGTTTTGACCGGCGCCGCAACATGTGGACGAGCATTATCATGCAGGAGAATAATTTTGTCGTGTCTGGAGTAGCAGTGGGCGCGCTTTTCCTCGAGTGCTCGACTCAATCTCATCAATTGTGCTCAGTAGACAGCCCCAGCAATGGTTTCGTTCGGTTTGAGCAACTCATAATACACGACACCAAGCTGATCCCACCAAATACACAACAAGAGTTTTTTTCCATGAATATTTGGCTTAGCTGTAGATGTTGAAGCATGGCCAGGGGTTCCCCATGATTTCTTCCTTTTTGGATTATCATAGTGGATCCATTTTTCATCACCAGTGACTATACGGTGCAGAAAACTCTTTCGTTTATGCCTGGCAAGCAGCATTTCACATGTGGAAAATCGGCGTTCAACGTTTCTCGGTGTCAGTTCATATGGAACCCAATTTCCTTGTTTTTGAATCATTCCCAATGATTTCAACCCATGTGAAATTGCTTGTTGAGTCACTTCTAATGTAAGTGCAAGTTCTTCTTGCGTTTGGCACGAATCTTGATCCAATAATACTTCCAATTCCGCGTCTTTGTACACTTTCGGCCTTCCGCTACGTTCTTTGTCTTCGATGTCAAATTCACCGTTCTTAAACTTTTGAAACCACTCACGACAACTTCTCTCACTTAAGGCAGCCTCACCATATGCTTCTTCAAGCAATCGATGCGCCTCAGCTGCAGATTTCTTCAAATTGAAGAAGTAAATCAAAAGTTCCCGCAAATGACGCTTATTCGGCTCAAAACTTGACATTTTCGAACACAAAAAAATATGTTATACTGATAAAAATTCACTAATATTTCAAGGTCATGCTGTTGACAGATGTCCAACCTTACGATAATGACATTTTACATCTGACAATTTTAACCATAACTTACTGGTGGCGCCAACTTTTGTCAAACGGCGGTGACTTATTTGTACACCCAATATTTATCAGAATTATTTATAATTTTTCCAAGTATGGTACTTTTTAAAACATCCTCCTGGATGAAGGCCGGGCTTCCTATCACAAGTATCACAATAGACGGTAGTTTCTTTTCTCCCTCCTTTGACCTTCCGATGGGAACATCTCAAGATAGGAATTGGCGTAAGAAATACGATGTCGAGCCACACTCGACATAGGAGTGCAAAGGGTTTATCTTCTTTTTTTGGTACCAACGGGAATCTAACCCAAAACCCCGGAAAATTATAATACTTGTAGTAAAAGTGACAGACAAAAATTACCACAAGTCAATAAATCGGCTAAGTTCTCATATTCATATCATATTCAAAGAAACATAAAAATAGTAGTTTATGCTTTCCTGTGAACCTGTTTTGTCATATTGATAAAAAAATTCAACAAGCTCAATTTATAATATCTTGGTAAACATTTTTCTGAAAATAAATTCAATAAAATTAATAATGCTATCAATGATGTAAGTATAATAATTACCAGGTGCATTAAACAAAAGTTTGTTGATGAACAAGGAATAAAGTCATTATTTTCTGTAACCAGTTTACATAAATGTAATATGTTGTCCAGAAAGTAGTTTTGAATTTTTCGGATAGATGCTGTTAGGACAAAATTGTTATTGCAAACTTCATTCCAAACATATTAAATGTATATTATTATGAAAGGATTTATAAATAATTTGGCCTATTTTTTCAACCACAGTTTATCCAAATTACTTGAGTGGTTTATTGTGGCATCATTTTGAAGATGGAACAAAATAAGTAGCTTTTTTGGTGCTTCATGCTTTTTTACTACTGCAAAGGAAAAAATGAGACTCACACCAAAAATATATATATCATATATACACATATACAGTGTATGGTAACGATGCAGTAAGCGAATTTGTGTCAAATATGGTTCAAAGTATTCTAAAATGGTGATATGATAAAGGTGATGTCAACTCTAGAAGGCTGATTACCACTGATGATAACCAATCAAGGTTTTGATTGAGAATAACCAACATTCTACAAGATGAGAGGTTGCTGAGACACTGAAAGTATTGAGAACATACTGTCTATGATTATTTGATGCTTTTTTGCATTTGAATTTTAGCTGAAAATATTTTCCGCACAACCCGATACATACAGGTAAGAAGATTCAAAGAAGTGACATATTGGAACAATAGAAGCAAAAACAGATTAAACTATTATAATAATAATTCTCAACAGTTGTGAAGTTGAAAAATATTGGGAAAAATAAGTCTAAACTAAGATTATACTCTACTAGTTGTGGCTTAGTGATAAAGAAATTTATTCATTGATTCTAATCATACAATGCATTATCAAGAAATTATTTCTTTCAATGTACTCATTGTGTATGTGATGTGGTGTGGCAGGATTATGTAATGTTTCATACAAAAATAAACTTTAGTTTAGACAGATTCTAATATTTTTTACTACGATTACTAATTCTGTAATGGGTATAATTTAGCGTCATATTCAAATGAACTTTTTTATTTGTATTATTACATTCAAAGAAGAGTCCCAATACACTGGCTTACCAAGTGAGGGTGCAACAACTACTCTTAAGGGGGTATTCTACTCTAGAAATTTGAAAAAAATAGTTTTTTTTGTGCATATTCTTAAAGTTTAGACCTTTAAGAATATGTTCTCAAAAGGAAATTTTAAAATTCTCAATATTTACTAAGTTATAGCTATAAATGAGGAAGCAATCACGCCACACCGGAATGACTCAGACAATAATCTCAAAAATTTAAATGCGTTTTTCTCGAGACTACTTTTTTCGACCTGGTCAACGTAACATCTCAAGTTCTATCCAGCCGATTGTCTTCAAATTTGGTATGAAACTTTGATAAATGTTTATCTATCATTCCTACATTGGAAAATTAAAAACTATTTTTTTTACTATTTTAAAAAAAATTTATTTATTAATTTTTTTGTCAGCCGCCATTTTTTTTTTGGCACCAACTATAACACAGCATTATTTCATATTACAAAACTGTTGTATGATTTTTGTTTCGGATTTACAAAAGGGTTCCAATCATGTCAACCAGCTCCCCCTCTTTTTTACGACAAGATATAACAGCTGATAACATCTTGAATTTGAAATTATTTATTTCAAAAATTTTTTTGTACATTCTCAAATCATCAATAAACAAACTGTAAAAAGACATATACGAAAAATATTTTTTGTTTTTTTTTATGTAGTCTGAAAAAAAGCCAGAAATTCACGCCTCTAGAGTAGAATACCCCCTTAACCACTGCTCTTCGAACTGCAGATTGCTGGAATGGATGGAGAGGAATCGTCAAGAACTATCATGGGAATCACAATGCTCAATCATGAGTTACTACATGATCAAATTATGATAACTTCCTCCAATATGTCTCATTAAGTTTATGAAAACATTGCTAACAAACCTTGTGTCTGTGGTCTTCCATAGAATCCAGATGAGCAAGATTCACAGCGAGCCCCAAAGTATCCTCTCTTACAATCGCATGTAATATGTTCACCATCTGAACTCACTTCACAACCCGTAGCAAAGCTGGAAGTAAAGAAAAATTTTGTGAATTCATCATACGTAAAAGTGAGCATTCATTTGTTGAAGTCGAGGATCACCTTGCAATTTTAACAGAATTATGGAACTACTCCCTGTCTGACATTGGATTCTTGCAGGAGAATAAACCAATTTCTGAAGCACACATTTTGTTACAGATGTCACACTTGAATATTCATTGAGTTGCCTGATTATGCTGCCGCATGTTCTCAATCGTCAGGTAGTTCCTCTCTCATCTGACAGCTGCAGCACCATCAGCCAGAAAACAAACTCCTCTACCTCCCACAAACTAGAGCTGCATGGTCCCAATCCTCAGGTGCTGCACACAAATTCATAAATTTGCGGAGACAATCCTTAAACCTTTATCTCTGGCTTCTAACTTTCCTCTAGGTAGAGGTAAAGGCTATTTGCACATACCGGACATGCTTTGATAGATTTGGTCACCCCTGCGAGAACACTAAATATAAAATATATAAAAACTGTTTCTCTAAGAATCCTCTATGCTCCTCTCTCCTTTTCCCAAACCTACAAAGTTCTATATTAATCTCTATATAATCAAGCCTATGTATTGTAAGTATTGTGTGGATGCGAGGTATGATATCATGTCAAAATATGTTTGTTTTTTTTTTATTTGAGTCTCATGTTAAAAAAAAGAAAAACTGACAATTTTCCACCCAATTTATTGACCTCCTAAGATAGTCCATCAGGTTGAATTGTTTACAATTAAAGTGTACTACAATTATGCAGTAGATCTATTATTTTGTATTAACATATATATGATAAAGTATAACCTATGTGACAACCTCCGTAGCCTAGTTGGTAGACGCTTGTCTCCCAACTTTAACATCTTTTTGGTTGGTTGGGAGATATTACCACAAGCCAATCAGGTTGTACTGTATACAACAAAAGTGTAATACAATACAACGTGGTGCGTTTATTGCCATGTAATATTTTCTTTCAACCAATCAGAAAAATGTTAAAAGAGGTCTGAAGTGAAAAGTTGACTGGCTTTTTTTAAACATTTGGGTTCCGTTGAAATTGAATGTGCAACCCCCGAATTGGAAGAAAAGCATCTTACCAATTAAGCCACAAAGATTGTCTTTGTCATCTATGAGTATAAGAGAGATACATTTACAGACAAGGAATTATATTACTCTAGAATTGCAGGCAGAACATTCAGAAATGCAATGGGTATATTTCGACAAGGATAAAATAGGCTCTAGATATATCTACGGAATCCGTGAGAAGGGGATATATGAATATATACCTAAGAGAAAAAAGAAATAGCTTATCATTAATTTGGCGGTGTGAGAGAGTAAAACATAATTTCTAGAAACAAGTTGAAGTTGTTCAACTGTGATGTGAGATCAGAATGCACAAGGATTAGTATAATAATACGTAATATTTCTGCTTATTTTATTTTACTTGTATTCTAAGATATTTTTTTCTGATATAAATGATATCAATAAAATTATACATACTTGTTGGAGGGTATAGGAAGAGGACAAGCACAAATCAAACAGTCATTGGGTGTGCCAAATACAGCATTTCCATGGTAACCCTCGATACACTGTTCACAATGGTCACCCATTGTTTTATGTTGGCAGTCCTGAAAAAATAAATTATTTTGATGAAACTTCTCGAACGGATATTAGAATAAGCCAAAATGCATACATCCAAAGGAAACAGGGGTCGTAAGTTCGGTTTAACCCTTTCTTCTCCGTTGGCGACAATATGTGGACATGGTAAATTCTTTTGTAACTCCATTGGCGACTATAGGTCATCCCCATAATGTACAATTGTATTGTTTACCCTTAAAAATGGTTTAGGTACCTATTAGAGCAGGTATAAACACTCATCAATTTTGCAAGGTCATTACTACCATTCGGATGAAATAAATTTTGTCTAAAATCTACCATTTTCGCTTGAAATTGCAATAAAGTACAGTCGAGTTACAGGTATGTCACACAAAAAAAAACCAGAGTTGAAAGGGTTAAAGACCGCTAAAAAAGAGATATGCTGTCACTTGTAAATTGGGTGACAATAACTGAATGAATTCTTATTATGTACAGTGTCGCCATCTTAATGTGTTAACGACCAATTGTTACTATTAGAAGTTTGTTGAACACACCTTCTAGATTGGAGTTATTGTATATGCCCTAAGTATAACTTATTAAACTACATATGTACCGCAGTAAATCAGTAATTCAAAATGTATTACAGTTACAATTTGGTTACATAACATATATTACAATATAAAAGTTAATTATAAAATCTGACACTCTTGACTTTTACAGCATTCGCCTCGACAGACTCAGCTTCTCAAGGAGCTAGTTATGACTTTATTATTCAAAGGCATAGGAATCCCATACGCCCTCCCAAAGATAAATGCGGGGGTCACAAACCCAAGTGAGGGATAAAAAGTACAAAAAATACAAATAGCTAAAAAAATTAGGATTACCCATTTCTTTGTTTTTGGATAGCCCTACACTAGTGATGCATATTAGCTGTCAAATAAAGTTTATAATAAAATATCTGTAGTATCGGTAATAGAGATTTCGAGCAGTTTCAATGAAAAAATATATGAAATTTGAATATTCGATTGTTGCTCTTGAAAAGTTCACTTTTGGCAACTGTTTTCTCTTGCACACTTCAATTAAAATAAACTGTAACAAAAAAAAGGGGGCTCATTTCAAGTTGTGATTAGAGCGTGTCAAGATAGACAAATATTGAGGGTGAAGGGAAACAATTGTGAAGGCCTGTGAGGTGATTGGAGATTTCTCACTTGGGCCTCCATAATAATAAGTAGTGTAAATCCTCCCATCTCATAATTGGCCTGTGCACTTGCTGTTGATAAACGTTTTAGAAGGTGCGAGTCCAGCATTTAATGTATTCTTAGTAATTAGAGCTATCGAATATTTATAAAATGAAATCTTACATGACAAACTCCGGTTCTGACGTCACAAGAGTTGGCATGATTATTGCATTGACAAGGCACACAATAGCCACCGTGAGGTCCAGAATCCACCCTGTAGAAGCCTTCAGCGCACTCTTCACAGGAGCTGCCCTTGTAGTTGATGGGGCATTGGCAGTGCTCCACTGATGTAGCCCTCTCCGTCTCATTGAAATATTCTAGGTTTTCAATACCAACTTGAAGAGTTACACTTTGAAGCCTGCAATTCAAAAGAACATATTTATTTCTTAATGAATATATGCTAATAAAAACAAGTTTTGTTTTCAAGCTTTGAAAGTTGAAAAAAAAGAAGCAAATATGGATAAAGACGATTTGAGAATCAGAAATCATACATACTTATTTTAAGAGATTTTACAAAATTAGTTTTTACAAAGGTGATAAACAATTATCTAAAATGGAATGAATTTTATTTTTCTTTGATCTATTATTCCAATCAGTTAAGAAGTGTAACATGTCTAATATATCTATTAAAATATATTGAAACTTTGAGATCAATTTGGATATCAGTTGTTCAGATTAAATCTACCCATTACAAAATTTTTACTAAGATCTTAACTAATCAACTCTCGAGTACTTTTGACACGAACCAACCAAGAGAACAAGCTGGATTTAGGAAGGATTTCAGTGCCATGGATCACATTCAAGTGCTGTGGGAAATAATAGAACGATGTGAGGAATACGATCTCCCCCTGTACCTAGCCTTTGTGGACTACGAAAAGGTATTTGACTCAATCAAGAAAGCTGCCATACTAGAAGCTCTAAAGACACAAGGCATTGATAGAGCATACATTCAGTTGTTTAATAACATCTATAAGGATGCAACAGCAAAAATACATCTCCACAAATCCTTGGAAACCTTCCAAATTCGTAAGAGTTCGTCAAGGAGATACTATTTCCGCAAAATTATTCACAACTAAACTTGAATACGTCTTTAATAAACTAGAATGGGACAATAAAAGGCTGGTGATTGATGGAAAATACCTGAGCCATTTGAAATTTGCAGACGATATTGTTATACTCTTATAAAATCCGAATGATCTTCAGCACCAACTGCAAGAATTGGCAGAGGTCAGTAAAGAAGTTGGTTTAAAAATGAATATATCAAAAACCAAATATATGATGAACAGCTTTGCTACCCCAAAACCAATAAACGTAGATGGAAAGCCGCTATAACTTGTCCAGGAATGTGTATCTGGGCCAACTTATTTCCTTTGTAGGTGGCATATCGGAGGAAATAACACGAAGAACAAAACTAATATGGAGCTCGTTGGACGATTAAACAACATCTTCAAAAGTAATCTCCTAATATCCTTGAAACGAAGGGTCTACAACCAGTGTATTCTCCCAGTACTTACGTATGGCAGCGAGACATGGACGCTCACGGTAAAGAACACACAAAAGCTCCAGACCACACAAAGGGGCATAGAGAGATACATATTGGGATATACCAAAAGAGACCGTAAACGAAACACCTGGGTTCGCTATAAAACAAAGGTAAATGTTATAAAGGTGTACAAAAGAATGAAGTGGCAATGACAAATGTTTTACTTTATACCTTGTTGTCACACTTGTCTCCCAATAAGTTGCTCTTATATAAATTCCTTTCAAATCTTCCAATACAGTCATCAACAACTCTCTTGTAGCAGGATGTCCAGCTAATGTAGTGAATTTAGATTCTCTTAATTCCATTTGTTTCGCCCAATGTGTGGATGATGGCGGTTGTTCAATATCCGTGTGAATCAGCCATACTCCATCATCTCCTTCGAGGATTATGTCACCTTGTCCTACAGCATTGCCAAAAATCCCAGTTGTATAGAACAAAGAATATTCCAGTTTGGCTCCATAAGATGTCAGTCTGTTTCCAAGATAGTCATTAGGGGCGCCAAAGTAAACTACTTTATTAATTGATGCATTATTGGTTAGATCCACACCAATAACGGTTTCATTTATGGTTTGAGGAGGATTTTGATGTGGGTGAACAGATATATTACGGTCCAATTCAATGTTTACCAGATACCATTCCTTCATTGAAGATATCTAAAAATGATTTAAAACGATTTTGAAAGTTGAAATTCCAGAATGAAACTTAATTCTAAAATAACTTTAGTGTTTTTGTATTCCATGCCTAAATTGTACAGGATATATGGATTACTTCTTAACTTTTGATGCACCTTATATAAATATTTTCAAAAAAGATTTAAAACAATACACTTATGAATTTACTAGAACTTAAAATAATACATTTTTTAAATTTTCATCACTCCATAAATGAAAGTAAAATTGTTTTAATAATACAAAATCTGATACAATAAATAATTTGAAAATGTATTCATCTCAATAACAAATCAATTATGAACAAATCAATTTGTAAAACATTCTACGAGTATATTTCATTTAGTAGCATGTGAGCTAAATTTTAAAACATTCTATGAGTATATTTCATTTAGTTGTATGTGAGCTAAATTTGTAAAACATTCTACGAGTATATTTCATTTAGTTGTACATAAGCTAAATTTGTAAAACATTTGACGAGAATATTTCATTTAGTTGCATGTGAGGTAAATTTGTAAAACATTCTACGAGTAACATATATTTCATTTAGTTGTATGTGAGCTAAATTTACCCATAAACTAAAGTTCCTAAAATGCTTAACAATTTTGGATTTTTGCTTTGACATTGCAAAAATTGGTTTCATATACCATACTTTTTTATGATTTTTTTACATTGAATTTATGGGCACAGTTGTAAGGTATTTAAAATGTTTATCTCTCTATCTCTTGGCCATTTTTCAAAAAGAGAGAGACTTTTATGAGTGCATATACAACACCCTCATTTAATACGACCTATGGATGACACGAAACTTAATAACGCACCACCAGACACCAGAGAATCCCTGTTTGGTTTCCCTGTTGTCAATCTGAATGTTAAGTTATTTTGTTGTTAATCAAAGTCTACACATGAGGTATTTTTTTATAAATACAAACATATCTTGGAATTTGGAAAGCAAAAGTTCTCTATCATATATGAATAGCTTTGTTGACATTTTTTGTAAAGCACACTGAGTTTTGATTACCATTAATGGTTGAGGTTAGAACCAATGAAATGCCAGTATGTACGAGGGTCATCCAGAAACTAAGATTACAAGGGCTCCTGAGGCCGGGGGAAAATTTTTGCTTCAAAGTTGGCGCACCTGGCGTGTAGGGGGGATCCTAACGGTCAGTTTGTTTGGTCCCGCGTGTTTGTCGGCCATTTTGTTGTCACAGTTAATTCTTCCGATGGAGGTCGTTGCATGCTCCCACCACCTCTTGTCCGTGCGAGACCCGCACGGTCATCCGTTTTTTGACTTTGCAGAACAATACCGCCGCGAATATCCATCGGAAGCTCGTGGAAGTTTATGGTAGTGATGTGATGAGTCGACAACATGTCACGAAGTGGGTTAGGTTGTTCAGAGAAGGTCGTACTGATACTCACGACGAGGCAAGGCAGTGATTTCTGACAAATTTGTGCAAAAAATTGAAGAACAAGTGCGAAATGACCGCCGTGTGAAGCTTGACGACCTTCACGAAGAATTTCTTGACATATCTCGAAGTCTCCTTGGTGATATTGTGTCGGAAAAGCTTGGTTACAAGAAGTTGTGTGGGAGATGGGTGCCCAGAATGCTCACACCGGAGCACCGTCAAAATCGCGTGACCGCCGCGCGTGAATTTTTGGATCCTTTCTGGACTCTGTCGTGACGCGGGGATGAAACGTAGGTGTGTGACTACACCCCAACAATTTTCCAACGATCAGGTGGTCGAGAAAGCTGTGAAGAAGTGGCTGAAAGAGCTGGCGGCGGAGGTCTATGACACTGGCAGGCAAAAGCTGGTGCCCTGACTACATAAATGTCTCGATCTTGACGATAATTACATTGAAAATTAGTTGAATATATTTGTGAAGTATCCTGTGAATTTCAATTAAATACAGGCATTTTTCGATCCTACATAAATATTGTAACCTTACTTTCTGGATGACCCTCGTATTTTTGTAAAGCACACTGAGTTTTGATTACCTGATGGTTGAGGGTTAGAATCAATCAAATGCCAGTATGTATATTTAACAGCTTAATTTTTTTTATTACTAAAATGCATGAAATTAGATCTTGGTCAATAAATATGATGGATTTGGTCAATTGTACAGTAAGCATCCTTTTTTATAATCATGTCGTAGAAACTCAAATGTTAACATTGATAAAAAATGTACTAACCTTTCCCCAAAAAAGATTAGAGCTTGAGCACCTTGTTGTCTTGCCAAAACAGAAACATTTTGTACAACCAGCCTCATTTTCTTCTTTCAAATCGAATGTTCCTTCTTCGCATAAATCACACCTTGTACCGTATACTTTACTCTAAAAATAATAAAAAATATTATACAAATACAGGTGTTATTGTTCTAATGAAGAAAAACCACTTTGCAGAACAAGCTATTTTTCTATAACCATCTGAATTAAAATCTGGAAGACCTGAATATCATAGACAATAAGTCTACGATGTGTCCTCCGATTCTGGGGACAAATTGCACGATGGAGGAAACAGTTTGGACAGGCTTGTTGTTATTGGAGGCATGGAAGGGATAGTGCACGAGACAATATCTCCACAATCCACTAGGCCAGCAGAGTAAGCAATGCAACAGATCTGTATTTAATACATTCACTGTCCATCTAATAATAGCGAAGTACCCCAATGACCAAAGGTTTTTTAGTGTCTGTATTGGTATATTATTTTATGTATAGATAATGAAAATTAAAAATACCTACTATTAAATAAAAAAAAAAAACACAATCAGCCATGCATAAAGAATTTTACTAGTGATGGCGGACTAATATACACCTTGAAATCATATGCAGTTGTTGAACAAATATTTTATTTGAATTTTATTTTTTATTATTTAATTTTATAACACTTTTATTAAATTTGATATGAGAAACGATATAAGAAAAATGTAATGAATAATACGGGTTAGTTGGTGCTCCGTCCTCATTGAACTGTTTTATTTGTCATTTACAACGCATTTAATTATATAACCATTATTTCAATAAAGAATTGTGATGTTTAAAAAATTGCATTTTTCAATTTATCTATAATATATAAAAAATGGAGAACCCAGAATATGTGAAAATGTGCCTTTTTGTCATCTGTGGCAATAATGCACGCTTCGGACATTTTCCACACCACAAGGGTTAAAAATTATAAACAATGGGAATATAAAAAAATTAAATATAGTCAGATATAATATGTCCGTTTTAATAAAAACTTAATTCAATTATAAATATCTAAATAATCAATTTAAAAGTTTGGTCTTGAACTAAAAAACATGCGGTGCAAATTTTTTGTTCTAGGGTTCCAAAAAAACAATATTTGAAACAGGGTTCCGAAGGTTTAGAAGTTTGAAGACCATTGTAATAGAGGATACCATTCTACATGATCACACTTGTATCGGATAGGAAGGATCTGTTAGTAATTCTATAACTGGATAGTAATTCGTACTTGTTACATTTTTTCTGAATCAAAACCTGTTTTGTAAACATGGATCTAAAATATTAAGATCTCTTTTAAGTCTCTACTTTTTGAATGAGAAATAAACAAGTTAATTAAGTATGTAATTGAAAATATTTGATAATTAAAACCAAAACAAAACTTAAAAAAATAAACAAACAAAATAATGGAGTTAAAACCCATAATTGAACCCACTAGGAGATACCCAAATAAGAATAATACTTTTCCAATTACTTAGTTTTTAGATTAAGTGGCTTACATAGAATATGTAGATATTATGTTTGATAGAGTAAGAAATGTTAGAATAAAGGGTAACTGTTTTCTTGATGGGTGTTATAAGTAGAATTAAGAAAAGATCTTGAGATGATTTGGCTACAATGAGAGAATGATTTACAAAATAGGTATGCAATAAATATATTTGTCTGAAATTAATGAAGAAAGAGGAAGAGGTAGACTGAGGAAAGAGTGGAAGGAAATGGTTAGAAAAAAATTAATAAAAGGAAAGGTGAGAAATAGGAGAGCATTTATGACAAGTTGTATGGATGTGGATGAGGCGAGAGATGTGTGTATTTATTATTTAAAATGTCGCACCTTGCAAAGACATTCAGCAGTGACTTGATCACAAATATCCCTTTTGGTACCTATGGTGGCACAATCACAGCGCTCACAGTACGGGTGTGAGTAGTGCCCGACCTCGCAAAGGTCACAAGTCCGACCGACAACATTGGGTTTACAACTGGAAAAAAGGAGGACTATTAGCATTTCACCTTTGTGATTGGTCAATTATTGTAGAAAATTAAATGTTGTGTAGTTTCATTTTCATTTTATATTCTATAAGTATTTTTCTTCATGATTGAGATTCTTATTAAAGAAAATATTTAAGAGGTTAAATTAAAATATCCATGGGGTTACGGGTGTTACAAAATAGTGCAGTATAAATTATCAGATTATTTTTCATAAAAACAATTCACTCAATAATTTTTTTATAAACATAACATAAGTTAACATTCCAATAGAAATTAAGTCATTTGTTTAAAAGTTAAAAGAATTACTTCTGAGTAAGAAGAAAAATGAAAACAATATCTTACTTGCAGCTTCCATTTAAAAGGTTACACTGTAGGTCATTTGCCACCACTCCATCTGCTTTACACTGGCACTCCTCACACCCAATGAGAGGGTGGAAACCATAAGTGCGAGGCATACATTGGTCACACTTCTCTCCAATTACTCGAGTTGGACAAATACATTCTCCTAAAATACAAAAATTATTTTAAATCAGAATGTTTTAATATCCTATGTTTTAACTTTGTTTAGAGCAAAGAACATTTTTTTAGATAAAATAATATGTAGTGTATGATTAATTAGTAATTATAAAAAAGAATAAGCTACTATAAAAAAAGATTTCTGAAGATCTTTTAGACCATGCCAGGGGAAAATTTTCGACTGAATTTTTACCGCATTGAGAATTTTAATATAAAAAATGGGAAACAGAATACAAATGTGTGAATGCGGAGGTTAGGGTGATAGTATATTGGTGAGTACAGCTTATGTACATGCAAATTCATGGCAATGTTGACAATGTGTATCACACACGGATACACAAATTATACAAGTCGTACTCACGTACTCACACATTCACTCTTATAATGCTACTCGGAGCTAAAAAATACTCTCAGTCATTAAGTTTAGCTCTTCTATTGTGAGATCCTGGTGGAATCCAACATTCTATTTCCTTTTTATTATACTTTATTTATTGGATAGCAATACAATTCTATATATCTCTTCACTTGTTTTATTTTAACCACTGAATTCGTAGACATACAAAGATCTCATACCACAAAATATGCCAGTGGTAAAAATTAAACTAATAATAATAATCTCATTTATTAATAGTAATAAAAGAAAATAATATTAATTAATTTAGGTTATTTATAATTCATATAAGAAACAAGATAAATGAGACGCTTTCAAAAGGTCTGGGCTCATCTTGTACAATGCTTCAATCAGGCATCACCCTAATCTTAAGAGAAGAAACCCAACATGGAGCATCATAATGTTTTTCAGCCCACACCTTCACTAATGGAAAGTAATAAAAAAGTTGTTTGGTAGCCAATAAATAAAAATAAAAAATATGAATGTGTTGATCCTGTTATGTCATTGTTTTGATAATTATATACAGTACTTAGTTCATTGAATATTGACAAGAGTAAACATTAATAGTAGGATTATTAAGAAAGTTGTACAGAAAAATGTGATAAAATCAATTTTAATTTTCATGTGAAAAATCTGTACAATTCCAAAACTGATCAAATGATTTAGTAGTAAAACAAATAAAACCATTTTAAGATTTTGAAAAGGTATTGGATTGTCTAGAAAGCAGATAATTTTTTCTCAAATATATGTCATTAGGATAAAAAAAATTTTGCTAATTTCATTCCAAACATACTAAATTTATATCATTCCAAACATACTAAATTTATATCATTATGAAAGTTAGTAGTTCTCATTCTTTCGACCATTGTTTGTCCAAATTGCTTAGCAAAACTACTTTCTGGACAAGTTAACAAACAAACCTGTATCTTTTTCACAAAGAGATGGACAATTGCAAGGTTTGCAGTCAGGGAATCCATAGTATCCGGTTTTACATATTTCACATTTTCTACCAATAACATTTGGTTTGCAATCACACTGGCCACCAAATGGATTGCACTGGAATGATTGAGATCCCAAATAGTCACAGTTACAAGGAGATGCACCGTTATTGGAATCTGATGTCAATGAAAACACTGCATCTCGACAAAAACCTGTAATGAAACATAAATGGTACATAATGTAAATCAATTTTATTCTAAAATAGTTGTCCTTTTATGTGCAAGTCGAAATGTTTTTTTTATTTCATATATTGGCATTATAATATTAATAAAAGGACAATTTATATAGCGCTGTTTAGAGAGCAAACTCTCCTCAAGAGAGCTGTATTGCATTATGCTTTTTGTTGTATACAGCCCTTCCAACCTTAAGTAAAGATTAGGCTGGAACCCTTTTTAAGGATATTAACAGATAGTGGCCATATAAGACAAGCGTTTTATCAACTAGTCTACAGAGATCATCACTGTGGTATTGTCAGAAGCAAAATGATTAAATTCTATCAAAATTATTAGCATATTGGATTAGGAATAATTAAATACGAGGGCGGTTCAAAAGTACCCGTGTTTGACAACAAATGGCGTTGCTAAGGCAAGTTGATGTTACCATCGTGTGCTGCCATCTATTAAATGACGCCAAAATTAAATTTAATACTGATTCAAGGTCAGTTTGTATTTGACAGCCATTGCAGTAAGCAGTGCAATGTGATTTTTGCTAAAATGGAGAAAGTCAGTATCGTTCAGTGATGCAGTTTTTGCTTTTGGATAGGAAAATGTATGAGGAGATAAAAGCGAAATTGGATGCTGTTTATGCGGACCCTTCGCCATCAATGGCAACAGTTAGATATTGGTTCAACGAATGTTGAACAGCCGTTTTTTATGAGGATTGCCCAGGACGCCCGGCAGATGCGGTTACCGAGGAAATCATTGAAAAAGTCCATGGCATGATTCTCGCTGATTGTCGAAAGAAAGTACTCGAAGTAGGTGTGTCGGCAGGAATGGCAATTTATATTTTACATGATAAGTTGGCGATGAAAACGTTGTTGGCCCAATGGTGCCGCTATTGCTTACGGTGGACAATAGCGCGTGCGGCTTTCAACTTAGAAGCTGTGTTTAGAGCAATTTAAGTGAGATCTGAAGGAGTTTTTGCGTCGAGTTGTCACCGTTGATGAGACCTGAATTCGTCATCATACACCGGAAACCAAGCAACAATCAAAACAATGGGTTGCTTCCGGTGAATCTGCTCCAAAGAAGGCAAAGACGATCCTATAGGCCGGAAAAGTTATGCCAACATTTTTTTGGGATGCGAAGGGCGTAATACTCATGGACTTCTTAGAAAAAAGAAAAACGATCACTGGACAATACTAGTGAGTTATTGGACCGCTTTGACAAGAAATTGAATGAAACACGGCCCCATTTGGCGAAGAAGAAAGTGCTGTTTCACCACGATAATGCACCAGCACATTCATCTGAAGTTGTCGCCGCCAAACTGCATGGATTACGTTATGAATTGCTGCCCCCCCCCCCTATTTGCCGGACCTGGCTCCCTGTGATTTCTTCTTATTCCCAAACATGAAGAAATGGCTCGCAGGAAAAAAATTTGCTCAAATGAGGAGGTCATTCTCGAGATAGAGCGAGTTTTGCAGAGCTCGGCAATTAAATTTTTTTGGAGGGGTTAAAAAAATGGCAGGGACGTTGGGAAAAGCGTATATCCCTAAAAGGGGACTATGTTGAAAAATAAATAATTTGTTTTTGAAAAAAATGGTCTTCAATCCTAACACGAGTACTTATTAACTGCCCTTAACATTAACATTAACTGCCCTCGTATATGAATAACTTTGAATAAAAAATATATTTTATTTTTGTCAAAGACAAAGGTTTTAGAGTATTTTTTTATAATTGCTCACATAATTTAAAAATTTCTTAACTCTCACTGCTGATACAAAATGCATGACAACCAGATCGGTGCTCAATATATTTGAATAATAAAAACTAGTTTCAACCCGTGAAATATTCACGGAAGTAAAACAAATTCTACATTTATGAAAATATATATTCATGAATGTAAAATTTGTTTCTATATATCATTTATACATCGTTCCGTTTTACACCGGTTCAAAAATTGTTAGCGAGGTATTTAAAATTCGTTCAGTATAGTTTTGATCTGTTCGACGTATCAGTCGCAAGGCCATGCTGTAAAGGTGGGTTACACATGTAAAAAATATTCTCAAATAAATTTTTATTTTTCAAATTGGGAATTCGGCGCAAAATGAGATACCCACTTTTTTTTTTCATCAAATGTACTTGAGTGACTTTTTGGTGTGATGTTGCTATTTTGACGTATACCATAATGATTTTGAATGGAGGTTTTTATGACATTTTTAGAACAACATTATATTACCAAAATATATATATATATACAATATATATCAAGTCAGGTTTATACAATAATAAAGTAAAAAATAATTCAATATTTGTGGTAAAGTTGGGAGCAAGGCTCCTAGCAACAAATGCCAGGTTCAGTGGGGCAATCGGGACAAAAGAATAATGAAGCATATATTTTCTTAGCTGTATCTCAGCATTGCTTACATCTGCGACTTTCGGTTTTATTGTCAGTGTCTTTTTCACAAAACTTTGGCAGATGTATCTTGGTTTTTTATTGTACTGTTTGTCTCGGAATTGATGATGGAGGTGGACCTAATAACTTTTTGATTATAAATAACCTGAAATCATACAACGACATTTACTGTGAATTGTCTGCATCGTATAAATGCCAAGAATTCAATAATATTATCTGTAATTTTTGTACCAACTTAATGTTTTCCTTTTGCATGGATAGTAAGCTAACATCTGGTCATAATAGTCTATACCGCCCGTGCGATTGTTGTAATTTATTACAATACTTGGTTTGGTAACCACTTTACCCCAAATCATAAATACTTCTCGGCGGTCTTTCCATTTGGTAACACATATACCATTTTCTGTGTACTGATTCACACTTTCTCCTTTTTTTAGTTTTTTATACATAACATCGATCAGGTTTTCTTTTCTATTTGCTCGTAGTGTTTCTGTGACATATGCGTTTTGGTTTAACATTTTTTTTGTAAGAGGAACACTATTATAGAAATTATCCATTCAAACTGAATATCCGGCTCCCGTCTTCCCCTCTAGCAATTTTTGAACGACTTTATTAGTGTGGCCTTTGCCACCTAACTCTTCATCTGATGATCCATCATATAAAATTAGTTTTATGTGTAAAGTTTTATACCATATTTGAACTTTTTGTCTTTTATGTATTGGCGAAAAATCAATCGGCCTCTCCAAAGAACCAACGATTCATCTATCGATAGTTGTCTGTGTGGATCATAAAATTCCCTCCATCCTTCCATTGAAAAAAATCAATCAATGCCCTGACTTTTGCCAAGCTCGACAGATCTTCTTCATTATTGTTGAAATGAAGTGCCCGTAAGATGAGTAAAAATTTATCTCTTGACATGAATTGTGAAAATGCCGGTAAATTGAATAGGTAGTCCGTCTTCCAGTAGTCACCTAACCGGTTAAAACGTATTGTTCCGGTGTATAGTAGTAAACCCAACCATACTCTCATTTCGTCTATAGTGACATTTTTCCATTCTGCTTGTATCACCTTCTGCTTTCGACAATACTTCAACCGCATACAAATTTGTTTGGGTTGTCACAAGGTTGTATAAATCTTCATTGAAAATCAAATCAAAATAATCTATTAGTTCTTTACTTGACATCTCAATTTTCAGCCCGGGTAGTTTTGAAAATGGTATGGAGGCTGGTTGTTTTTTTATATTCGACCATTGCGTAGAGCTAACGTCTGGTGTTCTAGATGTTTGTGAAACAGTTTGAATTTGAATATTGTCATCATTTTCAATATCTGACTCAAATTCAGAATCGTCCTCGATGATGGTGAATTCCTCATCACTAACGTCACTAAATGAATCATCCATATCATCCTCAATCCTTTGTCTTTTAGAGCTCGATGGGCGATCCATTTTTCAAGGTATACGTATTTTTTTCGTAAAACAAAAAGAAACTTATATGATACTAAATATCACTATGTACACAAATTAATATAATATATTTTTCAAAAGGCACTTATTTTTGCTCATAATTCACTACGTCACTCATTCAAAATTGAAAATAACTAGAAAACATAAACAAAATATATCTACAATAAATATCCCTTGCAGTGACCTTTTCACAAAACAGCTCTAGAGAATTAGTCCAATTATTATTATTATCAAGTCTCTAAAAATAATACCACAATATCACAATGAATGCGACGGAATCTTCCGAAGTAATGAACGAATATCGTATGCTGATGTAATATACTAACAATATTTTAGGCATGGACACGCCGCGCGTGTTCTGAGCATGAAGCAGATATTCACATGGACACGCCAGGCGTATTCTCAGCATTGGATGAGTTAAAAAAAGTGATTTATAACTAAATTCAAATTTTCACTGCATTAATATGAGATATTGTTCATGATGTCATCCGCCTCTCCACTTAACATATTGACTGCAGAGTAATTTATTTTAAAACCATGTCAATGCTAAAACTTTGTTCATAAATTAATTTATTAAAAACTAGTAAAAACGTGAAGTTATACTTCATTATCATTTACCCTTACGAACCCTATCAGTGCCAATTACACCATTTTTATTCCGCGTTTTTCGTTTTTGTCCCCAAACCTAGTTCTTATTTTTGTAGCTCCATATGTATATGTCTACTATATTTTACACCTTATTCTCTGTGACATAATAGTACAATTTGATTAGGGTGACATTTTTATCGCATGGTTTAAAACACAAATTTTTGGTCGAATAATGCTGCATATGGCCACTCCCGGCGCATTTGTTTTTTAATTAATCCAAATAAATTAGGTGTAGAAAACAATGGGTATTTTGTTCACCCAGCAAAAGTTTATATAAGCCCTTATATGTGTTTTCAGCACTGAATGTGTTAGTTTAGCTTTATTTTGATACCCATGTTCATTTTCATTTTAAATTATGAAAATCAAATCTCTATTCATTTCTTTATCTCATTTTAAGCAATAATCTTCATAACAGGGATATCGAACGGTGTATAGCATTAGGAATTAAAGTGAATGGGGTACTAAAACATATATGCTCCAACTGGACAGTATGAAAATTTGCTAAGATGATCCACAATAGTATTTTGGTATCAACTTTGATGTATGGGAGCGAAACGTGGAAATGAACAGACTTTGAGAAGCCAAACAAATTCTGTAGAAATGCGTGCATTGAGAAGAATACATGAAGTGATAATGTATGACAAAATACTAAATGAAGTGATAAGGGATGAATATGAAATTAAGGCTGATGTGTTAAGATGAAGAAGAGCACGCTAAGATGGTTTCAGCATGCGGAAAGAATGACTGAAGAAAGACTAACAAAAAAGATATATAGTGCAAATGTGAGTGAAACGTGTGTGAGAGGAAGACTAAGGAAAGTATGGTTGGATCAAGTGAATGATATTCTGAAAGAAGAAAATTAATAAAATCAGAAAAATCGTATAGAAGTTGTATGTGGTGTATGTATGTATGTAGAAGAGGCTAAGGATGTGTGTCGAGATGGAAAAGTTTGGTACTCTGTCTTCTCTGCCTACCCCGACAGGAAGACGACATAATGGTATGTATGTATGCATCTTCATTACATCTTTAGATTTCTTCAAGCGTTTATTCATATTTAATTTTCTTATTCGCATATTTTTTTTTTATTAGATCCACATAATCAAGGCAGGTTTTTAAAAGGTTAGAAAAAAAAATTAAGTTACCTTCCTGAGAGATGTTTACAAAGAAATGGTTGTTTCCACATGTACTGATGAATTCTCTGGTCTGGTCAAGCTTATTCTGGTTAAGTAGAGATTCCACATAATCTGCAGCTGGTACCACCATTAAATAATCCAACCACACACCTTGACCCTTGGTTTGCTATAAAAGAGGAAGAGTATATTATATTATAGTATATTCCACAATACATACATATCACACCATGTCCCTTATACGGGATAAACCAAGAGAATTGATGTCCAAAAAAACGAATTTCGTGTGTTGATAAAACATTGCTTTTTAATGGGAAAAAATACCATTCAAACTCAACGATGGCTTGAAGTGTTATCCGGGTTCTGCTCCATCGAAAACAACCATTTGTCGGTGGTATGCTAATTTCAAACGCTGTCATACAGACACAAATGATGCTGAACGCTCTGGTCGTCCAAATGAGGCTGTTACATCAGAAAACATAAAATAAATCCTCAAAATCGTGATGGAAAATCGCAAAGTAAAGTTGCATGAGATAGCTGACATCCTGAAGATATCATTTGGTAGGGTTTACACTATTTTGCATGAACATTTGGTCATGAAAAAGCTTTTTTCGAAATGGGTGCCGCGTTTGTTCACAATGGAACAGAAACAACAACGCATCGATGATTCAGAGCTATGGTAACGATGGCCAAATTGCATGAGTTGAACTTCGAATTGCTTCCGCACCCACCGTATTCTCCAGATTTGGCCCCCAGTGACTATTGGCTGTTCCCAGACCTCAAAAAGATGATCCAGGGAAAGAGATTTGGCTTCAATGAAGAAGTGATTGCCGAAACTAACGCCTATTTTGAAACCAAAGATAAATCATTCTACACGGCTGGCATAGAAAAGTTAGGAAAGCGTTAGAATGAATGTATCGCTCTTGAAGGAGACTATGTTGATGAATAAAGAAGAATTTTGGCAAATAAATGTTGTTTTAGTAGTTAGTCCCGGGACTTATTGATCGATGTGCTATAATTGCTTAGTCATTTTTTCATCATTCATTCTCTCTACATGTCCAAACCATCTTTAAGATTCTTCATTCCACCTTCTTTCATACATTGGAACTCCACATTTTTTCTTCAATGTATGCATCTCCACAGCATTAATCTTACTTTTATCCTTATTCTGCCAAGTTCTAGCTTCACTTCCATAAGTCAATGTATATCTAAAATAATATATAAAATACAATTTGTAAAATATATAAAACCCACACACTTATGTATATTATTTATAGTTACGGTGTTAACACTGTGGAGGTTTAAAGACATTGTAGTTTATTTAGTAAAACCCTGTTTATTCCACTTATAGAACGGTATAAACCGGTTTCAAAGTTTTTACCTCATCATCAGGGAAACACAAACAAGACTAACTAAACAAATTAAAAACACTATTATGTATTGTATAAATTATATATGTACAATACAAAATCATATTTTGTCCTTAAAAAAAATAATTCCAGCGCAGCACTATCAGACAAAACACTGTATGAGATGAGAAAAATGTTAAAAGTAGGGAAAACAAAATGAAATATATTTTTGAAATAATATTGGATTCTCTTGTAAAATGATCCAAATCACAATATGAATTGGCTACTGACTTTTTACTGTCTCCTGTCCTCAGTGAGATACAGGCAAAAGCCTAGTTTACTGGGGACACGACAAATGAAGGGCTACAAACCCAGATCCATTAAAATTGTGTATCCAAATTAAATTACCTGTTGTATTTTTGCTAATTATGTATATTTCTTGTCATGTGTAAAATAAATAAAAAATAAAATATAGTCAAGGCATCCTGATTTTTCATTTATGAGGTAATCTAAATGAACAATTATACTAAGACTTGATAACTTTCCATTGAAAAATAAGATGAACAGAAATGAATTTTTAATAGTTAAACTTCATTTTTTATTGCTCAACCGATTTGCTGATATTTTTAGGGCTTACACTGTACTATATATAATGTTGAGATCTGCTTGAACCAAATAATGTTGAGATCTGCTAAATTAATTATTTGAAACAGCATTATAGAACCAACATTGATATACACGTATTTGTAAATAAAATGTATGGAAATGAATTCACTAAAAAAAAGAGTATGTGAGAGAATACAAAATTTACATATTAAACATTGATTGGAATTGTATAACACTTCTGTTGTACACGGTACAACATGACTTGTTGTCATGTAGCATGTTGAATGAATAAGTGATATATGGTACATGACAAAAAAATATCTACGATGCAGACATGAGTAATAGGTGTGGTAAAGGAAGTCCACGAAATTAATAGACCAAGTGATTTCACTTGGTCTAACTATAAATTTTGAAAGAAATAAATATGAAAAGTCAGAGAAACGGCAGCTTATGAGAAAATATACGGATGTTGAGGAACGAAAAGAAGCATATTTCTAGAGAAAAGTTGACCCTATGTCCTTCCTGCTTATTTGCATGGGGAAATGGAGTGATGTTATATAGTTTATTTATTCAAGTGGCTGACCTTGCATTATCGATAATGAAGAATAATTACATGTCATTATTGAAAATATTTTGAAAGTAACGTGTCAAGAACTTTCTGGAATGTTTGAAGTTAGTGATGAAATAATTTGTTAAATTTGCATTCAATTTGATAATTATCTATTCTATGCATCTCGAGCAGGTATAGAATGCGTTTATTTAGAAATAGCCAGAACTAGTTAATCGAAAGAATGTGTTTTTCTTGCATGATAATGCGAGAAATCGTACTGTGAGATGTCTCCGTGAAAAAAATTATGATTTAGGATGGAAAACACTACCTCATACCCCATATTCTTCAGACATACTTCCAAGTGATTATCACCTTTTCTTAATAAGATAATCACATGCAAAATAGACATTCCCCAATAAAACAGAGATTGACATGGCAATTGGTAGATATTTTATAAAGGGTATATTAAAGACACAAAGTTTTATAAAAGCAGAATTTACAAACTTGAATTTATTGGGAAAGGGTTGTAGATTGTCAAGGTTATTATTTTCATGAATAAAACGTTTTATGAAAATTTTTGCATATGTCTTTTATTCTAAAAGACTACGAATATTTTTAGCTAAAACACCGCATGAACTTTTTGGTAACCTAACACTTGAGAACAAATACACATCGCCGCTTGACATATTAACCACTGAGAAATAATGAAGTTTTCATACCAGTGTTATCAAGAAGTTCTCAGTTAGGCTGAAATTTATATTTTTGTCTGCTGTCTTTATCACTGATCTGCAACCAGAATTTGAAGGGCAGGGCTTGATTGGGAGAGTTGCTTCATATATTTGTCCATTCTGTATCAGAATTTCCATTTCTGATTCTGAAACAATAAACATCAAAACTTAGTATAAGAACATTATAGTATATACTTAAAACATAAATAGGAATCTATATACATAGGTTCTATTTTTTTATAAAATCTATACACCTACATTCCACTTTTTTACATAATTAATTAACACATATGTGATATGGCATTTATTTATGTAATTTAAAAACAATAAAAAATTTGGATAAATCTGATCTAGATAAAATCCTAGATTTTTTTATACTAATTGATTAGTAACTTGTTACCAATCAAAATGATCACATTAGCTTTAATTTTCATTTACAAATATAAATTCTATTACAAAATTAGTCTATTAGAAAAGCAACACTTCATACTATTGAATTTTATTTGCAAATTAGAGTAAGAGATACAAATTATCGATATTTTTTACATATAAGAAAATAAAATCTACACATATACCACCATGCCATTTCCCTGTCGGGCTAGGTAGAAAAGACAGAGCACCAGGCTTTCCTATCTTGATACATATCCTTTAGCCGTTTCTACATCCATACACTTTCTCATATAACTTGTATGATTTTTCTGATTTTCTGCATTTCCTTCTTTCAAAATATTAACTTGATCTAACCTTAATTTCCTTGGTCTTCCTCTTACATGAAAGTGGACAAAGGTCGTATCTAGTCGAGGAAATTATATTTTAGAATAATGTTTGATAAATCAGTTGTAACACTTTTTTATTTTAATTAAAAAAACTACATTACTTTTGGATACCTAATAATAAACATTCATACTATGCATTCGCATATTTCTATCAAATACAAAATTCAAATCACATCATAATCTCAACAACCACATCAAAATCCTGTACAACAACTCATCACACACTCTTCATTCACTCACATACCTATTTATAAGAAAAATATTTAAAAGCGCATCATATTTATATAAGTAACAAAACAGTGAATTTTATATTTTGCTGTTGTTTATAGTTAAGGCATTAACGTTGTGGAGGTTTAAAGACATTGTAATTTATTTTTATCAAACACTATTTATTCCACTTTTTTGTAACGGTATAACCCTACCGGTTTCAAGGCTTTCACCTCATCTTCAGGGGAGCACAAACAAGACTAAATGCTGTTCGAACTGGTACCGATATACACGCTTCAACGGTTGGGGGCTGAGAGGTGAGGGAGGCATGGGACGATTTCGGCCAAGCGCGGAGAGATTTTCGGGATATAACTGTTCACCAGATGTTCGGATCGATGGACTGACTTAAAAATTTCTAGGGCCTTTAATCTGTCCAATTTATTTCCATTACTACTGATATGTAAGAATTTGGCATCATCGATAGAAAAAGTATGGTTTTCACGGTGACATTTCAGAATAAATGATTAGCCATTTCAGAATAAATGAGAGGATTTGTTAAGGCGGATTTGTGTTCACGAAATCTCTTTTCAAAATATCTTCCTGTCTTTCCTATATAGAAATTATCACAGTCAGCACATAAAAGTTTATACACACCACTGTTGCTAAGTATTCCATACTTGCCTTTCCCATTAAATAAGAGTTTCTTGGAGATTAAAATTAGTGTAAAAAGCTGGCTTTATGTAACTTGGAATATTTTTGGTTATTTCATATATGTTTTTTATAAATAGGACTTTGCTCCATTTATAGGTATGCTTATAGGTGTCGTTAAATATATAATCTTTTGTAATTTATTTTAATTAAACACTGTTTATTCCACTTTTTTGTGACGGTATAACCCTACCGGTTTCAAGGCTTTCACCTTATCTTCAGGGGAGCACAAACAAGACTTGTTTGTGCTCCCCTGAAGATGAGGTGAAAGCCTTGAAACTGGTAGGGTTATACCGTCATAAAAAAGTGGAATAAACAGTGTTTAATAAAAATAAATTACAATGTCTTTAAACCTCCACAACGTTAATGCCTTAACTATAAACAACATATAATCTTTTATGAGTTTCTTTTTTGTTTTGTTTTCTCCGCTCTTGGCCGAAATCACCCCATGCCTCCCTCCCCCGTCAGCCCCCAACCGTTGAAGCGTGTATATCGATACCAGTTTGAACAGGATTTAGTCTTGTTTGTGCTCCCCTGAAGATGAGGTGTGCACCTTGAAACCGGTAAGGTTATACCGTTACAAAAAAGTGGAATAAACAGTGTTTGATAAAAATAAATTACAATATATTTTGCTATTTAAGGCCACTTTATCTATTAACTTTTTAGGAAACATAATACATATTGCGTGCAAACCTTCACTTGCTAATTCGAATAATTTTGTAGGGAAACTTAAATTTCTTATCGCATGCTAATAATAGATTAAACAAAGATGTTCAAAAGCATTGCAACTTATTCTGTTGTATTATAATAATTAATAATATATAAATATAAAACTATTGTTTTACCAGGATGATCAGGTTGATAATACTGCACAATGAACACATACTGGCCAGGGAATGGAACTTTTGAGTTAATATCAATAGGTGGTTTTTCAGAGTTAAGGTAAACCAACTGTGTTAGATTATCATAAATGTTTTGTGGACGATTTTTAGCTGGAGCCAAAAGTTCTGATTCAAATTCAACCTGGAAATAAATAAAATTTGTAAAATAACATTTCAATGCAGTATGAACGCGTTCTAGGTAACTAATAAAAGTTAAAAAGGAAAATTATAAGATATTTTACACTTACTAGACTACTTAATCTAAAGATTTTATTTATGGCTTTATTCAAGTACACAGAGAAACATTAGACATGTTTCCTTATAGAATTAAAAAATGCAATT
This sequence comes from Odontocerum albicorne, assembly GCA_949825065.1. Taxonomy (NCBI): domain Eukaryota; kingdom Metazoa; phylum Arthropoda; class Insecta; order Trichoptera; family Odontoceridae; genus Odontocerum; species Odontocerum albicorne. The sequence goes on along the minus strand of OX463843.1, from coordinate 37,774,696 downwards.
ATTCGCCTTCTTCAATCAACCAAAACCGTATGAAGACACCATCGTTTTACACAAAATAGAATAACTATCACAAAATAAACGCATGTATTGATATGTTGAAAAACCTCAAAATAAGGTCAAAAATGAGAAATAATAGGTAAAATCGGTAAATAAATTGTCTTTAACTTTAAAATAGCTCCATCACTGAGAAAACAAAAAAAAAAACCTGAGGGGGTTTGTAATTACCATCACATCTCAATAATTCAAAATACTTGTTTTTAATTTTTATTAAAAATACAGGGACCCCTCGACTTGTGCATTTCAAAAAGTGATTTTTACGAATTAGTGCAATTTATAATTAGGTCCCATATTTATCAAATATTCTCCAGTAAAAAGTGAGAAATTCAATTTAATGCAGTTCTCCCCTCTACATATGTGAATACACTATGTACTTTGCAGATGCAAATCAGAAGGGCTCCGCCCGCCATAGTGTGACATGTGTTACTCAAAATTGTTTTTTCTGCAATAATAAATATACTTCATATTATATTTCCATTCTAACAAGTACTCACCCAATAATTAAAAATGCACAAAAAGAAAGTGAATAGTACTGCCCTCATAAGCAAAAACGCAGCTAATGGCAAAAGTTAAGTTTTGAGAAAACTGCACTTTTATATTTTTCATTGCTGCTTAAAAATGTCGTGCTTCATAAACAAAAAAGCAGTAAAATGTGATTCACAAGCAAAAACGCAGCAAACTCATAGACACCTGCTGTCTTTTTGCTTATGAATCACATTTTATTGTTTTTTTGCTTAGAAAAACCTAGTACAAGTATTTTGTAAAATTAAAAAAGACATTATGTCGATTTTTGTGTTGAAATAAATGGTTTTCTGTATTTTTTTATGGATTATGGTTCAGAATTTGATATGGAATATTGCCTCATCCTTAGTTAAATTTATGTTTTTTTCCCATTAGCTGCGTTTTTGCTTATGACGGCAGAGTAGCAGCGATAAAACTGATTACTTTAGAAAGAAAATCTTAAGTAATAAAAAATTTTAATGTTCCGACAGCATTCATATTATAATAAAAATAGAAAAAGATTCTACACAGAACAAAGGGATTTTTCGATTGGTGGGATTTCTATTTATGTAGAACAAATATGCATTGACCACACAAATTTAGGGACTGCTGCATAACTAAGAATATTGATGCAATTTAAACTACAACAACATTAGCACATATTTGTATAACTCATTTATATTATTTTTAATGAACACTTTTTATTTACGTGATAATAAATGTTCTTTGAACGCAAATGGATATAATGCAAACTGCGTGGTAAATTATGTTGTGAGCAGTTGGTTATTAATATAAGTTGACTGAAGCAAGAATGTTCACAATGTGACTATCCAGATTATATGCCTGCCTAGTCCAGAGACAATCAATTGACCTAGTTGGGTCACCTTTGGGGGGCTTATGTTTTATTTACGGTGGATCCAAATGACACAGTACCTGTAGAATCACTATATCTGTGTGACTTTTTTTAAATAATAGTTTTCGGATTTTTTTAAATTTTCTCATTAATGAAATCTAAAAAAATATAGGTTAAATAACTTAATTGTGAAATATATAATAACATTTGAGGATAACACAAAATGACTATTGAATAATGTGCAAGATAAGTACAAACCGTAAACCTAACAGCATATTCAACATTATTGATGTCTAACACATCGATCAATAAGTTACGGGACAAACCACTAAAATAACATTTGTTTGCCAAAATTCTTCTTTATTCATCAACGTAGTCTCCTTCAAGAGCGATACATAACGGAGGCCATAACCTTCCCGGCCGACTATTGAGTTTTTGGTCGCTTCGGACGACTTTCACCGGCTGCTCTCCGCTCAGCTGACTGCCGATTTGATTCCGGAGTATAGTGGTGGATCCAAGTTTTATCCATTGTCACATACCGACGCAAAAACTCCTGTTTATTTCGCGTCAACAGTGCCAAACAGCGCTCTGAATCATCGATGCGTTGTTATTTCTGTTACATTGTGAGCAAACACAGCACCCATTTCGAAAAAAGCTTTTTCATGACCAAATGTTCATGCAAAATAGTGTAAACACTACCAAATGATATTTTCAGAATGTCAGATATCTCGCGCAACATTTGTTTTTGCGATTTTCCATCACGATTTTGAGGTTTTTTTATGTTTTCTGGTGTAACAACCTCATTTGGACGACTAGAGCGTTCAACATCATTTGTGTCTGTACGACCGCGTTTGAAATCAGCATACCACCGACAAATGGTTGTTTTCGACGGAGCAGAGCCCGGATAACATTTTTCAAAGGTATTTTTTCCCATTAAAAAGCAATGTTTTATCAATACACGAAATTCGTTTTTTTTTCATTGTTTTGAAAATAGAAAAGTAGCGTCACTAAAACCACTGTAACTCAATGACACAATGTCGGAATGTCATGAAAGTTTGACACATAACTTCTTAAGGTTGGTACTAACTGAGAATGGTATGGATTTATTATTAGAGGCACCATCTGTTGATTAGTCCCGGAACTTATTGATCGATGTGTTATAAGATTTACTTCACTGTGGCCTAGTAGCAAGCACGCAGCCTGGATTCAAATCCAAGTGGATATATTTTCGAACCGGTTTTACTTTCAAGCATTCTGTTATCCGAATTTATTATTGTACTAGCACTTATTAGTTACCTAACATATATATTTGAAGCACTCATGGGGTAAGAGGTGTTAACAAACAGTGGTATATACATTTCTAAGATTTCTTACTATCATAGCCCTCCATAGCCTGGTTGGTAAGACGCTCGTCTTCCAACCTGGAATTGCGAGTTTGATTCCTGTTGGTACCAGAGATATTTTTTTTAATAGGATCCGACATTTTTCAGGTTAGTTGGAAGAGATTGCCACATGGAATAAATCCGCCAAGTTGTACTGTATACAACAAAAGTGTAATACAATATATACATATTAATAGATATTATCAGTGACATTACTTTTATCTCCGGTGGCTTTTCAAATAATTTGTGTTACATTCAAGCAGTGGCGGCCGGTGGACCAAATAATTGGGGGTTCACCAGAGTAGGTATCCAAATACCAAATAATATAAAGAAAAAAAAAATTACATACCTATTTATAAAGAAATTCTATTCTCCGCTCTTTTTGTTTAGCGAAGACCCAATGAATCTTATTAAAATCAGGTATAGACTGAAATAGCTCTGTTTCCATGCTTAATATTGATAAAGCGTTCAGTCTGTCCTGTCCTGGCTCATTGTATTTCTCAAAAATGATTTTATCCTTTTTAACGTAGAGAAACACCTTTCACTCTCAACAGAAGTCATTGGAATAGTGCATACGAGTTTAAGTAACTTTACAGTCTGATAAAAATCTTCTTGTAAACCAGTATTATAAAATAGTTGTAAAATAGACAAAGTGCCCTCAGCATTGGCAAAATCATCGCGAGCATAAATTACACTAAGTGCACCTTTGAATTGAACTTTATTTAAAAAATCGTATGTTTTTACCGTCAAAATAAAATCATGTTCGGGAAATTTTGACCTAGACTCAATAAATTTTTCGCTGTAGAATAATTTTGCTGCAGTTAAGTGATTACTGAATGCAAAACATTGTTTCATTTCACACAAAATTGTATCGCAGACATCTTTACAAATAACTTGACTTCGAGGTTTTTATTCGTTTAGTCGGTGGTCCAAGAAAATTGTCCGTGGAGTTACGCAGATTTTTCAAACTTACTGATATTGTTACGAATTATAACGGGATCTTAATTCTTAAATTGCAATTGTTTGAATAAAATATCACAGTGTGGCAGAAATTTTTGGTAAAATTTACGCAAACAAACACAATAAATAATCTAAATAGTTATGTTTAACCTGCAAATGGCTCGTAATATTATATAGATAATTAGAAAAGCGTTTAGCCACGTGACGAAACTGCAAAAATATCATTGAAATCGAAACCGGAATTTATTACAAGTTAATTAAACAAAACAATAAAGGAAGAAAGTCGGTACCTAATTAGGTAAGCAAAAACGTTTGTTAATTTGGAGACATATACTCGCAAAGATATATGTACTAAAAAGACGCCCCAGTTTAAACGCTAGGAACAAATCATCCCTTCTCTGCGGTGGTCATATTTAAAAAAAAACTTTAAATTGATGTATTACTATCCCAGCGAACTGTCATACGCGCCATTCGGGTGTTTCCGGGATCACTCGGATATTTCGTGCACGCACTACAAACACTAAGAATTCCTAGAAATTCCTATTCAAATATAACTGTCTCAAAATTTTCTGTTCTCTTTTAATTTCAAGGGAATTGTATAATTTTCGGGGCTCGTTCAAAAACGCACGCAGAGCGAGTACTCCAACATGCTCGCAGATTGCATCCAGATGCAAAACACATGTATACAACAAATGAGCTCTAACAAATCGAGTTGCATATTGTAGTGAGCCATGTCGACATAAATATATATTATTTTTCATAAATATTGTTATGATAATATACATTTTCGCTATACTTCTTTAGGTGTTTATGGTTATATAAATTCAGTAGTTCGGCGCACGAGAGCACTAATGAACCAGCCACTACTGCATTCAAGTATGTCTTAAAAGTATCAGCCTAAGAAGTATTTTATGTGATAGGGAAATGAAATAGTCAGGCATTTTTCATATAAATAAGATATGCATTTGGAGTGAAATTATTTTTTGAGAGTATTTTCACATACATTACTCTACTTGTACTAGAAATGTAATTTGAATCAATACCTTCTTCGAGTTTGGTGCTATTGGAAACTCTGCTTGAGTACAAACACCATTTTTTCGCACACAAACTGGTTGGAGTTTAACATAGTCCATATGCCATTGATCATATGGTATTACAATTATAGATTTAATGCCAACAGTGCTTTCAGGTTCACCCTATAAAAAACGTTAACAATATACTATATGATAGAAATAATGGTTTGTTACACATGGTAAAATAATGAAGAAGATATTTGAAATATTAAATAATTGTTGGAGAATTAATAATTGAATGAATGTAACCCTCATTGGTAAAAATTAAGACGATTTCTGGTCTTTTGTTTTCACAGTTTACATACTGTCACGTAATATCCTTTTTGGAATAGGCAGAAAGGACAGATCGCCATGTCTTTCAATTCTTTGCCTCTTCCTTGCTCTCCATTCAAAACGTTTAATTCAAACGCAAAATTGTACCAAATGCTGTTGGACGGTGGTTTTTGATATAATATATATTAGGATTACTACTTTCCGGATAACAAATTAACATAACTCCAGAGGAAAACATCTTCTTCAATTTTGAATACTATAGATTGAATATAAGAAAATATGAAAAGTTATGATGCTTACTTTTAGTGTAACACTAACAAAGTTATCTTGTATGTTGAAAGAATGTATTTTATTTTTGTCATCAGTGACAACTTGCCTACATACAAAAGTGTAAGGACAACTATTTAAGAAGACTTTAGAATTTTCTTGGGAAGTGCTGCCCCTAGCTGTGACTGTTATTGTATTCCCATTCAAGAAGGTTTCATTAGCTGGGGTGATGTATTCGATCAGCATCACATGTGAGCCAGCTTTGGTTACCATAAGCTCCAAGAGAAGTTCTTCTTGATCTCTATTTATTACGGGTATTTCAGGTTCATTAAGTTCTTTCAGTTGCTGTAAATAAAAAAATAATAATCATGAGTGAAAATATATGAAAGAGTAGTTCCTCACTTTTCGGCACTTTTAATTTATATTTGCTTTTATAATTTTTGACATTTGTCTAGCTCTAAAAGCAAATAAATTCACATCGACTGATACTACAAGGTGAATCAAGTTGTTTATTTTTACTTGTTAACGGCATAAAGAAAATTAATGACTCAAGTGATGAGTTTTGAAAAATGAATACACAAGCTTATTAATGACTGAAGTATTCGACAGTTTATTTTCTTCAACCTAGCTATATTGTGCACTTAATAAATTATAGTATGATATATTTAAAAAAAAATTCATACACTAACAAGTGGGAAAAAGTATATGGTTTACTTTAGGTTCATATTATAGCAGTGTTGTAGAATCTATCACAACATATGTCTAAAATCTATAATTATTTTAAGCATCAAAAAAATTGTTAAGTTAACTTGCTACACTATTTAAAATAAGTTAAGTGTTTTTTGTACAATATTTCTTCTTTATTAAATATGTTGTAAAAAACTATTTTATTTCTACAAACCTGTTTATCATCGATGTATTGATATATTGAAGATCTCACGCCATTTCTGGGAATGAACCCTCCATTGCTGTTAACAGAATTGAATGAAGATATGTTAGGATAACCAAAGTGACGACACAATCCTTTATAGCCAATGGTGCAAATCGATTCAATATTTTGACTCAGTATTGTGGCCTCATAGTAAGCTGCTGGTATCAAGGTAAAATAGTCCTAAAAAATATAAAAATAATATTGAAATTTTACACACTAAGTGATGTACAAAAATTTCAATAACAACTACATAGTTGATAATTCATTTTTCCTTTTTGTAGGTTATAACGAGATCCAAAAAATGGTAAATAAAATGCTCATTATAATCAATGACTGCTTTAACGGAGAAACTATTTATCTGTATCTCAACTAGCCTGCTATTTTTTCAGATTTTCTGTCAAGGATAGAAATATTTGAATTTTTGAGCACTTTTAACTCTGCACATTATTTTTTCCCAAAGAAATAGTAACTGCTGATTTTATTTATCTTGGGTCGTCAATTGCTGGATGGATGTGAAACTGGAATCAAGAGAATAGGTATGGCAAAATGTGCTAGGACTAATCTGGAAAAACTGACATATCTCTAGAGTGAAAATATGACTTGTAAAACCCTGATTGTCTCGATATTCCTGTATGCCTCAGAAACTTAGACAATAAAGGTCAGAGAAAGATAAATCTATTGCATAATTTGCCTAGTGCTGTAAAGCCCAAAATTAAACAAAACACACTGTGACAGTGATGTTAAAAGGAATCAAAACGTATGTGTATGCACTGGAGCAACCATGTGCTACGGGTCTGCCTATGCCACAGGCTCTTGAGACAGTGGAGTGCTAAGAGGATTGAGGAAGAATGTGCGAAACCTACAGTGATCTCAATGTGAGTCACGTTCTCCAACATTGAGGTCACGTCGAAGAAGAGAGTAAACGCTCATTGGTTTCTTTAAAACTTACACAAACTAATTCTCTCTCAAAATTAAAAAATAATTTAAACTTTTAATATGATCCTATATTTCCATTTCATTAAAGTTCTAATGATTTTTACCAGGGCTGTGGAGTCGGAGTCGGAGTCGGAGCCGGAGTCGTGGAGTCGGAAAAAATCGACCGACTCCGTTTAATTATTTTAACATTTTCTTTAATGAATAACGTTACGGTATGTGTTAATCAGTTAACCTCTCATCATTTCATGCCTGATACTATGCAGACTTTTATAATCGCAATAAGCCCCAAAAGGGGATTACGTTCAGTTTATTGCAGCCGTACAAATAGTCAATTCCTGCACTTAGATTCCTAGGGGTTTTATTTATTTTCTAGGAAAATAAATAAAATAAGAACACTTGTCGGTTATTTTCCGCGCTTAAAATTATTAAATCAGATTTAAGAGCTTCCATAAATCCTGACTTAATAAAAGCAATTCTTTTTTTGAGATCTAATTCCATTTAGACCACGAATAGGAAATAAGATTTGTATAAAGTATATTTACTTTCAAAAATCTTATCTTGTGTTCTATTCAATATTGAATAAAAATAATAATGAACAATATTAATAAGATTTAGTTAACGTATGAAAACAAATGAAGCAACCTTTTTATTTTAAAGTGTTTTCTTATTTTCTTTAATACCTACCTGTGTTGTTTTTCTAATTATTTTAAAAGTTTTATTTAATTCTTTTTTTAAATATTAATATATATTTTTAATATTATTTTTGTGTGAAGATATTGCTTAATGCGTATTGTTTATATATTTTTTTATTAAATTGTTTCATTTGTGTACGAATATAATTAATTTTTTATTTATACCTGTATCCATTATTAATAAGTCAATATAAATACATTAGGTAGACGCAGTAAATTATAAAATAAAATAAAAATTGAAGTCAGAGTCAAGAGTTGGAGTCGGAGTATAAAATAAAGCCGGAGTCGGAGTCGGTAAATTTTCATCCGACTCCACAGCCCTGATTTTTACACATGGTACCATTTTTGAAGACTAATTTAAGTTTCAACATTTTTGTACAAAAATATATTAAAACAAAACTAACCATATAATTTACTTGCTATAACCAAGTTTTCTTAACAGTGGAGTTAGTTTTTATGAGTTAATCTAAACTAAATAAATAATATACAACATAAAATGGAGACTTGAATCTATAGAACGTCCACCTATAGAAAATGGGAGAGCTTAATCTCAATTTAGCGACAACTGTGTGGCGGCAACAGCCTGAATCAGAGATAAATCGTGTTTTTTTTTTATTGATACTTTTTAGTTTTTATACTGCAATCTATTTTCGTCAATACCATGACCCAGGTCGCAAGCGGAATGCAGCCTTTAAATAATAGAAAAGTTTTTTATTTTCTAAAATAAATTAACGAAAATTCTGCAGTTTTATTGACAAAGATACGCTCTTTATTTAAGATATATTGGAGGAAAAAGAACATGTACCGATTTTGAATCGAATAATATTTATTTTGAAAAATTAAAGTTGCCTACTCTGCAACAAGGACGAACTCTTGGAGACTTGATTAAGTTTTGAGCAGTCATTATAATTGCTCAGAATTCCACCAACAATTTCCTTGTGACCAAAACATCCATTTAAGAGGATATCACTTAAAACTTTCCAAAATTAAATTCCAAATAAAAAACAAGGAAACATAGCTAACCGTTTTGTGGAATCTTGAAACAAACTGCCTGATAATGTAGCGAGTGCTGTGATAATGAACCAGTTTAAAAACTGTCTGGTTATGTTTATACGAGTATATATAAACTCAGAAGTGCTGTTTTAGATCTGTTTCCTTTACGTATTCTTTTAGATATTTTCTTTTTGAACATGACAGTTAAACTTGATATACAAGTAGATATTAGCAGCATTCACACTGTCTTCCAATAATGATAATAATAATTACAACAATAATAAATACCAAATAAAGGTCCTTCGTAGTTTGTATGCTAACTTGCCAAATTCCTGGATTCATAACAAATGGAGATGTGATTGTTCCTTGAGGACCAGACACAGTTACAAATTGTGGAGTAGTCGTGGGTTTAAGTAGAACTTCAAAGCTGGAAATAAAATGAAAAAAATATATAGGAATATATTAAAAGTTAACAAAAATGGTGAATACTTTTTACTTTTAACATTTAAAATACCCTCTTGTAAACTTGCAACAATGAATCTGTTAATTTAATTGATGAAGGTTAATTTGTATACTGATAAAACCTCATTTCATATTATTTTTTATTTCTCACCAATAACAAACAGTTCTTGTGTAGTGAGGGAGTTCGTCGTACCCACAATACTTAACAATTCTATAATACATAAACAACAACACCAACTCCATAACATTTATCATTCAGCTCAGTTACACATAATATGTTATATGTACTATGACCGTTGAGGAGGCGCTTTGTGACAACATATAATTTGTTTTTTTTCTGTTTTCATCAGAAATGTTTCTTATATTTATGGGAAGATTTTGTAATATTTTATCCCAAGGTATATTGTTTTACATTTGTGTTGTATTGAATATAAGAACATGAAATTAGCTATGATTTCTCATTAATTTAAAATAGTCTGAAATTTTCATAGGAGTTTTTTTCATTAAGTAGTGCAGAATTAATTTTTTTCATAAATTTCTTACAGTTTAGACTCCGAAACAATTTGTATGGACTTTGAACACTTTTATTGAGTCAAAATATTATTGTTAACGCTCCCCCAACCAATAATTTCATATTGCAACTGTGAATAGATAAGGCATAATATACATTTTTTTAAGTTCTGAATTCTTAAAACGTTTTTATAATAAATCTGATGCATATGCATACACATTTTCTGATTCTGTTCAAAAGATATTTTGTATGGTTCAATCCATTTCATGTTTTGGTCAATAAAGACACCTGATGATTGAACAACTTAGACTGCGATTCCCAGTTCTCTGTTGTTCCATATCTCTGTTGTGAATGATAAATATATACCATCACTACGTCTTCCTATTGGGGAAGGCATAGAGGAGAAATCACCATACTCTTCTATCATGACACACACCTTTCGCCTCTTGTATATCCATACACCTTCTCGTACAACTTTTACGATTTCCCTAACTTTTAACATTCCCATTTTTTTAAATATCATACACTTGATCCAACCACACATTCCTTGATCTTCCTCTCACCCACCTTCCACTCACATTTGCACTATATATCTTTTATAGTCTTTCTTCATTCATTCGTTCCACATGCCCAAGCCGCTTCAGCGTGCTCTTTTTCATCTTACACATCAGCCTTAAGTTCACATTCTTCCTTTATCACTACATTCTGTATTCTGTCATAGTGTTACTCAATGTTTTCTCAATGCACGCATTTCTACGGCATTTATTCGGCTCCTATCAGTATTTTTCCACGTCCACATTTCCCTCACATAGCTTTCCAAGCACATAGCTTTCGCCTCCTCCACATATATAAAAAACACATCTTCTATTATTCATACTACTCACTTTACTTTCTTATAAAATCTGGTTCATTTGATCCAACCATGTTTTCCTTGGTCTACCGCTTACATCTTGCACATCTGATTTGTATACTTGCTTAGTCATTATTTCCTCATTTATTCTCTTCATGCGTCCAAACCATATTAAATCTCCTTTCCTTAATCTTACTAAAAAAACATCCATTTCAACCATGCATTCATTTGTGATGTTTTTGTTCCATCTTCTTTCATACATTGTTAGACTACATTTTTTTCTTAGTGCACGCATCTCTAAAGTATTGATCTTACTTTTATCATTCTTCTGCCAAATAAGTGCCTAGTTGCACTTCCATACATCAAAGTTGGCACCAAAATACTATCAGGTGTACAAATAAGCCGCCGCCATTTGACAATAGTTGGCGCCACCAGTAAGTTATCGTTAAAATTGTCAGATGTAAAACATCATTGTCGTAAGGTTGGACATCTGTCAGCAACATAACCTTGAAATATTTGTGAATTTTTATCAGTATAATATATTCTTTTGTGTGCGAAAATGTCAAGTTTTGAGCCGAATAAGCGTCATTTGCGGAAACTTTTGATTTACTTCTTTAATTTGAAGAAATCTGAAGCTGAGGCGCATCGATTGATTGTAGAAGCATATGGTGAGGTTGCCTTAAGTGAGAGAAGTTGTCGTGAGTGGTTTCAAATGTTTAAGAATGGTGAATTTGACATCGAAGACAAAGAACGTAGTGGAAGGCCGAAAGTGTACGAAGATGTGGAATTGGAAGTATTATTAGATCAAGATTCGTGCCAAACGCAAGAAGAACTTACACCTACATTAAATGTGACTCAACAAACAATTTCACATAGGTTGAAATCATTGGGAATGATTCAAAAACAAGGAAATTGGGTTCCATATGAACTGACAACGAGAAACGTTGAATGCCGATTTTCCACATGTGAAATGCTGCTTGCCAGGCATAAACGAAAAGGTTTTCTGCACCGTATCGTCACTGTTGATTAAAAATGGATCCACTATGATAATCCAAAAAGGAAGAAATCATGGGGACCCCCTGGCCATGCTTCAACATCTACGGCTAAGCCAAATATTCATGGAAAAAAACTCTTGTTGTGTATTTGGTGGGATCACCTCGGTGTCGTGTATTATGAGTTGCTCAAACCGAACGAAACCATTGCTGGGGCTATCTACCGAACACAATTGATGACATTGAGTCGAGCACTCGAGGAAAATCACGCCCACTACTACTCCAGACACGGCAAAATTATTATCCTGCATGATGACGCTCGTCCACATGTTGCGGCGCTGGTCAAAACCTATTTGGAAACACTCAATTGGGAATTTTTACCCCACCCGCCGTATTCACCAGACATTGCTGCTTCTGATTTCCACTTGTTTCGATCGATGACGCATGGCCTGTCTGAGCAGCCCTTCACATCATATGAAGATACCAAAAATTGGGTCGATTCGTGGATAGCCTCAAAAGATGAAGCATTCTTCCGACGCGGTATCCGTATGCTGCCAGAAAGATGGGAAAAAGTAGTGGCAAGCGATGGGCAATACTTCGAATAAAACATGAGGTTCCGTTCTTTCACATAAAATGCCCAATTTTTGATAAAAAAGGGTGGAAACTTATTTGTACACCTAATAGATTAATGAAAATTATGACAGATTTTGATGATTTATTCAGTGAGCTTTGTACAATAGTTCCATTTTCTGGTCATCATCTGACTTTCTAATATATTCTTAGTTTCACTGACTTTCTTACTTATCTAAATATCAATATATAGTAATTTATCTAAGGTTTAGGCTTGAACTTTGTGGAAGCACATAAGAATATTTAAAAATAAATTACTTGGTTATTCCTTAAGTACATATTTACCAACTATGTTTTCGCCTTCTTTCTTGAGGCACTCTTCAGGTGGAAATTCCACCTGAAGAGTGCCTCAAGAAACAATTCGCTACATTCATTTTTAAGCCTCTGAAAGGTAGAAACACATGTAGCAGGGATTAATGTAATTACAAAGTCATCGATGTTAAATATTAAAATACTCAGTAGTTGATTTGTACATTAATTATTCTCTTTAAATTCTTTTTAGAAGCATTCATTTCATAATTAAATAAAAACAATAAATGGTCAATAACAATAGTTCTTGTATTGGCGGTTGATATGTTTTCAATGTATTTAATATTTTTAAGTTAATAATTCATTATTTTTCTTTAACTTATAAAATTTTAAAGAATGTAAATAATATAATATGGAAATGAATCGAGGGTGATGCTATACTCATATTAGTAAATAGATAAGATATTCTGGCTAGACTTACAACTGTTTAGTGTCAAAATCATTGTCTGGAGTAATCCTGATGGCACCAATTATTGGAGTTGGATTTGGGTTAATGTAGCGCATGACCATGCGGTACACAGTTGGCTTATATATTTGTACTTCTTGTAAAATTTCACTCTGCGAAAAGAAATTTGTTTTAAGTTGACATTATTTTTTTTATTTATTATTTCATTCATAAAAAATGTATTAAGACCAAATTTAAATATCAGTATTCTATTATACTTTCATTGTGTACAATACAACCTAGCGGGTTTATTGCCATGTGGCAATCTCTTCCCAACCAGAAAGTTGTTAAGCACTAAGCGAAGTAGACTGGAACACTATTAAATATAGGTATCAACGGGAAGCAAACCTGCAACCCTCGGGTTGGAAGAAGGGCGCACTATCAACTAATCCGAGGAATTTGTCAATTAGTAAACAGTAAAATATTTTAATTTTCAAAACATCTAATAACATTTCAAGTTTATAAAAGATTATTTATATTTTTGTTAATGTTTTTTTATTTCTTATGTACTTTAAGTATACAATTTTTTTTATTACAAGAAGTCATTATGTAATCAACCAAAACTATTATGGATAATCATGATGTTATTGAAAAAAAAAGTTAATTGATTAAATTTGTAAAAACCTGAATTGTAGAGAAGGCTGCATAACCCTTCCACGAGAAACCTGGGAATTGTTCTTCAGAAAAACCATATCTGACCAAACTTCCGGATGGAGTATACGCATCTTCCACCTCATATTGGTACTGGTGTAGAGTTGGGAAGAAGTGGGTTTGAAGGGGTTCATTGCATCGGCGACCGTTGATTCGAGGTCTGCATTTACATTGTCCAGTGTCTTTTGTGCAGAAGTTATCAACTGAGCCACCAATATCACATCCACAATCTGAAATTTGATTATATTGGTATATTATTTCTTTTGTATAAATATATAAATAAATATCATCACATCATGTCCCTTGCTGCGCAGGCAGACAGAACAGATCTCCAAACTTTTCTATCCAAGCACATAGCTTTCGCCTCCTCCACATATATAAAAAACACATCTTCTATTATTCATACTACTCACTTTACTTTCTTATAAAATCTGGTTCATTTGATCCAACCATGTTTTCCTTGGTCTACCGCTTACATCTTGCACATCTGATTTGTATACTTGCTTAGTCATTATTTCCTCATTTATTCTCTTCATGCGTCCAAACCATATTAAATCTCCTTTCCTTAATCTTACTAAAAAAACATCCATTTCAACCATGCATTCATTTGTGATGTTTTTGTTCCATCTTCTTTCATACATTGTTAGACTACATTTTTTTCTTAGTGCACGCATCTCTAAAGTATTGATCTTACTTTTATCATTCTTCTGCCAAATAAGTGCCTAGTTGCACTTCCATACATCCAAGTGGGCACCAACACACTATTATGTACTGTCATTTTTACTACTTTTGATACAGTGTAGTTTTTGTATACATTAAGTGCTCCATTTACCTTTCAACTCACCCATCACATGTCAACATACTGCCTAAATAACAGAACTCCTTAACCTTCTCCAGTCTCTATAGGTTAGCCCGTATGGTCATTTACCTTTCAACTCACCCATCACATGTAAACATACTGCCTAAATAACAGAACTCCTTAACCTTCTCCAGTCTCTATAGGTTAGCCCGTATGGGCATTTACCTTTCAACTCACCCATCACATGTAAACATACTGCCTAAATAACAAAACTCCTTAACCTTCTCCAGTCTCTATAGGTTAGCCCGTATGGGCATTTACCTTTCAACTCACCCATCACATGTAAACATACTGCCTAAATAACAGAACTCCTTAACCTTCTCCAGTCTCTATAGGTTAGCCCGTATGGACATTTACCTTTCAACTCACCCATCACATGTAAACATACTGCCTAAATAACAGAACTCCTTAACCTTCTCCAGTCTCTATAGGTTAGCCCGTATGGACATTTACCTTTCAACTCACCCATCACATGTAAACATACTGCCTAAATAACAGAACTCCTTAACCTTCTCCAGTCTCTATAGGTTAGCCCGTATGGACATTTACCTTTCAACTCACCCATCACATGTAAACATACTGCCTAAATAACAGAACTCCTTAACCTTCTCCAGTCTCTATAGGTTAGCCCGTATGGACATTTACCTTTCAACTCACCCATCACATGTAAACATACTGCCTAAATAACAGAACTCCTTAACCTTCTCCAGTCTCTATAGGTTAGCCCGTATGGACATTTACCTTTCAACTCACCCATCACATGTAAACATACTGCCTAAATAACAAAACTCCTTAACCTTCTCCAGTCTCTATAGGTTAGCCCGTATGGGCATTTACCTTTCAACTCACCCATCACATGTAAACATACTGCCTAAATAACAGAACTCCTTAACCTTCTCCAGTCTCTATAGGTTAGCCCGTATGGACATTTACCTTTCAACTCACCCATCACATGTAAACATACTGCCTAAATAACAGAACTCCTTAACCTTCTCCAGTCTCTATAGGTTAGCCCGTATGGACATTTACCTTTCAACTCACCCATCACATGTAAACATACTGCCTAAATAACAGAACTCCTTAACCTTCTCCAGTCTCTATAGGTTAGCCCGTATGGACATTTACCTTTCAACTCACCCATCACATGTAAACATACTGCCTAAATAACAGAACTCCTTAACCTTCTCCAGTCTCTATAGGTTAGCCCGTATGGACATTTTTTACCACACCTTGTTCTATAACCAAAACCTTTGAATTCGCTATATTCATTTTTAAACCTTTTACTAGATATCTCTCATATAGCTCACATATCATACCCCTTAAATCGCCTTCATTTTCAGCACACATAACCATATCATCTGCATACAGAAGTCCACATACATTTATTTCATTCATTCTTACACCTCTCCCATCATTTTTTAAATAGCTCACACATGAAACTATACACGAATGAAACATCTAAGGTGACATCACACACTGTTGCTTGACTCCTTTAGTAATTTTAAACCACTCGGTAAGTTTTCCATTGCATTCACATGCACTACTGTCTTCATACAGTGAAGCAATTGCACTTATTAATTTATTATTCAGACCATAATCTTTCAGCACTTGCCTGCCAAGAACCAGTTGAAGATTTTGTCGAGTATTCCAGGTTTCAGATATTCAGGTTTGTATTATGTAAATGCAATAAATTAATGTCGCTTTTTAAATCCTATCTTGCAACTAAATAAGTGTCTCATATAGAGTAGAATCAATAGTTGATTCAATATGAAAAGACATCGGGTAAAACAAAAGGTTTGAACAATTTTTGGGTAGATTTTGGTAATTTTGATATTGAGAAAATAGAACTGAATAAATTATTATTAGCCTTACCCACGCATCCAAAGAGATTAGTATCAGTTAGATTGTAAAATCCATTCCTACAGTCGGAGCAACCCCTTCCACCAACTGCATACTTGCAGTTGCATTGCCCACTCTTTGTATCACATACACCAATTCGGCCTTGTGTTCCCGGGATATGGCATTCACAATCTAGAATAAAAATAACAAATAAACAATGCTATCAACTATGGTAAATTCCTTAAATTGAATAAACTGATGTACTCTAAAAAAACTCGTATACATATTTTTAAATATTTGATTATATTATGATAATATAAAATAAAACACAATAAATGAATAATAATATACCTTGACATCCCAGTGAATTGCTTTGCTGTAGGTTCCAATAAAGAGGTTGGCACTTATCGCAAATTCTGCCTTGAACCCGTTCCTTGCACTGACATAGTTCTCCTGCAGGTACTGATCCACAACCTATAATATATTTGTTTTTTAATTTCATTTGATCACATACATTTATATTTTTTTTTAAACTTTATTTGTCAACAACTCGAGCACAATAACGTGAAAGACCACTTGACAGGTGGAAAATGAGGAATTAGAAAGTACATATGATATATAGTAAGATCTTAGAAATCTGGGACTAGAGGGAAACTGGGAAGAGATAGTGAGTTAATAATCGGCTTTAGCCCACAGATAAATTTAGAAGTACTTTGACTGTCAATAACAGTAAATTACACATAAAGTGTACATTAGCTTCTAACAAGGAAAAATTAATATGCTAAGATCAAAGACATATTGATCTCATATCTTACTTTACACAAACATAATAAAAATGAAAAAAAGATACGAGTGCTGCATTTTTCCAATTTTATTTAAAAATTATTAATGAATAAGAAAAACTGAAATCATTCGAAGGTTAAATATATAAATAAGTTTATACAATATCAGGCAAACAATTGTGATTTTTTCCATGGAATATTTATGTGATATCAGGATTGTTAAAACTATTGTACTTTGAATGAGTTTTACTATAATATCTACATAAGCAGCTGAGTAAGAATAGTAAGGATGCTACTTTACAGGTACTCTTAGGATGAAACACGCTAGTTAAAGCATATTAGTTAACAACATTGTGAAACTATTGTACTTTGAATGAGTTTTACTGTAATATCTACATAAGCAGCTGAGTAAGAATAGTAAGGATGCTACTTTACAGGTACTCTTAGGATGAAACACGCTAGTTAAAGCATATTAGTTAACAACATTGTGAAACTATTGTACTTTGAATGAGTTTTACTGTAATATCTACATAAGCAGCTGAGTAAGAATAGTAAGGATGCTACTTTACAGGTACTCTTAGGATGAAACACGCTAGTTAAAGCATATTAGTTAACAACATTGTGATACAAAGTTTTTTCTTACAGGCCCCATTCAATTGTTATTGAAACAATTTTTTTTTTTCATTTGAGAGATGAATAAGTAAATAATTGTTTTTCAATAATGATCCAACAAATTGTAAAAATATATACCAGCAAAAGACTGAATAACACCAGCTGGATCACAATTGCACTCCTCACAAGCCGGGAAGTTGTAAAAGCCCTCTTTGCACACATTGCATTGAATATTGTCAAAATTGTCTTTGCACTGGCAATGCCCTTCTAAATCACAGGTTATACCAATTGCTCCAACTGAATCACATTGACATGCTGAAAAATAACAAAAATATCTGTAGATATATTTTCACAATGTTGCAATATTTAAAAAAAAATAATTATAGAAACACTGGTTTTGGATTTAATTATTAAATGCAATTAAAAAATAGACTTACGCAGACAGTCAGGGTATTTGTAGTAGCCTGGGGAACAAAGATTGCATTGTTTTCCAACAAAATTGTACATGCAGGTGCATTTTCCATTTGAATCGCAGCTGTTAGTTGTAGACCCCAGAGAACAGTTACATTTAACACAAACTCTTTCTCTATCTATGAGTTTACTGTAATATCTGTAAGATAAAATTAAAATAAAAAATTCTTTGTTTACCACATATCCCATAGTTTCATATTATATTCCAAGATTTTAGATATATTTTAAAGTGATAATTACAGGAAATAAATATGAATGTACAACAATACCTAGCATAGTACAGATAAATATATTAAGCCATTTGCTTACTCAAATTAATGCATATATACGAGTATATGAATCTTGTAAATACTTGAAATAAAAAAATTATCTAGAAATTAAAAGCACTTAACATTTTTATTGGTAAATAAACAATCTTCATACTAAAGTACTGTATTTTGTTTGTGGGTGAAGAGATGTTACAATTACTTTAATTTCTAAATTAAACTTAAGCAAAAGGACAAAAATAGCTTTTGAAAGTTTCGTAAATTTCAAAAAAGTGCTTCAATTTTTATGCCAAATCTTTTACTATCTGAATGTAACTAGTAGTGTTTTTGACATAGATGTCATGACTTTCTTAAGAAAAACATTTTGTTTTGTTATAAAATAGTGCTACAACCATCTATATTTGTAACTATTATTTTTTTTAATTATGCTTTTACGATAAAATACTATAATCTGTATAAGTAGGTACATGTAAAAACCTACCCAGGAATACACTGATCACAGCGTGGCCCACCAAATCCTTCCTTGCACAAGCACTCGCCAGTTTTATCGTTACAAATTGCACCCAAAGTACCGCTTGTATCACATTTGCAGTCTGAAAAAAGGACACTTTGTTAAATATCTATTGTCCCTTGCGATAAGTAAATTACAAATTAAACAATTTGTCAAAAAACTATTTTATATGTTTGTGTATTATGAAATCCTTTGAATTTCAAAAAATATCCAACTGGATATTGACAGCCTCATTTGAACTTTGATATACCTTCTAAAAGTAACAAATTTCATTTTAAAAAGTATCATTTAGATTTGAACTGCCTTACAATATAAACTTTTTTAGAACGCCTATTAATTTGCTGTCATTTGACAGGAATAAATTTCTACAGGCAAAAAAATGTTCGGAACATATTAAAAGGTTTACTTTTTAATAATTTCATAGAAATCAGAGAACTTTAAGTTACAGAAACTTTTGTTTTATGGGAATTCAAACTGAATTTCTCTTTCTTTCATGTGGTATCTCTCACGATTTCTTTATTTTCTTGAGCACTATGGGAAATCGAATCAGAAATCCCCAAATGGAATTAGGCCACAGAGGTTATCAGGATAGTTTTTTTTTAAATTTAAAATAAAACTATTACAAAAAAATGTACTTTTTTAACAAACAGTTATCAGTAGAGGTTAACATTAGAAAACTTACATGTACAATTTGGATAGTTAAAAAATCCTGGTGCACATTTATCACATGTTCTTCCGCTGAAATTGTTTCTGCAGGTGCAATTTCCACTCTGTTGGTCACATGCTGATGTTAAAGAGCCAATAGAATTACAGCCACATTCTGAAATAAGTTAAATTACAAATTATTGGATTGGATTGGATTGCACTTTGGTTGTTTGGTGAATTTGAAAGTATCGCCGCTGTTTTTTGATAACAGCACTTCAATATTTTCAAAGAAACAATGTTTGATCAACACATGATTTCCATTATTAGATAGTACTCGTAGATATTTCCCTCCTTCAGCTTCTTAAGTATGTACAAAGTGAAGACGCTCGTATTAATCAGAAGACACTTAAAACAATGAACAGTATAATATGTTGTCCTGAAAAGAGTTTTGTATTTCTCCAATAGATTTTCATTGCTAACTTTATTCCAAACATGCTGAATGTTTATTATTGACATTGTTAATACAAATTGTTCTGGGGTTTTTTGGTTTTATTTCAAAGATAGGACAAAATAAATAGTTTTTTCAGTGCTTGATATTTTTTTTAATACAGCAGAGGAAAAAATTAGAAAAAAAATATGTGTACAATGTATGGCGACAATACACTACGTAGATAGCGATCGTGTCAAATGTGCTTGAAAAAAAAACCGTAAAGTTGATATGACACGCGAAGATGATGGCCAAATCAAGGCTTTGATCAAGAATAACCAGCATTCTAAGGCACGAGAGATTGCCGACACTAAAAATATCAATAACCACCGTGCACGAGCATTTGGTGTAATTTTGCATTTGATCTAAACTAATACATAAAAAAAACCGGTCTTTACCTTGACAATTCGGAGGATCGTAGTAACCATCAGCGCACTGGTCGCAATATATTCCAGCATAGTTGTCTTTACAGGGGCACTGAAATTCATTTTTTATTTTACATTTAAAATATATTATAGAAAAAAAGAAAATTAACTTGCTGAACAACGAACATATTAATATTATAAATACAGTTATAAAGTATAAAGTATTAGACAAATCACAAAATAATAATCAATTAAATCTGAATCTATTTTGTATCAAACATTCTGTATACATATTAAATTGGCGCGAAACGTGCAAACGAAAAGAAAATGACATATTGGATCAGTGAAAACTGTGTCCATAGAAGATATAATTAGGATATGTAATTACTAAATTATGCTTATTCAATTTTTTATATTACAATAATTAATGAAATGTAATATTTTAACAACTGGTATACATTAAAATAAAAAGATTATACTATTAAAAATTATTTCACTTAAGATAAAAAGAAATTATAATGTTGTTAAAAACCCCAACATGGCGAAGAAAAATCGAATAAACAAAATCTTTGGATATTATAGTTCGGAAATTATTGGACGAGTCTTGTGACAGCTCACACATTTGCCCCAATACAACCTTATGTAATGTATTTACCTAAATAACTTGCAATTTATTAGAATTGAGGTTTATATTAAAGTTGATAAAATAATTAAAATTACTGAACATCGTTACAAGGTTGTATTGGGGCAAATTTGTGAGCTGTCACAGGTCTCATCCTAGAATTTCCGAACTATAGTATCAATCCTTCAAATATAGAGCTTAAATAAAAGGCAAATTCATTTAAACACTGAACCTATACGTTAATCACTGAACCTAACCGTAACATCCAATAGTAACTGCTTCTAACTTTAATGACATTTGCTGTTAATAATTCTACAGTAAATTGTCTAGTCGGATATTAGGTGAAAACTATTCAGTTTCTCCATGGTGATTATCAGATATTGTTAATCCAAGGCGATTATCAAAGATTGTCTTTCTTATTGGTCTCAATCTTTAACTTCTAACATTTGTCTGATTTTAGAGCTTATAACCACAATTTAGTAAATAAAATCTTAAGCTAATTTTTTCTCACCCTTCCATCATGAGGCTCACAGAAGTCTCCTTGTGTACCATTTAAATTACAAGTGCATGGCCTGCATTGAGGATAACCAAAGTAACCATAGCTGCAATCTTTGCATAAAGGACGCTTGAACTCCTTTCGGCACTCACACTGACCAGTTCCTTCAGCACAGTTACCGGTTGAGTAATGGTAATTGCAGTTGCAAGCTAAAAAATGAACGATTAATTATAAAAATAATTTACAGCAAGAGAAATCGAGCTAAAAATTGAGCTTGGAGTTCATTATTTTTAAAGAAAAACAGTAGGAAGTCAATGAAACTATAAGAAGCTAAAAATCCAATCAAAAAATATAGTTAAAGAAAAAATATATATTTAAGGATGACGAAGGTGGAATGTGAATGCTAAGTGAAATACGATAATATTTTGGAAGGAAGTAAAATGTGTGAATAAAAGAGTTTTATCTGTAAGGTAGTGAAATAATGGTTCATAATAGCATCTAACTGCCAATATTTAAGTATGGGAAAAAGAAACATGGACATGAAAAATTGTTTCAAGGAGCCAAGTAAATGCGAAAAAATGTAAACACTGAGAAGAGTATGTTGAGTGTCGATGTATGACAGAATGGTAATATGCATATATTGTATGTATAATATATACTCGTATGACAAATATTTATAAGCTAAGTAAGTTTATTCAATTTATTATTAAAAATATATAGATCTAAAATTATTCACTTGTAAGACCTATTATGATTTTAATCACGATTATCTGTATTTTAAAAACAAACATAAATCCAAAATTTCACGTGCAATTTGCTAATCATACACTATAATTTATTTTTTTCTTCACTAACACTATCACATCATTTGCATACAACAGTTCACATACATTCTCGTTCGACATTTTTAGATCACATTTATTTTTATTTACTATGTTTATTTTAAATTATTGTGATGAATTTTAATTTAATAAAGCCTTTTTTAATTCCAAATCCTCATTGTAATATTAATTTTTATTTACTTGTGTAATTTTTTTCTGTTTTGTACATAAATGTTTTTCAGTTTTGACTGTGGGTTAAAATTTGGTGGTTTTTAAATTTTGTTGCTGATTTTTTATGTGTATTGCTTTGATGTTGTATAATTGTGGTTTTTATTAGAATTTTGTTTTTTTATTATTTTTATAAATGAAATTACTTTTTTTGTAAAGACTGCGGCCATTAAAAATTAACAAATAAATTAAGTACCGTCAAATCCGCCAACATTGCCCGCTTTTGACATTAAATTGGCATTTCCGAGAAAAAAATGTATGAAATGTAATTGATATTATTGAACAATTGGGTACATATGACATTATTTTATCTTATAAGTAGTACAAAGGGACGGTTGAGTTGTTTAATCCATGTTTTTTTTTCTGACCGGGCAAAATTAGGGTCCATTTCCGCCAACATTGCCCACCTTCATTTTTCACTGAAAAATCGCCTTTTAATGAATGTATTGAAGGGATATTATATGAATTTGGGTAAAAGTGCCGTTCCATATAACCAATCAAAGGAAAAAACAATAGTTTCACGAAGAACATGGTGGGCAATGTTACCGTCCGTTTTATGGGATTTTCCATATTTGTTGCATTTTTAAGCAGGGGTGTCACAAAGTAAAAGCAGTTTTATTTTTAAATTTTTTTTATTGTTTTCTAAACAGCTTATCATCTAATTATTATAGGTAGGTATTATTCGTTACACATTAAAAAGAGTGTGACTTAAGACCAGAAGCAATGGCTAGACAATAGGTTATACCTCTTACAAAAACGTCATTTTTATTCACAAATTACAATCGGGCTTAGATGACTAGATAACACATTTGTCACAAATGACTGCCTTAAGACCTAGAATAGATTTAGCCCAGTGTATTATGATAGTGTTGAAGTAATCTTCAAAAACATTCAAGTCAAACTAACCTGACATTGTTTTATTATATCTAGTATTACTTGGGCCGCCTCTTACCCATTTCGAATACAAATTTGCAGCTTTATAAACAACGTAGGTTGACAAACATGTTCCATATGCTGAAGCTGAAAACAGTAAGGATATACATCCTTTGGTCGAGTTTGTGATTCTTACCGGGAATTTTTTTTTTCATTTAGTCCTTTTTGTGCTCACACTCTTTTAATATTTTGTGTTGCTCTTACGGTAAGTTTTGCAGCATATCCTGTCAAGAAATTGCTTCCTCAGTGTTTCGAAAAGGGTTTATTATAAAAAATGTGTAGGTGCGAGTTCTTTTTTAAATATTCGAAAATCATAAGCCTCAAGTCTAATTTGGTTAATGGGCTGCCAAAATCAGCAGCAGCTACCAGGACTTTGGTAATGTCTCCTTCCTCTTCATCGGTGAGTTTTTTGAACATCCGACGGGTCTATCATGATGCCCATTGATTTTGTTAATAATAGTTCGCTGAGGAATATTGAACTGCTTTTCAGCATCCCTTGACGACAAATTGTTGCTCTGGACGAGTTCCACAGCTAAATTCAACATTTCTGTTGTGTAGTTTTGTAAAAGCGCGAACCAATTTTTGGCCGGCTCTTACACTGATTTAAGCGCGGCTTAGCTCCACCAACCTCCATCATAAAAAAACTTCTTGTCAATTCATGCCTCTTTTCAACTGGGGAAGTGCCTGTCAAACTTCGAGTTTCCAAAACTCCCAAAACAAAAAACTCGAAAGAAGTGATAGGTACAGAACAAAAAAAATTCTTTGCTGGGTGGTGACAACCCTAATGTTGGGCAAAGTTGGCGGCAGAGACTCTGTAAATGTGGACGCAACATTGCCCAGCCACATTTTTCAGTTAAAAATGATATGAATGCTTTATTCAATACTCTACAACAATAGTAGATTCCTAATTAATAATATATATAAAAATTACTGATATAAAACAGTTGTAGCCACCAAAAAAACAAAATTTCCGAGGATGTTTTTGGCACCACACGAATAAGGGTCAACTTTGAGAGCAAATGGTAGACAACTGCATGAAGCTAGGAACAGAGTGATTCCGAAGTGTTGCCAGCAATATAACCGAGTTTCTTGTTAAATGGTTCAAAAATGCCATATTGCCTCAATTCTTTTTTTTAAGATCAACCAAAGATATTTTTTTCATTTGGGCAAAGTTAGCGTCCATGGGCAATGTTGGCGGATTTGACGGTATCTGACTTATTTGAACAAATATCTTTACAGAATGTTAAGTTGTAAGTAGACAATTTTATGATTACTGAAATTTCATTTTGTTGAATTATTTTCACTGTTAAATCCAATAAACAAATAAATATTTAAATACTTTTTAATGTTCAAATATACTTACGTTGACAGACATTAGTTTCATTCCAATTTTTTCCATAAGGTCTATAGAATGTGGATTTACATTTATTACAGTTGATTCCCTCTGTATTGTGTTGACAGTTCTTGCACACTCCACCTCCTTCATACTTCCCGTGGATATCTAAAGATAATCCCTGTGTGTCGATTTCAGGATCATAGTCACATTCCGTTGAATGGTTGAAGCAGTTGCATGCTAGAAAAATGCAAAGAAACTTGAAGTAGTAGAAAAAAATACAAATGTTAATTGGTAATCATAAAATGTCAAGATTTAGATTGATTTACATATACATTGTCTCAGATAATCTAATTTAATCAACATTTTATTATGAACTGAGGACATGTTAACTGTACTTCAGAATTTTTCTACAAAAGAGAAGCTTTTTACATCTGTTGTAATTTGCTTCTCTTTTGACTTCCTCATTGATAAATAAATAAATAGACAATATTATTCAGACCAATATTTTTTATAATTTTTTGACAGCTGACTTGACCGATAATATTGTACCTGTTCACATCAGTTGACACTGTCGTATACTCCATATATAGAGGTGTTCACGGTCATTACTCAAAAAGAAGACGAAGAGAATAATGTTATATTTACAAGTATCAATGAACAGTTTGAAACATCACTTGATACTGGCCTATACTCGTTCATATATAGGAGTTCACGACCATTAATCCATCATAAAGATATTTTGCACTATAATTTTTTTATCATAGTATCCGGAGGCCGGATAAAACTCATAAGTCATAGTTTAGAAACTTCTGATATAAACAAATTCATAATAAACTGTAATGTTTGTCAAATTTGAGGCCTCCAAATTTTATTGAATTCCTCTTGAATTAATATTACTTACGTTCACACACAAATCTTTGCCAGAGCTGCGATTGCCTCCAGGCTTTTTGTTGGAATCCGGGACAACAATAGGCACACTGTGGTCCACAAGTATGATGTTGACACCTGCACTGAAGCTTATTGGAGCCATCGGGGTCAGGTATGTCACAAGTGTCTGCATGACCATTACACATGCAACGTCCTCCGATGCTTATATCTTTGATGGAGTAGAAATACTGAAAATAATGAAATCGGCTCACAATAATTATAAGTGCTGTACAAAAGGATCTGTCCAGAGCAAGCTCTAAAATGAAAGTCTCTCATTTCTTCTGGTTACTCAGTCCCACAGTCCAGAAAGAACCCTGTATAATAAATCTCCAACCATCTTGCCAAGTCTCTATTGGAGTAGAGAGAGCGAACAGATCTTTACTTCATTAAATTGTTTCTACCACATTTGTACACTTTTTTTTTCATACTTTACAATTTACAATTTGATTTCATACTTTACAATTTTTTATTCTTCTCTCTTTCAGTTGATTTATTTAGTCATTGCATATTTTTCAAGGTCTTCCTAAATTTCCCGTATCTTGTATACTACTAGAGCAAATTTTTTTCGTAAATCTTTCATCATTCATTCTTTCTACTTGGCCAAGCCTTCTCTATCTTCCCTTATTTACTTCTTAGAGCTTCATCTCCTTTCAATCCACATTTTTTCTAATAAAACTCAATCCTTATTCCACCATACATTGTTTTCTCACACATTCTCACAATGATACAATATAATAAAACTGATTGTGATTGATCAGAATACTGAGTTAGATATCAAAGTGGTACTACTCTTGCAGACCTCCGAGAAATGCGTACAGTGGACACCTATGGAGTATGTGGTCCATGATTAGGATTTCCCCACACTCGCAGAGAGGTACCTCACCCATGTACTAATTATAAACAGTGAAGTCAAATTCAATTACTAGTCAAGTTGTTTTAATCAGCATGTTATAAATTCATAAACACCACTTCAAAAGTGATTATTTTTTACTTACCCTTCTTGTTACTGTGGGATCTTGCCTGGCGACTGACATCAGGTGGCCTAGAAGTGTTTTAGTTCTCAAGAAACGAAGACGAACATTAGTTGCCCTGGTCCACTCTTGGAGTACAGGGGAATTGAAATACTTATTGGCTGATGGTCGATTATTCAGCAATGAAATAGGGATCTGAAAAAATAAGCTTTATAAATTATATAGAACTAGCTGTAACCTGCAAAAAATCACAGGATGTAAATTGACTTGCTAAGCTGTTAGTTTGATAAATAAAAAGTACTTCATAATGTAGCTTGATCTTCAGTATCTTGCTGTTATACATGCAAAAAATTCATTTGCTAAGTATGTGCAGTGCGACACTCATTGTCTTCCTCTGCTAGTTGTCTCTCACGCTATTGCCCCCAATAGTTGTGCTTTATTCTTCTTTTATTTGAATCTATTCCTATTTCTTTAATTAATCATTCTCTTTACGGAACCAAATATCTTAATGCTCTTTTCTTCAACTTAAGCATTGCATCTTCTTTTAATCTTGATTATTTCCCAATATCCTCATTATTTGATCCATCATATATCATTTTTCCACACATTTTCATTTCAACCGCATTTCTCTCATTTTCATAGTTTTTTTCTATATCCCAGTTTTGCTTGCATATCCTAATGTTGAGACCAATATTCCATTAGGAGCAGCCAGCTTTGCTTCTCTTGAAATGCTTAAATTGTTAATCCACTGTATAATCCACCATTCATTATATTGCCTGCTGCTGCTTTACGTTCTATATTGCACTTTGTGTAGTCATCCAATGTGAACATGCTTCCAAGTTACAAAATGTCTTCGACTTGCTCTATGGTTTTGTTTATCTTTCCCTTAAGTTAAACCTTTGGTCTGTTATTATCAGAACTGTTTCTCTTGAGCTATCCTTTCATCTTCTTGGAGGTCTTCCTGGGAGATGACTGTCAGCAAGTATTTCATGCATTGCCACATAAGAAGCCCTTGTTTTATCCTTCCTGTCTTTTACGGTTTCTACTATTATTATTTTTTCACTCATATGAAAAAATATTTGTAATAATTATTATTACTCTTGTTACATATACTATTGTTAAAAAATTGAGTTTTTAATTTTTTTATAGTAATTGGTTCATAGACTGATAATAATTCAATATAGGCCATAAGTCATAAATCCATTAGATAAAATGACAATCTTACTTAATCAATAATATACCTTTATAAAGTTAAATAATTATTTTTTATAAAGCGGTCTTACCTCGCCATTTTCCAAAGGTACAATTTTTGAGTACTCCATATTGCATATAACAGAATCATCTCTGGTGATAGGTAACAAGCTTTCCTTTCCAAAGTACGTCTCACAATCACTGAAAATATTAAATCATCTTTGAAAAAACATATATTATACGTTAGAATAATCAGGCATTTCTACGTCCATAGTTCACTCCCACAAGTTGGAACCAAAATACTATTTTAGACTATCATCGCAGATTTGGATATTCTCCTGTTTGAGTATGTGTTTTAGTGCCCCATTGACTTTGTTTCTTATTGCTACAAGCTGTTCGATATTCTTCTTAAATCTTCCATTATTTGAGAAAATATTATCAAAATAGCAGAATTCCTCAACTTGCTCCAATCTTTTACACTTGTATCACCATTACTTTGAATTTTGCAACATTTACTAATCAAACTCTGCAATTCATCTTCACTCTCCGCCAACACTACCGTGTCATCTGCTCACAGTAATCCCCATACGTTCTCCCATCTGATATTCATATGCCGCCAATTGATCTCCGTAGTTCCTTCACACATGAATCTATTGTATATAAATATTGAACAACCAGGGTGACTAATGCATCCTTCTTTTACCCCCTTCTTAAGACATTACGATTGGAATTATAATACAATACAAACTTTTCTAAACACGTATTTGTAAGTTTTAATAATCTCGATATCTGCAAAAACATTGGAATTAATAGTACCAGTACCAGTACCAGTGCTAATATTAAGGTGATAACTCTTTATTATTATCCCAGTTTTGATATCACTTTTAGATCTCGTTCGCCTGAATTTCTTGTTATTGAGTGAAAAGATAAGTTATTTTATAATCTTTAAATAAAACACTCTTGAGATGATGTTGTATCATTAAATGCTCCTATATAATACTTATTTGTAGTATAACTACTATCAGGAATAAACTATAATAATTTAAAGGAATCAAAATGAACAAGTCTATTGAAAACTGAACTATGAAAAATATGTCCTAATGTAATTGGTAGCATATTTTGTTCTTCCTTGGCATACTCCTGATGGCTGAGAGTGGTGACCTTTCAATCATCTTCCTTGGCATGCTCCTGATGGCCGAGAGTGGACCTTTCAATCATCTCATTTCTACTACCATTATTGAACCAGTATTTATTTGGTCGGTCTATCTTATAAAGGATCTTTTTATCCACAGTTCCTCTAGGGACCAACCTCTCCAAGTGGTCCTGGTCTCGCCTTGCAATGTACTCAAAGAACTGGACAGTGTGTTTTAGACAAATTGAAAAGATAAAGGCACAAAAATGGTTTAAATATACACATATACTAAACAAATCTTACCCTGGAGAATCTGAAAAGTATTGCCAAGGTTTATATGTTTTTCCATAGTCTGAAGACTTCTCTAATGCCCATAATCCAGGACGAGGTGAATTTCCCATTCTGACAAAAACATAGGCCACGTGGAATTCCTTTAAGAAAGAAAAACACGTATTTATATAAAATTTTAGTTCAGAGTATTGAGCAAGTGTGAAAAATTCAGTTATCCACAATTTGTCAAGTCCTTGTAATTTTTCAAATAATTAGCATATTTTTTTATATCCAAGCAAATGAGTTTAAGTCCTCATCATACAAGGAGACAGTTTGGAAAGGTTTGTGGTTACTGGAGGCATGGAAAGACGACACACAAGATGAATAATCTCAATGCGTTGGACTGACCAAGGGAGATTTGCAGCTGGACTATCCTGGACAACTGCCCTTCGAGCCACGGTATGCAGGGATAGATGGAGAGGAATCGTCAGAGGCTATCATTGGAGTCACAATTCTGTCATGAGCTACACGACAAGATGGATACTAATTTGACACGAGGGACAAAAGAAATATTAAAAATTTTCAGTACTTACTTACTGCAGTTTTTTGTTAAAACTACTTTGAAAAATTAGCACTGCTACTCGTATAGATACTTTTGAATCTAAAGTAACATGCTACTCAAGTATTCTAATTATAAAGTAGTAACGGTACTACTTACAACTACTATTAGGATGATAATTGTTACTTTTAGCCCACAACTTAATAACTATATGTCAGTGAATTAAAACATTCTTGAATTTCAAATAATGTTATGAATCAATAGTTAAATAACATATATTGACTCAAATCGGTTTCCACACTCCTGATAGAAACACGCGGAACCTTTTACAAATTAAATGTGTCAATAGGGATTTGCTAACGACAGTTGCACATTATAATTCATCAATAGTGAGAATGTTTCAATTGTACCCAATGTTACCACTCTATGCCTGGTTTGTGCGTTGTGCTTGTTGGAAAGCACTTTGCACACAATAAACCAATATACGGCAAGGCGGCTTCAATCCACGGGACACAATAATACTCGATCACGATGGATGGCTTCCTGTCGTGTTATTTGGCTTTTTTAAATTATATTTTATTAATGCGAAATTTATCGAGATCGTCATAGTTTGGAAACATTCGAACACTTCGAAAGAAAGAAAATGTTCGTCGATTCCTTCTTAGGATGGAGATCTAAGGAAGAATATTTAGATGAATCCGATGAAAAGATCGATTTACGTGATTGATCACTAAAAGATTTTCGGGTGCTAGGGCTAGGGCTCACTTAAACCTAACCCACAACAGGGAGCTCTGGAAAACGAGGAATCGAAAAGAAGAAGAACATTTTTTCAATCTTTCTTTTGTAAGGTACTCTTCAACATATCCGAATTAGTCATTTAGAAATAATAAAGAAAATATTGTCTTTTTTTACCTGGCAAGTTTATTACCATGTGGCAATCTCTTCCAACCAACCAGAAAGATGTTTTAATGGGTCCTAAGTAAAAACCAGACTGGAATCGCATTTGTTTTGTAACACATGTGCGTAGACAGACATTTTTTTTCTTGCATCAGGACACGCCTCGCGGGTCTTATTCAAGCTATTGAATTACTTAAGTACCCAATTTCTCTCTGGCTAGGGGAGCTTGCCCCTTCACTGTTATAATGTTTGCGATCATCCGGGTCAATTTGTAGATCTAGTAGCGTCCGAGGATAGTTTCGCTGCATTCAAAGTTGTCTACGAAGTACTTGCTAAGCTGTTCGAACTCCAGGCCTTAAGCCACTTTATTTATAAACATTATAGTAATTTTCCTTCTCTAGTGACATCAGACCTTAAGTCTATCATCGCTACTATTATTTTAACATTCAGTTTTTTTGGGCAGTTCCTTCTTCGTCAATAAGTCACGTCGCACTCATAATAAATAAATAAAATATCGATATTCTCGATGGCAACTAATTGTGTCCCACATAACAGCGTGGGTAATGATGCAATCAAACTAAACTGGACCGCGGTGCATCTAATCCCCATCCGCACAATTCCTCCGTTCGCAGCCCTGAATATTCCAAGTATTTGTAGAGTTTATCTTACAGGAAGGTGGGGGCGACTACTGGACAATATACAAGATAAATCTGAACCAAACTAAATGTTGAGATAAGGCCGCAACCAGCGTCCGTCCCAGTTATCGCAGAATTCAGTCGTCATTATCATTAATAAACTGCCTTCCATAAATTGAGTTACGAGTATCTCTGAATTTGTGCTAAATCTCAACAAGCGAAGTACTCTTTTTGGTTTCAGAATAAGATATTTTCATGACCTTTACGAATTGAAAAAGCGAGTTAACTTTTATTTCATTGATTATATTTAAAATACAAATCAATTTATGGTTGTTAATATTTTGTAGCCAATGCTGTGATCCAATGGTTACCATCCACGCTAAGCAAGTGGGCGTTAAGAATTCGATTCCCGCCGAATTAACTTCCATACAGGTTTTATGAACTTATTTCATCTGAAGTTTTGTTTTTTCTCCCCTCATTTTCTACTTCGAATAAATAAATAAATAATTCTAATATTAAGCAACAAAAGTAGCAAAACAAAAATCTGCCATAAAGAGAGACTATTTTATTATTTTGCTTTGTATTGTATTATACGAGTACATTCGTTGTATAGAGTACAATCTGGCAGGCTTATTGCCATGCTTATTCACAATCTCTAATACCGAGCCAGATTGATAGAACAAGTCCAACAATCTTTGTATAGAGTACAATCTGGCAGGCTTATTGCCATGCTTATTCACAATCTCTAATACCGAGCCAGATTGATAGAACAAGTCCAACAATCTTTGTATAGAGTACAATCTGGCAGGCTTATTGCCATGCTTATTCACAATCTCTAATACCGAGCCAGATTGATAGAACAAGTCCAACAATCTTTGTATAGAGTACAATCTGACAGGCTTATTGCCATGCTTATTCACAATCTCTAATACCGAGCCAGATTGATAGAACAAGTCCAACAATCTTTGACTTAGGAAAAAGTATTTTATTTGAAAACTGCCCTCTCAGTGAAATAAATAGAAGAGTAAAACTTTAGAATTCCTTTGGGTGACAGAACAACATTTTCAAGAGCAATCTCCCGATCTGTCTCAAACGGAAGCTATTAAACAATGCATCTTACAATTACTAACATATGGATGCAAAACTTGTACTCTTACTGTATGAATAATATAAAAGCTCCAGACAACGACGCAGCATGGAGAGGTGTATGCTGGGTTATACAAGAAAAGACCACAAACGCAATGAGTGGATATGCACCCAAACAAAAGTTGACGATGTTATAGAGGTCACAAAAATATTCGAGTGAAAGTGGGCTGGGCCGTCGTTGGACGTATGAAATAATTCAGTAGTACCTAATAGGTAGAACTAACTCTGTAAGAAGACCAAACGCATGCTGGGTGGACGAAATACGTAAGCAAGCAGCGATTACGTGGCGGCACTGCACTAAGGACAGGATTTCTTGGATACAACTTGAAGAGGCCTATATCCTGCATCGGATAAATGTAGGCTTATGATGATGATGAAAAGAAGACTAGAATCCTTTTTTGAAAATCTGGATTCCATCGGGAATCAAACCCGCGAGCTAGAAGACAGGTGCCTTCAGCAACTAGGTCCTAGGGCATGTATGTTGTCTCTAGAGGTTGTCATTTGAGATGCATGGGTGCGCGGTAGCGCACTGGACTACCGTGCAAAAGGTCGCCGGTTCGAAAGCGCGCTATGCTACTCCCGTCGAATGTCACAGGCATTTTCCACCTAGTATTCGGAGGTATAAGGATACCAATGACTTTGGTCATATCAATTCTTTCAAAAAAAGAGAAAGAAAACATGCCAGTGCTCTCCGATCGTTTCACTTCGGTGTGCCATCGGATCCGGTACAGCGATGAGACCGGTGATTTTGGCGGTGTGCAACGAACGGCTCACACTTAAAAAAATCAAACTTTACGGCACAGCATCGCTTTCCAACTGAATTGAAGGGATCCTCGACTACGAGGCCCAGCAACGACGACGACGGAGGTCGTCTCTCTTTCTCAAAATGAACTAAAATGCCTATTGACACTTCCTGTCAGACAATGTAGAAGCATGTAATGCGTTACAGAACAAGTTTATTTGTTTAACTGAATCTTGTATTTTTAATTCGTATGCTGTACTGCATGCTCCATAATAAATATCTCGTGTTTACTGAAAAAAAATCGCTACGTACACCATCAAAGAAATAGTGTGATGGTATTTATGCATGTAAATAGGTGAGATGAATAAGTCGAAGTAGAAAATCATGCGAGAGCCCCTCTGTCCACTGCTTGACCAAGAGTGGCTGCGAATGATGATGATGAAATTAAGTACTTCAGATTTGACATTGTGAAACTTCAGTTTATATTGTATTACACTTTGTTATACAGTACACCTTGGTAGACTTATTGTCATGTGGCAGTCGCTTGTAACCAACCAGAAGGGTGTTAAAGAGCCCTTTAATGGAAACATGAAAGATTTTTTAAAAAAAAGTTAGCTCCAACGGAAATCGAAACCAAAACACACGAGTTGAAAGACTGGGAATTAAAACCTAAGACGGCGAAGACTTAGTTGGTAAAAATGTATCACGTTTTATTAGAGGTAGTCAGGATGTCATATACGAGTAGTTACGATCAATCGCTGTATTCCCTCGACACGTGTTTCTTCCTCCTACAAAATACCGATTAGCTGTAAGAACCTAAGTGTTATCTTTTCAATTGCATTTTTTTTTAAACTCGAATATCATATTATAGAGACAATTCCTGATTTCAAAGAATGTAGAGTAAGAATTTTACACATGACGTAAACAATTGATGAAACTGTCAATTAAGGAACATTAGAGATACGTAAGGTGAGCATCAAAATCAAAAGAGTAATAAATAACAAAAGTATGCGAACTATTATTCTCCCTATACCCTCATTAAAATGTTTTCTTTGAGTCAAACGTAGCCAAATCACATCAAGATTTCTTTCGCACTTCTACTTATAGCACCCATCTCTAACAAAAAACTATCCTTTATCCGATCCTAGCTATATAATTCTAGCGCACAATCGATTTTGATGATTTCGCGTTTGATTTATTGGCTGTATTCATTGCGCCATTGACCTTGTTACCATCAACAACACAGCTTTCATCTTTTTCTACTTACAGTCTCTCGAAAACATGTTCTTTAGATAACAAAATTCCTCAAATTGTTCTAATCCTTCACTATTCAGCCATAAATTGTAACTTCTCATTGAAACCCCCTTTTCAACAATCATGATTTTCGATTTATTAACATTCATTTTCAAATATTTTTCTTAATACTTTGCATAGATTATTTTAACCAATACTGTTAAATCATTTTCCGCCACTATCACCATTTGACATGCATACAATAACTCAAGACGAACTCCGTAGCTTAGTTGGCAAGACGCTTGACTTCCACCTGGCTCATAAGGGTTCGATTCCCGATGGTACCAAAAAAAAGGGTCTCAGTCTGGTAAAAGAGTTCATCAGGTAACAACAATTGCACGCCCCGAGTGTTGTCTCTTCACGTGCGGTAGTGTTACGTACACGTGCAATGACGAACTGCGAAATCCGTGCATACTCCAGTGGTTTTAAACCCGACGGTTCGGTCACTGGGACTGAAGATGTTTTCCATTATGTCTTCCACCCACGATGTTGAATATTTTTTAATCAACAATTCGGTTGAAAAATGTCATACAATCGAAGAAAATCAAGCCATGACATCAGTGAGAACTATAGTAAATATTGGTCTCGTAACAAACCGCGATAACAAACACGTCAAGGAATAGGAGGTAGAAACGTGTATCATGTCATGGTGTTTAAGTATAATTAATTATTCAACAAAAGTATGTAATATTTTGTTAAACTGAGCTGAGTATGTATGCCCCAATTATTCGTTTCAATATATATATATATTATATATTTTAGTTCATCTTATCATCTAGTCGGCAATTTTAAAATGGTTCCAAAATTGAATGGCCTACAAAAAATGTCACAAGTTATGATAACCTTTCAAACGGCGTCGCTTTTTTATTTATTTAAAGTTATATACGAAGACCGCTCATGATGCGTGATTGTATCATTTGGTACATCATATTAATTAAAAATAAAATATAACAAGTGAATAGATATAGTAATAGTAATAGTAACGTTTTGATATGTTATATATGTATTTTTAAGATAGGTCAAAGGCTAAATGACTACATATGAGATTGCTGTCATAAGTTGGTAACTCCACATTTTAGGCATTTGCAGTAAACAATTTAATTATATGGTGCGTAGAACCTGGCACACAAGGCATGCAATCGGTGGTGAAACCAGATGTATTACCGTCCAGGACAGTTAAGAAAAAATATATTTTTTATCCTCTTTCACAGTACAAAAGGGTTAACAAAACAAATACCTAACACTAAGTAAGTACAAATACCCAACACTAAAAAATCAAAACACTACAAAGTTTGACCATGTATCTATTATATACGAGGACATAAAACATTATCACGGGTTTTTAATTATTTACAAACTATTAAAAATTTGTTTAAAACCCTAAATACAACTTTTCTTTAATGTTTAATAATATGGAAAAAAAATAATCAACTATGCACTGAAACGCGGTGACCCCTATGGACAATCTATTATAAAAAATGAAAAAAGGGTATGTTGTACCTATTAAATACAATAATTATACAAAATATATGCCTTCTTCAAGCTAGTACAAGTTGTAACATGGTATTGTATAAACAACTATTACGGACAATGAGCACTATGCACATCCTCACTTTGAACTTAAAGACCATTACGGACAATGAGCACTATGCACATCCTCACTTTGAACTTAAAGACTATTACGGACAATGAGCACTATGCACATCCTCACTTTGAACTTAAAGACTATTACGGACAATGAGCACTATGCACATCCTCACTTTGAACTTAAAGACTATTACGGACAATGAGCACTATGCACATCCTCACTTTGAACTTAAAGACTATTACGGACAATGAGCACTATGCACATCCTCACTTTGAACTTAAAAGTATGTTCATGACAATAATTAAATCCTGTGGCTGCTGCCCCTGTCACCTACCCATTGTTTCGGCCTTGCATACAATAGACGAGATGCTTTGAAATACAGTATTGGAGGCGACCCTTCCGCATTCCATGAGCTGCCAGGAGAATCAAATACCGATTATTGAAGAGTTCGAGATTGAGACACATCTTCCTGTGGTGTGGTATCAAACAACACAAAATGGTGGTGTGGTATAAAACAACACAACAACAAATATTAGAGTGCTATCAAACAACACAAAAATAGCACTATGTAAAACTGTCTCACGAAAGGCTAAAACACATTAAATTTGCTGATTGTCTGGGAAGTTTAATCTCTTTGCTATTGGAGCTCTTGGTTGAATCTATCAAGAATGTGTGCTTGCTGAAGTGCAACAGTTTACATGCGACAAATTTATACACGTACACGAGTCATTCATGCACAGATTTTGATCACGAGGTAGCCTATCGCACTGTTTGTCAACCGGTTTAGCCTTGCGATTCCCCAAATGAAAAAAATATAATCAAGACTCTACGAGCCCGTACAAAAGAAGTAACATATGTTATTGTTTTAATACTCATATGTTCGTTTTATCAAAAAAATGTGTTCTTTCCCTTTTATAAACGTAAGTTATTTTTAATTTCGCGACCACCTTGACCAGAGATTAAGAAACGATGGCCTATCAAATTATGACTAAATGATTTACAACCAAATTGTGATGAAATCTACATGATCAACATAGAATAAGTGACAGGCTACTCTGAACGTAATAAAAACATTTGCAAATTGTGATGAAATCTACATGATCAACATAGAATAAGTGACAGGCTACTCTGAACGTAATAAAAACATTTGCAAATTGTGATGAAATCTACATGATCAACATAGAATAAGTGACAGGCTACTCTGAACGTAATAAAAACATTTGCAAACTGTGATTAATACTTATTTTTCCGAGGTTATAAAATATACGAGTCTAACATACATATTAAAACTATAAAGACATATTGGAACGATTTTTTGGGTACCATCGACAATCGAACAGAAACATTTTCACTTAATGCCTCATTAACATCTTTCTGATTGGCTGGAAGAGATTGCCACAAGGAAGCCCGACAGGTTGTATTTTTTTAACCTGGCGAGATTATTGCCTTGTGGCAATCTCTTCCAAACAACCAGAAAGATGTTTTAATGGGTCCTAAGTGAAAGATAGACTGGAATCCCATTTTTTTTTAATCTGGGTTCCTGCGGAGATGGAACCCGCAACCTCCAGATCGGCAGACAAGCGTCTTACCACCAGGCCACGGAGGTCGTCAACTTGTATTGTATACAACGAAAGTATTCGTAATACAATACAAGTTGAATCTAAGGATAGGAAAGTGGTGTCTACGGTCATTAGAATAAGTACTCCCCGCATTTGTATATATTTAGAAAAGTTAATTTGGTAAAAAAATCGCAGAAAACATACCAATGGAAGACGAACTACAAAGAAACGTTCATAGATCTTTTGATATGTGATACGTCTTCTAATAGGATTGCGGGTTCGGCTCCCGTTGGAACGCAGATTTTTTTGATGATTCCAATTTAGGCACAACAAAAATAACTGGGCGAAAGCTACGAGTAATTACCTCCTTAACTTAACTTAACAGTTACGAGTAAGTCATTATTATCTTTGCAAGTGAGTAAATTGTAAATTATAAAAAGAACATGGAATTACTCGTAAACCGCTGGACATTGTTGACTGGACATTTTTGATGATTC
This sequence comes from Odontocerum albicorne, assembly GCA_949825065.1. Taxonomy (NCBI): domain Eukaryota; kingdom Metazoa; phylum Arthropoda; class Insecta; order Trichoptera; family Odontoceridae; genus Odontocerum; species Odontocerum albicorne. Next base: position 37,736,248 of record OX463843.1, on the reverse strand, counting down.
TAATTTAGGCACAACAAAAATAACTGGGCGAAAGCTACGAGTAATTACCTCCTTAACTTAACTTAACAGTTACGAGTAAGTCATTATTATCTTTGCAAGTGAGTAAATTGTAAATTATAAAAAGAACATGGAATTACTCGTAAACCGCTGGACATTGTTGACTGGACATTTTTGATGATTCTAATTTAGGCACAACAAAAATAACTGGGCGAAAGCTACGAGTAATTACCTCCTTAACTTAACTTAACAGTTACGAGTAAGTCATTATTATCTTTGCAAGTGAGTAAATTGTAAATTATAAAAAGAACATGGAATTACTCGTAAACCGCTGGACATTGTTGACTGGACATTTTTGATGATTCTAATTTAGGCACAACAAAAATAACTGGGCGAAAGCTACGAGTAATTACCTCCTTAACTTAACTTAACAGTTACGAGTAAGTCATTATTATCTTTGCAAGTGAGTAAATTGTAAATTATAAAAAGAACATGGAATTACTCGTAAACCGCTGGACATTGTTGACTGGACATTTTTGATGATTCTAATTTAGGCACAACAAAAATAACTGGGCGAAAGCTACGAGTAATTACCTCCTTAACTTAACTTAACAGTTACGAGGAGTAAGTCATTATTATCTTTGCAAGTGAGTAAATTGTAAATTATAAAAAGAACATGGAATTACTCGTAAACCGCTGGACATTGTTGACTGGACATTTTTGATGATTCTAATTTAGGCACAACAAAAATAACTGGGCGAAAGCTACGAGTAATTACCTCCTTAACTTAACTTAACAGTTACGAGGAGTAAGTCATTATTATCTTTGCAAGTGAGTAAATTGTAAATTATAAAAAGAACATGGAATTACTCGTAAACCGCTGGACATTGTTGACTGGACATTTAAAGTGAAACATCTGATAACAATACGAGTAAGTATGAGGGCATTATTCTCTCAATTTTCAAGTCGTGACTCGTGAGCTGTTGTAATATACGAGTATTGTAACTATCAGTAATGTGTTACGTGTGCTCGTTTTACAGAAGGTGTGCTGAGAAACAGAATCGGAACTTAATTTTATCAACTTAATTTGAAAATACGTATAAAATTCTTTTCAAACAATAACATTACTGTAATTGAAATACAAATCATCTTTGTACAGAGACGTGAAACAAATTTGGTTGATGTACCTTTTCCATAATTATTTTAAAACCCACATTCTTTTTAGATATAACCACATCAGTAAGCAGAGCCAAGAAAACGTGGTCTTATTGTATTTTATTACACTTATGTTATATAGTAAAACTTTGCGGACTCACTTCCATGTGGTAATCTATTCCAACCAGCCATAAAGATATTCAAGAATTTAAAGTGAAATTCAGATTGAAACTTTTTTTTAAAATCTGGATTCCCCCGAGAATCGAACCGGCCACCATCGAATTCGAAGACAAGCGTTTTAATCATACTAACCAAGCCTCGAAAATCAGTTTTATATATTTTAGGTTTTATGAGTGTTGTACAAATAGATGAGGTGAAAAATGTGTGTGATTTATGCGTTAACTCAGATAAAATGTAGAGGTTAATGACTTATGTTGTATGTGCAGTATATTAACGTGTCATGGGCGAGTTGAAAAGGATACTGAAAAAATAGTGAAGACAGGAAACAAGGTAAACGGAACATTTAATATATTATACAACATCCACGCAATATAAAAAATGACAATGTATAATATTCGTGCCCATCTTAACGTATGGAATTGAAAGTTGAACTTGGCAGAAGAAGCTATGGAGATGCGTGCACGTTACAAAAATTTGTGAATTGACAATTTATGAAAGACATCAGAAACCAATCCATGAATGTTTTAAGTAAGGTGAAAAAAAGGTTCTTTAATATGGTTTGGACATGTGGAGAGAAAGAATGACTAATCGAGTAAACCATATGTTGATATGTGGGTACATTTTGTATTCACTATATTAACAATACTCTGTGTCACAATGCTCTGAATATATTTTGTACAGTATTGTTACAAGTTTGTCTTGCCCTATATAAGAGCAAACCATGTATCACTTGTGCCCCGCATTAAATAAACTTAACGTGGTAGCATGCGTTGCTAGAGATCGGTTGTTAGAGATCCGTTGTTAGAGGCCCGGGATTATTGAATTAAAAAGTTGAAAGTTTTAAAAGTATTTATTTAAATATAAATAGCGAGAAATAGTGAAATAAATATACCGTTATTTGACGGTGAAGAATACTTCCAATGGAAAGTAAGAATGCTAAAATTCTTACAATTAAAAAAATGCAAAGAAGTAATTCTGCGAAGAGCTCATGCCAAAGATAATCAATCAGGAGGAATGGGAAGAAAAGGATATACAAGCAACTAATTATATATATGGCGCGATAACCAACAAACAGTTGGAATACATCCATGAATGTGAGTCTGCTTTTGAAATATTAAATAAATTTGATAATATGTACTTAAAAACTTCCCCGTCATTACAAATCGTGTGTAGAAATAACCTAGAAAAAATAAAATTAGAGAATTACTCAGATTTATGTTCATTTTTCGATGTTTTTGAGAGGTCTGTGAACGAACTAAAACAGGCCGGCGCCACCCTAACTCAACTAGAAAAATTGAACTACATGTTAAGAGCATTACCATCAAAGTGCAGTCAAATTGGTGATTTGATTGATGTTTTGCCGGAGAGGGAAAGAACCGTTGAATAGTTGAAAAATAAAATTAAATCGAAATCGCAACAAGAAAAAAAGTATTGTGAAGAAAGTGCTTCACAAATTGAAAAAACTAATTAATTTAAAATTGAAACAAACAAATCGAATATGCAAAAAAATATATGTTATAATTATGATAAAACTGGCCACATTCAAAGGTACTGTTGGCATGGTCAAGCGAAATATATAAAAATGGTTATACAGACTATCGTGGTCGAAACCTTTCAAATTATTCAAATTATCAAGAGCGTAGTCATGATTTTGTTAATCATCGCGGACGCGGAGCAAGTTCTAATAGTAGCCCCAAAAAAAATTTTTGTGCAACAATAATCGAAAATAATATGTCAAGTATAAAAGAAATGGTGATAAGTAAAAATCAAATTGATTGGTTGCTGGACAGCGGGTGTACTGATCATATGATAAATAGTGATAAATATTTTGATAACCAAGTAACATTAAAAAATCCTATTAAGGTGAAAGTTGGTGATGGAAGAATGTTGGAGGCAACAAAGGTTGGTGATATTATAGTCTCTTTTCCTGTTTATAACACTGAATCCATAGTAACTATAAAAAATGTATTTTATGTCAAAGAAATGCGAGAAAATTTATTGAGTTACTCGAAGATCACTGACAATCATAAAATAGTCTCAAAAGGGCAATTCTCAAAAATTTATGAATTGGATGGTACATTGTCAGCAATAGCGAAGAAGGATGAAGGATTGTATAAGATAAAAAGTTATGTTTCAAATAATATAATAATTGCAAATGTAACAAATAAAACATTAACTTTAAAAGAAAAACTGCATCGTACACTCGGACATGTAAATTTTAAATATCTGGATATTATGTGTAAGGATCAGTTGCTGGAAGGGATTCCAAAAGATATAGAATCAGATTATATGAAGTGTGATATATGTATATACTATATGTATCGAGAACAAGATGCATAATTTACCCTTTAAAAATAATAGAAGAAGAACGGAAGATATACCAGAAATTATTCACACTGATGTGAATGGACCTCATAGAATAACTGGATGTAATTGTGAAAAATACTTCGTAAGTTTTATTGATGATTATAGTAAATTGACAAAAGTTTATCGTATTAAGTCGAATGATCAAGTCTCTGATTGTTTAATAGAAAATATAAATGAAATTCAGAATTTAACTGGGAAGATGATAAAAGAATTAAGATGTAATAATGGTTGAGAATATATAAATAATAAGATATATAAATTTGCAAGAGAAAAAGGTACAAGGATAAAATCATGCCCACCACATGTACATGAATTGAATGGTACTGCGGAGAGATATAATAGAACAATAATGGATATGGCTAGATGTCTTCTAGCAGAAGCCAAAGTTGACAGACGTTATTGGCCCGAAGTGATTAAAGCAGCAGCTTATCTGAAAAATAGGATATTGGCAAATACTGTAGTAAGGAAGACACCTTATGAAATATTTTTTAAAAAGAAACCACCTGCAAATGAATTAAAATTGTATGGAAGCAGAGTTTATGTTAGAATACCTGAAGGAAAGAGAAGATCAAAGTGGGATAAAAAAGATGAATTTGGAATTTTACTTGGATATACCGAAGTTGGATATAGAGTTTTGGTAAATGGCAGAATATTAGTTGCCAGGCATGTTGATATTATTAAAGAAGACATTATGTGTGTAAGTTATGATGATAATGATGAGAACACCAAGGACGATGTGAAGAATGATGACAAAGTGAAAATTGGAACGAGACCAAGAAGACAAACCAAACCGCCAGTTCGATTCGATGAAGAATTCAGATATTATTGTGTTTCTGCAAATGTTTGTGATACTACAGTTCCGGCCAACTTCGAGGAGGCGACAACAACTAACAAAGCTGGACGATGGAGAAATGCAATGGACAGTGAAATAAAAATTCTAGTTAAAATATAAATATTGTTAATGATGTTTTTTTGTTAAATTCAGAGAAATGTTGAAATTAATATTGGGTCCTTACATGTGAAATTGGCGTTTTGTTTGGGAGGAACATAAAGTTGATTTTTTTTAAATATAATATATTTATTTAATCAAAGTATGTACCATTGCTATCTATGCACTTTTGCCATCTCATAGGTAGTTCATCGATCCCTTTACTAAAAAAACCATTCGGACGGGAATCAATAAAATCTTTGAAGTCGGTTTGGACTGCCCCATCGGAGTTGAATTTTTTCCCTTGCAAGAAGTTATCCAAATTTCGAAAAAAATAGTAATCTGTTGGGGCAAGGTTCGGAGAGTACGGTGGATGTCTTAGACATTCCAATTGAAGCTCTTCTAATTTGGTAGCCGTCTGTTGTGCAGTGTGTGGTCTAGCGTTATCATGAAGCAGCACGGGCCTAGAGCGATTAACCAGCCTCGGTTGTTTAGCAGCTAGCTTTTCCATCATGGTTTGCAGTTGCTGACAATAGACATCTGCCGTAATCGTCTGGCCAGATTTAAGAAAGCTGTAGTGAACGACACCAGCACTAGTCCACCAAACGCTCACAAGTAACTTTTTTGGAGTCAATTTTCACTTGGGGCATGGTTTGGCTGGTTCGGCAGGGTTCAGCCATTGCGATGAGCGCTTCCGATTATCATACAGGATCCACTTTTCATCACAGGTAATGATTCAATTCAAAATCCCTTCATTATTGTGCCGGTTGAGTAATGCAACGCAGCAGTCAACGCGCGTTTGTTGATTTGCTTCACTCAATTCGTGAGGTACCCACCTTTCAAGCTTTTTCACCTTCCCAATTTGCTTCAAGTGGATTAAAACAGTTTTATCACTAACACCGCAGCCTGCAGCTAACTCGGACGTGGTTTGCGATGGATCTGCTTCCACAATAGCCTTCAATTCTTCATTATCAACTTTCTCCACGGGGCTTGTTCTGCAGGTCGAAATTTCCAGAACGAAAACGTTGGAACCAAAAACGCACTGTGTTTTCTTTTGCGGCACCGTCGCCATACACATCATTAATCCTTCGAGCCGTTTCTGCAGCACTGGTGCCACGGTGGAACTCGTACTCGTAAATAACGCGATATTTCAAGTTTTCCATTTTGTAAACTGAGTGACGCAAAGAAAAAAAACAATTGAGGAAAAAACAAATGAATTATAATTTTCGAAACACAAATACTTGAGTAAATAGCTGTATAAATTTGAGCTTGAAATTCCTAACCAAAGAGAAGATATTTGAGATCAAAGTTGCAAGTACGGCAAAACGCCGGTTTCGTATGTGGGGACCTAATATAAATTTTGTTTATGACAGAAAACTGATAAGGCTGAATTGCAATTGAATTTCTGTGTAACATTTAGGTTGATAAAAGATTTGTTTTTGAATAGTTTAAGTATTGTTTTGAGTTGAAGGTTAAATGTAACTAATATTTATTTCTGTCATGTTTGTAATTTGTGAATATAAATTGTAAGGAGGTGTGTTGATATGTGGGTACATTTTGTATTCACTATGTTGACAATACTCTGTGTCACAATGATCTGAATATATTTTGTACAGTATTGTTACAAGTTTGTCTTGCCCTATATAAGAGCAAACCATGTATCACTTGTGCCCCGCATTAAATAAACTTAACACCATACACGTCAGAAGTGCTAGGTGTGCGTGAAAGAAGTAGTCCGAGCTAAACGTGGCTGGATGTGGATGGCGTGGCCTATCCTGCAGGGGATTCGGCATGATGATGTGCTAGGTGTGTGTGAAATAAGTAGTCCGAGCTAAACGTGGCTAGATCTGGATGGCGTGGCCTATCCTGCAGGTGATTCGGCATGATGATGTGCTAGGTGTGCGTGAAAGAAGTAATCCGAGCTAAACGTGGCTGGATCTGGATGGCGTGGCCTATCCTGCAGGGGATTCGGCATGATGATTTATATGATAAATGCGGTTAATATGGGATTGTATGATATAGATTTTTTAAGATTAAATTTAACCATAAAATGCACAATAAGTACTAAAATATACATCCTTGATTTGCGGTAAGCATTTTTAATTACAATTTTTTAATTACAAAGAATACAATGCGCCAAATTCGTAGAATCGGAATGTTGAATAAATAAAATGTCATTTCAGCAGTAGGCATATCCTTTTTCTGTATGGGAAACTGCGCTAATATAAATCTAACTAAATCACTCAAGTAGAAAAGCAACATTCAAGTAGGCGCTCGATACAAAACAAGAAGTGGATAGTGTTATACTCGTATTGTACTATATCTATAGATTAAAGCAACATTCAAGTAGACGCTCGATACAAAACAAGAAGTGGATGGCGTTATACTCGTATTGTACTATATCTATAGATTAAAGCAACATTCAAGTAGGCGCTCGATACAAAACAAGAAGTGGATAGTGTTATACTCGTATTGTCTCTATAGATTAAAAAAGAAAATGCACTATATCACACACTGACTAAATATTTTACCTTGAATTGAATTGAGATATATAATATATTTAAGGCCGATTTCAAACATTAACATTTGTTTATTAAAATTTAGATTGCGAGTGAATAAAGAAGTACAAGATTACAATAAAATATATAAATATCAACAATTTGCAGTAAAAAATAGTATACTAATGTACACTACATGCCCGGGCTTGGAAGACCCAGGGCCGTTTGCCGTGAAAAAACTAATAATATACTTCAGTAACATATGTCAATGAGTACTCTTAATGGATTGAAAAAATGCTGTTACATATATGGTACACATATATTATAAAAACATATTCACAACAATATGAATTTAAAAAATACTCATTAAAAAATTTAATAATGAGAAGATAAAATTCTATACGCTTATTAACCGTTAAAGAGCGGCGGAGCGCTATCGCGCTGCATTCGTTAGTCACGAAAAGTGCGACGCGGCGCTACAACGCCGCGTTCTTTAGTGTGCGTTTGTCGGTCCTCGGGAGAGCACGTGTTCCATTTAAGCAAGGTTTAGTGCGGTTGGTGTGTGTCTTGATAAAAATATTTATTGTTTATCCTGTTAAAATAAATACACCCCAAGTTAATCATGTCGGATCCCATTTCTATTGCGGACGATGTATCAAATAATAGTGACATTACCAGGACCAAGGACCATCTGATATATGAAGATAGTGACGACGAAATTGATGTTATTGCGCATCAAAATAAAAGATTACGAATAGAAAGTGAACATAATAATTCTTCTTCACAAACAGATGACTGTACCAACGAAATTTGTGAAGCGACATAATTTTGTATTTTTTTACATATTTAATAGTTGTAGTTTTTTTATAAGATTCATAAGATATCATTGTCTATCTGTTTATTTGTAAACTGCAAACATAATCATTAAACTTGGTTGATATTTGTCTAAGTTATTGCATTTTTATGAAATACCCTTTTTTTTTAATTAGTATAGCAATTTAGATACATACTTGCAAAAAAGCATAGCACTAAAACGGTTAATAGATAGTTGTAAACATTAAAATATTTAAATCTAGAAATACGAGTATTAATATTAAAACACGATTTTCAATCATTATTATCACTATAGTATCAGGCCATGTTCCTATTGGGGTAGATAAAAAGGAATAGATGTCCAAATGATTCTATTACGGCACATATATTTCGCTTCTGCCACGTCCACATACATTCCCTACCATTAAAAAGGCTTTCACGTATTTATTATATTTAACGGCCGCAGCCCTTTCAAAACATCTTATTTAAATTACATAAATCATGCAAAAAACAAAACGAAAAGATGCATAATTCAAATAAAAACAGTAATTATATTGGGTGTTAACATAAGTTGTGTCCGTTTTTTTCCAAATGAAGAGAACAAGAGGGCACAACAAAAAAAATTACAACAAATTAGTCAATAATGTATTCTCCTTCATTATTTACAACTTCTTGCCAACGTTATACAAGTTTTTCAATGCCTGTGCGATAAAAACCATCCGGTCTTGCCTCGAGGAATTCTTCCAACCATGTCCGCAATTCGACGTCATTATTGAAGGAAACGCCGCGCAAATTGTTCGAAAGCGACCGGAAAAAGTGGAAATGCGCGGTGCGAGGTCTGGAGTATATGGAGAGAGCGGCAGGACTTCCCAACCAAGCGTTTGAATGGCATTTTTCGTAATGTTGGCGGGTGTTATCGTGTTGCAGAATAACGCCATATTGCCGATCCGGCCTTTTTCGTTGAATTGCAGTGTTGAGCTGCTGCATTTGCAGAATATATAGATTCGCGTTGACTATCTGATTGCATTCAAGAATCTCGTAGTGGATGACGCCTTACCAATCTCACCAGATGCAAATCATCGTCTTGCGCGGATGCAAACCTTGTTTCGCTCTGGGCGTTGTTTGTTGACCATAACTCACCCATTCTTTCCGTTTCTTCATATTCAAATAAAGGCACCATTTTTCATCACCAGTAATGGTGCGGTTAAGGAACCTTTGCTTGTGGTCATGCGTAGCTCGATGACGCGCGAGCAAACCAGCAGAAATTGTCGAACGTTGATTTTTGTTGTTTTCACTCAAAACAAGTGGAACCCAAGCGCCGAACTTCTGGTCTGGATTTAAGATTGCGGTATAGTCATGTTACTACAATTCATCTGCTCAGCCAATTCTACGGTGGTTTAATGGGGATCTTCATGAATAATATGGTTTAAGCAGTCCTCATCGAAGTCCACTGGTCGTCCGGAACGCTCCATGTCTTTTAGGTCGAAATTACCGTCTTTGAAACGCAAAAACCATCGATGAGAAGTCCTTTCATTCATATCATCTTCACCGTACATTTCGCAAATATAACGAGCAGCTTTGGCAGCTTTATTTCCTCGAACGTGAACGCGAACAGATGGAGGTGTCGAAAATATTCACTTTCGTCTACTTGATATGCCATTTTGAAGGCTTGTAATAAAATAAAATAATATGTGTAACGTAAAAGCAAAAACAATATCTTGTAGAACAGAACATTTTCTTTCGAATGACGTATAACCTTTACCATTTTGTTTTACTTTTGGTGCTCATTTTTAAAATTGGAAAAAAACGGACACAGCTTATGTTAACACCTAATACACAGTTCAAAGCACATTGTACAACTAAAATGAAAATCAACAACGAAAGTGAAAACATCAAAACTTGAATACACAAGCAAAGCGGTTAAACTTTTTTGATTATACTCTTATAAAGCAGAAAAATATTATGGAATAAGTACATCAAAAATTAAAATTTCAATTGCGGTTTTTAATCAACAGCTCTACGTTTTATAGGTCTTTCCGAATTTCTTATACCTTCTCTATAGTACTTGTATTTATTATTTTTGTACACATTTTATCTCTCATTCTTTCACGTGACCTAACCATCTCAAGTATCCTGTTTTAGGCACTTCATTTTCTTTCAATCCGCATTCTTCCCTAATATCATCATTCCTTCGACATACATTGTTTTTCCATACCTACGCAGCGCCCTCATTTACATCACTGAAATCTACGCATCAATTTTCAAATAATGTTTCAAGGGAAAAAAACGATAAAATATACAAAAATAATATAATAAAAAAATATGCGTTTTGTGGGTTGGGTCTTTTGCCGCATATGTATGAATACGAGTATGTCAAATTAAAGCAATCGCATTTGATGGAAAGTAAGGGATTGACATTTTACAAAACACTTGAACACTTCAAGCGTTGAACTAAATGTCACGTTGGCATTTAAGTACAATTTTAGCGAATACAAATGTTGTCACCCGTTATATATTCAAATACTATTATTTTATTATTATTATTATTATTATTATTACACATGACAAGAAATATACATAATTTGCGAAAAAACAACAGGTAATTTAATTTGGACATACAATTTTAATGGATCTGGGTTTGTTGCATTTCATTTGTCGTATCCCCAGTAAACTAGGCTTTCGCCTGTATCTCACTGAGGATATTTAGCATGAAAAATAAATCGATACTTCTTTCCGATTGTTGATTACACAAAAACAAAACCCCGTTGCACGTTCTCATCAACCTGACAAACAGTGACACTCAATTACAACTGGAAACATCTTGCGAAATTCAACTCCTCACACATCATCACTCCAGAAAGGCCAAAAATGTTCATCCCATAATATACCGCACACAATCATAAGAATAAAAATAAAAACAAAAATTTACAGAAACACAAATACAAAACAACAAGAAGAAACCCACACTCAAGAGCCCACACAAATCTTTTCCACACGTCATTCATCCTGAAAGCGCAATTACTCAAAATCCTGTCGTAATAACAACCACGCTCCGATCGACTGTCTAAATGGTTTTCCTCCCTTTACCTTTATTGAATTCGGCACGCCATTGTATGTCATGGGAGCCAAATAAGCATATTTTCTTTGGGCAAAAGAGGTTTTAACTCTAGGGATGGTGAACATTTCATTAGTTGCCATGCGTGTCATGTGTGTCTGCTGAGTCTGCATCTTCCCTTCCTCTCGATGGTAGTGCCAGAGAATGGATTTGAGATGCAAATTGGCTATGTTCAGGACCCGATACTCTCTGAAAAGCTCCGCCGTGGGATACCGGGCAGGAAGTTTATTAATTATTTTCACAATACATTTTTGGGAAACCTGCAATATGTGATTTTGGGTTAAGGTGCATCCCCCCAAACTGATATGCCATAGGAAAGTGCTGACTGACATAAGGCGAAGTATAATATATACTTTTAAGAATATTTTCACTGAGCACATTTCGAATCATACGGAATATGTATCCTAGTTTTCTGATTTTTGTGCTCAAAATGTTAATATGGACCTCCCAACGAAGGAACTGATCAACATAAACTCCAAGGTACTTTATACTATCAACCCCTTCCAAAGAAACACAACTAGTCAGCCATGGGTATAATATGATACATACATTTCGGTTGCTGCAAATCAGAAGAGAGGAGGGGATCCCAGTTTCCCAACAACAGTTCCCGTGACTATTTTCTTAATATTTATATCAAATTTTGATATTCCACTATCAATTCATATTTCGATTCTTTAGCCTATTTAAATATTCCAATAATTAAATATAAGTCATGTCAAATGCAAACGTTTCAAGTACAATAAATATAATAGAGCAGAAATTTCGTTTATACGAGAAAACAATTTCCTAGTGATAGGTTTTTCTTAAAATGATTTATTTTATCGAATCACCCCTTCAGAGAAAAATGGTAATAATTTGAAAAATCACCCTTCATGTACCTTTAAATTATGTACCAAATAAATTACGTAGTACTGATTGATGGTCACTTTGTAAAAGCTTTATATACAGGGTGTTCTGTAACTCGATCTCAAGCCGGTATCAAGAAAAAGGCCAGATTATGGCGGTTCAGAGTTTAAAAAAAATCTTGCAAAAGCCTTATACTTTTCGAACCGATATAAAACAAAAAAAATCTGCATGTTCGAAAAAAAATGTTTTTGTACGATCATAAAAATTAATATTTTTTATCACCTAACTTTAATTCATCATACTGTAAAAATAATGTACTATGCTAACCTGGCAAGTTAGATCAAAAGATGGCCTGTTTAGTCAGAATTTCAAAATGATACAATACATACCTAATACTCCTTTAAAAATAATTTTAAAATATACATTTCTGTACAATAACACTTTTCAATAATCAAAGATCAAATTCAATAAGTTTGAGCGAGACAAACGATACAGCGCATGAACGAGTTAGAGTAAGACACCAAGTGTCACCATTTGACATGAACTACTCGTAGAGTGAGACAGATAGTTACCATTCGATGTAAATTAATATGAGACAAGTAGTGACGCTACATTGAAAAGTGCCATCATTAAATACAGTATTTTTTTTAATATTATTTTTAAAGGAGTTGTAGGTATGTATTGTATCATTTTTAAATCCTGACTAAACAGGCCAGCCATATTTTGATGTAACTCGCCAGGTTAGCGTAGTACTTATTTTTTACAGTATGATGAGTTAGCTGATAAAAAATATTTATTTTTATGATCGGACAAAAACATTTTTTTTTTTCGAACGTGAAGGTTTTATATCGGACTCCGACTCATCGATGCCAATCAAACTTCAGAAATTAAATCGCTTACTGATTTTGGACATTCTATTCAATGTCGTATCATTTATCCACAAAAACGTTTTCTTCATGCCTGTGTCAATATTTTTTAAGCTTTGTTCTGAATAAAGACTTTCCTGGATAAATATGGATCGAAAATTTAGGAATCTGGTTCTTGTAAAACAGAGTTTTATATTCGGGAAACATGTACTCAAGCACTTTTTAAGCTTCGTTCAGTATGTAAATACAACTTAACGAATAGTTGTAAATAAAACTCGAAAAATTTGCGAGTATTCAAAATTTAAAAAAAATTGTTAGCTTATCTGATTCTATAAGTGTTTTTCAATATATTTCAGATAATTGTTTGTGTAACTCATACAAATGAAGTGTTTGTTCAATAATAACCAAATTATTATATTTGATGTCAGGCATCTTTATAGCTTGGATTCCCCTTCACGTTGATATAATGTGTCGATTCAACCGAACGACTCTTATGGGATCTTTCTAAAAAAATCGTAAGCGTTATATTGGGATATGGATTGTGTAAATAAGGAGTCTAGATATATACAATACAATAAATAAATCTATCTCTTTGAAACTGTGGTTTAATATAATACTGATAATAAAATAATACTGTTTAATATAAACTTAATATAATATAATACTGTTTAACATTTGTTTAAATAAGCACATACACATACACATACACACACGAACTCCTTCTGTACCTAGCCTTTGTGGACTACGAAAAGGCATTTGACTTAGTCAAGAAAGTTGCCATACTAGAAGCTCTAAAGACACAATTGGTAATAAAATTAGAAGATTTTGGAATAAAAATCTTTTTATTATTTCATAATAATGTAACTTTTAAAATCTTTATATTTTTCCCAAAACAAATGGCACAACCAACATTGTAATGTGACTAAACATTTCAGAAAATATTTGTCGAATGAATATTAAAACATTTTCTTCGATACTATAGGCTATCCTTCATGATTGAGTCCTCGTTACATATGATTGTCAGCCATCCTATCCTGTGGATGGAAGACGCCTGTACGAGTACGAGTACGAGTATTTGTGTAAATTTATTGTGTTTAAGCGGTTTTACTTCAGCAAACACATATTCTTTACAGATCAAACCCAAATTTTCGATGTCAAGGAGATGAAACTTCCGAGACGATAGGTAGATTTAATCTACTACAGCCTTTCGTTAGACCGAGTTTTTATGCATGTGCGCCATCACGCCTTCTCCCTGTCGGAGTATGAGTCAGAGAGGACAGAGCGACAGACTTTCCTATTACGACATAATTGCTTCGCCTCTTCCACACGCATACATCTTCGCATAAAGTATATTTCTCTTACTGCTGACGTTTCTTTCTTTCAAAAGTTCATTAACTCGGTTCAACCAATAAATATCAAAATTGAGGGACTGGCAAGAAAAAGACAATAATATTGTCTTTTTCTTGCCAGGCATATTATGCCACTTCAAAAAGCGCAATTTTACACTGATAAGAAACATCATTTGTATTATACATACCATACACGTTCATATCCGTATTGTTTATAAGTTGTAATCGTATCCTCGTCTATTAAGATAAGACTGGCAGATAATGAAATTCAACATAATGAATCACTTGGTTAAATACGAGTATATGAGTGTTATTGTTTCATTCTAACAATGCAGAGACAACGGCGTGTAGAATAACTCAAAATGTAATGGCCTGCCACTAAGTGTTAGAGATATGTGTGACGTGGCAGCTTTAGGAAACACTCGTAAACAGCTCTTTTAGGAATGTCATCAAAATTTATGATTATACTCGTATATGAACACCGAATATGTTACCACATATCGGAAGTTCTGCAAAGATTTCTTTGTAGTTCGTTTTACCATGGTATGTTTTCTGCCGTGTTCTAATCAAATATGTTTTTCTAAATATATTCAGACATATTTACTCAATAAATCTATCAGTAATAGTGAGTTAATTAGTGGAAACTGAGTTATTTTTATAATTGCTGTAACTGATACCACCAGAAAAGTAAATAAATATCTGAAGTCAAATTATCATATCATTTCATTTAAAATCATTACAGATGTTTACGGGCACTGCATTAACTCAATATACGAGTAAGTACTTGAAAAAAATATTTTTTCTATGAGAATATTGCTTCGAAAATCTTAAAAAATCTATTTCATCTTAATACTTTGTCAAGTTATTTGAATGTATTAATAATCTTAAAATCCATCTAATATAAGGTCAGTAAAATCTTAAAATCCATCTAGTATACTAGACTAGACTCATTTTTACTGACCTTATAAGGTCAGTAAAAATGAGCTGATATGATCTGCGATTTGCACTGCAATAAATGGTAAAAATCTCAAAATCTATCCAGTATAAGATCAGTAAAAATGAGCTGAAATGATCTGCGATTTGCACTGCAATAAATGGTAAAATAAATCTAAACCACAAAACAAAGTTTTTATAGTTATTTAAATATTCAACAAATCATGTACAAAAATATCAAGCATATAAAATGCACATTTCATGGTAAAAATTAATTTTATTTGTTGTTTCGTCATTTTATTGAAGCATATGCCACTTACATTAATTTGTTTCTTGAAATATTTCAAAACATGTTAAATGGGAGTTAGATCCTTTTTGCGAATTCATGTCAAAATATAAAATGGAGAATAAAAACTTACAGAATCCCTATCACAAAAAAAAAAGTCCCAGAATGGTACAAATCGAATGCGAAATCCATGCACACATGTGCATGAATTTCTGTTGGCGGAACTCCTTATTTTATTGTCCCTAATTCAGGGGAGTTCAACTGTTTCTTATTACAATATTCACACATATATCCTTCAA
>OX463843.1:37479110-37720416 GCA_949825065.1 Odontocerum albicorne | reverse complement strand
ATCTTATATCTATATATCTATATATCTATATAAATAAAAATGTTCGTTAATTGAAGGCAGCTAATCTCCGGAAGTTCTCTACCGATTGCTTTGAAATTTTGAGTAAAGTTGATATTCGTCAACGGAAATGTTTTTTCATTTTTATTTATATATAAATATCAGTGTATATAATAAAATTTTTAAATCAAAAACAAATATCTATGCGAACCTGTCGGGGACAAGGACTAACTAGATTTGTGACACATGTCAAATTTCATTTTCGACGTTTCGGAGTTTATATCAAATATTTAATTTATAGTATATATAAATAAAATATTTAATAATTTAATGTTTAAAAATAAATAATAAATTTTATATATAATAAATGTTTTATTTTTGAGTCGAGACACGAACTGATAATAAATTTATTACAGAGGAAAAATAGGTTAGAATCCAAGATACGTCAAACTAACATTTGTGTTAATAAGGATAAGTTCCATTGTGTCATAGCAGCTTGAGAAAATCTTAATATGGCTGAATCAGGACTTTATAGCGCAAGCGCAGGAAATATATTTGACAGAACTAATACTAAATTTGTAAAAAATATCCAACTAATATTTTATCTGTTTTCAAATATTTCGAGTATCGTTAAAATAAATATAATCGCTAAAACAAATATAGCTTATATTTATAAAATGATCTAAAATAAAGATATAACAATAACTTATATGTATAAAAAGATCGAGGATCGCTAAAATAAATATAACTTATATAGTATGTATAAAAAAACAGATGCGTGATACTCTCACGTGGTAGAAGTGAAACTTTTTAGATCTTAGGAAAAGTTGATTTTATGCATTGCTTTTTTTTCGATTTGTTAACGATTTTTTTAGGATTAGGAAATGGTTCTGTGGAATTTTAATTCAAGAAAGTCTCTTTTAATTTAATAAAAAAAATATTTTTTTTATTTTTAATAATAAACAATAATAAATAATAATATAATACACTTAATAAAATGAAATTTAATATTAAATATATTAATATTTTTATATTTATATTAAATTTATTATTTTTAAATAATTATTTAATTATTTATAGCTTTACTATTTTAATTATATAAAATTTTATTTTATTATATAATTTTTTTTGTATAGCGGCATCTGCGTTAATTTATCCGCCATTTTCATTTCGTAATGTGCGTTGTTGACATATCTACCTCTAAGAATATCTTTTTCACTTAGTATTTTTAACTTATTTTTTTATTTTTCTGTTCAATTAGTGGTAAAATTTAATTGTTTTGATTGATTTTCGTTTGAATTCAAATCATATCGTGAATTGATCTCTTGGAGTGACGCGATCATTTGCTTCACAGAGGACAACGTGATGCTGGTATGTACATTTTTGACAAACGTCATATTTATTTTAAACGAACTGACAAATTTTTGCTAATTTGTAAAAAGATGTATTAATGTGTCATTATTGTTTGTTTTTTGTAATGTATTTATCTAAATAACTTGCTATTTATTAGAATCGATATTTATTGTTAATTAATGACGCGATCAAACATGTCACATCCAAATTAAATTCGTGCGTAGTTTGCAATGTTTGCAATGTCTTTCCTTAACATTTAATTAATTCCAATAACCTCTCTCTTTGCTTAGCATTTAATTCGTTCTAATTATCTCCGGATTTCATTAACAATACTCCTATTGGACAAATATTTGACAAATGCGTGTCCAGCTGCAAAACGATTGATCAGCTGAGATGTTCTCACATCAATTGCTGGAAATTGGGAACGGAAATTTCATTGTCCTCATAACTTAATGTTTCACTCATATTTTAAAGGTTTACAATTTTATATGTTTTTGCTATAACTTTCTTTCTTCTTTTTCAGTGCAATCTATCTGCTTTAGTTCATCAAAATGTCGAGGAAGCAGCAGAACAACGTGTAGCCAGACTTGAGGATGCACGGTTGCGAGCACGGCGATCGCGTTCTGCAGTTTCAGAACTGGTTCGTTCTCATGAGAATGTACGCGACAGGCTGATAGTGACTGAAATAGGTCATTAGGAATATCAAATGTATCTTTTTTTATATAGAGTTTAATTTTATCTCTATGTTTATATTTCAAAATATATCAAATCGTATGTAGAAATGTAGATTTTTTAAATTAGTTTGATATTCATCCGTTTTAATCAAACCAAGCTTCGCTCTGAAGAATACGTTCATTTGCGAGATGCAGTTGTAAATGACGGTAATACAACTAACGTTGGAAGACTAACGATTTGGCCATCTTCATATACAGGCAGTCTACATCATATGCACGAGTACGCTCAATATGCAATTGCGTATGTTCATTACTACGGATGTCCAGACCTATTCACTAGATTCACATGCAATCCAGCTTGGGACGATATACAACAGCTCATGGTAAAACATGAAGTGTTTGGGTCTGTGCGTTGCTGGATATACTCAGTGGAATAGCAAAAGAGAGGATGGCCTCATGCGAATATATAGTACTAATCTGGATCTATAACAAAATCACTTCAAACAAAATCGACAATGTAATGTGCGCTGAAATACCCGATGCCGACGTTCGATAAGGATTTGCATGAAGTTGTGACGAAAAATATGATACATGGACCTTGCGGTACACTGAATCCAAATTCACCATGCATGATAGACGGAAAATGATCTAAACGATATCCTCGAGGATTAGTATCCAACACAGTTACAGGAAACGATGGATATCCTTTATACAGAAGAAGATCAACAGAAGATGGCGGGAAATTAGCAACCATACAAATGTGAAACGGTGACATCGAAGTAGACAACCATTGGGTTGTTCCATATTCGCCTTTGCTATTCAAAAACATACAAAGCGCACATAAACGTGGAATACTGTAACCCCGTTGAATCGATCAAATACATTTGTAAGTACGTGAATAAAGGCAGCTACATGGCAGTTTTTGGCGTGCAACCAGAATGCGGGATGGGAATGCGGTTATACATATCGATGAAATCGCACAGTATCAGGCTGGAAGATACATAAGCAGCAATGAAGCTGTAAAGCGAATTCTTTCATTTCCCATACATGAACGCCAGCTGTTGTTCACTTAGCAGTACATCTAGAAAATGGACAACGCGTTTATTTCACAGCTGCAAATGTGCACTGAATCCACCAGGTACAACGTTAACTGCTTTCTACACGTTATTTAAAAATGACGCGTTTGGCGAAAAGACTACTGTATCACTGATTGTGACGTCAAAAGAAGAATTGGTGAAAAAATATTTCCCTACATTTAAATCAATTATAAGAATCACGATTGGCATAGTGAACGAGCTATTGCTGCCGCCAAGAACAAAGACGTCTACGAACTTAATAATATTTATTCAGTTCCTTTTTTAATGTTTTCTCAATTTTATATTTTTTTGTTATAACTTTCTTTCTTCTTTTTCAGTGCAATCGATCTTTCATTTGAATTCAAATCATATCGTGAATTGACCTCTTGGAGGGATACGATCATTTGCGAGCACCGCGATAAACGCGACAAACTAAGAGTGGCTGAAAGACATCAAAAAATATTGTATACCCACAAGCATTATGAAATTAAACATATTAAAAACGTATGCTTTTTTCTTTTCTTTCTTTTCCATTTAACCAGACTGAGCCACAGCAACGCGTGGCCGGGTACAGCTAGTATATATATATATATATATATATATATATATATATATATATATATATATATATATATATATATATTATATATATATATATATATATATATATATATATATATATATATATATATATATAATATATATATATATATATATATATATATATATATATATATATATATATATTAGGT
This sequence comes from Odontocerum albicorne, assembly GCA_949825065.1. NCBI lineage: Eukaryota > Metazoa > Arthropoda > Insecta > Trichoptera > Odontoceridae > Odontocerum > Odontocerum albicorne. Next base: position 37,716,564 of record OX463843.1, on the reverse strand, counting down.
CCTTACATATGAAATTGGCGTTTTTGCCGTACTGGCAACTTTGATCTCAAATATCTTCTCTTTGGTTAGGAATTCCAAATTAAAATTTATACAGCTATTTACTCAAGTATTTGTGTTTTCGAAAATTATAATTCATTTGTTTTTTTCCTCAATTGTTTTTTTTCTTTGCGTCACTCAGTTTACAAAATGGAAAACTTGAAATATCGCGTTATTTACGAGTACGAGTTCCACCGTGGCACCAGTGCTGCAGAAACGGCTCGAAGGATTAATGATGTGTATGGCGACGGTGCCGCAAAAGAAAAACACAGTGCGTTTTTGGTTCCAACGTTTTCGTTCTGGAAATTTCGACCTGCAGAACAAGGGCCGGAGACCAAAGTTGATAATGAAGAATTGAAGGCTATTGTGGAAGCGGATCCATCGCAAACCACGTCCGAGTTAGCTGCAGGCTGCGGTGTTAGTGATAAAACTGTTTTAATCCACTTGAAGCAAATTGGGTAGGTGAAAAAGCTTGAAAGGTGGGTACCTCACGAATTGAGTGAAGCAAATCAACAAACGCGCGTTGACTGCTGCGTTGCATTACTCAACCGGCACAATAATGAAGGGATTTTGAATCGAATCATTACCTGTGATGAAAAGTGGATCCTGTATGATAATCGGAAGCGCTCATCGCAATGGCTGAACCCTGCCGAACCAGCCAAACCATGCCCCAAGCGAAAATTGACTCCAAAAAAGTTACTTGTGAGCGTTTGGTGGACTAGTGCTGGTGTCGTTCACTACAGCTTTCTTAAATCTGGCCAGACGATTACGGCAGATGTCTATTGTCAGCAACTGCAAACCATGATGGAAAAGCTAGCTGCTAAACAACCGAGGCTGGTTAATCGCTCTAGGCCACTGCTGCTTCATGATAACGCTAGACCACACACTGCACAACAGACGGCTACCAAATTAGAAGAGCTTCAATTGGAATGTCTAAGACATCCACCGTACTCTCCGGACCTTGCCCCAACAGATTACTATTTTTTTCGAAATTTGGATAACTTCTTGCAAGGGAAAAAATTCAACTCCGATGGGGCAGTCCAAACCGACTTCAAAGATTTTATTGATTCCCGTCCGAATGGTTTTTTTTAGTAAAGGGATCGATGAACTACCTATGAGATGGCAAAAGTGCATAGATAGCAATGGTACATACTTTGATTAAATAAATATATTATATTAAAAAAAAATCAACTTTATGTTCCTCCCAAACAAAACGCCAATTTCATATGTAAGGACCTAATATATACAGGGTGTCCCAAAGGGCAGCGTCAAGCCGGTATCGAGGAAGAGGCCAGCTTATGAGGGTTCAGAATTAAAAAATTTTTTTTGAAAAAGCCTTATACTTTTCGAGTTATAGGTATTTCTTCGAAAATTGTAAAAGTAGCTACCCTGAGCCGAATGTTTGTATACTGTGACTACAAATTGCCATATTTTATGATTTTAAGGGCTGTATCGCAATTGTAGATAGCCCTGCTATTAGTCGGAGTCAGATATAAAACAAAAAAAAAATTGCACGTTTGAAAAAAAAATATTTTTTGTCCGATCGTAAAAAATAATATTTTTTATCAGCCAACTTTAACTCATCATACTGTAAAAATAATGTACTACGCTAACCTGGCAAGTTACATTAAAAGTTGGCCTGTTTAGTCAGGATTTCAAAATGGTACAATACATATCTACTACTCTTTTAAAAATAATTTTAAAACATTAATTTCTGAAATTAAAGATCAAATTCAAAAATTTTGAGCGAGACAAACGATACGGCGGATGCACTAGTTAGAGTAATACAGCTAGTGTCGCCATTTTTTATATAAAATATCAAGTTCCTGTCAAAAATGGTGTCTTTCTCTAACTCGTTCATCCGCCGTATCGTTTGTCACGCTCAAAATTTTTGAATTCGATCTTTAATTTCAGAAGTTAATGTTTTAAAATTATTTTTAAAAAAGAAGTAGATATGTATTGTACCATTTTGAAATCCTGACTAAACAGGCCAACTTTTGATGTAACTTGCCAGGTTAGCGTAGAACATTATTTTTACAGTATGATGAGTTAAAGTTGGCTGATAAAAAATATTATTTTTTATGATCGGACAAAAACAATTTTTTTTTCAAACGTGCAAATTTTTTTTTGTTTTATATCCAACTCCGACTAATAGCAGGTCTATCTAGGATTGCGATACAATCATTAAAATCATAAAATATGGCAATTTTTAGTCACAATATACAAACATTCGGCTCAGGGTAGCTACTTTTACAATTTTCGAAGAAATGCCTATAACTCGAAAAGTATAAGGCTTTTTCAAAAAATTTTTTTTTATTCTGAACCCTCATAAGCTGGCCTCTTCTTCGATATCGGCTTGGCGTTGCCCTTTGGGACACCCTGTATATATATATATATATATATATATATATATATATATATATATATATATATATATATATATATATATATATATATATATATATATATATATATATATATATATATATATATATATATATATATATATATATATATATATATATATATATATATATATATATATATATATAACAGAGGAAGAGGTCGTCCAAATAAGCCATAGAAGGATAGCATCAACCGATACAAGAGTGATCTGAACCTGATTCCGAAGTTGCCGTGGATAGATCGCGATGGAGAAAGGCGACTCGTTACGCAAACCCCAAATAAATGGAGAAATGCGCGGGTAATGGAAAGATTTTAGCATTGTTACATTGTTTTACCTTTCCATTTAAAATATGTTAATTGTAAATGTTGTTTTGTGGATAGTAAAAATAATATATTTACCTGTCCTAGATCGATGGTTAGGTTGACCTCGTTGTACTTCATCCCTCGAGACAAGGGCGGACTCTGCCACCAACTCTCCATTCCGTCCACTGCGTACTCTGGTGGATGATTCTTCATCGGGTTGTTCAAGTCACAATAATCGCACACCTAAGCCATAAAACATTAACATTAGAAAAAAAATCAAGGGATCAACTTAAATGTCAAAGACCTTATTTAATAAACCAAAAACCTCATCATATGCTTAATAGTAAACTAATATTTCGTTCTTATATAAAAAATATGTATGTGTTTTTCTGCAAAAAAAATTCTGGAATTTACAACGAGTGTCTCTAGGGGTGGCGATGTTATGATATCTCTTAATAGTTCACTGATTAGCAGTAGATTAGACTGCGGCTCAATTACATGGAACCCGAGAGAAATTCAGAACTCCTTGATAGCCCAATAACTAAATGATGTGATGATTATCATGACAAGTGTATAGGTAAATAATATTTAAAATCATTAATTAATATTACAACTAATTAAGAAATGTACCTCGATAAAGTACAACACAGTTATTCAATTTAAAAAGATTTTTTGTCAACCCTATTTTGCCATATACATATGTCCTCAGTTAGATATAGGAAAAAACCTAGTTTACTAGGGTGACAAAAATCACAGACAACATAATTTGAAAGTGTTCAATGAAAATTACTAGTTTTTTTTAATATTTCATGTACTCGTATGTTATATACTCGTATACTTGTCATGTATAGTTAAAATAAATTTAAATAGATGATAAATATAAGATGTAAAAGATGTTATTCATTATGTTCTCATACAGACATATTCTTTATGTTTTGGCAGCCCGAATACGCATGATGGTGATGATTTAGAAGTTAAGAAGTACACGTCAAAAAAAACACAACACTTCTGACGGAGATATGGTACAGCGACGGTTTCTAAGAATATCTCGAAGGGAAAATGTAACAGACGCGGTCTTTCATCTAAAGGGCGCTTGTGTTAACAATTCAGCGTTATATACGAGTATTATATTATAAAGGACAAGTGAAATTCTGTCAGAGAACATACTGAAATCTTTATCATTTTTTGTTATTATTTGTATTGCTTTGAAATTTTCTTCTTTTAATTACTGCAATGTTTGTAAGTAAATGCGATTTATGAATGAATAATAAAAGATTGGAGCAAGTTGATAAATTCCGCTACTTGGATAATATTTTCTCATATAATGGAAGAATTAAGAAGGATATCTAACAGCGTGTAAGATGATAGTCTACTATATAATAGTATTTTGGTGCCAATGTTGATCTGTGGGATGAAACGTGAACCTAGAAAAGGCTGATAGGAGCCGAATAAATGCTATGGGAATGCGTGCATTGTGTAAAATACATGGAGTGAAAATGTATGACACAATATGGAATGAAGTTTTTAGGGATGAATACGAACTTAAGGCTGTGTTAAGTAAAATGAAGAACACGCTGAGATGGTTTGGGATGTGGAACGAATATAAAGAAAGACTAACAAAACAGTTTTTTATCCACTTGCACGGATTTCTCCTGTTACACAAAGAGGGTATATACAGTGCAAATGTAAGAGGAAGGCTAAGGAAAGTATGGTTGGATCAAGTGAATGACATTCTGAAAGAAGGAAACGTAGAAAGTCAGAGAAATCGTATTAGTTATATGAAAAGACATATGAATGTAAGAGGCTAAGGACATGTGTCGAGATATGAAAGTCTGGCGCTATATGCTCTCTGCCTACGCCGACAGGAAAATGGGGTGATGGAATGTATGTATGTATTTTTTTTCATATATACCGAACATAGGGTAATAGAGTCGTCAAGATCCTAAACCCACTCTGGAAAACGGAATCTAGAAATTCGCCTTGCACATGATTTAATAAAAAGTATTACATTTTTTATTGTGTTTCTGTTTAAACTTATTACAGGACTGATACTATATAATTTATTGTTTATAAAGGCACAAAGCAGGAGATACGCCACGTTAAAATTTCATTTACATTAGAAGTAGTATTTTCTTAAAACCGAAAAAGTCTTCTAGAGCGGATTTTGCATCTTGACGACTCGCTTGAAAAGAAAAAAAAACCTCACCATTTTATAAAAAAACACGAAATCTGATGCCTACAATAAAATTCGGTGGATTGGTTGAACAGGAAAAAGAGGTAATAGATCGGCCAGGAATGGGATAGATGTGCATTCAGTTTTTGTTGGTTCCCCATTGTCGGTTTTAAACGGGTCCACGGAAGTTTGCTACATTTCAGACGCATAATTAAAATAGAGAATGACATCATTCAATTTACAATTCACATTATTTACAATACCAAATACTAATAATTTTCCTTATTACAAAACAAGGAACATAACTCGGTCTGGGAATCCACAGCTGGCAAACATGTGGTTACAGATTTGTCGATGTTATGCCCAGTAGCAGAGGTACCCAACATTGAATACAAATAACCGTTTAATTTTAATTAATTTCACATAGTTTTCACTTCCTGTCCTGCCGAGAAATTTCTTTATCTGAGAATTCTTAATTTCTAGTCAACTCAACTCTTAATTTCTAGTCAGTAATATAACATACGTGTTTCATTCCCGATTTTTTTCCTTTCCTCTCCACCATTCCTTCCTTTTCCTTGGATTGATGATATTTCATTTTATATGAAAAAGAATGTTCGGGTGATTGTATTGTCCATCTTTGTGGGGTTTGTTGGCATATGCTCACGTATGTGTTCATGGATTTCGTGGGGATGGATAGTCATTTGAATGATTTATGCGACCATGTAACTTGCTTCATTTACTTTTGTCTGGTTGGTTGGAAGAGATTGCCGCCTGGCAATAAGCTCGCCAGATTGTATTTGCAATAAAAGTGTTAAATAAATAAATTTAATTTCTACGATTACTAGGTATGTATTAAAAACATTCGAGTATTTTAAAATTATTTAGTTTTTTTTTTATTTCGATACAACATAAACATTTCAATATTTGCAGGCATTACATTTTGTAAAGATTTCTTTAGAAAGATCACAAGTGAAGTTTACGTACATACGAGTATCATATCGGTATGATCCTTTTGGGGTTACCGAAAAAGAGAAATAACCATACTTTTTACATACATACATTTAATTTCCTGTAGTTATCAAGTCAATTTGTAACTCTTTCAGAATTCGATGTATCTGGTATGCGACGATTTTCACCTCTTTCCAAACTTCTCGTGCCTTTTGTACTAGTCATATATATATTTTTGTAAATATTTCATAATTCATTTTTTCTACGTGGCTGAACCATCTCATTGTTTTTTTCTTCATATTTAGCACTGTATCTTCGTTCGAACCATACTGTCCTCATTCTTTAAACTGTCATGCGTTGTCTTTCCACATATTCTACTCAACGCTTTCAGTTATGCCGTAATTATCTTAAATATTGAATAAGTAATTATTTCTAGTTGGCCAAATCACTTAAAAATGGAACATTTATGGTTTGGTAAAGTATAAATAACAATCAAAAGAAACTAATATTTGTTACAATAGTTTACACCCTTCCATGAAGAGGCTTTTTATGTACTTTCTTGAATGGTCTGTTCTCTCTGCCCACCCGAAAGAGAAACGGCATGATAGTATGATTGTTAACGATAAAAATGGAGACAAACGCCGAATGATTAGAATCTTTGGGCGTTTGTCTCCATTCTTATCGTTAAAGCAACCAGGGTTAAGCAAATAAGGTTTTAAGGATGACTATATAGAAAAAATATTTAACCAACACCATATATTGTTCAAGTTTTTATGAATTATTCAACGAGTGTAACCATCAATATTTTTTATATAAAATCTCAAGTCCATAAAATATACTCGTACCTATATGTAAATTTTGCTTAAAAAATAACTCATAACTCCATAAAATACGTCTGTATGAGTTATTTGAGTTATTAAATAACTACGTGATAAATAATAAATAAATTGATAATGCAATTTTTTTAAATTTTAGACATTCAATATACGTAGCATACTATATAAATATTGTAGCATTCCACCAAGAAAAAAGTATTGAAAAAGGAGGAAAACTAATTGTGTTACTTAATTTTATCTACATAATATTTTCTATCAAGAATTCCAATATACGAGTACATTAGAGTGAACCAAATTTATTATCAAATCTAACTTTGTCCATAAATGACTTGAACACAAAGAAAATCTTTGTTTCTTTGACATCCAACATCTTTGCTCTATTAAATTTTGTCATTTTTTGTTAAACTTAACCAAGAATTCAGAAAGGCCATGAAAAGGAGCCGAGAGGGAATTAGCACATGTTTTAACATGTGTTGAACATTTTGGATGCACATGGGTAAAGAATTTCTGGGGTAGGATTTCTCAAATCATGGCAGAGGCATATCTAAGAACCGCTGCTCCCAAATGTGCAATGTGTACGATGCACTAGTGCGAGACAACTATGAGCTCGGGCGGCTACAAACCCCTTTCAGGTAATTTTATACATCACGCCGTTTCCTTGACGGGGTAGCCAGAGAGATGGACCGTAAGACCTATCGCGATACACATTTTTCATATCTTTCCTATACTTTCTCACACAACTTCTATGAGGTGTACGGATGCGATTTCTCAAACGTTTAAAACAGCATTAACTTTATCAATCACGCCTTCCACTCACATTTGCACTGTATATTTGTGTTTTAGTCTTTTCATATCTTTCCAAAACACTTTCTCACACAGCTTCTGTGAGGTGTACGAATGCGATTTCTCAAACTTTTAAAACAGCATTAACTTGATCGATCACGTCTTCCACTCACATTTGCACCGTATATTTGTGTTTTAGTCTTTTCATATCTTTCCAAAACACTTTCTCACACAGCTTCTGTGAGGTGTACGGATGCGATTTCTCAAACTTTTAAAACAGCATTAACTTGATCGATCACGTCTTCCACTCACATTTGCACCGTATATTTGTGTTTTAGTCTTTTCATATCTTTCCAAAACACTTTCTCACACAGCTTCTGTGAGGTGTACGGATGCGATTTCTCAAACGTTTAAAACAGCATTAACTTTATCGATCACGTCTTCCACTCACATTTGCACCGTATATTTGTGTTTTAGTCTTTTCATATCTTTCCAAAACACTTTCTCACACAGCTTCTGTGAGGTGTACGGATGCGATTTCTCAAACTTTTAAAACAGCATTAACTTTATCGATCACGCCTTCCACTCACATTTGCACTGTAGTGTTTTAGTATTTTTTCATTTAATCGATATTCATGCTCAAACCATCTCAGAATGCTCTTCTTAATCTTATTAATACGTAACACAAGTCAAGTTCAAATTCATCCCTAATCTTTTTATTCTAAATTCTCTCATATACTCGTATTATTATCCGATGTATTCTTCGCAGGCACACATTTCTACAGCATTTAATCGGTTATTTTCAATGTCTACGTCCACGTTATACGAGTAACATACGATTAACGAGTAACATACTCGTATCATGGTAGATGATAGTCCACAATTGAATTTTAGTACCAGCTTTAATTGTTATGATCACTTAAAATATTATTTCTTACAAATGAGGAGAAAATATTAACTCTTGAGTGGAATGAAAATAACACTTTTTAGTAAATAATGTATTCCTACAATTCAGTCATCTCGTAATGCATCAAAGATATACGAGCATTTCAACTTCAGGATCCTGGCTTGGCTCTCATTACGAGGTGAAAGTGATGGAGGCGAAGCCTTTGTGAGTATTTCAACTTCAGGACCCTGGCTTGGCTCTCATTACGAGGTGAAAGTGATGGAGGCGAAGCCTTTGTGAGTATTTCAACTTCAGGACCCTGGCTTGGCTCTCATTACGAGGTGAAAGTGATGGAGGCGAAGCCTTTGCGAGTATTTCAACTTTAGGACCCTGGCTTGACTCTCATTACGAGGTGAAAGTGATGGAGACGAAGCATTTGACTTGTCTGCATATTTATATTGTTTTTTCACGAATGAAGAAAGACCAACAAAACAGATAGATGTGTGTAGTGCAAATGTGAGTAGAAGGCGTGTGAGTGGAAGACCAAGGAAAGTATGCTGGATTAAGTGAACGATATTCCGAAAAAAGGAAACATAAAGTCAGAGAAATCGTAGAAATTGTACGAGAAGATTTATGGATGGGGAAGAGGCTAAAGATGTGTATCGACAAAGGAAAGTCTGGCGTTATGTCCCATCTGCCTATCCTGACCGACATATAGCGTAATGGTATGTGTGATTTTTAATGCTTTGTGAGGTATTTTATAAATAAAATTTGTTGTCTTTTTGTAAAATCTCTCAATAATTGTATTAAATTTCGTGAAAGAGGAGTTTAAGAGGAGATTAAAATTGTATTGTAATCTGGACTGGAACCATAAATTGAATCGAAAATATTGATCTAAAGATGTTCAGCAAGATACAGACTTATTTATGGGATCCATGACACATGATATCTAATTTGCAATATCACATTTCAGATTATTATGGATTTCTTATCTACGAGTATATATATATAGTGTAACAATACAACTAAGGTCCAAAATTTACTTTCCACTCCAGCGAAGATTATTCGTCGACAGTTTCTGGTGGGCTTTTCCCTTCTTTTGAAAGAAATTTGATAACAGCGCGTATTCAATTTTTAACATTTCGAAATATAACAAAATATTACGTCTTCTGTCGGCTGGCTCTAGTGGGCATAAAATTAGGGTCGATGTATCACATTTTACAATAATTGTAACATCATCTGACCATTCGGTAGACGTGGCCACCGCGGTGCGGTCCGTGTGATCTGTCCATACTAATTCGAGAAAGCTTATCCCAATTCAATATTTTATTGTAGTAAATTTACAAAGTTGCTAAAAAATTGTAAAAAATACACTTGTCTGTAGTCGCTCATCCTAACAATATATTTTTTAAAGCAACTGCGAGTGTTTTCTTCTCTAAAACACTTCCATCAGCAATTATCAAGTATGAATTATTATTCAATATTTTCGTTGGTCGCGATAAAAAGTAGCCCAGAAGCATTGTTTAGATAGCAGAGTCAAATCTTAGCACACAAAGTTCTCAGATGACCAAGTTGTTGGTAAATGCAGTGATATTTTTTTTGAAGATGTATCGAAAGAATTGAGATTTTAATAACAGTATAAAAATCTCATACGATAACAGTGTTGTATTACTTTTGGGCGAGTAAAATAAATCAAAGTACGAGTATAACGAAAAAACATACAAAAATAATTTAATACCAAAACATCGACTCTTGCGCTATTAGGCACTGAAGACTTAACTAAACATTAGCGCATATTTTTATAAATTTTAATATTACTCTTGGTATTTTGAATACCGAAGAGGAAATGCGTTTTCAGGTTCATGAAATTTTATTCTCATCGAGTTTGAGTTAAAACTTTAGTTCAGGTAAAACTGACGAATTTAATAACAAAAAAATCTTGAATATTTAGAAAACGTATGCATATAAACAAGCCATAAAAACATACTTGTACATACTCGTATATACCACCACGCTGTCTCCTTATCGGGGTAGGCAAAAAGGAGAGAGCTTCAGACTTCCTATCGCGATTCACATATTTTGCCTCTTCTACATCGATACAGCTTCTACAATTTCTCTGACTTTAACATGTCCTTCTTTCAAAACATCACACACTTGATTCAACCATACTTTCCACGCTTTTCACTCACATTTGTACTGTATGTTTGTTTTATAATTCTTTCTTCATTTATTCGTTCCATGTGCTCAAACCATCTCAGATTACTCTTCTTCATCGTACTCAACACTCAACACATCGGCCTTTTGTTCACACTCATCCCTAATCACTTCATTCCGTATTCTGTCAAACTTGTCTTCATTGAAATTGTTTGATTCAGATTGATATGAAATTAAAAGTGTAGGATTCTAAGAATATAGACAATGCCAGCGTAGCGGATTCGAGTACCGCTGGTACCCATTTCTTTCGAATGTGTTATTTTCTAGTTTTCACTTAAAGCCTCTAATATTATTCCTGTTGGCTGGAAACAAATGGCCATAAATAACGAAAGTGTTATAACATACAGTACACTATAAAAACAAAGCATATTTATATTGTATATTTATGTAAAATGAATCCATTCCCCTAACTCTAGCACATTCCGATCTTATTCACGTTCTACGAGATATTTCTTTATTTCTGTGCAACATATCATATAATATTTGAATATCACTGTTTTTATGTGTTGAAATAAAACAAAACTAACTATTAAAATGAATAATTATATACGTGTTGCGTACTTTTCTGGACTTATTGATCAATAATATATTATACGTTATACACCATATATTCTTACCCGTTGGATGAGCATAAAATGATAAATTTCTAACTTTTCTTTATCGCATACTCGTATCTTTACATACTCATACATACGTTCTAGCTTGTCAAGTTACGATAAAACATACATATCATCGTGCATCGTAAGACGTGGGCGAGAGAATAGATCTCCACATTTTTCTACTAAGACACTAATTTCGGTTCCTCTACAGTCATACACTATTCTATTATTCGTTCATGCATTTATTTCACTTAATCCCGCCACTGTTCCTCGTCTTATTTCTTTCACGCATGTTCTTCTGACTTGTAAGCACAAATGTGCTTAATAATTCTTTCGTCAATCGAAAATTAAAATAAAACGTAAACTAAGACGAACGTCTAAAATTACTTGTGAAAAATATAAATTTTTATAAAAATCGAAAAATATCGTCATGCAAGTGAAAATTAAATCAACAGTATATGAAGAAATAGAAAGTTTTTTTATGTGTTTTGAATTTGCATAATAAAGTATATGTTACCAAAAAACTTTAGTTCGTATAGTATCATCTCATAACAATTAATACCACATATAAAAAGGCTTTATAAATATATATTTTATAATTCACATACCTGTCCTTGGATAACATTAATATTATCATCATTTTCAGCGTTGGCCCCGACCAGCTTGCAATAAAGTTCAGGTTCTTCGTCTCCACAAGTTGCGGTAGCTACAATTAATCTACCCTCTGCTAAATTGAAATAAGGCGGCGTCAGTATCTCGGCATGGGCGGCTTGGAGCCACACCACCACTAGAACGCTCAGCAGTCCTATAGTCGGGAGCACACGGTTGTTCCCCTTCACGGCCCTGTGCGCCGACATGCTTACGATTTAAGCGCCGACGATATACTGTCGTCCGACTTGACTCGCAACGTACCCGATCGCGACGGGGGGTTTACACATGTTTCGCTTGTGGACGCTTCCGGCCGCATCGTTTTTGAAAGATTTTTTATCTCAGAAAGATAGACCTTAATTAATAGACTCAACCCATTGGTGAAGATAAAACTAAAATCTAAAATGTAGTTTTAATTATTAAATCATTCCAATACTATATCGTATAAAATAATGTCATATTTTTATCGGAACGGTTACTCCCGCAGCGTTTTTGAAATATTTTTTATTATATTTCGATATATCGTAATATACTCTATCCACTGGTGATAATAATACTGAAGCCTTTACTCTAGTTTGGACTATTTAATCATTCCAAAGCTATATCGTATGAAATAACGTCCTATTTTTCTTCGGAACGGTTGCTGCCGCAGCGTTCTTTAAATATTTTTTGTCTTAAAAAGATAGATCATAATATACTGTATCCATTGGTGATAATAATACTGAAACCTAAACTCTAGTTTGGACCATTAAATCATTCCAATACTATATCGTATAAAATAACGTCATATTTTTTTCAGAACGGTTGCTCCCGCAGCATTATTGATATACGAGTATTTTTACTATAGTTCGATAGATCGTAATATACTCTATCCACTGGTGATAATAATACTGAAACCTGTACTATAGTTTGGACTATTTAATCATTCCAATGCTATATTATTTATTTATTTAACACTTTTATTGCCAATACAATCTGGCGGGCTTCTTGCCAGGCGGCCATCTCTTCCAACCAACGAGACAAAAGTAAATGAAGCAAGTTACATGGTCGCATAAATCATTCAAATGACTATCCATCCCCACGAAATCTATAAACACATACGTGAGCATATGTCCACGAGCCCCATAAAGAGGGACAATCACCCGAACATTATGATTTTTTTTTTTTTTAACCTGGCGAGTTTATTGCCATGTGGCCATCTCTTCCAACCAACCAGAAAGAAGTTTTATAGGCCCTAAGTATTAACCAGACTGGAATCCTATTTAAAAAAAATCTGGGTTCCAGCGGGGATCGAACCCGCAACCTCCGGATCGGCAGACAACTGTCTTACCACCAGGCCACGGAGGTCGTCTTTTTCATATAAAGTGAGATATAAGAAAGGGATGGTGGAGAGGAAAAGAAAAGAAAAATCAGGAATGAAACACGTTATTTTACTAGAAATTAAGAGTTTTTTCAGTCGCTTCTTAAAGCATGCCAAGGACGGAGCGAGTCTTATATTGGTTTCTAACTGATTCCAGAGTCTCACTGCATGGACAGTAAAGGACGACGTAAAAAAGAGGAGCGGTGAACTGGAAAGGTCAATAAACAATATCTTTTTGAGCATAGCGCTAATCCATGATTGGAAAGACGCTGAAAATTTTCGGCGACATAAGAGGGGGGCGCGACAGTTAAGGATATTATACAATAGATATGGTATGTGAATTTGGCGTCCATTTCTAACATTCAACCAGTTCAATGCCTTCTGATATGAAGTTATATGGTCGTACTTTCGTGGGTTGAAAATAAATCTTAGACACACATTTTAAGGACGCTGTAATTTGTCCAGCTGTTCCTCTGTAACATACGTCCGCATAGTCCAGAATCGGAAAGAGCAGAGATTGTACAAGTCAAATTTTAGTAGGCAGAAATCTTTGCAACACTTTAAGGGAATGAAGGCTGAAGAAGCTCCTTCGGCTTACCTCATTTATTTGATCTCGCCATGAGGGAGCGTTATCTATTAGCACTCCTAGGTTTTTAACAGTTTTATGTAATGGTATGATAGAGCCATCAAGTAATATTGGAGGAAGTAAGTCAGTGTTGAATTTACCGAGAAGCTGAGGACTGCCAATGAGGATCGCTTGAGACTTCGTAGGATTTATGAGTAAGCCATGCTCCCCAGTCCACTCAGAGATCAATTGAAGGTCCGCATTTAAATCATTCAAAGCCATGTGAAAGAAATTTGGGTCAAAATGAATATATATCTGCAGGTCATCCGCATACAGATGATAAGAACACTTAAGAGATGATGTTATTGGGTTGATGAATATAGAAAAAAGGAGTGGAGAAAGAATTCCACCTTGGGGAACACCTGCAGAGAGATCAGTCTATTCGGGTATACTCTCTTGGTATTTACAAGATTGTTGTCTTCCTTTTAAATAGCTCGAAAACCAGACAATGACCGACTCAGAGAATCGTAATGAACGCATTTGAGCCATAAGCAGATCAAAGTCAACAGTATTTAATGCATTGCTAAAATCCAATAGACATAACTAGACATAACAATGTCAGCTGCTTAAAGCTTATTCCATGTCTCACATCATCCGTAATCTTGACCAGTGCAGTTGTGGTACTATGCCCCGGACGAAATCCTGACTGCAACGGATTAAACAATTCAAATTGATTAAGGTGGGAGTCAATTTGTATGTGAACAATGTTTTCAATAATTTTAGATAATGCGGGCAGGATAGATATGGGACTAAAATCTTTATATGACGTGGGTGAGCCCATTTTAGATAATGCGGGCAGGATAGATATGGGACTAAAATCTTTATATGACGTGGGTGAGCCCATTTTAGATAATGCGGGCAGGATAGATATGGGACTAAAATCTTTATATGACGTGGGTGAGCCCATTTTAGATAATGCGGGCAGGATAGATATGGGACTAAAATCTTTATATGACGTGGGTGAGCCCATTTTAGATAATGCGGGCAGGATAGATATGGGACTAAAATCTTTATATGACGTGGGTGAGCCCATTTTAGATAATGCGGGCAGGATAGATATGGGACTAAAATCTTTATATGACGTGGGTGAGCCCATTTTCGGGATCGGAATAATTAGAGCCTTCTTGCACACACTAGGAAAGCTGCTAGTTGACAAAGAAAAATTAATTATATGTGTTATGATAGGAAGAATACCATCGACAATCAAGGAGATTAAAACAACCAAAATATTGTCGTCACCCATCGCTTTTGAGGATATAGTCAAAAGAATACGACGAACCTCACTTACATCAACATCCAAAACGTGGAGCTCAGGAACATTGGGTCGAGGCAATACAAGGTTTTTTCGGAGAGTGTTCCCCTTAGTGTTGGTGTTTAAACTGAGTGATGGTGTTGCAAAATGTATGTTAAAATTATTAACGTCTAATGTGAAGTTACCTAAGTTGTCCGAGGATTTAACACCCATAGAGTTCAGGATTTTCCACCTTTTTGCAGGCTGACAGTTTTGAAGGGTGGCAAAAAAGTGTTTTCTTTTTGCATTCCGACATAGTTGTGTACATTTATTGCAAAGTTGTCTTAAAATCTCCCGTAGTTGATCATTGGGATTAGACTTGAAGTTTTTTTTCACTCTGTCACGTCTTGCCATGTTTTTTTTAATGTCATCAGTCAGCCATGGGGCAGGTCTATCTTTAAGTTAGTCAGATTAAGTGGAGCGTGTTTGTCACAAAGCTCCAGAAAAAACGTGTTGAATAGATTAATTTTACTATCTATAGTATTCAATCATTCGATGGTCGCCCAGTCAACTTCGCTTGCATCGGAAAATAAGGCGTTCAAAGCTTCTCAGGAATTTTCTCTCTTTTGAGAGTTTCGGAGCGTGGATGATCAGTGAGACATATATCAGATCATGATGCAAGAAGCCTGGGGCATCAATTTGTCCATGAGTCCAAACTCCAGAGGGATTTGAGGTAATGATTATGAAATAAAATAACGTCATATTTTTCTTCGGAATGGTTGCTGCCGTAGCGTTCTTTAAACATTTTTTATCTTAGAAAGATAGATCATAATATACTGTATCCGTTGGTGATAATAATACTGAAACCTAAACTCTAGTTTGGACAATTAAATCATTCCAATACTATATCGAATAAAATAACTTCATATTTTTTTCAAAACGGTTGCTGCCACAGTGTTCATGAACGATTTTTTTACTACAGTTCGATAGATCATAATATATTCTATCCATTGGTGCTAATAATACTGAAACCTAAACTCTAGTTTGGACTCTTAAATCATTCCAATGCTATATCGTATAAAATGTCATATTTTTTTACTACAGTTCGATAGATCATAATATATAATATTCTATCCATTGGTGCTAATAATACTGAAACCTAAACTCTAGTTTGGACTCTTAAATCATTCCAATGCTATATCGTATAAAATGTCATATTTTTTTCAGATGGTTGCTGCCACAGCGTTCTTGAAAGATTTTTTATGTTAGAAAGATAGATCATAATACTATATACTGTACCCATTGGGGATGAAAATACTGAAACCTAAACTCTAGTTTGAACTATTATATCATTCCAATGTTATATCATATCAAATAATGTCATATTCTTTCTTTGGAACTGTTGCTGTCACAGCGTTCATGAAAGATTTTAGTATGGTTTCGATACATCATAATATACTCGATCCATTGGTGCTGATAATACTGAAATTTAAACCCTTGTTTGCACTATTAAATCATTCTAATGCTATATCTTATCCAATAATGTCATATTTTTTGTCAGAACAGTTATTGCCGCAGCTTTCTCGCAAGATTTCTTTTTAATTCAATCCAAAGATATAACAGAAATTTTAACTCTTTTTTGGACTATTTAATCATTCTAATCTTTTATCGTGTCAATTAGCTTCATATTTTGTTTCTGAACGATTGTTGTCACAATGTTCTTGAAAATTGTATTGTTCTGAGACAGTTTAAGAAATACCTAAGAGTTCTTAAATGATATGTTTTTGTATTTGTAGACTATCTATTGGGGAAGATACATCTGAAACCTAAAGTTTGAACTGTTAAATCATTCGAATCCTGATCCGTACCAAATAATGTTTTGTTTTGGTTAGGAACAATTCCCATTGTAGTATTTCTGAAAGATTTTTGTGTCTTAAATTCTAGTTTACACTATTAAAAACTCACAATGGCAGAATATCAATAATGAAAAACTTGAAAATGGGAATGGCCCCTGGAGTTGGTGGCATTATAGTTGAACAAATAAAGCTTTTACACCCTAAAAAACTATATAACTACCAGGCTACTATATAACTACTGTATATGCTCCGGTCAAATTCATAAAATGTGGAGGAAAGCCCATGTGGCTTAAACCTGATAAGGAACACGAGGTAAAAAAAATCAACTTTTATGACTGCCCTGTATTTTTTAAACCGTTTGAAAGAATACACTCCTGAATCGCATAATGCCAACTGTGGGCGAAAATAATACACTGATCAAATAGAATTTAGACTGGGCATAACGTGCATGAGTCAGGTTCTAAACCTTACCATATACATAGAAAACGACTTTGGGAAAAATAAAATAACGGAGGTAACTTTCGTTGAACTCTCGGCCGTATTTGATGCAGTGAACACCCGATTACTCCTACCAAAGATATACGACAAAACAAACAATACCAGTTTTACTTGGAGCTCCTCCAGGACCAAATTTTTTTATTCCCCTGCAGAACAAAAGAAGCAGATGGAGATACAAAAAAACCGACTTCCTTAAGGAAGTGTTTTATCAGTGTTCTTTATTATTTATACAAACGACCAGCCATCACAAGTTAACGATAAGCACTTAAGCTGAAACTTGCTGGAATCGAGGATGAAAAATTTGAAGTTGAGAAACAGATGCAGCTAGCATTAAAAGTTTCTCCAATAACCACCTAAAAGTCAACCCACTTTTGCAATACCAATCAGAAAGTCCCCATCAGAAATAATCTCCTGCGTAAACTAACTAGGTCAACTTGGAACAACTAAACATCTTTTGAGCCTCATGGTCGACTCTTTGTTACTCATTTACGGAGCATGTTTACCCATGCAAAACAGATAGATATTGCATCAAACATGTATAAATACTAGATGTTTCAGATCAATCCCAATGGAAAAGATTGACATATTTGCTGGGTTACCAAAATATATGCCACAATATTACATGCAGGAATAAGAAATACAAATAGCTTAATGATCCTAAAACCTTATGCATGGCCAAATACCAACATAACAAAGGCTAAGGTCGTGCAGGAGTTTTATGATCAACTATAAGCCCCTTAAAGGGTCTGGAATGTTAGTGTGTTGATTCCTGGAGGTAGAACCGAAACCTTGAGAACATGAATGCAGCCGTTGGAGGGCCTACTGTTGGGATATCACCTACCATGGACACTTATATACACCCATGTGGCTAGATCAAAAGAGAATCTCCTCATATAGAGGGAAAGGGCAGAGGATCCACCATTATGCATCGTGGTGACAATCAATCAATGTACCTGATGATTAGCCCACTCTGCCCGATCAACTGCTTGGAAGAATGAAAGCCCTAATGCAATCGCAGTTTCTGGTCTTGTCATCTCTAAAATACAGCTAAAATTGATGATGTTGATATTTACATATTTATCTATTTTTTTACTGTCATCTGTATTCAGAGAGCACAAAGTTGTTTTTATAGTTTTGATTTACCTTTCTTTTAATACAAAAAATTTGCTATTGTTTTTATTGACGCTTGAATTTATTTGATTTTTATTCGCTTAATCAAACATTTTGTTTACCTAATTCATCAATCAACAATTCCCGGGACTAACCAACAGATGGCACCTCTAATACCAAATCCATGCCATTCTTAGTTATTACCAGCCTTTAGAAGTTACATGTCAAACTTGCATGACATTCCGACATTGTGTCATTGAGTTACAGTGGTTATAGTGACGTTACTTTTGCTATTTTCAAAACAATGGAAAAAACCTAATTTCGTGTGTTGATAAAACATTGCTTTTTAAGGGGAAAAAATGCCGTTCAAACTCAGCGATGGCTCGAAAAGTGTTATCCGGGCTCTGCTCCGTCGAAAACAACCATTTGTCGGTGGTATGCTCATTTCAAACGCAGTCATACAGACACAAATGAGGCTGTTACACCAGAAAACATAAAAAAAAACCCTCAAAATCGTGATGGAAAATCGCAAAGTAAAGTTGCGTGAAATAGCTGACATCCTGAAGATATCATTTGGTAGTGTTTACACTATTTTGCATGAACCTTTGGTCATGAAAAAGCTTTTTTCGAAATGGGTGCCGCTTTTGCTCACAATGGAACAGAAACAACAACGCATCGATGATTCAGAGCGCTGTTTGACACTGTTTCCGCAAAATAAACAGGAGTTTTTGCATCGGTATGTGACAATGGATGAGTGGAGAGCAGCCAGTGAATGTCGTCTGAAGCGACCAAAAATTCAACAGTCGGCCGGGAAGGTTATGGCCTCCGTATTTTTATTTTGGGATGCGCACGGTATAATATTCATCGATCACCTTGAAAAGGGAAAAACCATCAATAGCGAATATTACATAGCGTTATTGAAGCGTTTGAAGGCAGAAATTGCAAAAAAACGGCCCCATATGAAGAAGAAAAAAGTTCTCTTTCATCAGGACAATACACCGTGTCACAAGTCGATGGTAACGATGGCCAAATTGCATGAGTTGAACTTCGAATTGCTTCCGCACCCACCGTATTCTCCTATTTGGCCCCCAGCGACTATTGGCTGTTCGCAGAACTCAAAAAGATGCTCCAGGGAAAGAGATTTGGCTCCAATGAAGAAGTGATTGCCGAAACTAACGCCTATTTTGAAACCAAAGATAAATCGTTCTACACGGCTGGCATAGAAAAGTTAGGAAAATGTTGGAATGAATGTATCGCTCTTGAAGGAGACTATGTTGATGAATAAAGAAGAATTTTGGCAAACAAATGTTGTTTTAGTAGTTAGTCCCGGGACTTATTGATCGATGTGTTATACTCGTAAGCTTCATTTCTCTTCTTTAGTAATTTTTTTAACCTGATTTTTTTTTTTAACTTATAATTATTTATTTTTCAGCCTGCACTTTATTATATATTTGTTTCCAATTACTATATTGTGTGGGAGCCATTGATATATCTTTTTGTTACCTTTTGCTTTTCCGATCCCATTTGAGGTATTGGTTATTTGATCACGAAACCTCTTTTTGAGTTCACGAGCCGGCCGACCCTCACTTGAACTTTTTCCTTTCAACTTTGACTGTGTTTTGGTGCGATCTTAACTCGGAAGGAACGGTTCCATTCCTTTTTGGTTCAGAATATCGCAGAAGGAAGGGGCGCGAAAGTCCAAAAGATATATAAGCAGCCCTAAAAATCATGCGTTCAAACTAATTGCCAAGGGTCATGGTCGGGACCATTGTGGCATACTGGGTGGGGCCAGGCAGAGAAGGAGTTTGTTTGCTGTGCCTACTCAGAGGTCTTCATCCTCAGTGTCATCGCAGGCTTCTGTTAGTTGATATACACGGGTTGGTGGGTTAGGGGAGACCCTGGTTGACCATGTCCCGGTGCTCTTGAATGCAATCGCGGATATCTTCAACTCGGAGGATCTTAGGATAACCAAAGAACAGCAGAGAGAGTTTGGAAGGTTATTAAGGAACATGGTTGCCTTACGTGGCAGTGCTGTCATTGCCTTGAGAAAAATACATTTACTAAAGGGAATTTCGGCCAAGATGAGAGATCATTGAGAGGTTAGCGATGAGGTTCGACAACTTAGCAAAAGAGTTGGATGTGGGTCCCCCTCAGGCACTGTGCGGTGTTAACTTTCCGCCTCTTCCGGCTCGCGCTCTTGTCATATTTTGAAACATATATGTATCATAATTGTTAAAAAAAAATTTGATAAGTAAATAGGTTATCTTTTGTTTTATAAATGTTACTGTCATATATAAAGGACACTTAAATGCCGTTTATTTTTGCCAATAAATAAAAACTTGAAAGGTATCAACATAATGATACACATTAAGAAATGCTCATTTATAAAGATAAAGGTTCATAAAAGAGGAAAAAGTACTAATCAAACACATATTATTTAATATACTTTAATATATTTAAACAAAAGTTTACATTACAATAGTGTTTACTCAAATATGAGGAAAAAAACAAAAATTATTCTTTGGTGTTTATTTTTTTTAATATAAATTTAAACAAACTTGTTTCATTATAAAAAATGTCTTGAATGAATAAAAACTGTTGAATTTGAGCAACACTCAATGATAAAGCAATAATGCCTAACGCTGAGCAATTATTAAAAATTATACGATTTAAAATGAAAAAAAAGTTGGTAACTTGGCAGGGTGTTAAATGATTTTAACCAAACATTACAAATTAATTTCAACTGTATTTCTCAAATTAACAAGTAAGTCCATGAAAGCATGTTTAAAGAAATTATGGAATTTCAAAACAGACAGCCTAATAGTAATGTGAGTGCTGTCCTAAAATCACAGAGACTAGTTCATATGTACAAATTCGTTAATAAATTATAGTTTTCTTATTTTCAATATTTTACAGTTAAACATCATACAAATATTATCAACATTAAAGTTGTCTCTTTTTATATTATAATAAGATTAACAAAAAGGTTAAGGAAAATTAAATAAATAATACTTACAAACTAATTAACAAGCCTAACCATTCCCATAATATAGGTTTTCCAATTTTTGCTCACATATCACAATAAAAATCACATTTCAAATGTTTTGTAAAAAAACATCTAAAACACAATTTTTCAAATTGACTCGAAGTTATTTTACACTAGAGTGCATTCTGTATATGCTCAGTTATTGAATTTGTTAAAAATTCTTATGATATCATAAGAATTTATATCACTCATATATACGAGTGATATAAATGATACAAGTTAAACATTTTGTTTTAAATTTACATATTTCTCTTATCGGTAGCTAGGAATTTGAGTCGATTCAAATTATAGTCGATGTATTAGGTGTTAACATAAGCTGTGTCCGTTTTTTTACAATTTAAAAATGAGCACCAAAAGTAAAACAAAATGATAAATGTTATACGTCATTCGAAAGAAAATTTTCTGCTCTACAAGATATTGTGTTTGCTTTTACGTTACTTATATTATTTTATTTGATTACAAGCCTTCAAAATGGAATGTCAAGTAGACGAAAGTGAGCATTTTCGACACCTCCGTCTGTTCGCGTTCAATCGAGGGAATGAAGCTGTCAAAGCTGCTCGCGATATTTGCGAAGTGTACGGTGAAGATCCTATGAATGAAAGGACAGCTCGTCGATGGTTTTTGCGTTTCACAGACGGTAATTTCGACCTGAAAGACATGGAGCGTTTCGGACGACCAGTGGATTTCAATGAAGATCGCTTAAACCATATTATTCAAGAAGATCCCCTTCAAACATTTTTCATCACCATTTTTTTTTTCATCACCATTTTCAATCCATTTTTCATCACCAGTAATGATGCAGTAAAGGAACCTTTGCTTGTGGCCATGCGTAGCTCGATGACGCGTGAGCAAACCAGCAGAAATTGTCGAATGTTGATTTTTGTTGTTTTCACTCAAAACATGTGGAACCCAACCGCCGAACTTTTGGACTTTTTCCATTGATTTAAGATGGCGGTATACAGTCATGTGACTACAATTCATCTGCTCAGCCAATTCTACGGTGGTTTGAAGGGGATCTTCATGGATAATATGGTTTAAGCGGTCCTCATCGAAGTTCACTGGTCGTCTGGAAAGCTCCATGTCATTCGGGTCGAAATTACCGTCTTTAAAACGCAAAAACCATCGACGAGCTGTCCTTTAATTCATAGCATCTTCACCGTACACTTTGCAAATATCGCGAGAAGCTTTGGCAGTTTTATTTCCTCGATTGAACGCGAACAGAAGGAGGTGTCGAAAATGCTCACTTTCGTCTACTTGACATTCCATTTTGAAGGCTTGTAATCAAATAAAATAATATATGTAACGTAAAAGCAAACACAACATCTCGTAGAGGAGAAAATTTTCTTTCGAATGACGTATAACATTTACCATTTTGTTTTACTTTTGGTGCTCATTTTTAAATTGGAAAAAAATGGAAACAACTTATGTTAACACCCAATACAATACCTTATGTAAAAAACGTCCTGTTTTTTTTATAATTAGTTTTTGGCACATTTGTACACTTTCTGTTGTAACATTAGACTCGAATGATGAACTTTTGAGAGAAAAAGAAGAAGAAAAAACATTGTAAGCAGTCGTGCTATTTCATGTGGTATTATAAATTTGATAATTTTGACTCAAAATGGGAAAAACAATGATATCAGTATGTGTACTATGAATGTGCTCGAGTATTTGCAAAGATTTTCTGTTTGATGTTCATTCACAGATTATATTTTTGATCTACTCAAACAAAAACATTTATCACATTCATGCTTATTTGTATTATTATAAAAAACAATTGTATTATTTTTATATTCCAAAACTAATTACCAGGTAATATAATAAATATCATTAATCAAAGAAAAATCTCTTGCGCTTTTTTTAATATCCCTTTCATAAAACTAATGTGAAGAAAGTATGATGTTTTATTTTCATTAATAAATGTATAATTTAAAAAATATATATAAATATTAATGTATAAATAATAAATATTCAGCATTGTATCAATTACAAGCAATTCCAAATAACTAGGTACTTAATATTGGAATTTATTTAGTGTTTGTGGTTAAGGAGGTTTCACTGAGCTATAAGGCACAATGGTGAAGTAAATATTGATTATAAAAAACACCAGATATTATTTAAGGGTTAGTTCACATGTCATACATTTTTATTAATGGTAGTTGGAACTTGACAATTTTTTCATACTCGTACATGTAGTGCAAGCAAAGAAACAAGAAAAAAAAATGTAAATATCCTTCCTGGTAAAAATTTGAAATGATAACATTCGGCTTTTGAAAATAAACACATATATTTTAGCAGAAAATAGGAAAATCTTGCTAAACAAGAACAATTAGAGTGATGAACAAAGACTTATAGTAAATAATTCCCAAACAATTTGATATTTTATAATAGAATAGTACAAAAATTCTTAATACAAAAGAGCCATACAAGTCAATAATACAGTACGCATTGTTGTACAAAATGAAGCTAAAGTGTATAGTAAAAAGAGTATATACTCGTAGTAAAACGAGAAAGTATTTTGATCGAGGGCTCAAACACTAACACTAGTATTTGTACTCAAAATAATAATATTTTGTTCACTTAAGCACTCTGTTAGAACAATGGGTTTGAGTTACTATTTTAATAACATTAATTTAATTACAATAATATCCAATCTCATTTATTTCTTTCACATTCACATAAAAATATCTTGCAATTCTGAAAATACTCTTTACCAATAATATTTACTTGATATCATATAAAATACTTAACCATATACACATACACAATCTGTCAAATGGGAGAGGTGACTGATTTTATTTTTGTGTAACCACCAGCGACATCTGTAGATGAATAAATGAGTTAACTAGTGACACATTTTGAGTATCTTCCGTAAAAGTTTCAAAGCGCTGGCATCACTGGTGCATTCGTAATGACATAACAATTGACAGTACTTTCTAAGTCTCGGTCGGAAAAGGAACAATGGATCAACATGCCAACGTTTAAATTGGGTATAAGTGCTACAGAAACTTTTGAAATGACTCAAATTGTTTATGGTAGTGAAGCAATGAGTCATAAGAACGTTTTTAAGTTTTATGCAAGATTTCGTGATTGTAGAGAGAGCATTGAAGATGATGCACGGGCTGGATCATCATTGACAGTTCAAATTGAAGAAAATGTTCAAAAAGTGGCTGAAATTCTTCGAAATGATCATTCTGCGTCTATTAGGCTTATCGAGGAGCTCACAGGAATTTTTAAATCCACTGTCCATCTCATTTTAATGGAAAATTTAGGCAAACGAAAGATCTGCACTGACTGACGATCAGAAAGTTTGCAGAGTGGAGCACTGCAGAGACATGAAAAGAGCGGCTGATATGGATCCAGACTTCATGTCAAGCATTGCTACAGGTGATGAAAAATTGATGAAACAAAGTGCCAGAGCTTGGAATGGAAGGGTCCACAATCTCCAAAACCTAAAAAAAGGGCGCATACAGAAGAGCCGAATCAAGACTCTGCTCACCGTTTTCTTTGATTCCAAAGGAATTATCAATAAGGAATTCACGCCAGAAGGTTAAATGGTGAACGCCGATGTGTACTTGGGCGTTTTGAATCGTTTATGAGCCAGGATTTTTCGAGTTCGACCCGAATACCGAGAACATTTGGCATGTTCATTGTTGCGTGACAATGCACAAAAGCAAGATTGTACGCAATTTCTTGGCCAAAAAAAGTATCGATCACTCCCTCGACTTCTGCTATTCCCGAAACTGAAATTAGCGATGAAAGGAAAGCGTTTCGACACAATTTCACACATCCAGAAGGCTTCAACCGCGATTTCAGAGGCAATTCCAAAGAATGAGTTTCAGGAGTGCTTTAGAAATGTTTACAACCGCTTCCAGTATTGTATTGACTCACAAGGAGTGTATTTTGAATAAAAGGTAATGTAAACTAAAAATAAACGTCTTGAATTTCATTTCCCGTCAGTCACCTTTCACACTGGACAGACTGTATATATATTGAATAGAATTTGTAAGTAGTTAATAAATAAAATATGCAATACGAAAATATTTTTGAAAACTTTTCAAATTAATTATAAATTTAATTTGTTGTATTGATCCAAATAAAATATTTAAACATTTCTCATTTAATTAATACACGCAACAGCTCTTCAAAAATAGTAGATTAGGATGCTTTTAGGTGTAAATATGAATTTATATTAGTCAATCTCATTAAAATATACGCTTGTAAAAGTTGATTGAGTTGTTGAGTTGGTTGTATAAAGTTAAGACATTATAACACTGAATAAGAAATACTACAACTTTCATACAACCTAATAATAAAATATTAAAACCTAATAATAAAATATTAAAACCTATAAAATATTTGAACAGATTGCCAAATGGTTTCAAAAAATAATTTCACAGTGTTAAAGCTCACTTTCCTATACTTACATTCATATCTTCATCCAGGTTAAAGCTCATACATTAAATAAATTGTGCCAAATATACTAACAATAAGTAGTTGATTTAAGTAACACATACATGAATAACAAATATATGTATTAGAATGCAAGTTTTTTATATTCTGCCATATTTCAAAAGAAAATTATGACAATGTTACTGAAAATTATTATTTATCATGTAATTTCTTAAAATGAAAGAAAAAGTAAACCATTATGAACTTAACACATTCACTGCGATATGTATTTATAGAATAGTGTAGAGGTACTGAAAAAAATCATATTTTCGAAACCTTAAAATCTTACGGTATTTTCGAAACCTTAAAATCTTACGGAAACCTTAAAATCTTAAAATATTCGGTACCATACAAACAAAGAGAATCGAATGAGGCGCAACGGGCGTCATCAGCGTCTCTACAAAAAATGTGTTGACGCCCCAGGGGCGTCTTTAGCAGCGAACGTGTTAAATGATAGTTATGTTTTAAAACATAATTATCACTTTAATATCTGGTTGATTGGAAGAGATTGCTGCCTGGTAAGACATTTTTTGTTTATTATGTAATCAACAAAAAAATATTTTTTGTGTTTATATTCAAGATTAAACATAAAAAAGCTTAAAAATAACTTTAAATGCCATTAAAAATTAAGAAAAAAAATCAAATTAAAACAATATTTCATCAAAGGTTTTGGCTTTAGCTTTGTGGTACTTCATATTAGAATATTTAACAATAAATTACTTTGTTATTTCACTAATTATATTAATCCCTGTGACACATGTTTGCATCTACTATCTCGAGGCATCATCCCCCTGAAGAGAGTCTCGAGATTGGAGGCAGAAACACGTGAAGCGGAGATTAATATAATTAGCGAAATAGGAAAGCAATTTTTAACCAATAATCATTTGTCGGAGTAGCAAAATAGTGTTATTGAGAAAATACTATTAAATAAGTCACTTAGTATGAATCACATAGTATTTTATTTGTGATTTATACTTGTTTCAATTAAAGTAAGAGACGCTTCAACTGAGAATAGATTTGAATTTTATTATTACAAAATCTATAAACATTTAGTACATGTATCTTTTTTCCAAAATCACTATCATTCTTGTGAAAGAATTAAAAAAAAATAGTATTTGATACCGATAAAGAAGTCAACTTTTGAGCAATTTATGTAGATTAGCGCTAAATCACATGAATGTATCAAAATAAATGTTATATTAACATAAGGTTTCAATTAGATTAAGTATGATTTTTATTGTTTAATATTTGAGCTAGATTTTTTAAACATTTTTTGAAAAGTATCTTAAGGAAATTTTTTATTTCAGTTTAAACTCATAATTGAATTTCAAAATATATATATTATAGAAATTCTATTATCATTACATTTAGTTGGCAAAAAGAATGATTCACAAAGATGAGTGCATTTCACTGAGCGAGTAAGTGAGAAAATCCTTTAATTTTATTTTCTTGTTTGTTTAATAAAAAACAGTATGTGTGTGTGTGTGTGTGTGTAAATAGAGTTTCATTCAAGTACCTAGAAGTATTTTGAACAATCAGTTTAAATGCACCTTAACCACTTAACAGTTGGATTTTTAACACGTGACATAACACAATGACGAACTGTGAACAAATAAATTCTATACGAAAATATATTCGGAGAAAACAAGTTGAAACAAGATTTGCCCAAACGACGCTCGGGAGAAACACTCCCAACAAGTCGAAACAAGATTTACCCGAACAAGGCTCGGGCTCATCAGTATAAAAAGAAACTTCGTGCCCGAGTCCCGTTCGGGCAAAACTGTGAAATGGTTAAGATGAACAAATTTGATATTTCTATTTGCTGAAGCAACGAATAATTGATATATAAAATCATCATTTAACACATTCACTGCGATATGTATTTATAGAATAGTGTAGAGGTACTGAAAAAAATCATATTTTCGAAACCTTAAAATCTTACGGAAACCTTAAAATCTTAAAATATTCGGTACCATACAAATAAAGAGAATCGAATGACACGCAACAGGCGTCACCAGCGTCTCTACAAAAAATGTGTTGACGCCCCAGGGGCGTCTTTAGCAGCGAACGTGTTAAGCAACACCAGTAGATATTTTAGTAAAAATATATTTTTTCGCTTTTTTAAATCTACATTCGATCATTAAATTTGCTGTTAAAAAGCTCAATTTAGAATAAAATACCTATTTTTTTTAATAATTGAATACATTTTATACAAAATTTGACGAGTTTTGAGTAATATAATATTATTTGAATTTTTTTATTGAAACTAAAATGATGATTATTTATAGTTAATTATACTTAAAAGCCAATTGAGTTTGTAACATGATATATTGCTTTTGATACGTACTCATATAATATTTGCGATAAAATTGCCATTCTATCCCTTACTTTATTGAACATTCGTCTTCTTTTTGTAGAACCATCATCATCATCAATGGCACTACAGCCCATTGTGGGCCCCGGCCTCCTCCAGCAGTCGCTGCCATTCCCCCCTATCGGGGTCAGTCCGGCTTCTTTTGCTTTTGGTTTCATAATCGTGTGGTTTGTAGTTCGTTTGTAGAACCATGCAGCTGCCATAATAGAAGAACTGAGGAATGTTGAAATTGTGAAATTGGCCAAGAGATTAATGTCTGCAGAGTCAAAATAAATTGTGAAGATTCGAGCTGAAAAAAAAAAATTTTTAACGAATTTTTTTATTAAAATTATTTATTTTCAATTGTTGAAAAACTTGGAAGCTTTTAGGAGGAATAATTTTTTTCCTTAAATAATTATAAAGGTACCCCAGATATACTTAATGTGACACTAAAGAATAATCCTTTACAAGGACGATGAATCGGAAAACATGTCGATAATTCATAAAACAAAATAATACACCAGATGCAGTTTCAAGTAAATGTTCTATTTCTCGTACGAGTATCTTTCAAATCTTTTGTTGAATCTTATTTCTTTACAAGGACCATGAATCGGAAAACATGTCAATAATTCTTAAAACAAAATAATACACCAGATGCAATTTCAAGTAAATGTTCTATTTCTCGTACGAGTATCTTCCAAATCTTTTGTTGAATCGTATTTCTTTACAAGGACCATGAATCGGAAAACATGTCGATAATTCTTAAAACAAAATAATACACCAGATGCAGTTTCAAGTAAATGTTCTATTTCTCGTACGAGTATCTTTCAAATCTTTTGTTGAATCTTATTTCTTTACAAGGACCATGAATCGGAAAACATGTCGATAATTCTTAAAACAAAATAATACACCAGATGCAGTTTCAAGTAAATGTTCTATTTCTCGTACGAGTATCTTTCAAATCTTTTGTTGAATCTTATTTCTTTACAAGGACCATGAATCGGAAAACATGTCGATAATTCTTAAAACAAAATAATACACCAGATGCAGTTTCAAGTAAATGTTCTATTTCTCGTACGAGTATCTTTCAAATCTTTTGTTGAATCTTATTTCTTTACAAGGACCATGAATCGGAAAAAATGTCAATAATTCTTAAAACAAAATAATACACCAGATGCAATTTCAAGTAAATGTTCTATTTCTCGTACGAGTATCTTCCAAATCTTTTGTTGAATCGTATTTCTTTACAAGGACCATGAATCGGAAAACATGTCGATAATTCTTAAAACAAAATAATACACCAGATGCAGTTTCAAGTAAATGTTCTATTTCTCGTACGAGTATCTTTCAAATCTTTTGTTGAATCTTATTTCTTTACAAGGACCATGAATCGGAAAACATGTCGATAATTCTTAAAACAAAATAATACACCAGATGCAGTTTCAAGTAAATGTTCTATTTCTCGTACGAGTATCTTTCAAATCTTTTGTTGAATCTTATTTCTTTACAAGGACCATGAATCGGAAAAAATGTCAATAATTCTTAAAACAAAATAATACACCAGATGCAATTTCAAGTAAATATTCTATTTCTCGTACGAGTATCTTCCAAATCTTTTGTTGAATCGTATTTCTTTACAAGGACCATGAATCGGAAAACATGTCGATAATTCATAAAACAAAATAATACACCAGATGCAGTTTCAAGTAAATGTTCTATTTCTCGTACGAGTATCTTCCAAATCTTTTGTTGAATCGTATTTCTTTACAAGGACCATGAATCGGAAAACATGTCGATAATTCTTAAAACAAAATAATACACCAGATGCAGTTTCAAGTAAATGTTCTATTTCTCGTACGAGTATCTTTCAAATCTTTTGTTGAATCTTATTTCTTTACAAGGACCATGAATCGGAAAACATGTCGATAATTCTTAAAACAAAATAATACACCAGATGCAGTTTCAAGTAAATGTTCTATTTCTCGTACGAGTATCTTTCAAATCTTTTGTTGAATCTTATTTCTTTACAAGGACCATGAATCGGAAAACATGTCAATAATTCTTAAAACAAAATAATACACCAGATGCAATTTCAAGTAAATGTTCTATTTCTCGTACGAGTATCTTCCAAATCTTTTGTTGAATCGTATTTCTTTACAAGGACCATGAATCGGAAAACATGTCAATAATTCTTAAAACAAAATAATACACCAGATGCAATTTCAAGTAAATGTTCTATTTCTCGTACGAGTATCTTCCAAATCTTTTGTTGAATCGTATTTCTTTACAAGGACCATGAATCGGAAAACATGTCAATAATTCTTAAAACAAAATAATACACCAGATGCAATTTCAAGTAAATGTTCTATTTCTCGTACGAGTATCTTCCAAATCTTTTGTTGAATCGTATTTCTTTACAAGGACCATGAATCGGAAAACATGTCGATAATTCTTAAAACAAAATAATACACCAGATGCAGTTTCAAGTAAATGTTCTATTTCTCGTACGAGTATCTTTCAAATCTTTTGTTGAATTGTATTTCTTTACAAGGACCATGAATCGGAAAACATGTCGATAATTCTTAAAACAAAATAATACACCAGATGCAGTTTCAAGTAAATGTTCTATTTCTAATACGAGTATCTTCCAAATCTTTTGTTGAATCTTATTTCTTGCTAACATATCATTTAAAACAGTTTGTCAAGCAGTTTAATGTTTTTGAATTGAAGCCAGAACAACAACCGAAACTACACTGCTCTTATTTTATCAGACACATAAAATAGTTATTTTATTCTTATCCACAATAATTGAGCTCTGAGATTCTCAACTTTTGGCCAGTATGACTTTTATAAAGCTGTTTTGTAAATGACTTTCACTCCGAGATAAAAAAATTATCATCTCTACATTAATTTAAATGATAAAATTTGAAAAAAAAGGTAAAAAATGTTTATATAATACCCCGTTGTAAACTCTCATCAACTTGATCAACAGTGAGACTCAGTTACATATATTAAACCCCGCATACTTCAACATTCCAGACAGACAAAAAAGTCCATGCCAGAATGTGTCGCACATAATCACCAAAACCACACCACTCTCAAGAGTTGGTAGCTATAGTCAGAGTACATACATTGTTATCGTGTCATGGAAAATGACTTTTATTAAATTTTAATAGTTAATTGGTAACAAATAAATAATTAGTAAGCCAGCACACTTCATTGATGATGTGATTAAAGTAAGGTCCAACTGAATTATAAATTAAACCCAAGAATAAAATTTGTAAGCAAGTATTTTTCACTTTACATGTTACCACTTAATGATTTCCTTGTTTAACAATTTTTTCCCTTAACATGGTAAACCTATTTTATGTTGAAATCTATAAGAATCACATTATATGATATGCTTAAAAGATAGTGAAAGTCTATTTGTAATGCTTTAGCAAGATGAGATAGAAACTGAACCTCTCTTATTTTAAGGGTTCTAAGCATAAGGCTGGTTTCAAAGGGTTTGAATAATTTCAAAAGCTTGAGAGGTTTGTTGAGATTAACAAATATCAAAAATAAAATTTTATTATAAAAGTAAAACTGTTGAGGCTTTTGTCAAGTAAAAATCAATTCATTGAACATTAAGCGAGTCTATAGTAAATACAACAATTTTGAATGTAACATTTTGATAACTTGGAATTATTATTTTTTAGTTTTTCTTTAACTCTTTGAACTCCAGATTTTTTTTTGTATGACATACCAACAACTCCAGGGTATTTTTTTGAAATTTTACTATAAAATGATAGGTTTTAGAAATAATTTATTTAAAAAAAAATTAATAAGGTTTCATGCAATTTTTTTATTCAAACTATTAGATAAATGTTTAAATGAGTTTATTTTGATAAAAAAAATAACAATTCAACATTATTTTTTAGTTTTATAATCTTTCAAAGTATGATATCTGAGGAAACAATCCCCTAAATGCATCCTAGGTTTTCCAGGACAGGTGTCGCAAAACTCATATGTTTCATTTCGTTTGCCCATTTTGCCTCTATTTGAGCAGACCACACAGTCCTTCTTCTTTCCCTTCTGCAAAACATGAAGTTTACCATCTAGTCGTACATCAAAAGTAGAAGTTGATGGCCTACTTCGCAGCTCCCGAAAGTCTCCTACCAACTGATCAACTAAATTCTTGACAAATTTCAAATGAGTTAGTGGTTTTTCATTATTTTTCAATTTTATATTCTTGTAGAGGATGTATGCATTGATTGAGCAAATTTCCATTCCCCAGAAAAAAAGTTTTCTCCACCATTTTAATGACTTCCTGAGAAAACAATATGTGGAAGCATACTGGTCGGCACGGTCTACTCCACCCATAGATTTGGTGTAGTTTCGTACTACATTTGGTTTTTCTGTAACTAATTGAACACCTCCCTTCCCTGTTCTGGAAACAGACGACATGCCAGCAGAATCACCAGTACTCAGCATTGTAATTATTCTTTTATCCTTCCATGCCAAAAGCATTGTTTTTCTTTTTCTTACAGCCAAAACTTTTTTATTGCCAAACTTTGGTTTTTTTATGGTGATCGGAATGCCTTTTCTGTTGGTCTGTATCGTCCCAGTTAAATGACATTTCATCTTCAATAGTGCTTCAGCAAGTGGAAGACTTGTGTAGTACCTGTCTGTAAACAAGTGGTATCCTTGTGCATGGGGTACCTTCTCCAAAATTTTTCTGAACAAGTAGATGGGTATTCTCGAACTCACAGGCAAATCTGGGCTTGGTAAATTCTCTGTAGTAATACTACCGTAATAGGGAAGAATACTGTACACATATGATGTTTCAGAATCCGCCAAAACGTAAATGCGTATTCCCCATTTAGTAGGCTTATTTGGATTGTAAGTGATGAAGCATATTCTTCCTTTGAATTTCACTACTGATTCGTCAACACAGATATTTTTGTTGGGTATGAAATAGTCAGCAAATTTTTTATTTATATATTCTAAAAAATTACTGACTTTCTGAATCCGTGTTCTTAAATCACTATGGCCAGTTTCTTGTGTATTCAAGTGTAACATCCAGAATATTTGATGAAATCGAGATCTCGTGAAAATATTTGCAAAGAATGGGACTCTGGAATTATCTCTAGTAGACCAATATTCTTGCATATTGGCAAGTGGCATTGTTCCCATATTTAAAATGACCCCAATGAATGCCCAAAATTCATCTTTTTGTACATCACGCCAATTTTGCCAAATAGAATTTGCAGTTAGAACTTTTGATTGAAGTTTGACTTTTGCATATGCATTTGTTTCCCGTATTATCTCCGTTACAATTTCTTCCGTGAAAAATAATTTGAAAAATTGACTTGGTTCTTTGATTGTTAAAGGAACATTTGGTCCGACATTCTGAGCTCCGATGTCAAAATTTATAATGTCAGGAGAATCCACCGTATTGGATATATCAATCCATTCATCGTCTTGTGAATCTTGAGCGCTTGTAGTACTTGAAGAACTATCTGATGATAGAAGAGGACCAACTCTGCGTTTTTTATGACCAATGTACTCTGATTCATCACTAGAGGTCTGAATATTGATGTTACTATCACAACTTTCATCACTATATACATTTAAAATAAATTCGTCTTCACTTTCACTCAGTTGCGATTTTTCCATTATTTTAGAGGGTAAAAAAAAAAACTTGTGTAATCTCAACGGTGTAAAAGGGTGCGTACTGATTATTTTTCAACCGAAACACGTCTAAACAGTAGAACAGTT
This sequence comes from Odontocerum albicorne, assembly GCA_949825065.1. Classification (NCBI taxonomy): domain Eukaryota; kingdom Metazoa; phylum Arthropoda; class Insecta; order Trichoptera; family Odontoceridae; genus Odontocerum; species Odontocerum albicorne. Next base: position 37,682,441 of record OX463843.1, on the reverse strand, counting down.
GTTGTGAAACTAATGTAACATGTTTATACCTGCTCCTGGGTGTCCCGAGATGTTTGTTTATGTAAACAATACAACCATAAAAAATGGCGACATATAGTCGCCTCTGGAGTTATTAAAATAATTACCATGGCGACTATATGTCGCCTCTGGAGTTATAAGGGTTAATATTCTTTTTTTCATATCAGCCTTTATCAAATCTAATTTTTAAGGATGTAAATTCTGTTTACATAATTATTTCTATGGACAAACCCTGATCTCACCTGGTACCCATCCCAAATTTTATTCAATTGTTGTGACTGCATGAAGAACAACATAATTTCTGGTATTAAATGTACTCATTAAAATTTAATTATTTTAGTCAGGTTGATGATTAATTAGTATTTTTTAATTGGTATTTAATATGTTGAAATGACATTTTTTTATTTTAGTCAAAACTTGAATATTACAAATTGATTTCTTGTATAGTCAGAATACTAACACATCGATCAATAAGTCGAGGGACTAACTACTATAACAACATTTGTTTGCCAAAATTCTTCTTTATGCATCAACATAGTGTCATTCAAGAGTGATACATTCATTCCAACGCTTTCCTAACTTTTCTATGCCAGCCGTGTAGAATGATATATCTTTGGTTTCAAAATAGGCGTTAGTTTCGGCAATCGCTTCTTCATTGGAGCCAAATCTCTTTCCTGGAGCATCTTTTTGAGGTCTGCGAACAGCCAATAGTCGCTGGGGGCCAAATCTGGAGAATACGGCGAGTGCGGAAGCAATTCGAAGTTCGACTCATGCAATTTGGCCATCGACTTGTGACACGGTGCATTGTCCTGATGAAAGAGAACTTTTTTCTTCTTCATATGGGACCGTTTTTTTGCAATTTCTGCCTTCAAATGCTCCAATAACGCTACGTAATATTAGCTATTGATGGTTTTCCCTTTTCAAGGTGATTGATGAATATTATACCATGCGCATCCCATAATACGGAAGCCGTAACCTTCCCGGCCGACTGTTGAATTTTTGGTCGCTTCAGACGACATTCACCGGCTGCTCTCCACTCAGCTGACTGCCGATTTGATTCCGGAGTATAGTGGTGGATCCAAGTTTCATCCATTGTCACATACCGATGCAAAAACTCCTGTTTATTTTGCGTAAACAGTGCCAAACAGCGCTCTAAATCATCGATGCATTATTTTTTCTGTTCCATTGTGAGCAAAAGCGGCACCCATTTCGAAAAAAGCTTTTTCATGACCAAATGTTCATGCAAAATAGTGTAAACACTACCAAATGATATTTTCAGGATGTTAGCTATTTCACGCAACTTTACTTTGCGATTTTCCATCACGATTTTGAGGGTTTTTTTTTATGTTTTCTGGTGTAACAGCCTCATTTGTGTCTGTACGACTGCGTTTGAAATAAGCATACCACCGACAAATGGTTGTTTTCGACGGAGCAGAGCCCGGATAACACTTTTCGAGCCATCGCTGAGTTTGAACGGCATTTTTTCTCCTTAAAAAACAATGTTTTATCAACACACGAAATTAGGTTTTTTCCATTGTTAGTCCCGGGACTTATTGATCGATGTGTTATTATAAAAATATACTCACTTGCATTTGTGAAAGCAGATATGAACCAAGTAAGCAAAGAAACGGCTTGTGCATTCTTGCTCTTCAAAATCTCATACAAGAAAACGATCTTGCTGCTGGCACTTATAGGAGTACAAAATGGCTGCAAAGGAATTAAAGATTTATATCTTTTATAATACTTCTTAAATAAAATATCTATGATTTATACTTTAAAAATTAAATATTCTTCTCCTCATATGATTGTCCACTTCACACATGGAGTATTAAGTTTAACAGTTAGATCTTCATTTCGCACTATTAGGCAGTTTATGAAGTTCCTCTAGTCCTCTTATGACAGTCCCAACCTTTTGACACTAATTCAGAAATAAAAACTATTATTTATATATTACTTATTTTGTTAATTAGTTTTTAAATCTTATAAAGGAAAAACTGAAAGTCTGAAGGGTTTGAAAAAGTCATAACTTGTTCATTTTCAATATTTTTTTTTTACAGGTTATAGAGCTTTACTACCCCAAGATACTCAGCAGCACCTGCAGTACGCCATTCGATTTCAACATTTAGCCAGAGATAACTTTTTGAACAACTTGATGAGTGATGAGGCGCATTTTCATTTGAACGGGTACATCAACAAATAAAACTGCAGATTGGGTACTGAGAATCCCAGGGAATTATATCAGCATCAATTACATCCCCAAAAATGCACTATTTGGTACGGTGTTATGGCTGAAAGAGTTATCGGCCCCTATTTCTTTGAAAATGAGGAGGGTCAGCCAGAAAGAATCAACGGGACCCTGTATAGGACAATGCTTGAAACTTTTTTACGCCCAGCAGTCGAAAATAATCAGGAGGTATGGTTCCAACAGGATGGAACTACTGCGCACACTGCCAGGGCAGCGATGGCAGTGTGCGCAGTACAGCGATGTACATCCTTCAGCTTTTTTTTTTATGTTTGATGCCGCATGGATGAGATTTTTATATTCTAAAGCAGACAATTCATCCGGTTTATCTTTAATATTGAATCAATTGAAAATCCAATAGATTAGACCTCAAAAATTAATTTCATACAAGAACTTCAAATTTGATCAGAGGTAACCTAGGGTTCCATGGAACACAAATTGGGAACTCCCGCTCTAGGGAAAGTAAATATATCAAATAACTCCAGTATACGGTTTGTAGTCTGTATCACACAATGGAGAGTCAGCGAGCCCCCATTGGTGCATATGGAATGCCGTGAAAGTAACTCTTCTAAATTAAATAAATGATTTAATAATAAAAGTAATACTGAGGTTTTAAGTTATCGAATTTGATTTTTTAGAGTAAAAAAGTTTTTGTCTATCAATATTTAATATTTAATTACTCAATATTTAATTATTCTGAAAGAAGGAAATGTACAAAGTCAGAGAAATTGTAGAACTTGTATGAGGTGTAGGGATGTGGAAGAGGCTAAAGATCTAAAGCATGAAGGTATGTAATATTTAATAACTGTTAAATAAATAAAGTTATTATTGATCATATGAGTATTTTATGGCATTCTACTATTTATTTTTTTCCATATTCTCTTTAAGATTTAATGTCTTACTATCTAAGTACAATATATCCCGAGTATTCACAACTATAAAGTACTTTATATTGTCTTAGGTAAAGCTTTTCCAGGCAAAATAAATCAGCATTTATTTGTGCAATCTTAAAAACTTGTGCAAATTATAATGTGAACTATTATCCCTATTAAAAAAACTTTATGAAATCCGTGTCTTATCGCTTTCCAAATGTTGATAATAAATCCTAACCATCTAATCCAAATACATTTGTATAACAAAGAAAATACAGATCATTTTTTTCTTCAATAGAATGTACCTGGCTCAACATCTGTTGTAGATATTACGATTTTTAGGAATGCGGCTAAAACACAAAATGCAGTTGCAAAACTTTGATATAAAAGCATAAGGTGCATTCAATCTTCCATTTAAAGGTCATAAAATGTCAATGATTTTTTTCATTTCTCAATAAATTGATAAAAGCGTATTTTAGATTTTGATAAAAAAACAAATAAAAACAATACTTACAACAACGAAAACTAGCAAAGAAGATGGTAACAATCCACTCAAAAATCCCAATGCAACACAGAAGTATCCAATGATATATACAATTGTGATTTGTTGGAAAAGGATATTTTTGTACAGTAGGACAAAAAATATCAAAACCAATTCTTGTATGAGTATTATAGGGTATTCCATGTATGAAAGGAGACTATATTCCATACAGTAATTGTACATAAACATTGTTGTGTAGCTGTAAAAAAATATATAACCAATAAATATGGTACAATAGTGATATTATGCTTTAAAAAATGAGTTTATCAAAAAAAATTGTAGAATTTCAAAATAATATTATTTTCAAATACACTATTTAATCCGCATTCATTGCATTCATAGTAATTATTTTCAATTCTCCAAACTTTATTGATTTTTGCCTAGAGTTCTTTTTTTCAAATGTCAGAGATCAGATTATTTTTTATTACGTGATCAATCGAATGTCATAGTCACCTCTATACATTGAGTTGTGGATAGTGATATCCATACATTATTTTTTCTACTTTTTGGTGCTTTTTACATATTCTCTTAAACCATTTTCAAGCAATTGACTTAAATAGACTAAAACAGTATTTCTTAGTATATTACTCAATAATGTAGTGAGTAGCACTCACAGTACAGTGGCTTTTCAAGTATGTTTCTAAAATATTGTTTTTTTATTCATTTAAAATACTTAGTAAAATATATCCTTATCAGGTCTCTTTTCCTTAGTATTTTGTTTCTGTATAATAATCACAATTTTGAGAGAATGGAACAAATAATAGAAACAAAATATCAAATGAGCATACCTGAATAGTTCTAAACCCAGACCAGTTAAATTCATTCCACCAGCTGATTTCATTGAATGCAATGTCATTATCTGTGGCACTTTCAAAATAAGACATGACGCAATTGTAATTAAACTCAAAGCATCAGATATGACTTGGATTACGTAATGTGTCATTGTTGCAAAATTAATAAGATCTGAAAAAAAATAAACAGAAATGAAGTAAATATTAAGTCTTATGTTCCTCAACTGTCTAGATATTTGCCCATTTGCAAATGTTGTGTAACAAAGACGTACACATTTTATCGAGTTCACATGTATCCACGATTTTACCCATCAATATTAATTTTAGGAAGTAATTTTTCTTCAAAGGCTTATATAATATTAGAAAAGAATCTGGGATGAAATAAGAAAAAGAGCATCGAACAGTAGCATAACAATAAGATAGTGCCTTAGTTGCAGTTGCTTGGAAATGTCTGTATGCAAGGACATAGAATACCAGTCTTTAACACAAATATAGCGAGACAGAGGAAAATGGGGAAAACATGTATTAACTCAAGCTTTACCCAAAATGGGTCGTGTCGTCGGACAAGCCGGAGTGGAGGATAAGGTCAAGGGCTGCAATATTTCAACACTGAACCTGAAAAAAGGGATCTAGAGTATGCAATATAATGATTTTATTTTTATTTTGAAAAACCAATAATTTGAAGAACAGTTATTTGACGGTTAAAAAAAATGTACTAAAATTATTACAAAAATAAATATTTGCAAAATGCATAGCAAAAAATAATAAAAGTAAATAATTATTTATAACATAAGCAATAAATAAACCATAGTTATTGAAGCAATTAACTTTAATTACCATGCCAAAAAATAATTCTTATTAATTTATAAATTACTGAATATTACGCTACTTTATAAATAAGGCCATCACAAGTGTTTTCTTTAAATTATTAGATTTTTAAAATTCCTACCTATATGTCATCAGATCACAATCACGGGAGCTAACAAACTACAATGAAATATGCGCAAGCGCAAAAATCGAAATAACTCTTAGTAAAAAAGTATAATCAAATGTTTTGTGTGTTATATTAAGTTCGAGAAATGTTTTTACGTTTTTACAAATAAGATAATACACACTTGATTCGATTGATTATTTTTTGACTGAAGATAAGCAATTATTCATATAGAGCAGCAGCTCTCAAACTATTTATGATGAAGGAAACTTTTTGTAAATGTATGTAAATGATTAAAATGTCAATTGTTCATTTATTTACACGGGTATATAGCATATCAAATAAGAAAATCTATTATGTATTGCTGCATAAAGTAAAAAAAGAGTTTTTTGGTTTGAAAACATAGAATACGAAAGGACTTGCATACATTTTTATGACATATCAAGTCAGATTGTTAGGTTACCTATCATTTTTAACCTTCGGTTGATAGTTATGAAGTTCGCGGAAGCATGCAAGTGATAAGATTGAGAGCTATTCACTTGAATACGTCTTAAGTAAACTGGAATAGGATAATAAAGGCCTGGTGATTGATGGAAAATACCTGAACTATTAAAGCCCGAATGATCTTCAGCGCCAACTGCAAAAATTGCCATAGGTCATTAAATCAGTTGGTTGAAAAATGAATATATCAAAAACCAAATATATGATGAACAGCTTTGCTACCCCAAAACCAATAATCATAAATGGAAAGTCGCTAGAACTTGTCCAGGAATATGTGTATTTGGGCCAACTTATGTCCATTGTAGGTGGCATATTGGAAGAAATAGCACGAAGGACAAAACTAACATGGAGCTCATTTGGACGTTTGAACAACATCTTTAAAAGTAATCTCCCAATATCTTTGAAACGAAAGGTCTACAACCAGTGTATTATCCCAGTACTTACGTATGGCTGCGAGACATAGACGCTCACAGTATACACCACAAAAGCTTCAGACCGCACAAAGGGGCATGGATAGATGCATGTTGGGATATACTAAAAGATACCGTAAGCGAAATACATGTATTCGCAATAAAATAAAGGTAGACGTTATAAAGGTGTACAATAAAATGAAGTGGCAAAGGCCAGAACACGTAGCCAGAATGTCCGACTCTCAATCCGACATCCAAAATAATCCAATGGTACCCTCTTTTTAGAAATTATTTATTAATTAAATGTATGAGTATGAAGCATTGCATAAATTTTGATATATTCAACTCCTAATGTTTTATTTTTGAAAATACTGTGATCAAGAGACAACGTTCCATCGCTCCAGGTAGCTACTTATCAGTGTGGAGGGCAGATTCTCAGTTAGGACCTATTATATTGTCTCTGCCCATCGGTCCCGACCGATTTCCAGCAGTGTCGTGTGGATTTGCATAGATTTTTAGTACGGTGCACGGAAGTCGATTTTAGTTGAAGATTTTTGACTTGTACATGGCCGTTGTTTTTTTGCCTAGTCTCTTTTAGAAGTAAATATGACAGCAAAATTGAGTATTTTGAATAACGTCATCGATATAACGGGCCAACGGTTGTAATTCAGTTATCGACATGTTTACAGATATGAACATCGAATCCTTACAGTGATAAATGTTGCAAAAATTTATACACCGTAATCGTGGGCGTATTTTATCACGAAGTTTTTCGAATTTGACGTGTAAAGAAGGCTTTAAATCAATCGGCCGACCCGCGAAACAACTCAAATTTCTCATGTGTGAGTAAAATTAGTGAGCCGTATTTAGGGCGGAATTACGTGTAAAGCATTAGTACGAGTTAAGTTAGTGTTATGAATGAAGACGCCTTGTTACAACGTTCAAAGGAGGAATTGGAGAACCTGTTCAAGAGATATGCCCGCGGCAGGGAGAATCCTGCCGACATAGATCCGTGGGAAGATCCCACCAGCGACGTGTACAAGTGTGACAGGTATGCTCCATTGACTGTCACCTTTGTTTTGGTAAGAAGTGAGCCATTGCCACACGTTCTGACTTACTTCGACGAACCGCTGTGCGTATTAATGTCTGCAAATTAAACGTTCATGTCATTCCAAATCTTTGACTACTTTTTTCCATTGCGATAGTATCTGGGTAAATGCGAGTAATCCTCGAATGATTGTAAACATACGTTTTTGCTTACAATTTTACTATTTTGTAAATAACGTCTAAATATTTTTCATTTCATATATTCAACTATGTTAAATATTTCACTCATTTATCTTTAAAATATATGAAGTAAATAATCTTTGATTGATTTCTAAAAAAAATGCGTATAGAATCAGAATGGAGCTGTATAGAAGTATTTCTAATTTAAAATACTTCCGATCCGTAAATCCATGTTTTTTTCATAATATATTAGAAAATAAACCAATAAATAGCCTTGAAAATATTTTATTTTTCCTTTTAATAACATTATTAAATATTCTCTAATATGGGCACCACAAACTGGATAAATTTTGAACTATTGTATTTTGATTTATTTTTTGTGCAAATCAAGTGAAAGTTAATCTCCAAATTTAAAATATCTAGAGGTTTCTTTAATATGGCAAATATAATAAAAAAAATTGTAAATCTATACATTCTAGGTATAAATCAAAATGTTGAAATGGGATTTCAAAAAAATATTTAACTGTTGATTTACTATGAAAATCAGAAAATGGTTTGTCTAAGTTATCTATCTATTTATTCAAATAATTATTTGAAATAAAATAAAAGCAGGGTTTCCAACTGTCCTTTTTCCCGAGTGCTGAAAAAAGGATAATTCTTTTTTCAGCACTCTGTCCTTGGTTGGATTGCAAAAGGACACTTTGTGTGCTTTGTTTATACATTTGCAAAACACCAGAACAAATATAGCTTTAAAAATTAGTTCTTAATTTTTATAAATCAATTATATAAATAACTGATATAAATATATAGTGCAAATTTGAAAGGAAGACCAAGGAAAATAAAGTTGAATCAAGTGAATGATATCAAAAGGAGGAAACGTAAAAAGTTTGAGAAATCGTAGAAGGTATATGGATGTGAAGGAGGCTGTGTCGAGATAGGAAAGTCTAGCGCTCTGTCTTCTCTACCAACAGGGAGATGGTGTGATGGTATGTATGTATCTAACTGGAATATGTATCCAAGTATTATGTAATAATGCAATAAAGAACTAAGTTGTGAATAATGAAAATTCATTTTAACACGTATGCATAGAAATAAACAATTTAATGTCGATAGGTATATGATACAAGCAATTATTTTTAAAATTCTTAATTTTTGTAAATTTAATTGTATTAAAGAATTACACATAAATGCAACCCTAAACAAAAGTATACATTTTTATAAACTGAGTTTTAGTCAATAAAATTTTACAGCTTTCATCCTTCTTGTCACATTTACCATACAAGATGGTCGTGCCCTTTTGTCTGGAACATATCGATATCAATTAACCGTCTTAATTTTTCAATGGTATTATTAAAACCTAAAATAAAATTTGCTTGCATTAATCAACAAATTGAAGTTAACCATTTCATTTTCAGTACATCAGTTTGCTATTATTATATAAAATAAATATAAACAGTAAATTTGTTACTTACTTTTACTGTATCTTTCATTTCAATTAAATTTAATAACTATCATTTGTATTTGACATAATCTATCCTCAGATTATATCAAATACAAATTATTATTTTCAAGTACTTATAATGGTAATAAGAGGCATTGCTTGTAATAAATGATCTTAAAAGACAACTACTGTAAAAATAAGCTGAAGGGTGTTTTCATTTTATTTTATTAATACTGAGCACAGTTTTCTACAATCTAAAAGGCTATTTGTTATCTTTATTTTATTTGTGCCCTGGTTCCTTTGAATTCTGAGCTCTATTAACAGTTAGCAATAGGAACAACAGCCGGCTTGTCACCTTAAAATGAAACAACCCTTTGAGGAATATAAATAATCATCCAAGTCAATGGAGCACTGAACCTATGTACTCGAAATGGATGGTATCCAAATTTGCTAAGATTAAAATCCACAACAGTATTTTAGTATCAACTTTGATTTATGGAAGTGAAAAGTGGATGTTGGAAAAGATTGCAAGGAGCCAAACTGTAGGAATGCGTGCACTGAGAAAAATATGTTGGGTAACAGTGTATGATAAAATACGGAATGAAGTGTTTAGGGATGAATGTGAACATAAAGCTAATGTGTTGAGTAAGACAAAGAAGAGAACTCTGAGATGGCTTGGGCACGCAGAATGAATGAATAAAGAAAGATTAACGAAACAAATATAGTGCATATGTTAGTGGAAGGCATGGTAGAGGAAAAACAAGGAAAATGTGGTTGGATTAAGTGAATAATATTTTGAAAAAAGGAATTGTAGAATGGCAGAGAAATGGTAGGAGTTGTAAGAGAAGGCATATGGTTGTAGAAGTGGCGAAATATGTGTTGAGATAGGAAAGTCTGGCTACCTAGACAGAGAAGTAGCATGATGGTATGTATTCGTTATGTATAATAAAAATATAATATTTTATGAATAAAATCATACATAGTCTACTTGCACAACCCGCCATCCCATCTGTCGAAGAGACCTGAGGTCTACGAAGTGGTAAAACTTTAGCATTGAAAAAACTACACCATTGATTACTAGTTAACTCTTAAAAATAATGGCGATTGTTCGTATTTGCATGCTATCTTGACATTTGCAAAGTTTTCCTGGATCAGTTTAATTTTGAAAGTAGTAATGATGTTTAAGATTTATTTTAAAAATCCTTAAAAATATCACAGCTGAGAAAAAACTATGTGCTCTTTTTTCTGTCATTGACACAATTCATTCTTTATGTTTCATAAATAACTTGACTGAGAAAGAACTTTTTGTGTTGAAACTTACTAACCCTTTTTCAAATCTGCTTCCAATATCCCACATTTTTACAATTATTGGGTGGCATATTTCTTCTTCATTATTTTTCCTGCACTTCACCATAAGACTTCATTCCTCATTCTTATACAATAAAGAATAACTGTATAATATTAATGAGATGTGTGACATAATATCATTGATTATATAGTTCGACCAGATGTACCTAATTTAATAAAATATGAGGACCAAATGAGTCATTTGAAATGTATGGTAGAAATGTGAAAGATATATTCTATACCAGTTAAATCAGGCATCCAGTTCTGTTTGTCCATCTGAACAGGATCTATGTTTTATGGAGTCTTATGCACGTACATTTTATAGAGCTCCCTTAACTGTTTTCATATGGATATAGAATCTTAAAAACTAAATCAAAATATCAACCAATAGAAAAAAACATGCTTTTTGTTTACTGAAAATGTTGAGGGAAAATATTGAATTCAGATCGAGCTATCCTGAGAATAAAAGAAATAATGTGTATTAAAACATTTCATATGACATTCAATCTTATCTGCACATTCCTTAACATCATAAATAAATGGCATCTATTGAGGAAAGATTTTTGTCATTTTCCCACTCTAATGATGCAACATCAACAATACATCTCCACAAATCCTATTGAAACCTTCCGAATCGGTAAGGGAGTTCGTCAAGGAGACACTATTTCCCCAAAATTATTCACAGCTACACTTGAATACATATTTAAAAAACTAGAATGGGAAAATAAAGGCATGGTGAAAGATGGAAAATACCTGAGCCATTTGAGATTTGTAGACGATATCATTATATTCTCACAAAACCCGAATGATCTTCAGCACCAACTGCAAGAATTGGCATAGGTCAGCAAGGGAGTTGGTTTAAAAATGAATATTTCAAAAACCAAATATATGATGAATGGCTTTGCTACCCTAAAACCAATAAACGTAGATGGAAAGCCGCTAGAACTTGCCCAGGAATATGTGTATCTGGGCCAACTTATTTCTTTTGTAGGTGGCATATCGGAGGAAATAGCACGAAGGACAAAACTAGCGTGGAGCTCATTTGGACGTTTGAACAACATCTTCAAAAGTAATCTCCCAATGTCCTTGAAGCGAAGGGTCTACAACCAGTGCATCCTTCCAGTACTTACGTATGGCAGCGAGATATGGACGCTCACAGTAAAGAACACACAAAAGCTCCAGACCGCACAAAGGTGCATGGAGAGATGCATGTTGGGATATACTAAAAGAGACCATAACCGAAACACCGTGATTCGCAATATAACAAAGGTAGAAGACGTTATAAAGGTGTGCAAAAGAATGAAGTGGCAATGGGCCGGACACGTAGCCAGAATGTCAGACTTCCGATGGACATCCGAAATAATCCAATGGTACCCAAGAGGCATAAAGAGGCCCAGAAGAAGACCGAAGATATGCTGGATAGATGAAATCAGGAAGCATGGCAGCATCACCCTTATCCAGCAGTGGATCGACCCTGGTTGACAATGTTGATGATGTATGTATGTATATATATGAGGGAGGATTGAATATAAACAAGACTTTTGTTTTAGAGAGCGTAATGGATTTCATGACCGCCTCGAAGAGTGTTGGGTGGGGATATCAGAAGTGGGGAGAGCGGTCGGTTGGCCTCGGCAGATATCGTCATTAGTATGGCACACAACTGAGAAAGAGTTGCACCCGTCGATTGCGCAATGCATAATTATCAAGTTTCTGCTCGTGAGGGAATAAAACCGGCCGAAATTCTGCGGAGACTGATGGCACAGTTCGAGAATCAAACACTGTCAAAGCCTCGTGTGTTTGCCTGGCATAAGGAGTTCATGAAAGGCCGTGAAGGGGTCGATAATGAGAGCCATGATCGTCACCCACGGACGAGGATTATCGAACAGAACATTACCGCCGTTCGTGATCCTTTGAAAGGCGACCGACATTTGACGGTTTCCAAAAGTTGTTCTGAGATAGGAATAAGTTATGGGAGCACTCAATCCATAATGACAAAGGACCTAGGATTCTGTAAAGTGTCTGCTCGATGGGTCCCACGTCTTTTGACTGCAGAATAAAAGTTGACAAGTCTGTGAGCGGCTCTTGGCGCAGTTTGCACAAGAAGAGAATGCATTTATGAGTCGCATCATTACTTGCAATGAAACTTGCGTATACCACTACATGCCCGAGTCGAATCAAGCCAGCATGGAGGGGAGAAAGAAGAATGAGGCAGCCCCTGTGAAAGCCAATACTCGGCTATCAGCTGGTAAGGTGTTTGCATAAATTTTTTTGGACCTGCGCGGCATTTTGCACATCGTTTTTTGCACGACCATCGCACCATCAATGCGGCGTACTATGGCAAGCTTTTGAGTGAAGTTAAACTTGCTTATCGATGTAAAAGACGTGACTAACTGATATGAGAAGTGATTCTTCTCCATGACAACGCAAGGTCCCATACTGCAGCTGTAACAAACAAACAATTTGAGGAAATGAGTTGGACACGACTGGAACACCCTCCTTATAGCTCTGATCTATCGCCCTGTGACTTTCATATCTTTGGGCCAGTGAAAGAAGCTCTGGGAAGCCAACGATTCAACGACGATGGAGTAGAGGGGTGTGTGTAATTGGCTGTTGACACAACCCACTTCTTTTTACGATGACGGGATAAAAAAATACTGATCCGCTGGGAAAAATGCATTTGTGAAGTAGGAGAATGTAGAAAAGTCATGTGTTCTTGGTCTTTTTCTTTCTACAAATAAAAAAATGAAAACAAAAAGTTTATATTTGATCCACCCTCGTACATACGTAACTTAATTTTATACAAGTTTTTTCTCATTTTTTGTTAAAAAAAATTTGCTTGTGGACATTTTGTTCACCAAAATGTTTCACCATCTTTAAATGTTACAAAAAATTACGACTATATTCTTATAATTGTAAAACTGAAATTTTTGCACACATGAATGGAAGGTTATTAAAAAACTTTAAGCTTAAATTGTTTTTTACTCTTTCATTTTATTATTTTTGTTATTGAAAATTAAACACTATAGTTAAATATAAATTAAATCTCACAGGTTACTCATAATCTAACTCCCTTTTTTGAAAATATCTCATTCTTAATAAAGTTTATAACTGGAGTATATATACCTTTTTGCACAGCACACATTGCATGGCGAGAAGGACTAATTGCAAAAAATATTGTTATGTGAAGTCATTGTTTACCTACATTTATTTTCCAAAGGTGCAGTTACCTATCACAATCTGTATGTAAAATAATTCCAGTAATAAATGGCGCCTTACCTCCTTCAATTTGTCTAATCTATAAAATATAATGTTTATTTAACACAAATTTGTTTACAAGGGATTTGCAAAGAACAATTTGTTTAAAAATGGGAAAGGAAAGTGGTGGAAAAGATTTAAACACTGGACTATTAATAGTATGTGTTTCCATATGTATATGTATGTAACGACATAATTTTTTTCCCAAGTACTTGCTAAAATTCCTTCTGTCAAACAACATCAAAACTTTTTTACGATATAACGCCATCTAGCGCCAAAAACACGATGAACTTTTGCATCAACCCAATACTTTATGGGTTTATATAATTAGTTAAATTAAGTGATTGAACAAATTCAAAATATTAATTCAAGGTTATTATATTAATCATGCTTCTTATCTAATGGGTTACGCAAAGCTCTACAGTTTTACTCGAAGAATTTAAAGTTGGCTGAGACATTTCTTAAATTATGTATTTTGTCAATAGTGCAAAAGTGTGTTTTAGACAATCCTCCAAATTGTGTTAAGTATTCATTTTTATCCTTTTCACATTACATTTATTATTTTTTAGTGAAAGATCTATTTAAATAGTCCTCTAAGTTAAACTAAATAAAATGTTTAGTTCCATTATATTATTTTATTACAACTCTAACATTATCACACATAATATGCGATGAGCGATGATATAACAAAAAAATGTTAAAATAAATATATTACATATGAAATAGTCTTCCCTGTCTATTTAGTGATATTTTTACGTTTACATGAGTATTTAAAAAAAATGTCAAATGGTAACATTTGTCAAAAAAAATAATTGGAAATATATTGCTAATATATACTCTTTTTCAATTAATTCTCTTCTGCAGTGTGAAAACTGGAAATGAAATGTCTGTTGATAAGAAAATATTTATGGTTTCACAAAATGTAAAACCATAAATCCATAACAGTCACACTGTTAAACTTCAAAAAATAAATCTAAGATCGATTTTCCTACATTCATTTTGTATTAGTTGTGTGTAATAATTTAATTTCAGAAACACATGTAAAAAATTATCCTAAATAGTATTTAATTTAAATATTCCATAGTTGATTTTCATATAATAGTGTAATTTCAATGAGCTGATAAATTTATACTATAAAATACAGATATTTTATCATTCAAAGGGTATTTGTGGTATGAATAAAACTAGCATACAGAATTCAGTGTTTATTTTACAAAATTATTGCTTGCTTTAATGTCCTAAAGTGAATTATTGCTACATATATGTTATTATATTTGTATTGTTTTACATTTATTCAACATTTTTATGTATTCATCCAGAGAATTTGTTTTGTGGTAATTCCTTCTAACCAACCGACATGTTTCATGATTAATGCTATTGAATATTTACGACTATTATAGCTTAGTGAAGAAAAAATAAAATAATTTTTAATCTCTAGGATAATAGAGATTTTGGATGAAAGTGGTAAAATGGTAAGAGTTAGGAAATAGAATCATTTTAAGATAAATTAGATTCATTTTAGTTTAACCTTAAATGCAGATAAATATGCTGCATATCTAATCAATCTCATCCCTTCCAAAGTAAAGTAAAGGGGAGTGGATTACGAAGGGGATGGTTACTTAAATTGTGTTTTTTTAGTATTTCTTATACTAACCCATTTTAAGACAAAATAAAAATTATCAAGTGCATTCAATTCAGAAATGTTATCATAATGAAATATGTACCAAGATTTTTTTTCTGTTCTATACTACATTAACACATTTGGTAATATTGAAGGATTAAAAACTTAATTATTTTGATATTATAATTTGTTTTTATCAAACACTGTTTATTCCACTTTTTATAATGGTATAACCCTACCGGTTTCAAGGTTTTCACCTCATCATCAGGGGAGTACAAACAAGTCTTGTTTGTACTCCCTTGATGATGAGGTGAAAGCCTTGAAGCAGGTAGGGTTAAACCGTTATAAAACGTGGAATAAACAGTGTTTGATAAAACAAATTACAATGTCTTTAAACCTCCACAATGTAAATAATGCCTTAACTATAAATAATATACTAAATCATTTTGATTGTGTAATTATTTTAAATGTAATACAAAGAATCCAATTTATTGAAAAAATCTATAAAAACAAAAAATAAGAATTAATGTAAGGATTGCATTTCACATAGTATAATAAAACTGAGGGATTCAGGTTCGATTCGCAACGGAACCTAGAAAAATAGGTCCAAGTTTGATATTTCAAATAAGACTTTTTAAAACATTTTTTGAATCGGTTATTATTATCGTCGTTTAGCTAACAACATCGCGTAAGTCATTTTTGTTGATTTTATAGGACGACGAAAAAACTGCTTATTTTGTAGAATTCAAGAGGAATTGGACTGCAGTTTTAATAAGTGCGACATTTATGGATAAACACTTCATTTCAATACATTTAAAGGCATACTTTAGTTGAGCTTCATGCTTAATTTCGACTTGAGCTGTGTTTACTAAATATAAAATAGACTTAAGCTGTGTTACGGGTACCTGTAGGATGACGCTAAGGGGTGGGGTGATGCTACCAAACATTTATATAATTCAAACATTACTTTTATTTTCTATCCAGTATTTTGTTTCCAACAGCAGGTACGAGTATTCCATCTGCTTACACAAATTAGGAAAGTACCTATATACATAATAAGTACCTAATATTGTAGCATAACTCTTACACTGCCTTACAAACTAGGTTTAGGAACTACGAGTATGGTACAATCACATCGAGATCAATTGTTTACTCGTAGTAACTTTATATAATGGTAGATAAAGAACATTTTCACTAAATAACATTATCGAGAGTAGGTAACGTCATTTTAAAAACAGAAAAATCTATTTAAATGACTTAGTAAAATTATATCTTGTCTTTAAGTTAAACAAATGAAAAACTCGAAGGAATAGTTTAATTTAAAAAAAAAATTATCATTACATAATATTTATTTAGTACTAGCTGTACCCGGCCACGCGTTCGTGTGGCTCAGTCTGGTTAAATGGAAAAGAAAGAAAAGAGAAAGCACACGTTTCAATTATGTTTAATTTCACAATGCTTGTGGGTATACAATATTTTTGGTGTCTTTCAGTCACTCTCAGTCTGTCGCGTTTATCGCCGTGCTCGCAAATGATCGCGTCACTCCAATAGGTCAATTCACTATATGATTTGAATTCAAATGAAAGATCGATTGCACTGAAAAGAAGAAAGAAAGTTATAACAAAAACATATAAAATTGCGAAACATTAAAAAAGGAACTGAATAATATTGGTAAGTTTGTAGACGTCTTTGTTGTTGGCGCCAACAATAGCTCTTTCACTCACCCAATCTTGATTCTTATAAGTGATTTGAATATAGGGAAATACTTTTTCAACCAATTCTTTTGACATCACTAAATTGCATAAGTTATAGTCTTCCAACCTTAGTTCTATTACCGTCATTTACAACTGCATCTCGTGAATGAACGTATTCTTCAGAGAGATTTTTTATGGTTTTAGCGAAGGGTTATGTATGTATATTTTAGGTTTTCAGTTACTTCGCGAACTGTAAATGGTTATTAATGTTGGATTCTGACATCAGATCTACCTGGAGATCCCTCAGCAGGATCCTTACAGTATTGTTTATTGGCATGGATGACTCTTTAGTAACATTGTTCTCTGTTTTGGATATACAGGAGACGGTATCTTATGACCACCTTTGAAGGCTAAGTTAAGTGCTCACTTTATGCCTAGGACAAGATCTTTTTTAGTCTTACTAAACCATAAAAAATCACATATAACCCTCTACAGAAGTATAATGGGCTTTGTCAAAAGCCAAAAAATATCCGGCTTGTATGACAGACAATGATGAGGTATTGACAGAATCAAGAGGTTTCCTCAACATCTGTTAAAAAATCTTACAATTTTTCGTCAACAGATGGCATAAAGACTAAAAAAGATCTTGTCTACACTAAGAATAAAAAATTAAAATGATATATAGAGATGAATCTATGGTATAATGAGGAATGTTGCCTAGGCATAAAGTGAGCACTTAACTCAGCCTTCAAAGGTGGTCATAAGCCCACAGAATACCAATTAAAATAGATACCGTCTCCTGTATATCCAAAACAGAGAACAATGTTACTAAAGAGTCATCCATGCCAATAAACAATACTGTAAGGATCCTGCTGAGGGATCTCCAGGTAGATCTGATATCAGAATCCAACATTAACATCCATTTACAGTTCGCGAAGTAACTGAAAACCTAAAATATACATACATAACCCTTCGCTAAAACCATAAAAAATCACATATATCCCTCTACAGAAGTATAATGGGCTTTGTCAAAAGCCAAAAAATATCCGGCTTGTATGACAGACAATGATGAGGTATTGACAGAATCAAGAGGTTTCCTCAACATCTGTTAAAAAATCTTACCATTTTTCGTCAACAGATGGCATAAAGACTAAAAAAGATCTTGTCTACACTAAGAATAAAAAATTAAAATGATATATAGAGATGAATCTATGGTATGATGAGGAATGTTGCCTAGGCATAAATCCACATGGGTGTGACCTTTCTCTAGGTACTTTTGAGTGATAACAAATTTTTTTATATTGAGAAGCGCAAAAGGGCATTGCTCAAAGTGGAATTGCGATTCTGAGCACAGCATCCATCAGACAATTTTTTTTTACCTAAAAGCTTATCTAAATGATCAAGTAAGCAAGATGCAAATACTGAGGCTTCAAGCGTGCTGTTCGATTCATCAAACCAATAGCACATCACTTCATTGTTTGCCAAGTTGTACAATGTGAAATTGTGGACACATAGTTTAGTTTTATAATAAATAGCACTAGCTTGAAGATCGACTGTGAATACATGACATATTTCTGCTTGTGCATATGATTTATCAGTGTATTTTATTTTCCTGGCTTGATCTTTTTTTGTTATGTCATGCACGTACTCTTCGTCAGTAATGTTTCCAGTTTTATGGCAACAACACACTCTTTGGTCTCGAACTTACACGTCTCTTTGTATTTATTATACAAGACAGTCATGTTTTGGAAAATTGGATCCATATATTCCCTCGACGTACTTGTGCGGCAGTAATGGGACGGGATCTTTGAAGACATGATAAGAAGTTCTCGAAATATTCTTGAGGATCACTTTACTTCGGTGCTCTTATTTTCTGAGAAGTTGTAGAATCTGGAGGCATGGCACAATTAGTTTTTTCCTACCAGTATCTAATGAACCACTCCTTGTAGCCAAGAACATTTTTTACGTACTTGGTAACGTTGTTTATCGATAGTGAGAAAATATTAGGTCCTTACATATGAAATTGGCGTTTTGCCGTACTGGCAACTTTGATCTCAAATATCTTCTCTTTGGTTAGGAATTCTAAATTCAAATTTATACAGCTATTTACTCAAGTATTTGTGTTTCGAAAATTATAATTAATTTGTTTTTTCCTCAATTGTTTTTTTTCTTTGCGTCACTCAGTTTACAAAATGGAAAACTTGAAATATCGCGTTATTTACGAGTACGAGTTCCACCGTGGCACCAGTGCTGCAGAAACGGCTCGAAGGATTAATGATGTGTATGGCGACGGTGCCGCAAAAGAAAACACAGTGCGTTTTTGGTTCCAACGTTTTCGTTCTGGAAATTTCGACCTGCAGAACAAGCCCCGTGGACGGCCGGAGACCAAAGTTGATAATGAAGAATTGAAGGCTATTGTGGAAGCGGATCCATCGCAAACCACGTCCGAGTTAGCTGCAGGCTGCGGTGTTAGTGATAAAACTGTTTTAATCCACTTGAAGCAAATTGGGAAGGTGAAAAAGCTTGAAAGGTGGGTACCTCACGAATTGAGTGAAGCAAATCAACAAACGCGCGTTGACTGCTGCGTTGCATTACTCAACCGGCACAATAATGAAGGGATTTTGAATCGAATCATTACCTGTGATGAAAAGTGGATCCTGTATGATAATCGGAAGCGCTCATCGCAATGGCTGAACCCTGCCGAACCAGCCAAACCATGCCCCAAGTGAAAATTGACTCCAAAAAAGT
Organism: Odontocerum albicorne; assembly: GCA_949825065.1. Taxonomy (NCBI): domain Eukaryota; kingdom Metazoa; phylum Arthropoda; class Insecta; order Trichoptera; family Odontoceridae; genus Odontocerum; species Odontocerum albicorne. Next base: position 37,662,802 of record OX463843.1, on the reverse strand, counting down.
TACTTGTGAGCGTTTGGTGGACTAGTGCTGGTGTCGTTCACTACAGCTTTCTTAAATCTGGCCAGATGATTACGGCAGATGTCTATTGTCAGCAACTGCAAACCATGATGGAAAAGCTAGCTGCTAAACAACCGAGGCTGGTTAATCGCTCTAGGCCACTGCTGCTTCATGATAACGCTAGACCACACACTGCACAACAGACGGCTACCAAATTAGAAGAGCTTCAATTGGAATGTCTAAGACATCCACCGTACTCTCCGGACCTTGCCCCAACAGATTACTATTTTTTTCGAAATTTGGATAACTTCTTGCAAGGGAAAAAATTCAACTCCGATGGGGCAGTTCAAACCGACTTCAAAGATTTTATTGATTCCCGTCCGAATGGTTTTTTTAGTAAAGGGATCGATGAACTACCTATGAGATGGCAAAAGTGCATAGATAGCAATGGTACATACTTTGATTAAATAAATATATTATATTAAAAAAAAATCAACTTTATGTTCCTCCCAAACAAAACGCCAATTTCATATGTAAGGACCTAATATGTACGGCTTTCAGTTCTTTTCGATTCTTGATTTTTTGTTATCTTCTTTTCAATTTTCAAAACATGAGAGCATACAAATGCTCTCCGTTGGTTCCTATTCATATTATTCCAGAATGTAAATAACTGTTTTCGTGACTTATCACTTATTATTCCATGTGTTCTGAGTTTCGGTTTATTGCAAAACGAATAATTGCATGGTGGTTCCATAGACCGAGCAGGCTTGAACACGTCTTGTATCACTTTAAATTTGTCATCTTGACTTGCCTTTCTGTCTCATCTGTATCCTAAATAACTCTCACCTTTCATCCTTAGCTCTTTATTTAGTTTTCGTTGCCATTTATTTGGATTCTTTGTAGCCTTATTTTGGTGTTGCTTATTTTCCACCACATCCCCATAACAGGGAACATCACTGAGAACACGACTTTTTATGGAGCAAAAAGTTGCAAGTCGAACACAATATTATGACGGAATGAAGACTTGAGCGGTGTTGTCGAGGATACGGACTTGCGCGGTGATACATTTTTTTAAATTACGGCCTTTTAATAGCTAAAATTTCTAGAATCTCGTTGATGGTTCGATGCGCGCTAAAAAGATCTATACAATGACATTCAAATGTGAAAACCGTTAATTTTCGACTTGTGCGGTGTTGTTAGCTAAGCGACGATATGGGTAATGCTCTTGTTAGGTTACCCTGTTTTTAACAAAACTGTAATAAATTAATTCAATACAGTACTCATAAAATTGATATTTGAATACACCTTATAATAATAATAAAAAGACAATTTATATAGCACAGTTAAGAGAGCAAACTCTCCGCATTGGCACTCTAAATTAGAATTCGAACCCACTCATCAATTTTGATAAAACCTCCCAAAAAGGATTGTCTTTAAATGCTTCCTAAAGCTGCACGTGCCACTCATATCTCTGTCACTAGGAGATAGGTTATTCCATACCACAGGACCAGCAACAACAAAAGCTCTATCATAATACCCCACCTTATTGGATTGATTTGGAACAACCATTTTATTAGATAAAAAATAAATCATCCTCAAAGTTCTACTTCTCTCCAATTCACTCAGAGACAGATTATATTCGGTAATTAGTGAGCTCACTAATTAGTAAATTAAAATGTTAATAAAATAATGTACAATTTGAGAAGAAATTTGTATATGAAAATGAAAAAAGTTTTGTATTGGGAATTTTTTCCTTTAAAATTTGGGGAATAAAACTCCTAATTTAATTCCTTTTAGATGGTTTCAATTTGGGAATTTCAGAAGAAAATAATTTCAACAATCAACTTTATAAGGAAAATAAATTCATCAAAATATCAGAAAAGGGTATATATGTTAGTAACAGAAAATGGTTGTTTTTTTATGAAAAATAATTTTATTTTCGAAATAAATTTTATTAAAATTTGTATGTTAGATGATAACCATTTTTGAATGTTTTAAACAGTATATATCTATAAAATAAAGAAGTAACAAATATAAATCATTAAAATCTAAATGCTTTACTTATTACACAATTATCATTTACAAAATAATATTGTCAACATTTCCTAATGGTGATCTGAGTGACAGTTGAGATTTGTCCAAACTCCAGTTAAGTTTTGTTGCATTCTCTATAGCGGTTTGGAACCTATCCAGTTTATTTTTTACTGTGAAAGTGTTGAAACATAATTATCAACTTAAAACATGATAGTGAGGGAGGAGTAAAATAATGTAACTATTTACTTTTAAATAAGTTTTGCAACTTGGAAGAAAAATATTAATTTAACATCTTTTTTAATTATCCATAATTTTTTTAAATTATTTTACTCATACCAACATGTAACATATTGATAAAGATAAAAAATGGAGTATAATATTCTTCCATTAAATAAACAATTGAGGTTTTATATTGATGACAAGAATAGAATATAAGTATTCTAATATTAAACAATAACATTTCCAAAACAATTGGTACACATTTCTCATTTGCTAATTGTTTTGCAATTTATTTTGATTTTATAAATTCGTTTGACAAAAACAGAATGTTATACTTAAATTATGATAGTATTTTTTGTTCAATACACAATTTACCTTGTCTTTCTGGTAGCAATTTTTTTTTAAATTACCATGTTTCCATGTTTCTTTTCAGATATGGTTTCATCAATACTCAGCCAATAAAGAAAAATGAAGCTAAAGAAGCTAAAAATAATGAACGTGAAATGGAGAGAATTAAAAAATGGCTCAAAATGCTTAAATCGTGGTGTTGCGACGAGACAAAAGAAAAGATGGAAAGGCGGGTGTTCAAAGGTATCCCGAACTGCTTACGTCCACAAGTATGGTGTAAATTACTTGACGTGAATAAAATCAAACTGGACAACAGAGATACTTATGGGGATATGTTAAAACTAGCACGGTTATGGTCTACAGATGCTCGGCAAATAGATTCAGATGTTAACAGACAGTTTCGTCAGCATGTTTACTATAGAGAAAGATATTCTCTCAAACAGAAGTCTCTATTTAACGCACTGTGTGCATACGCAATGTACAATAGTGAAGTAGGATACTGCCAAGGAATGTCTGGGTTGGCGGGAGTCTTACTCATGTACATGGATGAAGAAGAGGCATTTTGGGCTCTCTCCGTGCTATTTACAGATATAAAATTTGCGATGCACGGATTTTACATTGAAGGTTTTCCTAAACTTACAAGATTTCTCGAACACCATGACAAAATAATGTCAAAATTCATGCCCAAACTCAAATATCACTTAGACAAATTTGGGCTAGATGCTATTTTGTATTGTTTAAAATGGTTTTTTGTGTGTTTTATTGAACGAGTGCCATTTAGTCTAAGTCTCCGAATATGGGATGTTTATATGGTTTTTGGGGAACGTGTTTTAACTGCAATGGCATTTACTGTCGTAAGAATGCACAGAAAAACATTAATGAAACTCAACGATATGGACTCCTTAGTTCAATTTTTACAGGTAAGATATTTCAATAATTTTGGTATTTTTTTAAATGTTCTTTTTTATTGTATTATCAGCATTTAAAATTGGCTATTTAATTATTCATATATAGCCTTAACCCCAATTGCTGATATTTTAATAATGCACACTGACATAGGAACTTGCCTATCAATAACAAATGACCACTTGTATAGAACTATTAATGAAATCTTCATTTAAACATTTTTCTTTTGAGATGCATATTTTCCAACACCACACCAGTCTAAAAATAGGCTACCACAAGGCGACCCAAGGGTTTTTAATTACGGGGTATAGGAGAATGCTTACTAAGTGGAGTATCAATTTGAATTAACAACCTATCATTAGACTTAAGACCTTGATACTACATAACATTAAAGACACTTAGTGATGCGAGATACCGCAGAGCTTATTTCTAGAGTTGAAAATTCTATTTCCATTGCAGTAGCAGAGACAATTAAGCAGGCAGAAATATATTTTTTAATCTTCGAATGTTCACTTTCACAATATTGCTGCTGCCCTGAATTGCTGTTATGTTGTGTGTTCAAACCACTATGGAACTATTTATTATACTCTTATAAAGTCAATTCATAAATTTGTGATACAAGGGTGGATCAAATATAAACAAGACTTTTTTTAGAGTGCGTAATTTTAAACGGAGCGAGCGGCGCCTCGAGGAGTGTTAGGTGGGGATAGCAGGAGGGGGGAGAGCGGCGGGCCGGCCTCGGCAGATTCCGTCATTAGTATGGCACATGATGTCTGATAAAGAGGTGCACCCGTCGATTACGCAACGCACCGCCCGAAATTCAGCGGAGACTGACGGCACAGTTCGGGAATCAAACACTGTCAAAGCCCCGTGTGTTTGCCTGGCATAAGGAGTTCATGAAAGTCCGTGAAGGGGTCGAAAACGAGAGTCATGATCATCACAAGTGTGCTCGATGAGTCCCACATCTTTTGACTGCAGAACAAAAGTTGACACGTTTGCACATCTGTGAGCGGCTCTTGGCGCGGTTTATTCAAGAAGGGAACGCATTTTTGAGTCGCATCATTACCTGCGATGAAACTTGGGTACATTGGCCACTACACGCCCGAGTCGAAACAAGCCAGCATGGAGTGGAGAAGAAGAATGAGGCAGCCCCTGCGAAAGCCAAGACTCGGCTGTCAGCTGGTAAGGTGCTTGCGACCGGCGCGGCATTTTGCACATTGATTTTTTGCACGATCGTCGCACCATCAGTGTGGTGTACTACTGCGAGCTTTTGAGTGAAGTTAAACATGCTGAAAAAGACCTGACCAACCGATACGAGAAGTGATTCTTCTCCATGACAACGTGAGGCCGCATACTGCAGCTGTAATATGCGAACAATAGGAGGAAATGAGTTGGACACGACAGGAACACCCTCCCTATAGCCCTGATCTATTGCCCTGTGATTTTCATCTCTTAGGGCTACTGAAAGAAGCTCTGGGAGGCCAACAATTCAACGATGACGATGGAGTAGAGGGGTTTGTGCGCAATTGACTGCTGACGCAACCCAATTCTTTTTACGATGACGGGATAAAGAAACTACTGATCCGCTGGGTAAAATGCATTTCTAAAGGAGATTAGGTAAAAAAATTGTGTGTACTTGGTCTTTTTATTCTGCAAATAAAAAGATTTTAATAAAAAAGTCATTTATATTTGATCTACCCTCGTATTTTGAAACAAGGCAAATATAACACATTTTACTTTTTTAATCAATGATATATTTTCCTTTATCATCAGCAACTTGTTGCTGTATTACAGGATTTGAATTTTTTTTGCTTGTTTAGAAGGACTCTTTTTGATGTCAAGAAACTGAAAATTTATTTTTCATCTTTATTGTTTAAGAGCCAGAAATAAATGATAGTCTTTAATTTTTGTATTTTTGTCTTTGCCGTGTGCGGCCTCTGTTATCATGATAGAACATATAACCTTTTTGATACTCACTAATCATGGGCATTTTTTAATCAATGCTGAGTTTAAACGTGAAAGCTGTTGACAATAGACATCTGCATTAATCGTTTTATTAGGTTCTAACAGTTAAAAGTGGATGACACTACATATACCATCAAATAGACAAAAGTAATTTTTTTAATGCAATTTGTCCTTTGCTGTTTGTAAAGGCTTCTTATATGTCCACTGTTTTTTTTGCGATATGATACAGTAACCAAATCTGCTGCAAAGCTTTCACTTTTATCATTTAAAAATAAAAAGAATGTGCCGTTTGTACTGATTATCAATATTCATTTTCTAAGGGTAAAATTTATCAGGTCTGAAATATGAAATCGGAATTTTTTATAGAAAACACACATTTATTTTATGAAAATGGTATAAAATATTTTATTCAAAGTATTGCCCATCGCTAGCTACACATTTTTCCCATCTCTCTGGCTATTTGTGGATGCCACGCCAAAAAAACTGTTGCTCTTTTGAGGTAAACCAATCATCGAGCCATTTTCGTAAGAATCGAAGCGCTGTTCAGCAAGTGCGTGTCCCATCGATGCAAATAAGTAGTAATCGGATGGAGCCAAGTCTGGTGAGTAAGCCGCATGCGAAAGTATTTGCCAACTAAACGCCTCAATCGTTTCCTTGACCGGTTTTGCTGTGTGCGATGGTGCATTATCACGAAGCAAAATCATTTTGTGTTGCCTCTTTTGAAATTCTGGTCGTTTTTCACGCAATGATTGCTTCAAATCCATCATTTGTTGTCGGTAGCGTTCAGTATTAACGATTTCGCCAGGTTTTAGCAGCTCATAATTGATAACACCCTTCTGATCCCACCAAACACAGAGCAGTGTCTTCCATCTATAGCGATTTGGCCTTGAAGTCGATGTCGCCGGTTTACTTGAAGTTACCCATGATCTTTTACGCTCAGGGTTCTCGAAATATATCCATTTTTCATCGCCAGTCACAATTCGATGGAGAAATTATTTTCTTTTGTACCTGGCGAGCAGCATTTCGCAAGTGGTTTTTCGGTTTTCCATCTGTCACTTTCGGTTTTCGTTCAGTTCATGTGGAACCCATTTACCCACCTTCTGGATCTTTCCCGTGACTTTCAAACGTATGGAGACGGCTTCTCGTGTCACATTTAATTGATCCGCGAGTTGTTGCGTTTGAGCGTCATCCTCATCCAACAATGCTTGCAATTCGGCGTCTTCCACGTTCTTCGTTTCTCACGTCAAAATCGCCACTTTTTAATTTTTTAAACCACTGACAGCTCTGTGATGTATCAAGAGCATGCTCACCGTAAGCTTCGACAAGCATTCGATGCAATTCTGCAGCAGTTTTCTTCAAATGGTAACAGAAAATCAATGCTGTCTGCAAATCATAGTTTTCAGGCACAAAAACAGACATGTTCAACGCTATGAAAACATATGTAGTTGTATTAAACTTGTATTGTTGTGAGTTAAAAGTCTTTGACAAATGTAAACACAAGAAAAGGGCGCCAATGACGCGGTTTGACAGTCACTACGTTGACAACTAGAGCCATCTATGAGCAAATTCCGGTTTCATATTTACATACCTGGTATGTCCAATGTTTACAAAAATCGATGATAAAGTGAGCACTTGAGTGTACATTTCAAAACAGCGTACAACTTGTTTGGAATAGTTCTACAAAATGAGTCATGGTGAATCATACATATGATATCAATACAATTTATGGACAGACCTGATAAAATTCAGAATAATTAATCAAATTTCTTTCTTTTATAAGTTCAATATGTTTTATATGAGTAATAATATAGCTGTTTTATATTGCAGGTAAAATTATATAAAGATTTTGGGTTTGATGACGACACTGTAATTCAAAATTTAGAAAATAATATGAAAGAACTTAAAAAAGCAAAATTAGATCATCCTGGACCAGCTCCAAATAAAGAAATACCTCAGAGGCGGTTTGGAGAATTTGTCGAGCCTGATGTAAGAAAGAGGATTGGCACAAGATCTGATGAATTCTCTGAAGCCGAGAAAAAAGTCAGAGCAAGTGTTGTTCTTAGGTAATACTTGATTTTAGTTTTTAATATTATTTACGATAAGACTATTTATAATTTTTTAAATGAGAAAGGAAGAGAAAAAAATATAAATACAATATATGTACAAAGTTTTAAAAGATAATTATGACCAAAGTCATCGATATCCTTATATCCTCGTAAAACTGATGTTTTTATCGAAGGAGAGTAACCATGACGCTTGGTCTGAACTAGAAATTTTTCAGCATTGTAGTCCAGCACATAGTTGCCAAGCACCTCAGTAACCACTTTAAATAAAAGACTCGTCAAATCTTATAAAATGCTTTTGCTTTTGCTTAGAGGAATTCCATAATGATAACTATGACCTGATTTATTTTTTTAAATTGCACTGATTTGATATTATTCCTTTTATATGAGTTTAGAGCTTCTACTCCTCGCGTCGCATCATTCACGGGATTCAACATATGAAGTATCAAAATTAATATTTACACAAAGAGCTTGAAACATGAGTTGTGATAATAACATTTTATTACTTGAAAAGTAAATATTTTCATTAAGAACTTAAAATAATTGTCATTCAAATCTAAATGTGTTGTAAAATTTAACTTTATATCAGACCAAGGATAATCCAAGTATTTTCCGATGATGTTTTAAATACATGATTGATGAAGCAATAATGAGAATTTTTTTAATTTCATGGGCTATTTGTTTTTTTATTGATCTCATCTTTTTTTCCTTACGTTGGCGATATTCTCTGTGATATACATTTCAATTTTTAAGCCATATTGGATGGGCAGTTTGTGTTTGACAGGCAAGTATTTACAATGCATTTTGGAAAGTTTGTGACTTTTTCATTTTAAAAATGAATTTGCATTGAATTTTGCGTTTAAAATGGAATGAAGCGCAGTTAAGTGGCGCATATGTTGGAGAAGGCTTTTGGCGAGGATGCTATGTCGAAACCATGGGATTATGAATTGTACAAACATTCTCAAGAGGGACATGAAGACATTGAAGATGACAAGATGGATGGGTATCCTAGCACATCAACCACCAATGAAAACATAGAAAAATTAAGAGACTGCTGAGGAAGTTGGTATCTCATATGGTTCATGCGAAACTATTTTTACCAATATTTTGGGTATAAAACTAGTGACTGCCAAATTTCTTACAAAATTGTTGAATTTTCAACAAAAGTAGTATCGCAAAAACATTTGTGAGCAAATGTTGGCTGAAGTCACTGACAACCCAGAATTACTCCAATGCATCATAACAGGTGATGAAACTTGGGTGTATGACTATGACATCAAAATAAACGTCCAATTGTCTCAATGCAAGCTTCCTAAAGAGCCAAGCCTGAAAACAGCATGTCAAGTTCGATCAAATGTCAAGATTCTCCTTACTGTTTTCTTTGATAATGGCATTGTCCACTATGAATTGTTACCACGTCAATAATGAGTATTATCTTGAGGTTTTATGCCGTTTACTAGAGGCGATTCGAAGAAAACAATCAAAATTGTAGGCAAATAACTCCTGGATTTTGCACCACGATAATTCACACTTTACTATTAATTTATGATTTTTTATGCCAAAACTAACGCCCTCGTGATGCCACAGTCACCCTTATTCACAAGATATGGCCTCCTGGGACTTTTTCAGGATATTGAAAAGACAGCATTTTACAACTAAAGGAGAAAATGGCAAAATCGCTGTGGCTATCCCAAAAAATGCATTCCACAAATATTTTGCTGATTAAACACTTTGGTAAAAGTGTATTTTATTCTATAGGGTCTACTTTGAAGTGGACAATATTAGTATTAATGATTAAATAAATACTTTTTTATAAAAATTAAATTTCTCGTTTTTTGATTAAGATGTTGCTATTACGAGACGTATCCAGAAAGTAAGTGTACTGAGGCTCTCACGACCGGATGGATTTTATTTTCGACATGTTGGCTACACTTCCGTGTAGCCTGACCCTTCCCCTCCGCAACGAGACCGGTTCGAGGTCAGTACGTTGAGAAGTGTCGACGCGACAACATGTTTCGTGAAAAATGTCAATCCAATCTCCCGCCAAGTGCGAAATACGCGGCGTCATCCGTTATCTCGTTTGGAAGGGAAAACCTCCGGTTGAGGTTTATAATGAGGTGAAAACTGCATATGGTGATAAAGCTATGAATCGTACGAGTGTGTACAAGTGGTGTCGTGAGTTTAAAAACGGTTGTACGTCTGTGCACGATGATCAGAGGAGCGGAAGACCTTCAATTGTGACTGACGAAATTGTGGAAAAAATTGAAAATGCGCTCCGTGACGATTGCAGATTGACTGTGGATGAACTTTCTGCGATGTTTCCTCAAATCTCCAAATCTCTACTACACGAAACCATCACAGAAACCCTCGGATATCGGAAACTGTCCGCGAGGTGGGTCCCAAAACAGCTGACAGACCGACACAAGTTGAATCGAGTGGAGGCCGGGCAAGAGTTTTTAAGTCGCTGCAAACTCCATGGAGATGAATTTCTCCGCTCCATCGTTACTGGAGATGAAACTTGGGTTGCACACTACACGCCTGAAACCTAAAGGCAGTCTCAACAGTGGCGTCACACCTCTTCACCCTCCGCCAAAAAGTTCAAAACCACAATTTCAACCAAGAAAATCATGGCATCCGTGTTTTGGGACTGTCAAGGCATAATTTTAATTGAATATATGCCTCAAGGGGAGACCATCAACTCTGCAAGATACTGTGAGACCCTAAAAAAATTGCGGAGGGCGATTCAGAACAAGAGGAGAGGCATGCTGACAAAGGGAGTCTGCCTGCTGCATGACAATGCCAGACCGCACACGGCCAACGCCACGAAGGAACTGCTCGCCTCGTTTAAATGGGATGTCCTGAACCATCCCGCGCATTCCCCTGACCTAGCACCTTCAGATCACTATCTCTTTACCTCCCTGAAGCTGCACATGGGTGGAAAAAGGTTTTCAACCGACGAGGAGGTAAATGAGGAGGTGGAGAAGTGGACGGAGGGGTTGGCGGGAAACTACTTCGAGGAAGGCATCAAAAAGTTGATACCCCGCTTCACCACCTGCATTGAGAGGAATGGCGACTATGTCGAAAAATAGCTTACATATGTACTACGGTAACCACGTAATTTTTTTGTTTAAATAAAAATTGTAACCTACAAAAATTCAGTACACTTACTTTCTAGATATGCCTCGTATATAATGCAGCCAAAATAAGATGTTGCTATTATATAGTGCGGCCAAAATAAGAAATCATATAATACATAGGTAGGAAACTCTCATAGAAGAGTTTGGTTTCCAGTTTACCCTGTTTGTGATAGTAAAAACACAGGTAAATTAACCTGTGTTTTTACTCAATATTCTTTTTGTAATATGATTTTATAAGATGTCAATAGGGATTGTGTGGATAGGTATTTTTATAGTATCATTTTTATAGTATCATTTAATGGCAAATAAAACATGAAATGAATAATTTACAAAAAGACACATTACACACACAATATTTTTACATATGATTAACACATCGATCAATAAGTCCCGGGACTTAATACTAAAACACCATTTGTTTGCCAAAATTCTTCTTTATTCATCAACATAGTCTCCTTCAATAGCGATACATTCATTCCAACGCTTTCCTAACTTTTCTATGCCAGCCGTGTAGAACGATTTATCTTTGGTTTCAAAATAGCCGTTAGTTTCGGCAATCACTTCTTCATTGGAGCCAAATTTCCTTCCCTGGAGAACCTTTTAGGTCTGCGAACAGCCAATAGTCGCTGGGGGGCAAATCAGGAGAATACGGTGGGTGCAGAAGCAATTTGAAGTTCAACTCATGCAATTTGGCCATTGTTACCATCGACTTGTGACACGGCGCATCGTCCTGATGAAAGAGAACTTTTTCTTCTTCATATGGGGCTGTTTTTTTGCAATTTATGCCTTCAAACGCTCCAATAACGCTATGTAATATGCGATATTGATGGTTTTTCCCTTTTTTAAGGTGATCAATGAATATTATACCATGCGCATCCCAAAATACGGAGGCCATAACCTTCCCCGCCGACTGTTGAGTTTTTGGTCGCTTCGGACGACTTTCACCGGCTGCTCTCCACTTAGCTGACTGCGGATTTGATTCCGGAGTATAGTGGTGGATTCAAGTTTCATCCATTGTCACATACCGACGCAAAACTCCTGTTTATTTCGCGTAAACAGTGCCAAACAGCGCTCTGAATCATCGATGCGTTGTTGTTTCTGTTCGATTGTGAGCAAACGCGTCACCCATTTCGAAAAAAGGTTTTCATGACCAAATGTTCATGCAAAATAGTGTAAACACTACCAAATGATATCTTCAGGATGTCAGCTATCTCACGCAACTTTACTTTGCGATTTTCCATCACAATTTTGAGTTTTTTTTTTTATGTTTTCTGGTGTAACAGCCTCATTTGGACAATCAGAGCGTTCAGCATCATTTGTGTCTGTACGACCGCATTTCAAATCAGCATACTACCGACAAATGGTTGTTTTCGACGAAGCAGAGCCCGGATAACACTTTTCAAGTCATCGCTGAGTTTAAACGGTATTTTTTCCCATTAAAAAGAAATGTTTTATCAACACACAAAATTCGGTTTTTTCCATTGTTTTGAAAATAGCAAAAGTAGCGTCACTAAAACCACTGTAACTCAATGACACAATGTCAGAATATCATGAAAGTGTGACACGTAACTTCTAAAGCTTGGTACTAACTGAGAATGGTATGGATTTGTTTTTAAAGGCGCCATCTGTTGGTTAGTCCCGGGGCTTATTGATCGATGTGTTATATGTAAATAATATACATCAATATAATTATTGAGGGTGAACTTGAAAATCAAGTGTAGGTGAACTTGAAAATCAACCTCGGTAACATTTAGATCATAAATTATACATTTTGCTATAATATAACTGCTAATATAGTAATACAGAATCCAATAGTACAGAGTCCAATCTGGAAGTGCATTAACTTGGTCCATAATACCAAAGTAAGTCTAGCTTTCAACTTGATGAAAGAGGGATACAGCTTGAATCAATTATGGTATTAAGACTTAAGGTTAAATAACTCAAGTGCACAGAGGTATATTCCAAAATTATTAAATATCAAAATGGTTTTAATCTGGCAAAATTATTGTTGAGCATCTTTTGGCCATCAAAATTGTGGAAAGTGTTGCCAAATTCTACATAAACAAGTATTTATGTAAAAATATTTACCCCAACTCTTGACTACAGCAATGTCTGAAAAATATCTAAAGAATACCGGCTGAATTCACCGGTCATTCCCATCATCCAAATTTTTTATTTGTTTGATTTAGTTTAGTTGGATATTGTGGTCATTAAACTTGGACGTTTTGAAAATACTATTCAATTCCATTTTTCAATGCCTTGCCACAAGCATGGATTTTATAATAGGTTTATTTCTTCATGTTTTTCTGAAATTCTTCAAAACATCACAGAATAATATGAATAATGAGATATTACCATAATTCTGTCACTGTAATTAGTTCAATGGTTGTACATTCAATGTTATAGAAATTAATGTATTTTTAATCATAAATGCTTTTTTTTTCAGGAGAGAAAAAAATGCTTCAGAGCTGGAAGAAATTAGAGAAAACGAAATTTCTGGTAATTATTTTATTTATTTTATATACGACTATAAAAATTTATTTTTTTCTATTAAACTAAATAAAAAGCAACTAACACAAGACAGATCTATGGTGTTTAGGTAAAGAGGTATATGTCATCAATTACTTATTTGTCAGGAGAACCAAATGAAGTTTTGCAACACTTGTATTCCTGCAATACAGACCTTAGGTAAATTTTAAAGGTAAACTTTGAATGTATAAATTAAAATAATAATACAGTTAAAAATACCTACAGGTTACAAAAAAATTTACATATACTGGTTTACCTTTTCCATTTTTAACAACACATCATGGGTCAAGTCTCTTTGTATCTGTTTACTCCTTTCTATTTTAGTATTTAGAAAAGATAAATCTTACAATAAACAACTTACGAGTATACATACAAAGTTAGTTAGTTACAATATAAATAATGGAACCTTATTAAGATTATTTATTTTCAAGTATTATTTCCATTAAATTTAAAACACACAAGCACCATGTTAATTACTATAACATTATATTTTTAAAGCTTTAATAGGAGCAAAAGTTATAAGATTTCATACAATCATACAGGTAAATTGGTTCAGAAGAACATTAAGGTTGAACATAAATTCAATGATATAAAAAATAAAACAAAAACATTATTCTAATTAAATACTTACTCTTATGAAATACTATTCCATTATTAATCAAATGAAACTATTGAATACACACAGTTTCATCTTCAACAGTATCAGGATCTACATCAGGAATGGTATCGTCAAGTAACTCGTTATAAAATGAATGGAAAACTGGATCAATTCAATGTAACAAACTAATAAGATCTTTTTTTCTCTTTGCTGAATTTTAGTGGTCTAACATACCATATGATAGCTTAAGAGTAATGTTAGGTATATTTAAATGTTGACCTCGTCTAAGGTAGCTTAGTGTTTTGAAAGGGTCATTGACGGATAAAGATTGTTTATATTGTATTATTCCTGGCTTACTTGACTCGTACATTAACCATCTCGCATCCGCCCAAATAAATTTATCACCATCCTCATTTACTTGTCGATTTTGCAATGGCCCTTTTAGAAGATCAGAAAATTCTAAAAAAATTATCTTGTCCCATTACCTGTACCTGAATCTTATTTTTTTGTCCTGATCTCTGGTTTCTTGGACAAGAGTGATATAAACATGGCAGCAACATGAGAATTTTTGTTTTGACCTGCACATGAATCCGAATACAATGTTACTTCCGAAACACTTGAGGGAATCGAAATTAAAAAGTGAAAGAGACAAGATCCAATTTGATTGGCTCCACGGCCTCCTTCTCCTTCATGTCACATGTAGCAATAGGCTTGCTTGTTAACGGCATCATATATCGTTAAATTATATACATAAAGTTGTCTTTTATAGAAAATCAAATTAGAAGCTAAGGATGGTGTAGGCAGACATTGTTGGAGGTCAAATGAATATACGCGTTTTGCGGTATCCACCTTAGCTTGTTCTTTGTCAAATCGTTTCGCATCTATCGCTGCGTCGACTGCATCATGATGCATCTTCTGTTCAGTGATTAGGGCGATATTCTCTGATTCAGGAGCTACTTTCAATTGCATAGCTTATGCGTCGCACTTATTGCATGTGTCCACTGCAAGTTTCTTAAATGATAATCCCGTTGTACGGAACACTTTAGCATATATGATTTTTGATACCTGTGGGCGTGACGTCACTGTCAGCAGATATAGGTCGTACATTTTGCTGACAGTTAATCCAGAAGACAGATACTTCCTTGACGTTTGCTTTTTACTATAGTGGGACTCGTACGCAGGAAAGGATGCAATGTGTTCCTTCACTCTTGCAATGATAGACTCGGGAGTTTTATTAGTAGGAGTGCTGGTGCCTCGTTTGTCGGGACTTGTTATTCCACTCAAATTTTTTTTCTTCTCAATTACAGTCGTAATAAAGCGGTTTGTTTCGCAAAAAATATTTTGAAAGCAAGATCTACACACTTGCACGTTTATTCCGCTACATTTAATATAATATTTATGAACAATTTCTCTGCTTTTGGTGGTAGTTGCTCCTGATAATCTTACTCGAATCGTTTTTTTCGGGGCATCTGAAATTAAAGTTGATAGATACGTAACTCGTTTATCATAGGAACCTTGCTTCCAGTATTGCGAGCAAAGAATTTTCTGTTCCTCAATCGGTATTTTTTCTTTGCATTTTCTTCTACGATTTCCTAATTCTTTAAGAACTCTGTGATTAACAATTTTGACTTTGGCGGTTGTATATTGGAGGCCATTGTTTCTCTTCTCTTTTCTCAATTTCCTTATTTTGGAAGGTTTCATTGAGTTTCCAAAATCAGAACCTAAAGCATCTTCTACTTCTTGAACTACATTTAACTGATCTGAGACAAATGTAGTTGACAAACATTGCGGGGCAGTTTTATTATCACTATTGTAACAAGGTATTACATCAGCTTCTTGAAATTTTTGGTTGGATGAAGAAGCGTTATCCGTTAGCAAATAAGGAGAAGAAGTCGTTGTTGCTGCAGGGTCAATAAGAGTGTTTGGTTCCATAAACGAGGATCCATTAAGGGATGTTTCTGAAACAAAATAAAATATTTATATATTTATTATGACCAAAACATATTTTAATGACACATTGTCAGTAAAAATAAACAAATAATAAATTATAATTAATAAGTGTTATTCTAACTTGTATTAACTTCCTTGGGAGAATCTTCTTGCGTGTTTATCGGCTTTATTGTCTTGCTCATTGGGGTTTCTAAAGCAAAATAAATACATAGCATAATTATTATTATGACCAAACATGTTTTAATAGCACATTTTCAGTAAATATTTTTACATTAAAATTTGTGTATTCACAAATTTTACAATATAATTAATTAGTGTTATTCTAACCTGTAATCTTCTTGGGAGAATCTTTTTGCATGTTCGTCAGCTTTATTATCCGCAGAGTTCTTCGGTTATACATCTCAAGAGCTTTATCTAAATATCGTTTTATATTATAAATGACGTATGCTTCACGTTTGATTCCTATTAAGATTTAAATTTCGACAGACACAACATGGACTCACCTGTTCACAAATGTCAAAATAATAACCATAATGAACATAGCTACAAACAACGGCATGGTACATGTCACGTATCATACAATAGGTGCTCTGTTTTGACAGGAAAAATGATAGTGGTGAAGCGGTACAAGTCTAGATATATCCCTTTCCTTGTTTCCTTTTGTTCGGCTGAGAAATGAAATTTTAATATAAGTCACATATACCTCTTTACTTATTACTGTTCATGATTTTTAGGACTTATATCAATATTTATATTAAAAATAGCCTACAAATAATTTTTTCTAGACATATATCTTTTCACCATACCTTCCTTTGACATTTTAAGGCAAAACTGCATACTTGACTCATTTTTCGATTTTTCATGACATATACCTCTTTACCGAAACGCCATAGAGATATTCTTTTAATTTTTCTCAAAAAGTATTAACTTAAGAAACATTGTAAAGGCTTCTGCATCTTTAGCATTCTGATACTTTAGAACTGTGTTGAGCAACTGTGTTGAGCAGTTCATCAAGCTTTGTAGTGCGGAATGCAAACTATTTAGGTGATTGAATATTAATCAAAATTGAATGTTGAATTTTGAAGTATTCTTATTATTGACTTATATTTTTTTTTATGAGTTCTTGTTTCCACAACAAAGCTTCGTCGACAATTCTTCGATTGTTTGAAGAGGATTTGACTTCCGAACATCATCTAATTTTAAGGGCCTTCCTGTTCTAGAGACGTTCTTGAAATCCATTTCCCAATTTGAAGTTTTTTAAACCACACTTGTTGAGTTTTAGGGTATCTCCATAAGTATGGATGATATTTTTTTCATTGCTTCGTTTGCCTTCGTTCCTTGACATAAATATAGTTAATAACCCAATTAATAAAACTAATTAAAATACAAATCTATCCTTAAAAAAATTATAGAATCAAATGAATAAATAAACCCCCCCCCCCCTCTTTACATCCATCAACTTTGGTTACCCAAAGTTGATGAATGCACTAATGCAGAAACTGGTGTAGGAGCCGCTATCGCTGCAGGTCAAACAAAAACAGTAAACAATGATACAAATGCTAATCCTTAATTGTAGACAATATGCTTGGTAGAATTTCTGTTAATATTTCTTGACTATAAAAATATGAGAACTTTTTGTCAAATATAACATTAGATGTGCATTTGTTAGATGATATTTGACTTTTTTGTCATGTTTCTATAGCAAGAAAAATCAGCGATAACTTCTGGTTTTAGGGTAGTGGTGGATTCCTAAATTTTTTGTTATATTTTTTAATAGTGAACTTGAAGTAATCACCAAGTTTTTTATTTTATTTATTTTGATCCAAGACTTGAACTGGTACTTTTTAAAATTTTACTTTTTAAAGCCTGTGTGTCATCAAAAACTGACCTTAAAAGAATTTTGATTATATGAAGTTGATCCCCAAAATATATATTTTTTAATAATTTACATTTCCCGTAATCATACTTTTATTAGATGGATGTCTTCATAATTTCTTTAAACATTTTTTTTGGGAGCCTTTGGTGTATTATGATTTTCTAATCTTTTCTAATTTTCAATATCTGACAATATGTATTATGATTTTCTATAACTGAATTAATTAAATATTTCTCAAAAGTACTTTGCTCCATTCAAGTTTAGTTGAAAGTTGAAAGAAGGAAGTCGACATCGGATGTCTGCGAGATTGATTATATTATTAGGGCAGTCATCTTTAGGATTATTTACTCGGAATTTCACATCCAGTCATTTCGAATGATGTACTCGTATAAACTGCCCTTCAGAGAGCACACATTACTTTTTCCTGCAAAAAAAACCTCTTTTCATAAAAGCTTCAATATTGACTATTTTAATTCTCTTCCCTAAATGGCTTGACTAATTTGCTGGCTGTATGTTTGAATCTCAATCTTGATAATTTACGAGTACTTAGACGTGTCCTCAGAATAAAAAGAAGTGCTTACTCTCGAACTTTCTGTAATATTTTTAATTTGAGTTTGAAAAATAAATCAACATTAAAATAGCTGAATATTATTATTATTAACATTGATAATAAAAAATCTATTACATTACTTACAGGTAAATTAGCAAATGGATCATAAAATTCAAAACTCTCAAGTTCATTTTAAGAGAAAACTGGATTTAGTATATCAAGATAACTAACTGGTCAGTTGTTTTTGTGAAGTTCTTAAGCAAATTTAACCAATAAATAAATTAACTAACCTGTTGGCACCAGAATTAGTCTTATACAACAAAATATTGGTTGAAAAAAAATTCTATGCAAACTTAGATATTTTTTTTAAATATCTAAAAATGTCTTAATCTCAATAAAAGTGGATATCATATATTAATTGTTCAGTTTTTTCAACAGAATAATAGAAATCTTCCTTTCAATTCTTGAAAAAACAATTTAAATTCAACTCTTAATTTATTTTATCATAGCAATGACATTTGTATGATTATTTTGTGTATAATATTTCATTTCAATAAACTAAACATTTAATAATTAGTATAATTTTTCAATGTTTTTATGGTTTTGTATTATATTGTAGCTTATAAATTATAGTTAATATTTTGTTGGTACGAGAAAACTAATCATGGAACATTTTTAGGAAATATTAAATTGGTCGTTGTAATATATTCTTTCTATCTTGTTATTTACATTTGAAATTGTAATAAAATCAAATTTAAGAAAAATATTACATTCAAGAAAATGTATTGCAGATTGAGATTGTATTCTTAAAAAAGTACTCTAATTTACAGATTGGAATATTTAAGCAGGCAGAAATGGTCAAAAAAATTATTGGCAGAGTTTATATAATATTGACTGACATAAAAATAAATTCGGCACCTACCTAGCTTAATTAAGTATTATTAAAATTGTAATTACTATAATTAAGTAGAACACAGAATTACAGACTCGAGAAGTTCAGGCAAATAGAAAAAGAAGTAGGGGCATGCAATATAAGTACATCAGATGATAATTAAAGTAGAATTTTATTAGCTGCACTAATTATTTCATTCATATGGGTGTCCCGCCCCGCCCCTCACATGTGATGAAAAGTACAATCGGGAGACAACGTTGTCTTGACCCTATTAATCAAGCCTTTTGGTTTAAAATCACAGATATGTGTGACCGTATGTGTTGGTAATAATCCACACAGAAAAATAACAACCATTTTGACAAACTAAACCAAACTGGGATCCTTTTTTTTAATTGAGTACCATAAGAAATCGATCTTTAAACCAGACAAGACAAGCAAAACTTTAAACCAGACAGGTGAAAACAAGTTTTTTTACCAACTAATGCACATGATGGTGACTCAAGTTCTGGATTTGTGAAATCAGTTTGTCTCAACAATGTCTCAGAATATGAGGTAGAAACATATGTTAATATTTTTTAATAAATTACTTTGTCATTCCTCTGATAACATTAATTACTCGGAATAAAATGAAGTTAAAATTTTTATTCAATAATTGAAACATGAAACATTTAAGGACACTAGAATAAAAAATTTATTGACATAAATGTTATTAAAAAATTAACAAAACAAATCTATAAAATACTCGTATTACTAGTAGAAAACCTGAAGTCACATAAGTCTCATTGAATTTAAATAAAGTGTAAATAACATTTAATATTAAATGAAAAAAAAAATTATATTAAATAATATACAAGTATCCTTCATTATAATAAGCAATCTCACTTTACAGGATTTAAATAAAATGAAAAAAGCCAATTTGAATTTAATCTCAAATTTTCAGCCAGATAGTTAACAATCACTTTGACATTTGCTACAATTATGGAAAAAACTAGTTCTGTGCCATCACAAACATTTTTATTTGAAGAAGTTAACAGATGATGTTCACGGGGGCTCGGCACCAACGTTGAAGATTGTTTATTTCTGGATAAATGAGTTTGAACATGGCAGTACATGTACTGAAAACTAATCTCCAGACACCCAATTATGTCCACTACAGAGAAAATCATTGAGAAATCCATGGTGAGAAATTAATGGAAGATCGCCGAGTTCATGTGCGCAAGATAACTGAGGCTGTGGGCATCTCAAGTGAATGCACAATATTCTACACAAAAAATTTAATGTAATAAAGTCGTCTGCACGATAGGTGCTGCCATTGTTGACTGTCGACCAAAAACACATTCGAAAAGACATTTCAACGCAATGGTTGGTGATGTTTGATCAGAATCCGAAGGACTTTTTGCATTGATTGATTACTGTGGACGAAACTTTGATCTATCACATTGCGGATAATTGATCTCATCTTGAAAAATCCTGCAGTCAAAAGCATATGATGTATATTTTCCTTATTTCCAAATTTTGACAGAATTTTTAAGGAACCTTTTTATTCTTGAATAATAATAACCCTAGTTTCTCTAATAATTAATTAATTGATTGGGTTGAATCTGCTTCAATTTCATCAATTATTTTTATCTTATCCATTTTTGTTGGTCTTCCACTGCCAAGGATCCATCTGATATTAAAAAAATTAAAGTCTTTCGACACTTACGAAGGTCTATGACGTCACCATACATATCACATAATTCCTTTATTACAACCGTTGCACATTTTGATGAAATTGAAATAATTTTCTTAAAATAAATATCTAGAGTAAATGCTTCCATTTTAAAATTCTGAATTAAAATGTAAAATTTTTTGTTCTATTTAACAAAAGAATGTTCTATTTAACAAAAGAACATACTTTCTAGTGAGAAGAGCCAAATATTAAGTAAACAGAATATCAACATTTTCATAGAGCGGCAACATACATTTTCACTGTAGCTATGTACATTTTAATGAGGAAAAAAACTAGATGAAATCGATATTTTTATTTAAAACTTAAATTCACAATACAATCGTAGGCTACTTAGAAGCATATAATATTAGGTCCTTACATATGAAATTGGCGTTTTGTTTGGGAGGAACATAAAGTTGATTTTTTTTTAATATAATATATTTATTTAATCAAAGTATGTACCATTGCTATCTATGCACTTTTGCCATCTCATAGGTAGTTCATCGATCCCTTTACTAAAAAAACCATTCGGACGGGAATCAATAAAATCTTTGAAGTCGGTTTGGACTGCCCCATCGGAGTTGAATTTTTTCCCTTGCAAGAAGTTATCCAAATTTCGAAAAAAATAGTAATCTGTTGGGGCAAGGTCCGGAGAGTACGGTGGATGTCTTAGACATTCCAATTGAAGCTCTTCTAATTTGGTAGCCGTCTGTTGTGCAGTGTGTGGTCTAGCGTTATCATGAAGCAGCAGTGGCCTAGAGCGATTAACCAGCCTCGGTTGTTTAGCAGCTAGCTTTTCCATCATGGTTTGCAGTTGCTGACAATAGACATCTGCCGTAATCGTCTGGCCAGATTTAAGAAAGCTGTAGTGAACGACACCAGCACTAGTCCACCAAACGCTCACAAGTAACTTTTTTGGAGTCAATTTTCGCTTGGGGCATGGTTTGGCTGGTTCGGCAGGGTTCAGCCATTGCGATGAGCGCTTCCGATTATCATACAGGATCCACTTTTCATCACAGGTAATGATTCGATTCAAAATCCCTTCATTATTGTGCCGGTTGAGTAATGCAACGCAGCAGTCAACGCGCGTTTGTTGATTTGCTTCACTCAATTCGTGAGGTACCCACCTTTCAAGCTTTTTCACCTTCCCAATTTGCTTCAAGTGGATTAAAACAGTTTTATCACTAACACCGCAGCCTGCAGCTAACTCGGACGTGGTTTGCGATGGATCCGCTTCCACAATAGCCTTCAATTCTTCATTATCAACTTTGGTCTCCGGCCGTCCACGGGGCTTTTTCTGCAGGTCGAAATTTCCAGAACGAAAACGTTGGAACCAAAAACGCACTGTGTTTTCTTTTGCGGCACCGTCGCCATACACATCATTAATCCTTCGAGCCGTTTCTGCAGCACTGGTGCCACGGTGGAACTCGTACTCGTAAATAACGCGATATTTCAAGTTTTCCATTTTGTAAACTGAGTGACGCAAAGAAAAAAAACAATTGAGGAAAAAACAAATGAATTATAATTTTCGAAACACAAATACTTGAGTAAATAGCTGTATAAATTTGAATTTAAAATTCCTAACCAAAGAGAAGATATTTGAGATCAAAGTTGCCAGTACGACAAAATGCCAATTTCATATGTAAGGACCTAATATATGGGAGTTCAACAGCTCAGTGTTCTACTTATAAAACAAGAAAACCTAAATAATTAAACACCTTTTGGGCTTTGTAGTTTACTAGTTAACTAGTTAGAACGATGACCTCACATCGCTTTCGAAAACTTTGCTATGTCTGGCAAGTAACTATTCGTTTTCAGCTTTAAGCATGATGGTAAATTATCATCTGTTAATTTGCTCTTTAACTTATTTTTTATTTGATTCATGGAAGAGAATGTTAGTTCGCTTAAATTAGTAAAGCCAAAGATTGTGAAAATGGCAAATGCTAGTTCTTTTATTGTGTCATGTTTCAGGCAAACTATTCCACGTATCAAATATAATTGTTTCTATTTTAGGCATTTGTTTCGGAGCTGTCCACTTATATAGAGAAATCAAATTGTATTTCTCTCTTTCGAGCTCTTTCAAGTGGTTGGTAAGATTTGTGAATTTGCTGCTCCACAGTTCCTTGCTTCTTATATCTATTAACTGCATCTGAAGTGAAGTATCATCTGTGTCGAATAATCCCTAAAAATAAATTTGGACGAACTCAAATTAAGTTCGTCGGCATTTATTTTTAGGAGATGTAAGGTAAAAGCTAACGTAGCCTTATTTGCTCTGAATTCTTGAAAGTGTTCAACAAAACTGTGCTTCATTATTCTTAGTATTGTGCTGAAATATTTCTTGTCAATATAAACATTTTTATCTACGCGATACTTTTTTGAATGCTTGAAGCGAAGTAATTCACTCTACATCTACGGCGAGAACTTTTAGTTTATTTTGTAACATTGCATTCAAGCCGCTCAGTTGTGATGTGATATCGACCATGAAATAGAAATGCTGAAACCATATGTCTTCTTCCAATTCCTGATGATTGATGCCTTTTTTGCGGAGGAACAATTTTATTTCTTCAAAACATGAAGCAAAACGCTTCAGAACGTTTCCTCTGGAAAGCCAGCGCACCTTATTGTGTAGAAGTAAATGTACGTACTCGCTATTCATTTCGTCCAAGAGTTCTTTAAATAGACGGTGATAGAGTGGTTTGGCCAAGATGCTGTTAGTTACCTCGATTACGAAGTTCATTACTTCAACCTTTTCTTCAAGAAATGTTTGGGCGCAAAGCGCTTCTTGATGTATTATGCAGTGGAATGTGAGAATTTCATGGTCAATTTTTCTTTTCAGGATTGAAACCGCTCCTTTGTTTACACCTGTCATACTTTTAGCTCCATCAATAGCAATGGAAATTATTTTAGTTAAGCCAATTACGTTATTTTTCAGATTTTTTTCTACAGCATTCGCAATATCTGCTCCATGAGTTTGTCCCTTGAGCGGCGGCAGTCCTAAGTTCTTCTTTGGGACCTTGTGCTGACATATCGCACAAAGAGTAATACTTGTGCTGTGTCACTTATGTCACATGACTCATCGATTGCAATTGATATTGTAGAAGTCAGCTTAATGTCTTCGACTTGCTACTCTGTTACATTCGAAGACATTTTGGCAGTTCTGGTGTGAACTTGAAGTAGAGAATATGCATTGCGATTGTGCCGTTTGTGTTCGGTCAGCGGCCGTGTTTGTGCTCTTCTGATGAGGCTGCGGAGTGAAGATGAAGCTTGAGTTGAAGAGACGCAAATGCCTATGAAAAGAGCCACATTCGGCTCGCGAGCCGTCGTTTGCCGACCCCTGACATAGCATAACCACACTCAAAATATGCATGTCAGCCAATGAATCTTTGTCTATGGAAAGGTCAAACATAGGGGGAACTAAAATAAAACACATTCTTTTTAAGTTCTAATACAAGCAATTAATTTGACTGAAAATGTTATTATTTTGATACTATTGGGAGTACAAATTAGTTCGGTCCGTTTCCAAAAGATGGCTCTGGCTGTTATGAATGGTTCATAGTGACAGCCGATTTTGGCGGTTTCAGAGAGATTAGACATCTGCCAATAATATTCAGTTTATATCGCTTTGAGTTTCATGCGAAAATCTTGTTTTGTCCAGTGTTGAAAATGTCGAATTTTGTGTTAACCAAGCAGCATTTGCGGGAGGTTTTAATTTTCTGCTTTAATTGGAAGAAAAGTGCAGCTGAAGCCCATCGAATGCTTGTCGAAGCTTATGGTGACGCTGCTCCAACTGATAAATCATGTAGGGAATGGTTTCGACGTTTCAAGGATGGAGATTTCAGCGTCGAAGACAAGCCTCGCTCTGGACAGCCAAAAAAATTCGAGGACAAAGAATTAGAGGCATTACTCGAAGAAGATCAGAGTCAAACGCAAGATGAGCTTGCAGAGTCATTGGGAGTGACTCAACAAGCCGTTTCCGTACGATTGAGAGCCATGGGAATGATTCAAAAACAAGGAAATAGGGTGGCTTATGAACTGAAACCGAGAGACGTTGAAAGGCAATTTTTCACTTGCGAGCAGCTGATTCAAAGGCAACAAAGAAAAGGTTTTTTGCATCGGATTGTAACTGGAGATGAGAAGTGGATATTCTACGACAACCCCAATAAGAAAAAATACTACGCTAAGCCCGGTCAATCGTTGCCATCGACCTCAACATTAACACCAAAACCGAACATACATGGTTCGAAGATCATGCTCTGTATCTGGTGGGACCAAAGGGGTGTTGTTTACTATGAGGTGCTGAAACCTGGCGATTCCATTACGGGCGATCGGTATCGGCTACAATTAATTCGTTTGAGCCGTGCATTGCGAGAAAAACGGCCGGAATACGAGCAAAGACATGATAAAGTTATTCTTCTTCATGACAACGCTCGGCCTCATGTCGCAAAAGTCGTAAAAAAATATTTGGAAACGCTCAAATGGGATGTTTTAATGCACCCGCCGTATTCCCCGGACATTGCTCCTTCTGATTATTTGTTGTTCCGAAGGATGCAGCACGATTTGGCAGGTCACCGGTTCACTTCTTTCGTAGAAATCGAAAATTGGCTCCAAACTTGGATCGCCTCAAAAGACGAGTCATTTTTCGAGATGGAATTCGAAAATTGCCTGAGAGATGGGAAAAAGTAGTAGCCAGCGATGGACAATACTTTAATTGATCTGTTCATTCATTTTGTTTAGAAATAAATGCATTTTTGAACACAAAAAACGGACCGAACTAATTTTTTACACCCAATAGAAAGGGAAGTATGATTATTTTTCTTCTTTACATATTTATCATCACCAACAGTTATGTTTTTCTTTTCCAATTTTGGATCGGGGTTGCAGTCTCATCTTGAATAATGGCCTTGAACTCATATATAAGGAGTACACACCAAGGGTTGCAGTTTCAGTGCAGATCTGTTAATTATTGGGTTGATGCAAAGTTCATCCCACTTTTCATACAAAAATTGAAGAATAATTTTATTTACCTCCGAAGAGATGGCGTGACAGCTGGCAATCCACGTCACAAGAAGGGAAACAAGCGGAACAAACAGATCATGATCTATAGGAAGAAGAAGAATTTTATTTACTAAAAATTACATTTAATATAGTACTGTCCGTTTTGTTGTTGGGATGACCTTTCTCCATTTCTCTGGTAGCTACATAATCCCGCGCTCATAGAACACTGTCGACTGGTTGATTCCGAGAATTTCTTCGATCTCTCGAGTTGTTCTATGCCGCTCATCTTCAATTAGCGCCAATATTTCGTCACCAGCCTCAGCCGGTCGTCCAGAACGTGGTGCATGTCAAAGATTAAAATTGTTTTCACGAAACTTTCTGAACCACTTACAGCATGTGGAATCGTCAACGGCACCTTCGCGCTACCCAACACATATCTTCTTTTGCGTCTGCGAAGCATTCTTGCCTTTCTGGAAATAAAAAGCATAATATGTCAAAAATGCTCCTTATTTTCTGCCATTTTTAATGCTTAACAAAATGTAAAAAGACAACCAAATAACACAATTTTTTCCCCAATTACTCGCTAAAATTCCTTCTGTCAAACAACATCAAAACTTAACACCTATGAAATGAATAACACTTAACACGCGCCAAAAACGGAACGAATTTTGCATCAACCCAATATTATTTAAAATAAAATTTTTGAAATAAATATCTGGAAATTTTAATTGTTGCCGAACCGAACTACAGTCCAAATTTCAATTCATCCATTTTCACAATATGACCAAAAGTTTGTTTATTATTAATTTGGTCATATCCTATGGGTACTTAATTAATTTGGTCATATCCTATGGGTACTTAATTAATATTTTTTGAAAATAATTGGAATATTTGACTGAAGAATATTTATATGAAGATATATGCATAGGTGATGTCAAATATTTTTGAACATTTATTATTATGCATTATTTGGTTAAGACATTATTTAAATCAGAATAATGTCATAAACAAATATATTTTTAACATTTTAAAAAAAGTCTAAAAAGAAGATGGCTTAAGTCATGGGATTTTTAAAAGTTTTATTGCTGGATTGTCAGGATTTAAAATTTGTTTTACGTGATAAATGCGCCTTAGCTTTACTCGATATCACATTTTAACTATAATGTCGTATTTTGAAAACAGGATAAGTTTAAATTATTATTCATAGATGGCTGTGTAAATTTGAAAAAAAATTATGAAATGTATAAATTGTTTATTTAATGTAGATGCAACAATGAGGTCGAGTTTCCCATCCAAAGCACAATTATTTTCATGGGTACATCTTGCAGTATAAGGTCTTGCATTATCCTGCAAAAATAACACATTCAGGGGAAATAAAATTTTACGTCAATACATGCCGTACTGAGAAATTTAGCATAGAGACAAACATATCAACAAAACACCTGGTTTGTCATACGCACTGGGTGTATGTTGACTGACTGACAAAACATTTTAGAAAGTTTTTGACATGTTACTTTCAAATTATTTTCAATAACAACATGTAATTCTTCATTATCAATAACACAAGGCCGTTCTGAACAGAGGGAAGGGATTGATCACCAGAAGAAATTTTTTAAAACCACTTCTGTGCAATAATGTTTTTACCACATCTCCAAATGCCATATATATCTTACGGCATGCTTCTGCAGCTTTTGAACCAAGTTTAAATTCATAAAGGAAATATACTCGAATTACACTAGATTTAACTGACATTTTAAAAGGGTTTAAAATCGCAATACAAAATTATATACCAAGTCAAAGTGTACCGATTGACTTGTGCATATCTGTGCTAAATATAGTAGTACACATAAAAACTTGGGATCTGCAAGTCAATTCTAAGATCTTTTTAGTTACCTAATAAATATATTTATTACAATCAATATGTACGATGTCAACCGTCTTGTGGATGAAAGGCACCTGTACATGTATTGGTTTAATGTGTGCAAGTTCTTATACTTGTCAGATCAAAATCAAAATGATTAAACTTGATGATTGGCAGGTTTAATCTGCTGAAGCACTTTGTTAGACAGAGTTTTATATAGTGCATTCTTTGTGTTGATTAAAGCAGTATTATAGGTGACATCCGCCTTCACCCCTTGTAAGGGATGACCCCTCACGTGATTATTTAAGCCTTCCTAGTGGCTCAGTTGTCAACTTCGCAACATTGTTGGTCGTCTTTCTCCGTGAAAAGACAGATATTTAAATTTTTTCCTTGCATCAGGGTACACCTCGACTCCTCATGGGTATATCCAAACTATTATACTATCCAATTTCTCTCTGGCCATGGAGAGCTTTAATGGCAAATTCTTTAGTTTCAATCTTGTCCTTTCGCTCTGTTGTAATTTTTGCGGCCATCTGTATCAATCTGCAGACCGCATTCTGTGGTACTGCGATGATAATTGAATCAATCATTTCCGAAGGGAAATTCTGCCCAGCCCTACATCGGCTCATTGTCAGACCGATTGGCTACTCTGATATAGTGGCATTAAAGGATAGTTTTGGTATAATTACTGCGCTGCGATTTATTTTCCTTCTCCCGTGATGTCGGACCTTAAGTTCATCATCACTTTTTTTTACCCTCAGGTGTGTGGCAACCGAAAAAGGAGTCCCCTTGGGCAGTTCCTTCGTCACTATGTGACGTCGCTCTAAAATAAAATCTTCTAGCGAAGATAGCGCTGGATGGGGACTTATTTTGTCCTCTATAGCAGTGTGTGTGATGGTGGGATCGAACTATCGAACTTAACTGAACTGATGAGCAGTATCAAGCTACAGAGAAACAAAATCAGATGTAAAATGGTCTTAAGAGGAAAACCTGTCAAGAAATGAATCTGCCAGGATTCGAACCAAGTAAAAGCTAAGCTCTGACAATTGTATTACAATTGTACCCTTAAGAAAACCCTTAATGTTTTAATTAACACCATTATTTAAAAATATAAGAAATGCCTTAGTATTATATACATATTTTATAATGCTTGTACTTTATAATTATTTATGCCATCGTGAATTAAGAATGGTTTTGATTCACAAACTGATCTTTTAAAAGCATCACCACTCGCACATGGAATTGGCTATTGAATAAGTTTGCCGATATTTATATCTTCCATATCTCGGTGGATACATTAAGGGATTATCTCCTTAATAAACTTTGTTGATATAGTTGAACCATTTCACAGGAAAGCAGGATTATCATTGTTCCTGTTTTTACATTTAAATTTTTTTCTATTTAATTTTTTTCTTGTATAATACTGTGCATTTTATCATCCGTAATTGGGTTGAACCTGTATCAAATGTAATATAAATATTTGAAAAAAAATATAATACCTCATTTAAATTTGCTTAATTTTTCCTTTGAAGTAAAATTTTATTTCCTTTTTATGTTCATGGAATATTTTTTCTTTTCTATATCCAACTCACCATTTATAACCACTTAAAAATGTTATGTATTCTTGATCAGCACAATAATAAAAAATCTGAGTCAAAATTCTTTGGTTATTTTTATAATAATTCATTTTTATCTATAAGATTAAAAAAATTGTATTTATGTATCACCAAATAAATTATAATTGCGTTTTCAGGTGGCAAAGCAGAATTTGGTGTTGAAGAAAATTGTTCTGTATTAGGATCTCGCCGATCACTGGCCGATACATCTGTCACGTCTACAGCTGACCTGTCAGCATTCTCCAGCACTCGTTCTCATGCTCCTGACAACTCACTGGACACCCATAGTATTGTTTCAGATGATGATTCAGGGTCTGTCAGGTAAATATACATCAATCTTATTTTGTCTTTAAATGGTTGAATTTTTTTATACCGAGCAATAGGAGGTCGCTGGAATTTCTTCATTGTGATATTGTGTATTAGGAATCCACAAAGATGAAATCACTAATTTATGAAAAGTTAAATATTAATTTCTTCATTGTGATATTGTGTATTAGGAATCCACAAAGATGAAATCACTAATTTATGAAAAGTTAAATATTAATTTCTTCATTGTGATATTGTGTATTAGGAATCCACAAAGATGAAATCACTAATTTATGAAAAGTTAAATATTAATTTCCATATTTTTAGGGGAACAATGAGTAGCACTTAGAACATGTTGAAGAATTTCAATATTTGGGAAGTATATTATTTATAGTTAAGGCATTAACATAACATTGTGTAGGTTTAAAGACATTGCCATTTGTTTTAACAAACAGTTTATTTCACTTTTTGTATTTGGGAAGTATATTTTTAAGAGATGTTATGACACAACATGTACACAACTGCCGACCATGCATTCTCTGGAGGCATGCAAGAGCTGCACAATTTAACACCAGACACTGCGTGAGTGTGAGGGCCAAATGCACAAGAAGAAGAGATGTTAAACAAGAGAAGGATATCAACAGAAGTGCTGCACAATTAACATTACTCATATCTCGAGCTTGCTCGTGTAAACCTCACCATTCAAAGTTTATGAACCGAGCTGGAAGCAGACTACTTAACAATCTGACAACACATCATTGGAAAAAAATGTATGCAAGTTCATTAAATCTAGATTATCTTCATTTCAATATACTTTGAAATTTATATTTTCAATTTCACAGCCTGGTCTCAATTATAATAGTTTGTTTCTTTTAAGAGGGTATAAAATACTAATCTTAAAAATAAATGTTACATGGTAGGCCTTGTGTTCAAAATTTCTATTTCTATACAAATATTCTATGAGACATTTACATAACAAAAACTCAAATTCAAAAGAGCCTTTGAATGACCAAAATCACTCCACAGGCTCTTCTATTATACCGTGGTATCCCTCAACTTATGGTGTCAACTTAATAGCCTTTTGACAGCTTCTACGTCATCAATCAACCTTTCAAAATTCAAGAGGATGTTCAGCAGATTATCTGTTTGATAGAGGCAGGCTCTGTAAAAGATCCATAAAAATAAATAGGTCTAGTTTGATTAGTTCAATGAGAATTCAAGAGCCGTCTTTTCAGACCTCAATCTGCGCTCAAAGCTGCCAACTGTTACTAACAAATTTATTTTCACCAGGTCCGGTGTTTGTGTTCGTGCTCATTCCGCACAGTCAACTCCTCGGGCTACACCAGGCCTGCCGATGCCCAACTGTGGTGACATTGTGAGGATACACGTCTCCTACAGCGGGCCAGAGAGTGAACATTCATACAAAGTTCCTCCAAACTCATTGGCTCTCATAACACAGAATGGAGCAACCAAGTCACCCACAGATGACAACAGAATAAGGATTCAAGTAGCTTTAGAAGAGCTACCGACCCCTCTGGTAGATGGAGGTAGAATCAAGCAAATTCACTATTCTCCCGAATATTTAGATCTGACATAAAATTGTGAATCTCACTTGTAAAAAATACTCAAATCACAAGAAAAATGAATGAATCTCTATATCTTTATTTATGATTTTTACTTGTCTAATAAGTATAAACAGTCAGCCGTGTGATCTGTATTTGGCAATAAGGCAAGATAAAACTGCCAATGTTATATTTGATGCAAAATTTAAAAGCATTATTTTGAATTAGATTGATTTTCCAAAACTATTTTTCTTCCAGTTTGAAAGAATGATGATTTTGGTAATTTCTTCTAAATGCAAGTACTGTTTATCGATTACCACCACAGTATATTCAATCAATATTTGTAAATAAAATATTATCCTTTTTGCGATAAACTGAAATAAATTTATCTTTGAAAAAATATCTATTTCAATTTAATGCTCTATTCTCAAAGAGCTTGATATAAGTGTTAATTTTTTTTACCATATATATGTACAACTAGGTCTCATTAATATGTGATTTAGTGTATGTGTGTATGTATGTATGTACGTGCGTAGGTACATACGTACGTATGTACCTACGCACGTACATACATACATACACACATACATTCAGAGTTAAAGCATAATTTAAAAATTGTAATGATACTTTTTATCACAATTCCGTTTAAAATAAGTAAATCTTATAAAATCAAAGGTGGCCTTATATTGGGCTGATTTGGCTCCAGGCAACTTCTGGCTATTCCCAAAACTGAAATTGCCAATGATAGGAAAGTGTTTCGACCCGATTTCAGACATATTAAGCTTCGACCGCGATTTTAAAGGGAATTCCGAAGAATGAGTTTCAGGAGTGCTTTAGAAAATTTTACAGCCGCTTCCAGTATTTTACTCACAAAAAGTGTATTTGAATAAAAGGTAATGTTAACACCTTAACGACCGGTCCCGCGCTGGCGCGGAAATTTGATCCAATCGTTAAGGACCGGTCCCGCGTTATCGCGGGTTTATAAGTAGTCGAACTCAATACCATCTATTGAGTAAAGCAAAACATGTGTTCATTCGAAAATAAATTCGTGCCACTTAAAAAGGTTCGTGTCATAGCTATGAGTCGATTTCATGAACATTAGTATCTCATTTCTAAGATTTTAAGACTATGAAATTTGACCTGGATTCGCCCTTTTCAAATCTTATCTCGAGTGCCTGTGATATTTTTTGTGGTCCGACCGAATTTGTTTGGATATTTTTTTGTTTTTAGTCGAACTCTACACCATCTCTCGGGCAAATTGAAAAATAATTTCATTAATATTTATTTTCTTGCATTAATGAAAATGAATGCAAGAAAATAAATAAAGAGCAGCAATAATAATCAGGTGAAAATATCTCAATATCATATGTCGAAATGCAAAGATATTTTTTTTTGTATAAAAACACTTATCTCATGGGTGATTTGTTTATTTTTATTTTAGCTGAGCTTAAAATAATCAACGTAACACTTTTGAACATAATAAATTTTATATTTTACGACATGTCAAGGACCTTTAACATTTTTTCTTATATGCGAAGATTTGTTCATTCACAACATCTGTTTTCGTAAAATGAGCCGTCAAGCGGAGTTATTTTACGTTTGTAATCTTATCTTTGAACCATTAAACGAATAGTATTATTTTGACAGTGGCTCTCAACCTTATTTAATAATTATTTATAAAATATTCATTTGATTAAATATAGTATTTTAGGAACGGTTGTTCCTTAAAGGAGAGATGATGAGAATGATTGTTGATAAATAAAAACTTGTCGAAATCGGAATATGCAAAGAGGTATTTTATTGATAAACGTCGGTATTTATAATATTTGGAATGTGTGCGGGAATGCGCAGGAGATATATCGCTGTTTCGTCTTTGCCTTACAATATGTTTATTGTCGTCACGTAGGAATTGGTTGTTTTGACTGACAGCGCGGAAGATATGTTGCTCTCTCCTTTCCTCATGGAATGCGGTCTCCGCTAGTAGTGAGTTGAATGACCGACCGTGTGAACTTTGCCCATTGTTTGTCTCGCATTGTGAAGCATGCGAGTTTGATGACCGGGCGGGCAAAGGTTGCCTCGTAGGTTCAGTGACCGCACGTATAGTCACTACAGTATAAATGTAAAAACCCAATGAAAAAGGTTTTTTTATTCAAAACTACAAAGAATAAATCATGTTTTACAATTCCTGAAAGATTCTTAAAAATTGATTCATAAATAAAAAATTATTTTAATAAATTTTGGGAAAAAGTACAATTTTGCGCAAAAATGTGCAGTCCTAGGCGTATATCTCATACATTTACATGCGGTCTTTAAGGTGTTAACAATGTCTTGTATTTCATTTCCCGTCAGTCACTTTTCACATTGGACAGACTGTGTATAAGTAATTTGCTTTTATTTCAGTCTATATACAATAATTAACTTTGATAATTATGAATTTAAATTATAAATAGGTTTATTATCTGTATAATTTATTGTAATATTTTGTTGATAAACATATAAAACATGTGAATCAAAATTTTCATTGCCTATTGTTCTCGAGCTAAAATCAGTTTCCATATTTACCGTATAATAACTTCAAATATTATGAGTTTGAATAATGTAACCACTTGATGCTATTCATTATCCACACTAATGGAGACCTAGTTCTAATGTAAATTTTTGTAAATGTACAAATTGAATGAGCCTTGGAACACATTCAATTGTTCATAAGTTCAGTTGTTCATTAAATTGAGAACCTTTGTAGTTATTGATAATTGTCATAAAATGTAAAATATTTTGCTATGACTACGACAGAATAAATATAAAATGAATCATGAATTTTTAGGCGAATTCTTATCATTGAGGTGTAATTTTTAAATGCGTCCATCAGATTTTTAAGTCCCATTTCAGCAGTAAGATATTTTTGCATCGAAGAGGGAGTGTTTATTCTGCTTTAAAACCATTTTCAACCTAACATATTGTAGTCCTCTTGCGGCTTTAGTCTTGAACTTAAGCCATAAAAATATTTTAATTGAATTATGACTAAACACTTTTTAAATATAAGTATATATTCAGAAAAATATTTTCTAGTTATAGTTTAACTTATTTGATAAACTGGGTTTAAAGGTTTCAAATTTAAATATTTTGATTAAATTAAAATTTATGATAAATAGCATTAAAAAAATAGTATGAACAAAATTTATCTAGTACAAAAGTTATTATTGGTACAAATAAATCACAGCACCCAAATATTAAACTTTTTATGACATTTTTTTAATAAATTATTTCTTTTTTATTTATCATAAATCAAGTAATGCTTGATAAGATTTTAATAACAGTTTTTTATGCATTAATTTATTAGTAAAATAATAAATTGTTATTTCACTTATATATGAATAATAATAACCCAAATAATATCAATGAACTGGTGTTAATTATAATTATTATTTGATACTGATACAGATTGTGCATATCGGCAATTATATTATTGGCAATTTGAGTATATAAATAAGTTTCTTATATTATACCTGTGTTTTTCACAATTGTTCAGAAGGTTGCGGAGCAAGTGGACTGTAATTCATTTTATAAATTGTCGAAAAGGCACAATTAGTAAGATATTACTTTTTTTCAAGAAATTAGTAAAATTTTATTTATTTTTTTATAAATATTGTCAAAAAGCATATATAATGTGAATGTACATTATATATGCTTTTAAAAACATAGGGTTTTTACTTGAACATATTTTTATTGATCCATAATACTTGTGGTGTGTTGATTTTTTTCAATTTATAGAGGGTTGTTCCCTACTTAACGCATTTCTATATTTTATATAAAAGTAAAATTGAATAATACTATCACAATTCATGGTAAAATAATTGACTATAATTAAAGTATTTCTAAATATTGTTTAAAAAATGATTATATTCAAGACACCATTTCCTCATGTCACCTATGTGAACAGGCATCCCACTAGTACGAGTAATGAGTGTATAATACAATAAACACGTATAGTACAATAAACACATTGGTGATGTTAAATGTGGAATTTTTAGTGGCAATTTCGAGTTCGAGGGTATATCATTTTTAATAGTTTACAAAAAAAACCTTGACATTTCAATAATTAACAAAATATGAAATCAAAGTGTTTTATTTACTTTTTTAGTTTCTTACAGACTGATCACCTTTTCTCTGTTAAACAACTAGTAGAATCATGTTTTAATACCAAATGAATACCAAAAGATATGTTGATTTTTTGTTGAAAATGGAACAAAAAAATTTAACACATAAAGCCAATAAAGTAGAGTATTTTTGTGTACTAATTATATTCATTTGAAATGTTTCTGTTAGAAGTTTTTCTTCACTTCATTTCTTATATTCAGAAAATGTTATAAAGTGAAATATAAATAAAAATGAAATATAAATATCTAGTTCTTAGCTCTACACATTGAACGCTTTAAGAATAAAGCTCACAATATTAGCTACATTTGCTTATCATGATGTCAAACTGTTTGATAATGCTTTTGTAAAGCGAAACAGACCTCTCTCACTGTAATTTAAGTTTATTGTGTAGATTTTTTTCACATTTAAGTGTTAAATCATTTAATTTAAAATGGAGTTCTACAATATAAATTCCAAATCAATTAAAAAGATTAATTATACACAAAAAAATATTTATCATTTAATTCTTACTAATCTCTTCAATTACACATTTATTTCTGTTTAAATCTACTCTCATCATTGTTAAGATGGATGTCAATTACACATAGATTAAGTGAGAGAATAGTGCCTTTTGAATTACATAAATATGTGAACATTGAAAATATTTCAGCTTAACAATTATATTTTATTTTATGGTAAATAATGATAATTTAATTCAAGTTGAGACTAACACATAAGTTAAAATATTAAAATTCGTCAGGTAGGGATAAGTCCATCTGCTATATGGTAAATTGTCTTTTTGATTTTGTTATTCACACTAATTTTATGAAAATACAAGGCGGCGCAAATGTCATTTAATTTGGTTTACCTATAATTTAGAAAATAATAAATCTTTTTTTTAAAAAAACAAAACATTTAATTAGTCCTATATATTTTTATTGCCAATGTCCAAAGATAATATGATTCGAGTATCGAGTAATTTTTTAAAGTCATTGTTAACATTTTGTCCAGATTCTCAATATCTTGGCTAATGTTGTCTTTGAATAATTTCAGAGTTCGTGGTTTCTTAACATACACTTTGTTATTCAAATAACTCTTACAATAAGAAGTCTAAGACATCGTAATGTAAGTTTTTTAGTAAAATTAGAGACGAATTCTGCAAATGTTTGGGGTGTGTACTGTTTTATGATGAGTTTTACACTACTCTATCAATAAAATAAATACAGATATGTGACATCTTCCAAAAGAGTGATGATGTTTGTGCTATCTTGTGTAAAGTTGTTATTTTTGGGGTGTGTACTGTTTTATGATGAGTTTTACACTACTCTGTCAATAAAATAAATACAGATATGCAACATCTTCCAAAAGAGTGATGATGTTTGTGCTATCTTGTGTAAAGTTGTTATTTTTGTGGTGTGTACTGTTTTATGATGAGTTTTGCACTACTCTGTCAATAAAATAAAGACAGATAGGCGACATCTTCCAAAAGAGTGATGATGTTTGTGCTATCTTGTGTAAAGTTGTTATTTTTGTGGTGTGTACTGTTTTATGATGAGTTTTGCACTACTCTGTCAATAAAATAAAGACAGATAGGCGACATCTTCCAAAAGAGTGATGATGTTTGTGTAAAGTTGTTATTTTAACATTCCAAACATTCCAGTTATTTTTACACATATAATTTATAAAAGAAGATTTAGCTGCATGTAGAATCTAGTTTTTTTTTAATCACATAAAGGGTTTTGTAAAATATTGACATTTTTAAATATTACTGGTTTATTATTCAGTAAAAAGAAATAAACAATGTTCACGATAGAAATATTTAAATTTAATTTATGTTTTAAAGTCTTTCATACAAAATATCAGTTATAATACATCCAATTGATAAATGCTTGTATAATTATAAAACCCATAATACCGAGGAATTTAAATACCATTCCATTAAAAATATATTTTTAAAAACTTCATACTATATTACTAACTCGATGAAAATGAGTAAAAACATTTATTTTTCTTGTTAAAAAATCTTGATTGCATATTCTTAATCTGACTGAAAATTAGCTAAGAGTTACTTGCACATTTTGATTATTTTGCTGAGGACCTCTCTGGTTTTATAGTAAATTTAAATATATAAATATTTGCTATATTTGTTTGGTATCCAAATACTATTAAACATTGATTGAAATCATTCATAAATTGATGAAACTTAGAATTAGATATCAATGAATCTTCATTGGTTTTCTGCGTATTTATGTAGTTAATATTTTAAGATTTCAACTGATTAATTGATGCGACGGGTATATATTATAGTGGAATATAACATTGGACACATGTGTATAAATATATTATTTGGTAGACAAATTAATACATAGTTTAAATTGTTTAAAGTAGCTTTAAAAATCATCTAAAATAGATAAATTCATAAAACATTTAAAATCTTAAGACATTTATTATTTCTATCTTTAGTTTCCATTCCAACCCCTCAGTAGAACTTCTTAATATTTTAATTATTTTAACTTGAGTATTTGTGTGATTTGTTGATTTAGCAGAAGACTTAATTTTATACATTAAATGTGTACTCTCTAAGATCGCAGAAAATTTCAATAATAATAGGATCATTTTAATAACACCATTTAGGGAGCAGACTTGCATTAAGAGCGCTTTAAATCAATTCAAAGGGTGGGATTGAGTGCTGTTTTTAATTTGTTTGTACCATATTATATCTCACAACAGGTTTTTTTATAAATATTTTATGTCTTCATTATTGGTCCTATTGGGTTACTCTGGAAAAATACCACAAATTCAGATTTATTATGTCCATAGTAGTCCTCATTCTAAAGGCACATCAGCAGTATGTTCAGCCATCTCGACTTCTCTTCTACAATGTCACTCTTATCAACACATTGTTTTTATATCATGTAGAGTAATACGCGGCATGCTATGCTTCATTGTTCTCTGAGAAACTGAAGTTGGCAGACTGCCTGATCAGTGTCATGTTTTCAATTCCATGAAGGTAGTGTTTTCTGTTCCATAAAGGTAGGACAAGAAGATTTTTCTTTTTAATATGTTGCAAAAATTTATCAATACGGTTTATTGGAGTTTTCTAAAAGATCCAAGTTTAAAAATTCTTCTTCAAACACTTTTTTCCCTTCTGATATCCTGACCAATCCTAACTTTATGACCTAGACAGATGACACATCCACAACATTTTATGAACCATCTACATTTGTCATAAGTTAAGTTTTTTTTGTATCTACTTTCAGCAGGTGGAACAAAATACTCCTGCGAAATACAAAACCTATGAGTATCTCTTTCAAGATAGATGCTTTTGAAATTGTATGAAAAGAATAAAAATTTTATTTCACAATTGAATGTTCAATGAACTCTAGTCTAACTACATCCATACTTTCATCTATAGTAAGTTATTGACATTAATATGTCTTACTGGTCAGTTTTAAGCTATTTGCATGAGCTATACTTTTTAGTAAAAAATAAATTTGATTATGCTAAAAAATTGTTTAAGATACATGTATACTCGTATATGAGAAAGGTTTGGAATTGTTTTGCCTACACAATAGTTGTGAATAAAAAAATATTGGGTGTTAACCATAAGTTGTGTCCGTTTTTTTCCAAATGAAGAGAACAAGAGGACACAACAAAAAAAAATTACGATGAATTAGTCAATAATGTATTCTCCTTCATTATTTTACAACAAATTAGTCAATAATTATTTACAACTTCTTGCCAACGTTCTACAAGTTTTTCAATGCCTGTGCGATAAAAATCATCCGGTCTTGACTCGAGGAATTCGT
This sequence comes from Odontocerum albicorne, assembly GCA_949825065.1. Lineage (NCBI taxonomy): Eukaryota > Metazoa > Arthropoda > Insecta > Trichoptera > Odontoceridae > Odontocerum > Odontocerum albicorne. The sequence continues at coordinate 37,623,741 of OX463843.1, read as the reverse complement.
CCAACCATGTCCGCAATTCGACGTCATTATTGAAGGAAACGCCGCGAAAATTGTTCGAAAGCGACCGGAAAAGGTGGAAACCGACGGCGCGAGGTCTGGAGAATATGGAGGGTGCGGCAGGACTTCCCAACCAAGCGTTTGAATGCCATTTTTCGTAATGTTGGCGATATGAGGGCGGTCATTATTGTGCTGCAGAATAATGCCATATTGTCGATCCGGCCTTTTTTGTTGAATTGTAGTGTTGAGCCGCTGCATTTGCAGAATGTATAGCTCCGCGTTGACTGTCTGATTGCGTTCCAGTATCTCGTTGTGGATGATGCCTTGCCAATCACACCAGATGCAAATCATCATCTTGCGCGGATGCAAATCTTGTTTCGCTCTGGGCGTTGCTTGTTGACCATAACTCACCCATTCTTTCCGTTTCTTCATATTCACATAAAGGCACCATTTTTCATCACCAGTAATGATGCGGTAAAGGAACCTTTGCTTGTGGCCTTGCGTAGCTCGATGACGCGCGATCAAACCAGCAGAAATTGTCGAATGTTGATTTTTGTTGTTTTCACCCAAAACATGTGGAACCCGAGTGCCAAACTTCTGGACTTTTCCCATTGATTTAAGATGGCGGTATACAGTCATGTGACTACAATTCATCTGCTCAGCCAATTCTATGGTGGTTTGAAGTGTTTTGAGGTGTCAAAAATGCTCACTTTCGTCTACTTGACATTCCATTTTGAAGGCTTGTAATCAAATAAAATAATACATGGAACGTAAAAGCAAACACAATATCTTGTAGACCAGAACATTTTCTTTCGAATGACGTATAACCTTTACCATTTTGTTTTACTTTTGGTGCTCATTTTTAAATTTGGAAAAAATCGGACACAACTTATGTTAACACCTAATATTTTAAACATTTAAATAAAATTTCCCTTTGTCAAATTTCAAAATATAACATTTAAATATATCTATAATTATACAATTATTGGTAATCCTATTCAAAATCACTGACTTTTGTGATAAAAGTAACATCAAAGCAATTAAGTGTAAGTTAATTAATTATTCAATGACAATAGACAAGAAAATCTTCAGTGAAATGTTTTAAAAGTTTACTTAATCAATTTTTGTTGTGGAACATTCTGACTCATCCTCCGTGGACCCGCGGCTCCTTTTCGCACTTTTTTTTTAAATAAAAGTGATGTATGCATAAAATATGTATTTTTAAACCTGTGTAAGACCTTTTTTTTTCATTAATCCCCCTGCACGGGGTAGCGAGTATGTCATATAAAACATTCATCGTCATATATAAAAAAAACACATTAAAAACTGCATTGGTTTATTTGAAAAATGTACATATTATTAAACAACATTTTGTAAAAAGACAAATACAATTATTTTTACTCTTAAAACAAAGATAAGCTTGACATTCGAGACAAAAGTACAATTATTAAAAAAAAATTACAAAATTACATTTTGTGAAAAGACATAACATAATAGCGTTCACCCGAAAAACATAGGTAAATTTTACACTCGGGAAAAAATACAAAAGTTAATGATGAACATCCAGGAAGTCTACACCTGGATCTGTTGGAGTCTTCTTTGTTTTTCATAACAGGAAGATGTAATACATTTCCTCTAATAAATTCAGCATTTGGTCAATGATTAACACATCTTCTTTTTGCTTGAGGCGCATTGCCATCATTACCATCACTGTCACTGTCTCTTAGTGTTTTTCCATTCGATATTAATTTACAAGCTATGTTCCATTTAAATTGATAGTAGTCCAAAATATCTTTTCCCGGTAGAATTTTTCTTACTTGAGTGCGGTATTCAAGCCAGGCTGCGGCTGCTCCAAAATCGAAAAAAATGGTATATCATTCTGATGGTCCATTTGTTCGTCCTTTTCCTCATGGAATATTTAGATATCACCCTATCCAATAAGTCAACTCCGCCCATGAACTTGTAAAAGTTGACTACTTCTGGCTGTTTGATTTTAATATATTTTTGTCCTTTTTCGAGCATCTTTTACATTCCCTCATGGGTCCAATGGCTAATTTTGATGATGCTAAGTGAATTGCTCGACTGTCCAACCATTTTATGGTCACTCTATTTTATCATCACCCCTAACTACCAAGTCACTAGAGCCACGTCCATTCTTTACCAACTGCCTGTCAGTTGTTAAATATATATCCTTTTTGGTAACCTATTTAGTTGCAAAGTGCCCACTGCATATATACTTGTTGAAAGCAAATTTTCTAAAAGAGGTATAGATGTGAAGTATCTATCCATGTAGATTGTACTTCCAGATGGTAAACTATCAGCCAACTTTGAGACAAATTTTCCTCCAACATTAATCTCCGGGATTGGAAAGAGCGCTGACACTACTGATGTTCGTTTTCCTTCATAAATGTAAAAATCCAAAGGAATTCCTCCTAGAGTAGTCATGAGAAATACCTTCAAACCAACAGGATTCGGTTTACCCCGAACTACTTGTCGATACTTGTAGGTTCCTTGGAAAGGTATCATTTGCTCGTCGATTGATGTGTTTTGTGTTCGAGCATTACCCAAGCAACCTCTTTGAACACTTTGTAGGAGTGGCTGAACTTTCCAAAAATAGTTGTTCTCTTTTTTTCCCTTAACTACAGTATTATCTTCCACAGATTTAAGGTTTTTTCGCAATTTAAAAAAATAGTCTCGTGACATTATCAGCCACAAGCGCTATCCTTGTTTCTCGTGACCAGTATTGACGAATTTGTGAAAAATTTAATAAGCTGATCCCAAAACAAGTTTTAATTTCTTCTACTGAAGTATCTATTGATCTTCCCATTTGCACCAAATGCACTAATTTATGCACATTGACATATTTTGGAAAAAAGAGTCCTGAATGTATTGATGGAAATAATCTATGGGGTTTCTCATGTCAGAATCTTCAACATCTTGGAATGCCATCCTTTCTTGTGACAACTCTGCTGGATGAAAATGGCTTACATGTTTCCAACGAGCCCTTGGATCATGATGTTATTGAGCCAAAGGAAAATGGTCATCATCGGATGATGTAATTTAAAAGTCTTGGTCTTGGTTTTCTTCAAATTCAGGCTCCAAGGGTGGTCGAACTTCAAGATTGCAATCTTCTGTGTCGGATGTATCTGAGTTGCACTCCATATCAGTCATTGGGATCCATCGGAATAAGTAACTCCTTCAATATTTTGAGTTCATCAAGTCCTGTGACAACAAAAATGTATGTGTTAAGACCCGAAGTATTGTATGTGATACAATGCAAAAGATCGTGAAATCCTCGGTTATTATAAAATATATAATTTTACATTCCAAAACAGTTAGGTTTGTAGATACTTTACATTATAAATTGATAAAAGTTGTTTTTAATGTACAAATTAACACTTACCAGAAATTTGAAGTAGGGACATTTTTTCAGATGAAATTTGGCAATTTCACTCCTCGAATGTCACGTGTTCATTGACGCAACCGGCGAAATTTTGAACGCGCCGGTAAAACAGTTTACTGCTGTGCGTAAGAAATTGGTCTCAGTGAGTAAACTTAAATAGGATAGTGTAAATCATCTAAAAACTCGATGTGTCAAATATGATACACGGGACCCGAAGAGGATAATTGGTAAAAATTAATTTGATAGGAATTCAATTGGTCTGGAAATTTTATTTTTTTCAGTAAAAGATAAATTCTTGTAGATTGCAAATAAAGCTCTAGAATGTCAACAAATGTTGCTATAGCAAACAATTTTAATTTTTTTTTTTATTAATATGTTAAGATACATTTTCATAGGGCAGAAAGTATTAGAACTAAAACTTTTTATTGTGAAACTGGAAATAAGATATTTATTGTTTTACATTTTTGTTAATAATTAAACCAAAATGGATATAATGTGATGTGCTAGGTCTTTTAAACATGTTTAAATATCTACTTAAAAGTTCTTTGAGAGCAATACGCAGTATACAATACTGTCCTGGAAATGGAATATTCAATATTGAAGCTGAAGATAGTTTATTAGTTGTTGTACTAAAAAGCAATAACTAAGATTTTTCTAATATTTTTAGTGAATAAATATCTAAAATAAATATATAAAATCTTGGAGTTGAATAAATATCATTATTTATAACACTTAAAGTTTTAATATTGTTTCTGATATATAAACATTTTGGATTCTAGTTTTGATATAGCATGTTATATTAAAATAATAATTAATATAAAATGTATTTATTTATTAACTTCATTAAATTTAATAATTCTTATTTCAGTTTAAAAATTACTATTCTTTTAATATACGTGTAAATAATAAGATATAGTTATACTATAATAAAATAATATTGTAGAAATATTCAATATGGATGTGATGTGGTGTGATCCATTTATAATACAATATTATGTATCATTTTAAAGGTTTAACTTTATCTCTCTTCTATTTAATCATTCAAATTAAATTTATTATTTTCTAATATTCATTGAATAAATTATCTTTTTTTCAGAATTTTTGCTAATTTGTTATATTTATTCATTTTAATAAAAAATACAAAATGTTGATTCAAATTGATTTACAAGTAAGTCTTTACATTGCTTAGCATTTTTACTCAAATAATGATATTTTTTTATATATCATGTGAAATCAATACAGAAATTTGGTTTTGCATAAAAATACAATATTTATTTGACAGTATAATCATTCAAATTTGGTGCTAATTTAGTACTTACAAAAACTTAATATTTTAGAAAATGAAAATTTAAAAATGTTGCCTGCTTACAATGTTATTTAGATGAATATGCAAATGAAAGCTAGGTATGATATAATGTATTTGACATCGAAGGATGTTATATTATAATTATGAAATACAGTGTTTTGTTACGTAAATAATTGGAAATTAATTTTAAAAATTACAAAAAGAGTATCCTTAGAATTACAAAAAGAAATATTATTTAAATGAAACAATAGAAGCTAATTTTCTGTAAAATGTATACCTACACATAATTTAAAAAAATTATATAGGTCCGACCAACTGCATAAATTGACTGCTTCAAAAAAGTTTATGTTTAAAAAGACCATACGAGGATATGTGAAATAGAACTCTTACGTCAGGGCAGAACTATACGAGGTTTATTTTCTCAATACTTACAATGTACCATTGAACAATACACAAATGGGGCCTTAAGGAGTCGCTGCTGTGTAAATGTGGTAAAGCAAAGAGCACATATCTAACTATAGTAGTGCCCCGCCCGTGCATCACTGAAGGGATCCAGAAACAATGAACTGACCAAACCATCTATGTTGCGATCATACGAAGAAGCATGAAGTATGTAATTTGAAACTCCAAGTGTACTACAAATGAAATGTTTGATCTAGTAATCACTCATTAATGTGTAAATAATTAATTAGGTATTCAAAATGTTGTCTTGTTTATATTTATATGATTAAAACAATTGGAATATTCATCTTATATGCTTTTGGAATTAAATTTATGTTTACTTGTGTTTGGCCAAAATAAACTATTATTGTTAAATACCATCTATCTGGCTATCTGGGAAGTAACACGTTTATTTATGTAAAAAAAACTAATTTCAATTTTTCCCTATATTTCTAGTATTCAGTTAGATTGAGGCACTTGTCACAGCATTTGACAAGCTTTTAAACTCGATTGTCGTAAAATTCTGCCGTCTGTGTCTTTGAACCACCCTTTCATACTTACTGCAGTCCCTCATCGTCATCAGGACGCTATCGAGGGTGATCAAACACTTCCCACTTGAATTGTCGCAGCAAAATTCTAGTACACTTAACAGTATGTGGACAGGCATTGTCGTACAAGAAAATGACACCAGAGCTCAACATGCTTTGATGTTTGTTTGGAATGACCCCATCTTAATATTTTTGATAACTCAGAATACACTTTCGAATGTGGTGCCACATTTCATGAAATCCTCCAACAAAATTTCTCTTCTGCCCCAAAAGATAGTTGCCATGACTTTCCTGGCAGAAAATTTTTCCTGACATATTTTGGTTTTCTTGGTGAGTGAGTATGGCACAACTCCATTGATTGATTTTTGTCTCTATGTTAACATATAACACCCAAATTTCATCGCCTGTGATTGTTTTATCTAAAAGAGTATCACCTTCAATGTTGTGACGACCAGTCGATCGATCGTGTTGTTCTGAAATAAGTTTAGGCACCTACCGGGCACAAAACTTTTGGTAGTGTAGTGTTACCTCATGAAGAACTGTACGAGAGATCAGAGGAAATGAATCAAAAAGCTCTGAAATGCTGAATCACCGGTTTTCTTTTGAAGTTTATCGTCAATCTTTGAACCTGTTCATCATTCACGAAAGCCGGCTGGCCACTGTTCTTTTTATCATGGTCATTGGTCTACCCATTTTTAAAAATACCTCACCATTGTCTCGCACCACCCTCACTCATTATATTTAATTTACACATGACAACAGGTAATTTAATTTGGACACACAATTTTAATGGATCTGGGTTTGTTGCCTTTCATTTGTCGTGTCCCCGGTAAACTAGGCTTTTGCCTGTATCTCACTGAGGACATAGAGCATGAAAAAATAAATCAATTCTTTCCGATTTTTGATTATATAAAACCCCGTTGCACATTTTCATCAACCTGATAAACAGTTATCTTTATAAGTTCCACAATTCAACCTCTTAACAGTTTCTGGCTAGTAATCTTATTAGTGAGCGTACTTTGCAACTGGCGCAATTCTCAATTGCAGTACACATTTTAAACTCTTGTTATCAAATGAGTAACAGCAACACAAACCTCTCTCTACAACTGCTAGATGCATACTGAGTCACACCACACTGCTGCTTAATATGACGTCATTACCCTCACTCTCATGCGGTATGTTAAAACGTAAGTTACTTTTCGGATATCCTACACAGTAACCTTCTTTTCATTGCTTGTTGTTTAGTAAAAATTATATTTTGTGATTGATAACAATTCATTTGTACACATTATTATACAGGCTAGAAAATTATGATATAACAGATTTTGAATGAAAGCGAAAGAAATGTTGTTTACCCAATTAATCAGGATATTGTTAATGCAATATTTAATTCATTTGAAGCTAAACATATAAAATATGTTAATAAGTTTTATGCAATAAGCTTCAATTAAAGCAATTGGATGTGTTTAATTAATTTTTATTAAAGAAATACCCATGTGATTACAGGGTTCATCTTCAGTTTGCTGTTGAGTAATTATATTAAAAATGAAAAGATGTTGTTAGTTCCAGTTCCAGACTTGAGGAATTAACTTGTGACTATAGTATACCTCTCTATGTGCTTGCATATTTATATAAAATTATCTTAAATGTAACAATTATAGACGTTGTGTAATTAAAATGTTATATTTTTGGTTAAATTTTATGATTGTTTTAAATAGTTACAGCTTTTGAAATGTCAGAAAATTGAGTCACAAAATGCAATATATCTGTTTTTCATTAACTCAATATAACTGAAAGCTTTTGATCATATCTAATAATGAAATATTATAAACAGCAAAATAGAAACCACTTTATATGCATAAACTATTATTTACACTAAAGAGTTTTTGTATGAAATATGAAACATATTATAGCAGAATGATTATTGTATAGTGAATTCTAGTAAATGTGATATTGGACTTTTTAAATTCAATTCATAGAACTTTTTTCGTATGCTATATTTCCTATCTTAAACTATATTTTTACTTGAGATGTTGCTTCCAAGCTATTTTATTTAAGGTCTCCCAAGAACACGACTGACAGTGTTTTCTTTGACGGTTTATATAAAGAACTTCATTAGGATCAAAGATTTATATAAAGAATTTAATTTTTCTCATGAATATGTGGATGGTAAATATCCTCAGATTTTAATTATTAATAAGAGCATATGCATTATTTTATTTACAGTTTAGATTCTGTATAGCGTAATATTGTTGAAAGTAAGGTAGGTCTTTAGTATGTAAGAATTAATTAAAAAATAAATATTTTTGGTAACAATACAATACTTGCGGACCCTGAGGAAAATAACAGTGAATTTTTAATTATTTGAACTTGAATATCAATGCTAGAAGGATTCACTAGATTTTATTTGAAATACAGTCAATATTATAACGAACACGTAAATAAACTTAGGGCACGTAAATAATGAACAAGTACTAGTTTAGATTTTGGTTTAGCTATATTTGCTTTGCATATAACTAAACCAAATAAAACTCACTTATATAATATAATGAGCATATATATATGAGATATAGCGTACAAAAATATTTAATATCACTGCTACAATTTTTGTAGACAGTGCTTGACAATTTTGCCTTGTATCATTGTGAGGTAATGAAAAAATCTAGAAAAATGGGTGTTTCCACAAGATTACCTATGAGTTTGTGACAATTTTACCCTTGTTGCGATGGATGGCATAAAAATGATTACGTTTTATGCTTTGAAATTTTTATCATTCTTTTAGCTTTTATGCAATCATGTTACTACTATAATTGGAATAATCCAAGAACAACTGGAAAAATGAAGACAAATGTTGGAGGAAAATGGTTTACGAACCAACTATTCATTGAAACGACCAAACTCGAATCCGAAAACCTACCAAGGACACATTTATTCTAACATGGCTCAATCACAACAATAGATGGGGAGGTGTTCCAGGACATAAACATTTAAAAATATTGGCTGGAACGAATGGAGATAAACGATGGGGGCTATGTATGACAAAAGGCTACCAATAAAACTTAAGGCCAGACCCACTGTACTACATAGAACCGAGTGTTGGCCCCTAAAGAAAAAAGAGGAACAATTGATTCATGTTGCGGAGATGCGCATGCATGATGGTCACTAGATTGAATAAATCTGAAATGAACAATTTGTGGAACAATTAAAATGGCATCAATAGTAGATAAAACTCGGGAAGCACGACTATGCTGGTATGGGCATGTGCAACGGTGGAATGAAGGATTTCCACTCCCAAATAGATGTAGAGGGAGACTCAAGAAGAGCCTATACTAGAAAGTGGAGGAGGACATGATGAAACTCTGACTATTCTCGAGTGATTGGCGAGATTGAGAGAGATGGTAGCCGACCCCAAATGGATGGGATAGGCAAGGTGAAAAGGAGAAAAGAGTAATTGCTATAATTGTAGGCAAATTAAGATTAACTTTGAACCAAGTCATTTATGAGTATCACTAGTATCCTATACTTCCCATCAAGAATACAGGGATGCCATAAGCTAACTTCATCCAGGTCAGTCCACAGCATGCCACTTCAAGTCTTACGTTAGGCCGACTGCCATTTTCTGTATCGTAATTCTAATATCTGGTATAAAGTAGGTGTCTGGTGGGCTGAGTTCCCTGAAGGCAATAAAACAACGCAACTCTAAACCAGCTACCACGTGGTTTCCTCAATATATGACAGCCACTTCCTCCAGCGTCTCAACTTTATGATAGTGGTTTAAGTCTGCTGCTGCGTCAAGATGAACTGTCTCATTCGTCATTTTTTTACCGCCCGACACCCATCATTCTACTAAGACATCTCTTGACAAATGCTTAATGAGGTGTACTTGTCAATATAGTGTGAGGTGAGGTGTACTTGAGACAAATGAGGCGTACTTGTCAATATAGTGTGTTAGCAGTATAATGGAAGAAAATGTTATACATTTGCATGAAAATTACAGTGTACTAAACAATGATAACACTAGTTAACAAATTTTCATTTTTTGTCTGTCACGGAGATTAAATTTGCTGATTACGAAAATCGCAGCGAAAAGTTTGTAAAACGTAACATTTTTGTGTGACAGAAGGGGGAGTGTTTGAATAAAATAAATACGTTTTTGTGCATTTCAAAAGTTGTAATTACAAGAAAATAAATAAATTCCTGAAATACTAAATTTAGACACAGAATACAATGTCGGAAAATAAAAAGCAGAATAAAAAATAATTACTATAAGAAAAATTTACCTTATATATCAATTTTTTGTTAAAAAATAGCCTTTTTTATAAATCGAATCAACTATATTTTTAGAGATTGTATATTAAATTGAATGAAAACTCAAATTAGATAACTTAGGAGCCCCTACATTACAGTAAACAGCCATAAACAGATTACTAGCAACATTTTTTTGTTAAAATATGAAATACTTACAGCTGTTTTTTCCTCTTGTACTTTGTGTAACCTAGAACAAAAACCAACAGTAGTCCCCCATCATATCAGAATCCCACCTTCCTTGATATCGTCGTTCCCTTCTGTGAATATCCTGATGGAATCTTTCCCCATGTTCATCACTTACAGCTCCTAAGTTTTCTGGGAAAAAGTCCAGATAGGAATGCAGGAAGTATATTTTCAGTGACATTCGACATCCTAGCTTCTGGTAACTATGTAAGAGTTCCTGTACAAGCTGTTCCTAATTGTCAGCTTTATTGTTACCTAGGAAACCACTAACTAGTTCGTCAACACTTAATTTTTTTTCAAACTTTCCATCTTTCAAAAGTTTTCTGATTTGGGGGCCAACAAAAATTCCCTCTTTCACTTCCCGTGTCTCTGAGTTTCGGAAACTGATTCCTTACACATGCAAAACCTTCTCCACTTTTATGCATAGCTTTAACGAAATTCTTCATTAAACCAAGCTTGATATCTAAGGGAGGGAGCAAAACTTTTTCTGGTTTCACTAAAGGAGCATACTTAATATTATGTTCTCACGGGACGTAGCTTTCTCTGGGAGGCCAGTCTTTCATTGTGTAGTGTTTTTCAGTCACTCTACTGTCCCATAAACAGAGAAAATAACAGTATTTTGTGAACCCACCCTGAAGTCCGAGCAATAAGGCAATGATTTTCAAATCTCCCCAGAGTTTCCAGTAGTATGTTTTGTGTTGGACTGCATCTAATAATATCGACAAATTGTCATAAGTTTCCTTCATATCCACTGAATACGCCACTGCAATTGATGGTTTAGTATTACCTTTATATAACAACACCGCTTTTAAACTTGCTTTGGAAGAATCTATATATAACCTCCATTCCTCTGTGATGTGTTGAAAACCTAGTTCTTATAATAAGTCATCTATATTTATACATACACACATAGAATTCTTGTACAATGAAATCCTTGTATCTGGTGCTAGCAGATTCCATTGTAGTTTAGACCCTAAAATCTCAGCTTCTTGTTTAGTGAGATTAAGATCTCTTATTAAGTCGTTTAGTTCACATTGTTGAATAAAACGGGGTTCTTTATGTTCTGGACTGTAGGAGGGATCAGAGTACTATGAACAACAATAAATGTTCTAGTGTACTATGAACAACAATAAATGTATTAAACTTATGAGTACACTGGGGAATCATTTAAAAAAGTCAATAGTTTGATACCCGATTTCATTTGTAAATTGTTATTCTTATTTTAAGTAATTTCAAGTTTTTATTAAAAGGTACGTGATGGAATATTTTCAAGTTCATATTCGTTATCCGCACACAACAATTGACCTAAAATTACCATTTTTACTCTTGTGACAAAAACCTTGTTAACTATAGTTCGGAAATTCTAGGATGAGTCCTGTGACAGCTCACAAATTTGCCCCAATACAACCTTGTAAGGATGTTCAGTAATTTTAATTATTTTATCAACTTTAATTTAAGCCTCAATTCTAATAAATAGCAAGTTATTTAGGTAAATACATTACATAAGGTTGTATTGGGGCAAATTTGTGAGCTGTCACAGGACTCATCCTAGAATTTCCGAACTATAGTGTAATTATTCCAAACATTTTATACTGTCACACGAGAAATAAATATTCTATAGCATATAGTATAGGCATTTGTTTGATAAAAAGTCAGCACTTTTTACCTAAACATTTTTATTAAAATCTCACTTTTTTCAAAATACTCATATTGTTCCTTTATTTAAATACATAGTGCCTTTCTTTTTCTTTTTTAGTATACCAAATTCATTCATGGTGTATACTCCTTCATATATAGGGGTTCATGGCCATTAATCAAGAAGAATAAATATAATTTAACATTGAAGTGTGTTGTAATAAATTCTCCTTAGATTGTTTGTAGTACATTTTACTAATTTCATATTACACATCTAAGTGTCAAATTTTATTAAAAATTAATGTCATCCTAAGCCAACAATTTATAGGACTAGATATAAATTAATAAAACACCTTTTAAGAATGATATAAAGTGTCAACTTAAGTCGGAATAAGACAGCTGTTATTGTTGTAATTGTAATTTTTGGTCCATAATTCTTGGCACATCTGCCATAGAGTAAACCAGAGCATTTCTATCATTCAATAATCTGTTACCTCTACTACACTTCGTGTGACATAATCAAGGCTTTGCTAAGAGTGTACAACTGGAAATTGTTTGAAGGACAGGTGTCCACCAGCCTCTTAACACACTTTTTTTTTAATTTTATTTTTTTATCCACTTTGCACGGATTTCTCCTGTTACACAAAGAGGGTCTGTTTCTAGCATTAGCTTATTTGTCTGGAATAATATCAGCCAGGATTCTTCTCATACTGCTAGACGGTACCGAGAATATATCAACAGTGTCATTCAGTTGGTTCAATATCTCTATACCACGCGTGACTGAGTGTTTAGCCATGATATTCGTCCTGTAAGTTGGTATGTATAACAGAGGGTGATTCCTTCCACGGCTATATTTATTGGGTACATATAAACTTAGTGCTTCTAGAATCGCGGGACAGTTAAAGCAACCTTGGAAAACCTTAAGTAGGAATATCGCAATGGATTCTTGCCTTCTTGTTTCGAGGCTTCTGTAGTTACACACCGTGAGAAGTTCAACATGGTGTGCATATTTTGGGTAATTGCCTGATGTTCTGTACCATAGATATCTGAGGATTTTTTTTGTATTTGTTCTATATTGTTTTTATATTTGAGCTGATGAGCCCAAACCGTAGATGCATATTCTAATTTGGTTCTAATTAGATAATTATATAAGTTTCGGAGGATATCGGTGCTGTTAAATTCTCTTGATATTCTCATTATAAAACCGAGTAGTTTGTAACAGTCCGATATCAAACGTGAGACATGGTTAACGAACGTGAGTCCGACATCAAAGGTTACGCCCAAATCTTTGAATTCAGAAACTCTGTTTAATGCCACTGTATAGTATACTGATGGTGAATTGGTGAAAACGATCGACTATAAGATACACAGACACATTTATTAATGTTGAACAGGAGATGATTTAGCTCCCTCCAGGAGACTAGGGAGTCAAGGTCCTGTTGTAACTGTGCACAGTCTTGAGGTGAATTAATCTTTTTGAAAATTTTCAAGTCGTCAGCGAACAAACATGTCGAGTGACTTACGGAATTTTGAATGTCGTCTATTAATATGAGGAATAGCAGGGGACCTAAATTGGATCCTTGTGGTATACCAGATCTTGCGGTATACCAGATCTTGCGATAAATTCACAGAAAACTTGTTACGTATCGAGATCTTTTTTTTAGGTATGATGCAAATAATCCAATTAGATTATCGCTGAAGCCATGTTTATGCATTTTCTTAGTAATATATCGTGATCAATTTTGTCGAAAACTTTCTGGAAGTCTGTATATATTACGTCCGTTTGTGAAAGTTCGTCTAAGTTTGACGCAATCTTGTGTGAGAGAGAGAAGGTTAGTAACAGTCGATCGTTTTGGCAAAAAGCCATGCTGGTTTCCAATAAGTCTTGTTGATACTTGGTGGGTCAATTGGTTGCACAGTACAGTTTCGAAAATTTTTAGAAGCAAAGAGAGAACAGCTACAGGTCTGTAATTGTGAGAGTGTAACGGGTCTCCCGATTTGAAGATAAGGCAGACCCTGGTAGTCTTCCAGCTAACGGGAAATGTATTGGTATTTATGCTCAAGTTAAATATGTAGCAGATGGGATTACACACGTATGTCGCACAGACTTTGAAAATGTCGACTGATAACCCATCTGGTCCGATTGCTTTGTCGGTTTTCAAGGAGTTTATGCTTTTCAACACTTCTTCCTTAGATATGGAATGTAGCGATATGCTTCTGTTGTCTGATGAACTGTTTAATATATTTTTTGTCATATTTAACCGTCGAGTCTAGGTAAAATATTGTGCAAAGTTTTCTGCAATCTTTTGGGGGTCTTCGATTATACTGTCTCCCAGTTTCATAGATTTGAAGCTAGTTTTGTTCGTTTTTCTATTCTTTACATGATTCCAAAGATTCGAAGGGTTGTTTCGGATGTCGGTCTCTATCTTGGCTAAATACTCATGGTGCGATTGTTTTATTTGAGTTTTTAATTTGTCTGAGCCTCGAGTATTCTAAGTAATCAGCCTGGTTTCTGCTTTGAAGATAATTGTTATGAAGTTTGTTTTTATTTTTGAGATCTCGGATTATATCAACATTGAACCAAACTGGATAGTTGGGCAAATTTGGTAGATTATGTTTCTGTGGGACGCAGATATCTAGCGTTCCGTAAATGACACTGGAAGTACTCTACGGCTTCGTCAATATTATCTATACTATACAGGGTGTTCCAATTGAAATGTAGTAAAATGTTCTTTAAGAGTAAAAAATTTGCCTTATAATAGTTATATGTAGGGCGGGAGTCGCGCGGGGAGGGGGGAAGAGCCCTGGGTGGCGAAGGGCGGCACTTGCGGCCCCTCCCTCGGCCCACACATCTCAGCTGGATCTCCACGGAGAGTGTCGGATGATGTCTATCTTCCTTTACAAAGCACTCCCAACGATCTGTCCACCTTGCAGTTGGTATTGCTTAATACTAGGTCCAGCATATTGCCGTATTCGTTATTTATGTGATTGTATTGGACAAGACCGTTGGATTGAAGAAAACAGTCATAATCCAACAATAACAAACATTTTTGCTGCGTAACCTAAAATTGTCTGAATTTAGAGAGTCATAAAAATTTTGTCTGGTTTCGTCGGCACCCGTGCACTCGAAGTAAACTGCACAAATATAAGTTGTTGTATTGTTTATCCTGCACCTCACCCAGATGTCTTGGTCCTTTGAAATTTCTAGTTCAAATATGCGCTCGCAGGGAATCCGTTGGTTTACAGCCAGCAATACCCCGCGCCCTCGCTCACCCGCGTCACTCCGGAACACATGGTATCCATTTGTTTCGAATAGTTCTCCATTTTCAACAGACGGACACAACCAGGATTCCGTGAGCGCTATTATGTCCGCATTTTGTAATAGCGTATTGTCCCGGAATTCTTGAAGTTTGGTATTGAGACCTCTTATGTTTTGATACAAAATTCTAATATTTCCTGTTTTGTTCATTTTCTACACTTGGCTTTTTAGCTTTTAAAATATAAATTTTGAGACAGCTATCCAAACTGGCCAACTAGCAGGGTTGTTGAATTTTTCAACTAGCTGCTCGGGTATTCCAATTTTAAATGACGCGTATTGTTTTTTCGTAGGAAGTTTTTCAATTTGGAAGTCTTCTTTCTCGATAGACCTTAAATATGTCAAAATATTGTCCGTGGTTGTCTCTAGGACAAATCTCCAAACGTGTAGGAAGACTGCCCTTTTTACAGCCTTCAGATCAGTATTTGTTTTTGAACCGGTAGTTACTACTGGCCTTTTGGTCTTACGTTTGACAAGTTTCCAGTCACTCGAGCCTTTTGGTGCTGAATCGTCAGAATCTTGGTGAGAAGAGGTTGTTGGGTTTTGCCTTGTAGCCTCTGAGTAGGTTTTTGGATGTTCTTTGTTTTTTGCAACTTCGGCTGGAGTTGCTTCTGACGTTTTCGTGGATTT
Organism: Odontocerum albicorne; assembly: GCA_949825065.1. Classification (NCBI taxonomy): domain Eukaryota; kingdom Metazoa; phylum Arthropoda; class Insecta; order Trichoptera; family Odontoceridae; genus Odontocerum; species Odontocerum albicorne. The sequence goes on along the minus strand of OX463843.1, from coordinate 37,607,974 downwards.
GGTCCTTTTTCAACGTTATGTATTTTTGGGGTCGCAGTTTTGGATTCGGGTATGTGGTTAGGTTTGTAACTCACCCTTGGCTCGGAAATGGCTCCCCAACTGCAATGATTTTGCTTCCCTTCATACTCACTGACACTTTTGCCTCAAGGGCTACTATCTTCGCGCACACAGATGCTATTGTATTGTCTTGAGTTTTGAGTAACTCAGTTTGACCACTTACACAATTTTCTAGATTAGATATTTTGCAAATGAGAGACTTTAATTCTCCTCTCAATTCCGATACAACTCCTGTAAATTCCTCGATAAATCCGGTAAATTCCTCGACTTACAATTCTCTTCTTAAAGTGGCAGAGGTAGTGGCAGTCTCTGTTGGCAATTCCACTTGATATCTTATTTCCAACTCCTTACTTTAGATCAGTGGTCTCCAAAGGGGGTGGTTTCATGGGAAAAATACAAAAAAAAATTTGAAAATGTCCTCAAATATTCCAGTGATTTTTTTCAATCCAGTATAAAGAGACACTCAGAGAAATGTCATATTTGCTACATTTTTTAGTATAGTTAATGGGTTCTTAAGTTTTGCTGAAACCCAATGAAAATGAAACCTTCCGCAAAAAATACAAATAACATTATGTATAATAAATTATGGGATGGTTCTCGTTATTTTTCTTTGAAGGTGTGTGATTGAAAAAGTTTTATAGACCACCTTGTGGCAGTATAAAGCTGTAGATTTATGACCATTGAGACATTTTTTCAGGTAACAGTTTAGGATATTTTCTTATTCAATGTTGCACAAATAGTGAGATATCTGTGTGCTCATAAAGATTTCTTTATTTAACATTAATTTGTTTTACATATGGCAACTGATGTCATCTTAATGAGGTATTCATCAGCTAAATATCACAAGCTAAGTGTCGGTACACTGATGTTATTCTCTATTTTAAAGAAAAATGTTTGAAAAAAAATGGATTTTTTCTTGTTCTTAGCTTCTCTCGTTGAGTCCTCACTATTCACTCTGTTGCTATTATTTTAGTTTTGAGAGATTGAAAACAAAATTTTGTTTTTTTCGCATAGGCAAGCATAAGTGCTGCTTAACCCATAATCATTTTATATTAATGCAATTGAAGTTATGATACTTAGAATTGTGTAGATCCTCCAAATGTCATATTTTCCGTTTTGCTTTTTTAGATTACATCAATTTATGTTTACTTCGCAATAATTACTGCCAAAGTATTTTTTTAAAAACATTTCTGATATTTTTTTTCAAGACAATGTCAATGTTTGAAAAATAGATTAGTTAAATTATGCTTTTATTAATATTTTATTTCTTTATAACTTGTTCATTTATGTTTAATTCAACGCAACTTCATAAATTAACAACTGTTACGAGTAGAAAATAAACATTCTTCACAAGGTTTGAGATAGATGTTTCTTATTTTGACTAATTTGCCTGGGAATTCCAAGGTAATACGGGTAGGTCACATGAGTTGACTTGTTCATTTCAAAACATTGCCCAGTTATTATTCTATTTTATGTTATCTATTGATTGTTGAATTTTTTTCTCCAATTTGAAAGATTTTTAATTATTATTTATGTATATAAATAATGTCACTGATTGGCACCATAAAAGCAATACAATTTGATCTTAAAATATGGGTATATTTTGACATTTTAATAAACATTTAAAAATTACTGAAATGGAATTTGAAATAATATATATTTTTTTAAATGAACTTGAATTTCCTTCTTAGTTTGTTGTAACAATTTAATAGGTAAAAATGTATATATGTATAGCAATCGAGTTGTTAATATGTGCAATTCTTTCCGTCATATATTTCCAACATAACAGATCAGCTTTCAATTAGTTTTTTGTTTTAAAAAAGATGCACGTGCATATGAGCTGCTTATAGCAAGTAATACGCAATGTGCCCTTGTGTCTATGAGCTCTTGGAATTCAAAAAGTGTGTAAGAGGACAAAAAACAAATATCTTATAAGTTTTTTTGATACCTTATGGTACCACATTATTGTGGGAAACTTTTACTTCCTTGGAATTTTTTTATAAAATGAAAACAATTTACAATTTTTGCTCACACTCAGATTCAACAGTTAAAACTGAAAGGGTTTGCTGGCATCTACCACTTAATTTATTTTCTTCTTCACATTTTAAAGTTAAATTTAAGAGGCTGTTAATCTATGGATCGGTCTTGTTAGAGGCTTGTCTTTCACCTGGGGGCTTTGAATTCTATGGTACCCAAAAACAAGAATCCCAGTCTGATTTGGAAATGTTCTACTAGGTTATTGTTATCAATTAGCATGTGATTGTATTACCAATACGCACAATGATGGACAGGAAGTTATGTGTTTATAAACTCAATGAATAGAGCCCGAGATAATATAGTGCCCTGTCTGCATCACTAATGCGAAAATGTTAAGGAATGCAGTTCTACTGAATCTATGGATTTCATTAAATTAAAAATCAGCAACATAACATGAGACAAATCAAAGCAAACTTTAATTAATGTTTTGATTAAATATTTGAGATTAACAAATAACATATGTGTACTTGTTGGCCAATTGATGTTGCCTGTTAATATATTTTTGTTGTGTCGGTAAACTTATAGTTCTAAAGCTGATCTAAGGCTATTTAAATTTGATTTATACTTTTGTGTTTGAAAATTAAACTGGGTTAATAATTTAGTAATATTGCAACAATTGAGTAGTAGATGATTAGTAGATGTAATATAAAGTAACTTCTATTATAAAATTATAATTAGTGTAAACAATTGTTTATGAGAGAAGTTGCACATACTTTGTTATATAACCTGTAAATCGAAACATAATTTAAACATTCCAATAGTATGTTAGTTTCCAGCAACACTACTCATCAATAAATATAACCTGACATAAAATTTGTTTTATTTTTCCTTTGCACTTTTCATTTAGAATTTAAACACAGCTATACTCTTTGAGGAATTGTTATTTTAGGTATCTTCATCTTTTAGGCGTCTCTCTTCGAAGGTTGACTTCTTGACCTTTGAGGCAACAGCTCGAAACAAATATATGCAACCACTCTTTAAGTTCTTCAAAGAGGAGATGTGTCTTCTTCCTGAAGGCTCTCATATTTTCCCCCTTGCATTACCTATGTATATGTCCAAAGTAATCAAGTTTCTCCTTTTGATGATGGATAATACTTATCTATCTGTTTCAAAATGTCATCATTACACATTTCAAAATCCTCTAGTTTACCTGTAGTGGTCTGAGTAAGTATCCATGTTTCAACACCATGGAAAATATGTAGCAAACCAAATTTGCATGTGCAAGTCGAGATCAAAATTCATGTTGTAGAGGAGATTCTGACTTTCAGATATTTATATTGTTAGACTTGAGAATTCTATGGCGTTTTGGTAAAGAGGTACAGTCATCAATTACTTATTTGTTAGTTTGAAGTTTGTTAGTTTAAACTTTGATACATAAATTATTTATGTATTCAAAGTTTACAATTAATATTAAAATCAGTTTCTAATGAAACGTGTGAATTAAAACTGATTCAAGTTGTATTCAACTTTTGTTGATCAACTTTAATCGGTCAACTAAACTTGAACCGTTAGAACGCGCCTTAAGCTATACTCATACGATACCTGGTAATATAGTGATAAACTTCAATAAAGAACATTGTTATTGCTAAATTTTAATTTTTCATAATTTTTATAACTTACATAATTTACATTTTTATATCAATAAAAACACATTTACGATATAAAAAAGTTGTTTTTTTTTTCATCACATTTGCGAGCCTATATATTGTGACTTGGAAGAAATATTCTCAGGCCAAGTTGCAGTAATATACAGAAGGGCCATCCTGGTCACCGCATATAGAAATATCCACAGTACGCGTGCCCGCTGGCACTGTATAACAACTCTAAGATAGGTCTTCCTTGCCAGTCACCGGTGACTCCATGGCGATCAACGTGAGAGTAAAAATGTGGTTTGCAAATCGAGAAAAAATTCCGATGAATCTTACAAAAAAAGTGGATAATCTTTATTGAAATAAATAAGTCAATTTGTTGGATTTGCAACTAAGCTGTATCAACTCTTCAAGAATTCAACATTAAAAGGCATTACAATAAGAAACATGCATAAATAAAAAGGCCAATTTCATGTAGATAAAATTGCCGAACTAAAAAAAGTACTTTTAGGACAGTAATCACAAGAACATATTCTCTGATTCAAAACCATTGATGAAAGTGAGATACACAGTAGCAGAAATTATCACTTAGAAGTCAAAAAGATAATCGGACGGTGAATTTGTCAATGAATATTGAGAAAGCGTTGAGAACATATGTTCAGAGAAAAAATATAATTTCGCCAAAATTTGTTTGTCATGACAGTCAATGATTCGATGTAGTGATGAAATAGCTAAAGTGTAGAGAACACCTTAAAATCAAAAGCTATAAGTGATACTGCCTAGTTAGTAGTATTTGTACGTTGTGTTGATAGAGATTTTACTGTTACTGAAGAAATAACTGCCTTAGTCCCATTAAAAGGTACCACAAAAGCCAAAAATTTGTTCAATGCAGTAATGAAAATTATCAGGTGTTATAATTGATGGAGCTCCTGCAATGGTAAGCAGAAAAGAAAGGTTCATCTGATTAATTAAAGAAGAAGCAGGTAAAGCCGGCAATGACAGTTTTATGCAGTATCGCTGCACAATCCATAGAAAAAACCTTTGTGCTAAATATTTGAAGGTGGAAAACATAGCGGCAGATGAAGTTAAAGTTGCCACTTCATCTACCAAAAAATTTATTTGAAATATATTACTATTCTAAACAGTAAATATTTTATTTAAAATTTGTGCTCGCAGCCGGACTCGCCCTCTATTGGTGGGGGTGTAGCTTTACTGGGGAAATGTTGAGATGAGCCCAGATCTTTTGATAGCCCTTTTTTTAACCTGGCGAGTTTATTACCATGTGGCAATCTCTTCCAACCTTCGAGAAAGATGTTTTAATGGGCCCAAAGTGAAAATCAGACTGGAATCCTTTTTTTTCATCTTGAAATATACTCGTATAAGCAATTTGAGGATATACACAGTGTACGTATATATGTACATAACACATTGATCAATAAGTCCCGGGACTAACCAACAGATGGCACCTCTAATAACAAATACATACCATTCTCAGTTAGTACCAACCTTTAGAAGCTATGTGTCAAACTTTCATGACATTCCGACATTGTGTTATTGAGTTACAGTGGTTTTAGTGATGCTACTTTTGCTATTTTCAAAACAATGGAAAAAACCGAATTTCGTGTGTTAATAAAACATTGCTTTTTAATGGGAAAAAAATACCGTTTAAACTCAGCGATGGCTTGAAAAATGTTATCCGGGCTCTGCTCCGTCGAAAACAACCATTGTCGGTGGTATGCTGATTTCAAACGCGGTCATACAGACACAAATGATGCTGAACGCTCTGGTCATCCAAATGAGGCTGTTACACCAGAAAACATTAAAAAACCCTCAAAATCGTGATGGAAAATCGCAAAGTAAAGTTGCGTGAGATGGCTGATATCCTGAAGATATCATTTGGTAGTACACTATTTTGCATGAACATTTGGTCAAGAAAAAGCTTTTTCGAAATGGGTGCCGCGTTTGCTCACAATGGAACAGAAACAACAACGCATCAATGATTCAGAGCGCTGTTTGGCACTGTTTACTTGAAATAAACAGGAGTTTTTGCGTCGGTATGTGACAATGGATGAAAACTTGGATCCACCACTATACTCCGGAATCAAATCGGCAGTCAGCTGAGTGGAGAGCAGCCGGTGAAAGTCGTCCGAAGCAACCAAAAACTCAACAGTCGGCCTGGAAGGTTATGGCCTCCGTATTTTGAGATGCGCATGGTATAATATTCATCGATCACATTGAAAAGGGAAAAACCATCAATAGCGAATATTACATAGCGTTATTGGAGCGTTTGAAGGCAGAAATTGCAAAAAAACGACCCCATATGAAGAAGAGAAAAGTTCTCTTTCATCGGGACAATGCCACAAGTCGATGGTAACGATGGCTAAATTGCATGAGTTGAACTTCGAATTACTTCCGCACCCACCGTATTCTCCCGTTTTGGCCCCCAGCGACTATTGGCTGTTCGCAGACCTCAAAAAGATGCTCCAGGGAGAGATTTGGCTTCAATGAAGAAGTGATTGCCGAAACTAACGCCTATTTTGAAACCAAAGATAAATCGTTCTACACGGCTGGCATAGAAAAGTTAGGAAAACATTGGAATGAATGTATCGCTCTTGAAGGAGACTATATTGATGAATAAAGAAGAATTTTGGCAAACAAATGTTGTTTAAGTAGTTAGTCCCGGGACTTATTGATCGATGTGTTACTATGTTGCTATCAATAAACATATTTATTTTGAATGATGAAATAAAAACATTTTCAAGAAAAAATCTATACTAATCGAAATATGCACCATTCGCATTAAGGGTTTTTTGCTAACGTGATACTCTATAGATACCTCTCTTATAAAAGTCAACGTGCAATGATAGGTTCGGGAAATGCCTTGGTGCCTCATAGGAGTCACTGTCCAGGTCGTATCCTGTTATTATTGTATAGTGTCCATTTTTCATCACATGTATTCTGTTAATTCATGTGGCACCAATTTGTATAGTTTTTTACGTTTTCCATTGCACCTAAATGACGGGAAACTGTTATGGGTGAAACTCCTAGGTGTGCAGCAAGTTCTCGTATTGTAGTATCAGGATTATCTTCAACAATTTCTTTCAATGTCATTGTTTAAGACAGTAATGGGTCTTCCGTTTGGATCATATTTCTAGTATGAAATTTCTAAAACCATGTTTGTATTATTCATTGATTAACAGTTCCTTCTTTGAATGGTGAATTGATGTTTCTCTCTGCTTTGGCTGCACTATGCCCTAATTTAAATTCGTAGAAAACACAATTCGCCTTTGCTCCACAGACAACATATTTTCGAGGGTTAACAAACAAACCACCTTGTTGAATTACCAAGTTAATACTAACAGCACTGCGAGTTAAGTAGTTGTTTTTAAAGTAAATAATGACAAAACAAGAATAAACCTGTAGAAAATCCTCTTGCTCTTGTGCAAACATGAATTGGTTAAATCAATCAAATGAAAAGTGCGATGTTGGTCACCTATGGAACCACACGTAGGAGACGGGCATTGTAGCTCTAGATCATAGAAGAAATGAATTCAATATCTCTCATCTCCATAATCAAGATTCAATCAATACTGAACTATATGTTAAATTCATTGACAAAAAAACTATTTCAGTTTTATTACATAAATGTGTCTATTTTCAAATAAATTTATGGAATGGAGAAAAAAAAACAACAGTCACTTTTTATTAATTTAATTACCAAATTAAAGTTGAGAAATAATATTTGAAAATTAATATAGAATAAATATGTTACAATTGTATTTATTTTTCAGATAATACATTCATTTTAACTCTTAGGGTGTGCTATAATTAAATAAATACATAAATTTAAATACAATTTTACAAATGATGGAAAATTAAATACTGTTAATAAATTAAAAAATCATATAGATTACAGGTACACACGTGCCATCACGTCATGTCTCTTTTGGGGTAGGTAGAATATACAGAGTTCTCACCTCGCCCACATCCATACATCTCGGTTATACATGTTCTGTTTTTCATACTTTTCCTAATTTAAAATTTCTCAATGTGGCCAAACCATTTCAAGATTCCTTCCTTAATTCTACTTATAACATCCGTTATTATAGATGCTTTAAAATAATCCAGTAGATTCAGCCGATGACCAGATGTTGAAGTTCGAGTGGGGTCATTCATTGGTTAAAAAATATTAGATTGCCAACAAATTAACATACTGATATGATTCTGACATGGTCACTTAACCCTTATCTTGGCAAAGTTCAATTTATCCAAATATTAACGTTTTTCTTTGGTGATTCCTTGTTATATGTTATGGTAAGTTATGAAGGAAAATTGAGGGAAAAAAATCACAACTTTTAATTACAGGTTTTTTTTATACGTAACACCCACGTTACATTGCCAAAATACCAATTTTTATAAAACACAAAAAGTGCTAAAAATGATTCTATAATCTAAAACAAGAACAATATTTAACACATTGATCAATAAGTCCCGGGACTAATCAACAGATGGCGCCTCTAATAACATAGTACCAACCTTTAGAAGTTATGTGTCAAACTTTCATGACATTCCGACATTGTGTCATTGAGTTACAGTGGTTTTAGTGATGCTACTTTTGCTATTTTCAAAACAATGGAAAAAACCGAATTTCGTGTGTTGATAAAACATTGCTTTTTAATGGGAAAAAATACCGTTCAAACGATGTTCAAGCGATGGCTTGAAGTGTTATCTTGGCTCTGCTCCGTCGAAAAGACCATTTATCGGTGGTATGCTGATTTCAAACGCGGTCATACAGACACAAATGATGCTGAACGCTCTGGTCGTCCAACCAGAAAACATAAAAAAAACCCTCAAAATCGTGATGGAAAATCGCAAAGTAAAGTTGCGTGAGATAGCTGACATCCTGAAGATATCATTTGGTAGTGTTTACACTATTTCGCATGAACATTTTGTCATGAAAAAGCTGTTTTCGAAATGGGTGCCGCGTTTGCTCACAATGGAAATGAAACAACACTGTTTACGCGAAATAAACAGGAGTTTTTGAGTCGGTATGTGACAATGGATGAAACTTGGATCCATCACTATACTCCGGAATCAAATCGGCAGTCAGCTGAGTGGAGAGCCGCCGGTGAAAGTCGTCCGAAGTGACCAAAAACTCAACAGCCGGGAAGGTTATGGCCTGCGTATTTTGGGATGGGCATGGTATAATATTCATCGATCACCTTCAAAAGGAAAAAACCATCAATAGCGAATATTACATAGTGTTATTGGAGTGTTTGAAGGAACAAATTTAAAAAAAACAGCCCCATGAAGAAAAAAGTTCTCTTTCATCAGGACAATGCACGTTCGCAGACCTCAAAAAGATGCTCCAGGGAGAGATTTGGCTCCAATGAAGAAGTGATTGCCGAAACTAATGCCTATTTTGAAACCAACGATAAATCGTTCTACACGGCTGGCATAGAAAAGTATTGGAATGAATGTATCGCTCTTGAAGGAGACTATGTTGACGAATACAGAAGAATTTTGGCAAACAAATGTTGTTTTAGTAGTTAGTCCCGGGACTTATTGATTGATGTGTTACATAACTGAATTATCAACAACTTAAATGGTTTGAATAATTTTTCTCTATATGTAGTGATTAATAAGATATTTACCCCAATTTTCAAAACGCGCCCACCCTGTCCAGACATGTTGACCCGATCTCATTTGAAAACTTGCAGTGTTGTCAATATTTATCACCAGATGATACCACTGCACACAATAGTGCATGTATAGTATTTGAATGTGTTGCCATATTTGAACTTACGTTAGAGTTTCTGTTTTTTTTTTAAATCCCTAAATTAGTGTAACACCTGTGTTCCAAAGCCATGACAAGGGTTAAAACAAGTCACATGTTGGAAAAATATTTTTGGCATACATACATTAATACGACCTCCATGGCCTAGTTGGTAAGATGCCTGTCTTCTAGCCCGGAGTTGTTGGTTATAATTCCATTGGAATCTAAGTTTTATTTAAAAGAATTCCAGTTCGATTTTCTCTTAATGCCTCTTTAACATCTTTCTGGTTGGTTGGAAGAGATTACCAAATGGCAATAATCCTGCCAGGTTGTAATGTATACAACAAATGTATAATACAGTACAGTACATCCAATTAAATGTGATGTTTGCAATAAACATTTTGTGTTTTAAGATATTTGAGGAAACATAACATTGTTTATATGCCGTTTGTGTCAAGTTATTTCAAATTCGATATAATTACTTGACTGTCTTGATATTTTTGCCCATCCTGATGTTTAATTAAACCAAAAACTATGCATTATATAAGTAATATTTTTATTACATATCTCGTATGTGTAATACTTTAAAATATTGGCTTGATTAATTTGAGTTTTTTTGTTTGTTACTAATGATATTTCATTAAAATGAATTATATCCAAAAATTTATCACATATTGATATAAAATTATAAATACAGTATGCAATATATTAGCTAATTTATAAATTTATATATTCTATTATTATGAATAACTTGCAATGAATTACCTCATAAACTATAGTCAATTATATTATTGTTGTAAATAAACAAATGATATGAAAATTAAAACAGGCATGTAAGACAAGCAATATTAGACATCCAAGAGTTATAACTGGATGAACATGATTGCATTGCATTAACTTGGACAAAACATTTAGCGACTTGTACACGAGATTTTTAATTCTGAACATTAAATGTATTATATGTAAATTAATATAGAATAAATACTTAAATATTTGACTGAATTTTACAAAAATGCTATATACAGCAGCACCACACCACTTCCTTGTATAAAAATGATTGGATTTCGCTAGGCAGCTTTTGATTCACTTCTAGTCAAATCTATAGTAATACTCCTCTTCTCTCTTTATTTAGAGAAGCAGAAATTATGTGTTATGTAGCCAGTTTTATTATTACAATCAATGCAATAATTCGTACCTAGCACATTGTCGGAATACTGAGAACACTGAACTCTATTTCTTTTAATATTACAAATGCAGATTTGGACAGTCCAGTTAGTTCACATTTGGACCTTTGTGGCATCTTTTTCCATATAGGTTTAAAAATATTTATTGATTACATTACAGATTTGAAAATAAATAATTTTAATAGCAGTACCATTAAACAATATAACTCGAGTGCTTGGAATTTAATTAAACTAGAATATTTTTCTCTAAAATACATCTCCAGTATAATCACAAAATGACACTTTTATGATTTGGTCTATTATCGATATATGGTTACCAGAGGTCCTCACACAGGGTAATTCCACATTCTGATTTATTTAAAGCCTCACATAAACATGTGGCAAGTGAGGCATGCTAAGCAGAAAGGGGACAATAACTTTTTAACATAGTTCTTGAAGTTCCAGCCTCTTTTAACTGTTATGTGACTATGGCGGCATAAATAAAAGGAATGTTAACTTAGCGATGAGATATTTATGAATCAATGGTAGGCCCTCCTTTCGCCGCTACATGTCCCGAATGAAAAAAATGTGTTAACCATAACACTAACAGTATGTAATAATTCACAGAATATATTCATAAATGCCATTTACACAATAAGCGTGGGCTGTCTATTTTTTATTGTTGTAATTCCAAAAACATTTTGTAATGATGATGTAATGACAATTTTTTTAAAATGCATGTGATACTTCTGTTTGAAATATTTTTTCCCTCCGAGGGCTTACTATATATTCACCAAGAGCATGGTGAACCCTAGGTCCCTGAGTTGATCACTAATTTATTTTCCTAATATCCAACTGAAATAACCTCTCTATACTTATATCCCGGCAAAAGCCAAATTTCTCTACCTTATTTCTTGTGTCACTGTCTTATTGTCATATTCAGTAGAATGAAAGGCTAAGGGGGACAAAACTTACAGAAAACCTGTATTCGGAATACTGTTAGGCAGCTGATAAGAGCGATTTTGTCTTCCAGCAACTTCTGCAGCTATGCAAACTCTTGGTGTAGTGATCTACATCATTCCTCAGGTTATAATCGGTGAAGCTTAGAGGGTTATTTCGTATGCTGGACAAATTTGAGTTCCCTCCACTATGCAGACAATGCAGCGATATAAGTTACTCATTATAAGTCCAGTTTGATAGGCACAGTGTACAGGTGCCACAGGCTATTTCTGACAAAAGGGCTAATTACGTTCCACTGATCAGTTAACACCTGTCTGAATCTGGGCAGGCCCTAGACAGTAGCATGCTGACCCTCAGTCTACTTGCTACTTAATTGTATGGAGCTCAGAACATAGCATTCGACAGGTAATTCAAAAAAAGCAAAACCAAAAAGAAACTCACTACATGGAATGTCAGTACAATGTACACATTGGTTAATGAAGATGCAAATCAGAAAATTGTTAATCATCAGCAGAGAAGTTCATTCTTGACATTGTCTTCTTGGTCATTTCTAAGGAAGGTGATCACCACAGTTATCAATTATCCTTCTACAGCACAAGCGATCTCTTGCCTATGTAACGTCTACTGAAATGAGCATTCTGCCGCTTTTTTTGGCTGGTAACTCCATCAGATGGGTGCTTAAGCTCTGTTTCCATTTGCCATTCTCACTTCCAGCTGCTCTAGACTGTTTTTCTCCCCTCGTGCTACGAGTCCAAAGTATTGTAAAAAAAAATTGTACAGAGAAATGTCTTACGCCTGAGATCTTCAACAATAAATCAATTGGTTTTCTGGCAGTTCACGAAATGTGTGTCGTCTACAACACCACATCTCAAAGATTGTCTATTGTGTCTTGAGGCATACTAGCTACACACAAATACAATAAAAACATGAGATCCTTTGATAGATTGAATATAATGATCAGAATATGTTGCTACTGTGTGTAACATATTGTAGTATTTCTATAGAATGGAAATTTATACTATTGCTATGGAATGCATTCTTTCTCTTCATATTTAATGAAAAAATTGTTCAGCCGAATCTCAACTAGATATCATAAAATAATTATTAGATATATCAACCACCACGATTAGTATTATAAGCACATTCTGCAGCACATCACTTCGGCCAGTTCTCTCATAAATCACATGCGACATCCAACACCGAGAATGGAAAAATTTCTAGTGTTATACAGAGAGCTTGTCATGTTTGTGACAATACTGTGCAACTGAAATCACGAAAAATGTCATGATATATGGTGTCCTGAATGTCAAGTAACTGAGTGGGAGTATGGCCATGTTACAAAAACATCACACTAAGAATGTTTCTTAAAATAAACATTTCAAGTGTTCTGTCAGAATAAATTAATTTAATTATCAAGGAGCTTCAAAATGTTCAAAAGCGTGAAACATTAATATATTATATCTATTTTAAGTATTGGTTTTGTTGTCAATTGGTATTCTGTGTTTTAACTCTGTTTATAATAACATACGAGTGAATGTCAAGAATGTAATTATGTGGTCATTCATGAGTTGTACACTAAAAACTATTGAAGGTATTATTTTATGTGAATGTTGAAAGATATTTAGACAGAAATAATAGGTTAATAAGTGTCAGATTTTAATCAATTCAACAATGCATAAACAAAATAAGACGGAATATGCATGGCGTACAGGCAGCCTATGGGTTAATATTTTTGAGCCCAAAACTTTCGGACCTCAAAGTAATTATTTTATATGGTTACCAATGCTGCTTTTGAGTGGAACAAAGACATTTGATAAGCACTTTTTACAGTGACAATCACTTTGTTGTTGATAACTGATCAAACACTATGTGCCGGAATAAATAAATATACAGTGAAACCCCATTTTTACGTTTTTGAAGGGACTGATAAAAAAACGTAATTAGAGGGAAAGCGTAAATTCAGGGTCAGAAAAAAAAAATTTAAATTGAAAATTATTTTTTATTTAGATAATCACGCAAATCGGTTTGGTACATATTTTTGTGCTGGTTTACAGCTCTTTCGATCTCATAAATCGATAAGAAAGTTTCGTCTCGTACGTTTTCAATGCTAGTAAAGTAACTTTTAAGGCCCTCAACATGCCTCATAGCATCTTCTTTTGTTGGAATTGGATGGATTAAGTTTACCTCTTCTTCACCAGATAATTATTCGTCGGATAAGTTTTCGTGGATGTGACTGTCCACTATATCATCGATACCCATAACTTCAGATGTCATCACAATTAGAGTAGGAACATCCGTCTGCTTCCAATCTTCAGCAAACTGATCTATACACCACAGAGTGCCTCTTCTTGAAACGATCTATCCAGCCATTTTATGCAGTAAATGCGCAATGTGCAGGGCCTTATCTCGAATTAATGGACCGTTGACTGGCGTAATTTTTCTTCTTTTTTAATATGTCTTGTATTTTTCAAAGTTATTGGGCTAAGCCTGTTTTGAAAAAATAAATATTGCTGGAACACGAGCTGACAAACCATTCTTTAAGGATTTCTTCCATTTCATCGTATTTTGAAGGTCGTATGTACATGCGTTTTTTCGCCATGGGACCGCACTTTTTTCAATCGATTAGCGATTTTTTTATTATCGTAGCCAAAATTGTAATGGGTATCCCCAAATCACGCGCGAGCGAAACTTGTGAACCAACGTGTTTATTTACTTTTTCGAAAATTTTCCTTTTCTCTTGAATCGATAATGTATTTCTTTGCTGAGACATTATTTGAAGGTATTCAACGAAAAATTAAAATAAATGAAAAAAATGTAAATTGACACACGAAATACACTCCAATTGAAATTGTATGTACACGACCGACACGTTTAAAACACAAACACAGATTGACCAAATATACAGTCTGCCTGCCTCTGATTCGCTAAATTTCCCACCAAAATGCATCGTATTACACGACTCGTGTAACCTTGAACATGGACGCTGCAGGTGCACACGTATCTATAAATAGGAACAACATATTTCTGCTTCCTAATATTCATTTGAAATATTTTAAATCGTCGCGCATTTAATTAAAGATGTTTAAAAATTGATTTGCATTTTTAATATTTCAAACGTAAATTGCGGGAAATAAAAACATAAAAGCGGGTACTAAATGTACTAAAATAAAACGGGATTGTAAAAATTAAACGCAAATAGCGAGAAAATGTGAATTCCGGGCACTTAAAAACGGGGTTTCACTGTATCTCAAGTATGATAGTAATATATATTACGAGTCCAATCATTTATACTGTTCTGCCTGTAGAAAAAGTTTTGTAATTAGGATGCAAAAACAATTTTAAAATTAAGTTAAACTAATCTCAACCAAATACTAAATGTTTAAAATGTTGTAAACCCTGAATACTTAAATAAATATATTAAAAACCTATCAACAAAATTTATCACCACTGTTAATTTTGTTGAATGATTAGTGTTTTAATTGAGATAAAGTTTATTATTTTTAATGATGCTGTCCTGAAAATTTACGAAGTTAAATTTAAAATGGTTAAATTGCAAAATTATCAAAATGAAAAATAATTGCACTAAAGAAACTTTTCTATAATTTTCCCAACTACTCAGATTTTACTGTCATAATTTAACCTCCTGACTATCTAATATTTTTTTTAGAAAAATAAATAACTAATTCTGTTGATGAAAAAAAATAGCTCTAGGGAAAGTGGTAAGGATTATGAACAAATCAAATAAAAAGTATATCAAGTTGGTAAAACATTTTTTATAACAAATAAATACGATATACCTAAATTATAAGGCAAAATACGAGTAAATATAAAACACAAAATAAAATTAATGTCAAACATAAGATAAAATAAATATCAACAATACTTCGAAGTAAATGGATTTGGATATTGCCAGACAATGGCCCGAGTGCCCGCTTTAAAGTCTGATATTGAAGAAAAATAAACAAAAATTGAATAAAACTTGAAATGAGTTTGATTAGACTCTGATAGTCGAGAGTTAAATATTTCATTGGTGTTATATTAATACAATATAATGGTACAAAACATTCCCATTATACACTTCTACCTAAAAAGTATTGCTTTAATTAGCATTACTTAAAAATAAGCAAATTAATTCAACTTATCATATAAATATAAATATTATATTTAGGACACTGGGAAACCTTTTCAAAATAAAATTATTCATCTGAGAATGACAAGTATACTGATAATACATTCTTCAAGCTATAAATAAGTTTAAACATGGGTTTTATTGTGTATCAGGTCTGTAAATATGAAACCGGAATTTGCTCATAGATGGCTCTAGTTGTCAATGTAGGGACTGGCAAACCGCGTCATTTTCTTGTATTAACATTTGTCAAAGACTTTTAACTCACAACAATACAAGTTTAATACGACTACATATGTTTTCATAGCGTTGAACATGTCTGTTTTAGGGCCTGAAAACTACTGACAGCATTGATTTTCTGTTACCATTTGAAGAAAACTGCTGCAGAATCGCATCGAGTGCTTGTCGAAGCTTACGTAAATCACAGTGCTTTGAGTGGTTCAAAAAAATCAAAAGTGGCGATTTTGACGTGAGAAATGAAGAACGTGGAAGACCACCGAGAAAGTTTGAAGATGCCGAATTGCAAGCATTGTTGGATGAGGATGACGCACAAACGCAACAACTTGATCAATTAAATGTGACACGAGAAGCTGTCTCCATACGTTTGAAAGTCATGATAGATCCCAGAAGGTGGGAAAATGGGTTCCACATGAACTGAATGAATAACAGCAGGAAAACTGAAAAACCACTTGCAAAATGCTGCTTGCCAGGTACAAAAGAAAATCATTTCTCCATCGAATTGACTGGCGATGAAAAAAGGATATATTTCGAGAATCCTAAGCGTAAAAGATCATGGGTAACTCCAAGCAAACCAGCGACATCGACTGCAAGACCAAATCGCTATGGACGGAAGACAATGCTCTGTGTTTGGTGGAATCAGAAGGGTGTTATCTATTATGAGCTGCTAAAACCTGGTAAAACTGTTAATACTGAACGCTACCGACGACAAATAATGGATTTGAACCAAGCATTGCGTGAAAAACGACCAGAATATCAAAAGAGGCAACACAAAGTGATTTTGCTTCGTGATAATGCACCATCGCACACAGCAAAACCAGTCAAGGAAACGATTGAGGTGTTTAGTTGGCAAATACTTTCACATGCGGCTTACTCACCAGATTTGGCTCCATCCGATTACTACTTATTTGCATCGATGGGACACGCACTTGCTGAGCAGCGCTTCACTTCTTACGAAAATGGCTCGATGATTGGTTTGCCTCAAAAGAACAACAGTTTTTTTGGCATCCACAAATTGTCCGAGAGATGGGAAAAATGTGTAGCTAGCGATGGACAATACTTTGAATAAAATATTTTTTACCATTTTCATACAATAAATGTGTATTTTCTATAAAAAAATTCCGGTTTCATATTTACAGACCTGGTATATGCTACTAATGAATAAAATAAAATGACTCGACATAAATATGTATTGCACATGTTTCAAGAATCTTATCAAAAACTTAATAGAAGAATATACATCACAATATAATTTTAATTTGGTGATAACAATGTTTTCTTTTTGCATTAGAATACACAATTTTACAAATGAATATTTAAACACTAACCCTGTATATTTGATTGATATGATTCCTTACCATCCGGATTGGCATGATGTTAGGAGTCTGCCAATAGTTCCGAGTAATAATGAGGAGTGCTTAAATAATCGACAAGTCTACGTGGAAGTGGCAAGCTGCTGATGAGGTCTCTCCTCACAACCTTCAGAATCACAAATCTGCAAATGAAAAATGGAGAAAGTGAGTTTAGCAAAGTTTTGCGATTTGGGACCAGTGTGAGTGTGTCAGCGATGGTGGAATGCTTGGTGAAGGATAAAAGTAATTTTGATTGTATGAAAACTTTTGTAAGTGATGGGCTTGAACAAATACGAGAGCGGTCCGATAAGTACTTAGCCTCACCGCCCGATGGCATCACTATGGCAAGAGCAATTTTTTATCGCGTAGTACATTCTCGTTGACAGCTAATGTCAAAATTTCAGCCGAATCGGACGCGTAGTTTTGTTTTGACCGCGTGTGGAAGCGAGCGTGTCCGTGGATTTGAGAAAAATGGAAAAAGAGCAATATCGGTCGGTGATTCGATTCTTGTTTTTAAAAGGGAAATAGCACAGCGAAATCAAAGAGCGCTTGGATGCTGTGTACGGTGACTCTTCTCCTTCGATGGCGACCGTTAAAAATTGGTTTAACGAGTTTCAACGTGGTCGCACGTCGGTTTTTGATGAGCCACGCCCAGGTGCCCCGAAAACGGCTACCACGAGGATAACGTGACAAAAATCCACGATCTCGTATTGGCAGACCGCCGATTGAAAGTGCGCGAGATAGCTGAGACAGTAGGCATCTCAAAAGACCGTGTGGGTCATATCCTGCATGAAGTATCGGGCATGAGAAAGCTGTCGGCGCGATGGGTACCGCGTTTGCTCACTCCGGACAACAAGCGCAACCGTGAGACCACTTCAGAGCAGTGTTTGATGATGTTTAAGCGCAATCCGAAGGAGTTTCTGCGTCGTTTCGTGACCGTTGACGAAACATGGATACACTGGTACACACCCGAGACCAAGGAACTTCACCCGGCGAACGTGCTCCGAAGAAGGCGAAGACTGTCCTATCGGCCGGAAAGGTGATGGCCACCGTTTTCTGGGATTCAAAAGGTGTGATCTATAATGACTTCCTGGATAAGGGCAACACGGTCACAGGGCTCTACTATGCCGAATTATTGGGCCGATTCGACGCCGAATTGCAGAAAAAACGGCCCCATTTGGCGAAGAAAAAAGTGCTCTTCCATCTTGACAACGCACCGGCTCACACCTCCGCCGTCGCCACGGCCAAATTGGTAGAATTAGGCTACAAACTGCTGCCCCATCCACCGTATTCTCCGGACTTGGCCCCGTGCGACTTCTTTTTGTTTCCAAATTTGAAAAAGTCACTCGCCGGGCAGAAATTTGAGTCGAATGAGGAGGTTATCGCCGCCACGGAGGCCTACTTTGCAGACCTCCAGAAAACATATTTTTCAGACGGGTTAAAGAAGTTAGAGCATCGCTGGGTCAAGTGTATCGAACTCAAAGGAGATTATGTTGAGAAATAAATCGCCACTTTTCCAAAATTTTTGTTATTCTTTTGTAGGCTAAGTACTTATCGGACCACCCTCGTAGAATGAATCTGAAAGCCCACTAGTTGCAAATGAGTTGAATTGAGTGAACATTAGAATGTGGCGGATGTATTGTTTTGCTGTTTTGCGGGTTGAATCTTATAGTTGCCTGATTTGCAGTGGCTTAAGATATCATCAATTCTTTTTCCTGGGTAGTGTACTCATCCTTGTTTTGTTCCTAGTTATATTGTATATGTAAGTAGTATTTTCTCAAATGATGGAATGGTTATGAGATATCGAATTATGTGTAGTGATAGAAAGAAAGTCAATGGGGTACTAAAATATTTATACATGGTTTGATTAAAAAATAAGAATTTTTTGAAAATTCGCACATAGATGACATTTTCTGTGATATACATTTCAATTTTCAGTCATATTGGATGGACAGTTTGTATTTGACAGGCAAGTATTTACAACGCATTTTGGCATATTTGCGATTTTTTCATTTTAATGATGAAATGATTATAGTAAATTGATAAAATGATGATAAAAAATTAATGTAGTGCAAATGGTGGAGAAGGTTTTTGGCGAGGATACTATGCCGAAAGCACGGGTTTATGAATGGTATAAACGTTTTGAGTATGAAACGAGTGGCAGCCAAATTTGCTCCTAAATTGTTGAATTTTCAACAAAAGCAGCATCGCATAAATATCACTGAGCTGAAGTTGAGTTGGCTGAAGTCGCTGACGATCTAGAATCAGAATGCATCATAACAGGTGATGAATCGTGGGTGTATGGATATGACATTGAAACAATGGCCCAATTGTCCCCATGCAAGCTTCCTGAAGAGCCAAGACCAAAAAAAGCACACTAAGTTCAATCAAATGTCAAGGTTCTCCTTACTGTTTTCTTCGATTATAATGGCATAGTCCACTATGAATTGTTACCACCAAGCCAGGCCGTACGTTCAAGTGTATTATCTTGAGGTTTTACACCGTTTGCGTGAGGCAATCTGAAGAAAACGATCAGAATTGTGGACAAACAACTCCTGAATTTTGCACCATGATAATGCACCAGCTCACACTTCACTACTAATTTGTATTTTTTTTGATCAACACCAATACTGTCGTGATACTGCAGTAACCGTATTCACCAGATATGGACCCTTGCATTTTTCCGAAAATGAACAGGATATTGAAATGATGTTTTGCGATCATAGAGGAGATAAAGGCAAAATCACTGGGTGAGCTAAAAGCTATTCCATAAATTGTGTTCCACAAATGTTTTGCGGATCGGAAAAAACATTGGCAAAAGTGTATTTTATCCTAAGGGGACTACTTAAAAGGGGGCAATATTAATATTGATGATAAAATAAATAATTTTTAATTCTCATTGTTTTTTGATCAAGTCATAAACTTAAACCAGATGATATCAACATCTGCTAAGATCATAGTCCATAACAGCATTTTAGTAGCAAATTTGATGTATGTGAGGGAAAAATGGCCATGGAAAAATACTGCAAGTCGATTAACGCTGTAGAAATACATACACTGAGAAGAGTATCAGGTCTGTAAATATGAAACCGGAATTTGCTCATAGATAGCTCTAGTTGTCAATGTAGTGACTGTCAAGCTGCTTCATTGGATCCTTTTTCTTGTGTTTACATTTGTCAGACTTTTAACTCACAACAATACAAGTTTAATACAACTACATATGTTTTCATAGCGTTGAACATGTCTGCTTTTGTTCCTGAAGACTACGATTCGCGGACAGCATTGATTTTCTGTTACCATTTGAAGAAAACTGCTGCAGAATCGCATCGAATGCTTGTCAAAGCTTACGGTGAGCATGCTCTTGGTAAATCACAGTGCTTTGAGTGGTTTAAAAAATTCAAAAGTGGCGATTAGACGTGAAAAACGAAGAACGTGGAAGACCACCGAGCAAGTTTGAAGACGCCGAATTGCAAGAATTGTGGGATGAGGATGACGTTTAAACGCAACAACACCTCGTGGATCAATTAAATGTGACACGAGAAGCCGTCTCCATACGTTTGAAAGTCATGATAGATCCAGAAGGTGGGAAAATGGGTTCTACATGAACTGAATGAAAGACAGCAGTAAAACCGAAAAACCACTTAATAAATGCTGCTCGCCAGGTACAAAAAAAAATCATTTCTACATCGAATTGTGACTGGCGATGAAAAATGGATATATTTCGAGAATCCTAAGCGTAAAAGATCACGGGTAACTCCAAGCAAACCAGTGACATCGACTGCAAGGCCAAATCGCTATGGATGGAAGAAAATGCTCTGTGTTTGGTGGGATCATAAGGGTGTTAGCTGCTAAAAGTTGGCGAAACCATTAATACTGAACGCTACCGACAACAAATGATGGATTTGAACCAAGCATTGCGTGAAAAACAACCAGAATATCAAAAGAGGCAACACAAAGTGATTTTGCTTCGTGATAATGCACCATCGCACACCGCAAAACCAGTCAAGGAAACGATTGAGGCGTTTAGTTGGCAAATACTTTCACATGTGGCTTACTCACCAGACTTGGCTCCATCCGATTACTACTTATTTGCATCGATGGGACACGCACTTGCTGAGCAGCGCTTCACTTCTTACGAAAATGGCTCGATGATTGGTTTGCCTCAAAAGAGCAAGAGGTTTTTTGGCGTGGCATCCACAAATTGCCAGAGAGATGGGAAACATGTGTAGCTAGCGATGGGCAATACTTTGAATAAAAAATTCCAGTTTCATATTTACAGACCTGATACATGGGGTTAAAATATATGATAGAATATGGAATGACGTGATGAGGGATGAATATGAAATTAAGGCTGATGTATTAAATAAGATGAAAATGATCACTCTGAGATGGTATGGGCATGTAGAACGAATGAATGAAGAAAGACTAACAAATATACAGTGCAAATGTGATTGAAAAATGTGGAAAAGACTAAGAAAAGTATGGTTGGATCAAGCGAGTGATATGAGAAGGTATATGGATGTAGAAGAATTGTTGCAATGTGTGTTGCGATAGGCAAGTCTGGCACTTTGTCCTTTTTGCCTTCCCAGACAGGGAAATGGCATGATTGTGCTAAAATATATTGAATGCACGGCATTTTGTTATAATAGGTAATCATTTGTATTTCTACCACATTCAATCTGCTTGTGACTTTTTCAATGACCAGGCTTCATTTTTTTAAATCGAGGTGGGCAATAGGACACCACATTCATTTTTGAAGACTCACATTAATTTATTAGCAGAGTTCTAATTGCGTAATTTAACTAATTCCCTGTAGCAACACACCTTGCAGCATCTTTATATTACCACCTCTTGAATACACTGCCCCTGAGAACAAAATTACTTCACATGCTGTAATCTTTCCTTGTTCATGGAATCACCCTTTTCAATAGCCATAATTTTTGACTTATTATATTAATTTAACAAAAAATATAATTTTTGGCCAGTGTCACCATATCATTCGCATAAAATAAACCATTACTCCTATGGTACACAGAAGTCAATATAAATAAGTGCCATGACATCACATGTTCTTGTTTCATACATTTCTTTATACTAAATCATTCAGTTCACCCAGTCTGATACTTGTATTATACTTTAATCGTAAACAATATAACCTGGCAGGTTTATTGCCATATGGTAATATAGTACAATCAACCAGAAAGCTGTTAAAGAGGCCTGAAGTGAAAATCACTGACATCCTCTTTAGAAAAATTGGGTACCTTCGGGAATCTAGCCCACAACCTCCGGTTGGGAAAACAGGATACTTGCTGTAAATCTTTTCTTCATACAGTCTGTTTGACAAGAACGTGTATGGCTAAACCCGAAAAACTATTTGGGATAAGGCATTAAAAAAAATACACACATACTATATGACATAAACCGTGATGCTTTATGTTATTATTAAGTTGTCCAGTCGCCTCCACTAGTAATAATTGCCCGGCATCTTCGAGGCATGCTTTCTACTAATTTTATAGCATAATCTAGGGGCAAAGACTTCCATATAAGTCGAATCTGTCGAAATAATTCTTTCGACATTCCAGATTTTTTTCCCTCGGAGCTTGAACTTCATGAGTGCCCAAACATTTTCTATGGGATTTCCATCTGATGACTGCGACGGCCAATCCATTATGTCACCATCATTTTCATGTTTCCACGCAGTATAAAGATGACTCCGATGTTTTGGGTCATTGTCCTCTTGCAGTAGCCAATTTTCATTTTTTCTTATTAATCACCTTTGGGCAGATGGTAATAAATCCCTCTGATATGATCCTATTACATGAGCATAGGTTTTCTCAAGAACCTCAAATACACAGAATAATTTTTACTTTAACTCATTCATTCTCAGAAATAAAATCTAAAACAAAAACATGGAGATGCATTGGCCTGATGAAATCACATAATTTAACCATAAAATAGATTGGATTTACCTGCACATATGTTGTAAGCTTTGGATACGTTTGAATCTTGACACTGGATAAAGAAGTTGAACTCTCATTGGACCCAGGAGAGGACGAAGGTTGAGAAAGAATAAGTATCGTCCACTTCGAGATGTCTCAACTGCATTCTCAATAAATTCCACTATTGTGTGTGCCTTAAACATAGTACAACTTCCAAAGCAAAAGCTACCTGTAAAAAAATAAACTTTTTGAGCAATAAAATAAAACGAACATCTATAAAATTATAATAAGCTCATTGCTTTATAATTCCATCCCATTAAAGAGATAAAAATGAACATTGTTTTCATTCAATAATTTTTTTTAAATTTTATCCAAGGAATTATGAATGCTTTGCAATATAAATCTGCCTTGAAAGTATAATTCATAATTCCTGAAGTTGAAGACCAGACCAATTATTCTGCAGATCTGACCATTCAGGAATATTCTATTACGGTGCCGATTCCATTT
This sequence comes from Odontocerum albicorne, assembly GCA_949825065.1. Classification (NCBI taxonomy): domain Eukaryota; kingdom Metazoa; phylum Arthropoda; class Insecta; order Trichoptera; family Odontoceridae; genus Odontocerum; species Odontocerum albicorne. The sequence goes on along the minus strand of OX463843.1, from coordinate 37,584,231 downwards.
AATTGGGGCAGCCGGTTATTTGGGCCAAATCTCATGGAACGGAAACTAAACCAAGGAATTAATAGTAATTTACATCGCTTAGTTGGGACAATATTCCGCTTAATTGGGACAGTAAATATAAGATCACAATACATATTATACACATAACTTAACCGTCGCGTTGGTGTGGCGGCGCGCCGGTCTCCTGTTGACCTACCTCCCATACTGTACCGCATTCAATTACCGCTACACCACCACGCAATGCGACGTATCTTTTGGGCAATTTTATTCCTCGCGTGCGCGTTGTGACCCTTTGAGGAATGTGTAAACTTGCTTTTAATTAACTTTATTTAAAAATTTGTGACCCTTTCCAAAATGCCAAGAAACGATTTAACACTTTCAAGAAAAATTGCTTTGCAGGATAAAATTAAAAGCCAGCCATTTCATACAAGTCAACGTCGACTCGCTGAGATAATTGGTGTACCAAAATCTACCATATTGCGTCTCTTACAAGAAAATCCACTGTGTGAGGAATTAGCATTATAGGAAGGACAAACAGGAACATTGAAAAGAAAATGTGAGGCAAGGGATTCAGACGTCGAAGAAGCACTAGATCAATGGTTTTCTAAATACGAAAATTCCGACTGAATTTTTGTGCAGGTGACATTTACAATGCTGATGAAACCAGCCTCTATTATCATGCTACTCCAGACGGTTCCCTGTGTTATAAATAAACACATTGCCCTTTCTGGTTATAAAAAGGTGATGGACCGCATTACTGTGTTATGCTGTACATACGAGGGTGGTCCGATAAGTACTTAGCTTACAAAAGAACAAAAATTTTGGAAAAGTGGCGATTTATTTCTCAACATAATCTCCTTTGAGTTCGATACACTTGACCCAGCAATGCTCCAACTTCTTTAACCCGTCTGAAAAATACGTTTTCTGGAGGTCTGCAAAGTAGGCCTCCGTGGCGGCGATAACCTCCTCATTCGACTCAAATTTCTGCCCGGCGAGTGACTTTCAAATTTGGAAACAAAAAGAAGTCGCACTTCTTGACAATTGTGCGGCACACCCTCATTTAGATAATCTAAAAAATATCAAGTTGGAATTTCTTCCTCCTAATACCACATCGTTAGTGTCCCCTTATTAATTTAATTGTATGTACCTATGTACTTGTATAGTTTTATTATTGGTTTTTCTACTAAGTTTATATTATTTTCTTACAATTTATATTTTTGTTCAAGAATTTATTAATACATAATGTATACATATTTAAAGAAAAATATTCAGTTTGATTTTACGCTCCCTTCGGTTAATTGGCGCATCCGCTTAATTGGGCAAAATGTTTTGGTCCCAATTAAGCGGAGTCGACTGTATATTATTATTTCTTATTATTTTTTTCTTTAAAACTAACATTTTTTAACAGGTTACTAAATTGACAAAGTATGACAGAATACGGAATGAAGTGATTGGGAATGAGTTTGTATATATGGCTGATGTATTGAGCAAGATAAAGAAGAACAATTTGAGATGGTTTGGATACGTGGAACTAATAAATGATGAAAGATTAAAAAAACCGAAGTACAGTGCAAATGTGAATGGACAGCATAGGCGAGGAAGACCAAGGAAAGTATGGTTGGATCAAGTGTATATTTTGAAAGAAGGAAATGTAAAGTATGAGAAATCATAGGAGCTATGTGAGGTGTATGGTTGTAGAAGCAAAATGTGTTACGATGGGTAAGTCGAGCACTCTCTCTTTTCTGCCTACTCCAATAGGGAAACGGTGTGATGGTATATTTGTACTAAATATAAGAATTTTGTTGGACTAACATCCATTAATTGGTAAGGAAACCGTCCCAATATTAACCCTGAGAGATCGGCGCACTGCTATAGCAGTGGAAGAAATTTGTTCTATCCTTGTATTCTAAATGAATATTATTCATTTAGAATACAAGGGTGCATATTCTAAAATATATTTATGTTGTAAAAATATTTGTTTTTTTGTTGTTTAAAATAAATATTTATCACGAACGTCCGAATCGTAAATATATCTCAGCACTAGATAGACAATTATATTTTTTTCTTGTAGCGCTCTCAGGGTTAATCTTAAGAAAATTTATGAGAAATTGTGAAACAAAAACTTAAAAAGAAAATGAACAAAGTAAACAAAATTGAATTCATGTGTAGGAAATTAAAATTACTTCTATATATAGACAGTATGTACCTATCTCGTATCAACTGAAAATTTCAATGTTTTTATGAATAAGGATGACAAAACCTAATATTCAATTTAATGAAAACTTTAAAATGGGAGTTTAATTTTAAAATAATTTATTAGATGGACTGCTTGAATGAAGAAATTAACTATCCGCACTAGCATACCATTCTCAGTTAGTACCAACCTTTAGAAGTTACGTTTCAAACTTTCATGACATTCCGACATTGTGTCATTGAATTACAGTGGTTTTAGTGACGCTACACTTTTGCTATTTTCAAAACAGTGGGAAAAACCGAATTTCGTGTGTTGATAAAACATTGCTTTTTAATGGGAAAAAAATACCGTCCAAACTCAGCGATGGCTTGTAAAGTGTTATCCGGGCTCTGCTCCGTCGAAAACAACCGTTTTTCGGTGGTATGCTGATTTCAAACGCGGTCATATAGACACAAATGATGCTGAACGCTCTGGTCGTCCAAATGAGGCTGTTACACCAGAAAACATAAAAAAACCCTCAAAATCGTGATGGAAAATTGCAAAGTAAAGTTGCGTGAGATAGCTGACATCCTGAAGATATCATTTGGTAGTGTTTACATTATTTTGCATGAACATTTGGTCATGAAAAAGCTTTTTTCGAAATGGGTGCCGCGTTTGCTCACAATGTAACAGAAACAACGCATCGATGATTCAGAGCACTGTTTGGCACTGTTTTTGCATCGGTATGCGACAATGGATGAAACTTGGATCCACCACTATACTCTGGAATCAAATCGGCAGTCAGCTGAGTGGAGAGCAGCCGGTGAAAGTCGTCCGAAGAGACCAAAAACTCAACAGTCGGCCGGGAAGGTTATGGCGTCCGTATTTTGGGATGCGCATGGTATAATATTCATCGATCACCTTGAAAAGGGAAAAACCATCAATAGCGAATATTACAAAGCGTTATTGGAGCGTTTGAAGGCAGAAATTGCAAAAAACGGCCTCATATGAAGAAGAAAGTTCTCTTTCATCGGGACAATGCACCGTGTCATAAGTCGATGGTAACGATGGCCAAATTGCACGAGTTGGACTTCGAATTGCTTCCGCACCCACCGTATTCTCTAGATTTGGCCCCCAGCGACTATTGGCTGTTCGAGATCTCAAAAAGGTGCTCCAGGGAAAGAGATTTGGCTCCAATGAAGAAGTGATTGCCGAAACTAATGCCTATTTTGAAACCAAAGATAAATCGTTTTCCACGGCTGGCATAGAAAAGTTAGGAAAGCGTTGGAATTAATGTATCGCTCTTGAAGGAGACTATGTTGGTGAATAAAGAAGAATTTTGGCAAACAAATGTTGTTTTAGTAGTTAGTTCCGGGACTTATTGATCGATGTGTTGTGTAGTAGTCTAGTTTTTTCCAAGTTTTCTTTTTATAATAAAAAATAGCAAAATTCAATATAATATACATATGTTTTTGATAAATGACATTAAGATATGTATACGAGATTTTAAATTATTGGGTGTACAAATTAGTTCGGTCCGTTTTTTTGTGTTCAAAAATGCATTTATTTCTAAACAAAATGAATGAACAGATCAATTAAAGTATTGTCCATCGCTGGCTACCTACTTTTTCCCATCTCTCAGGCAATTTTCGAATTCCATCTCGAAAAAATGACGTCTTTTGAGGCGATCCAAGTTTGGAGGCAATTTTCGGTTTCTACGAAAAAAGTGAACCGGTGACCCGCCAAATCGTGCTGCATCCTTCGGAACAACCAGTAATCAGAAGGAGCAATGTCAGGGGAATACGGCGGGTGCGGTAAAACATCCCATTTGAGCGTTTCCAAATATTTTTTACGACTTTTGCGACATGAGGCCGAGCGTTGTCATGAAGAAGAATAACTTTATCATGTCTTAGCTCGTATTCTGGCCGTTTTTCTCGCAATGCACGGCTCAAACGAATTAATTCGCCCGTAATGGAATCGCCAGGTTTCAGCACCTCATAGTAAACAACACTCCTTTGGTCCCACCAGATACAGAGCATGATCTTCGAACCATGTATGTTCGGTTTTGGTGTTGATGTTGAGGTCGATGGCAACGATTCACCGGGCTTAGCGTAGTATTTTTTCTTCTTGGGGTTGTCATAGAATATCCACTTCTCATCTCCAGTTACAATCCGATGCAAAAACCTTTTCTTTGTTGCCTTTGAATCAGCTGCTCGCAAGTGAAAAATCGCCTTTCAACGTCTCTCGGTTTCAGTTCATAAGGCACCAAATTTTCTTGTTTTTGAATCATTCCCATGGCTCTCAATCGTACGGAAACGGCTTGTTGAGTCACTCCCAATGATTCTGCAAGCTCCTCTTGCGTTTGACTCTGATCTTCTTCGAGTAATGCCTCTAATTCTTTGTCCTCGAATTTTTTTGGCTGTCCAGATCGAGGCTTGTCTTCGACGCTGAAATCTCCATCGTGGAAACGTCAAAACCATTCCCTACATTATTTATCAGTTGGAGCAGCGTCACCATAAACTTCGACAAGCATTCGATGGGTTTCAGCTGCACTTTTCTTCCAATTAAAGCAGAAAATTAAAACCTCCCGCAAATGCTGCTTGGTTAACACAAAATTTGACATTTTCAACACTGTACAAAACAAGGTTTTTGCATGAAACTCAAAGCGATATAAACTGAATATTATTGGCAGATGTCTAACCTCTCTGAAACCGCCAAAATCGGCTGTCACTATGAACCATTCACAACAGCCAGAGCCATCTTTTGGAAACAGACCGAACTAATTTGTACTCCTAATACATAAATATTTTTTTTTAATCAATTTATTTTTAAAAAGCATACAGAAAATATTTGCCAATTTTAAAATACGTACATTGCATAGCCGATTCTTATTGAAAATATTGCGGGTTTTGTAATATATATGAGAAATAATAATAAAAATATTGCAACAGATGGTTAAACTATACATGAGACTAAATGTATGAAAGAAAAGCAATCGCATAAGGTTAGAAATCAATTTTGAAAAAGAATAAATGCATACCCTGATCATGTTCAATGCGTACATGCCGCATACCATTAAGTTTGAATGTGAGTGTAAAGATATAATGGTCATCACTGCTATCTCGAACAATGAAAGATCCATCAGGCTCATCAGAGAGAATTTTCTCAGCTGTCTCGACAGATATAGGACCCCAGTACCAGCCATACTAAAAAAGAAAAAAAAAACATTAGAATTTATCAAGGGTCTTTCAAATTGAGCATTTTTTTTAATTCTTGGATAAAACACAGATGGCGTCGCGAACTTGCCTGGGTCTTGTGACATTTGAGAAGTGTAATGTATGACATTTATAAAAATGGAGTCATACACAATACAACAGGTTCAAATTGTTGAATTATTTTATGTATATAATCCAATCAATTCCTGAGCTGAAGGATGAAATTATTCGCAGTATTGATGAATTAGAACCGCAATTATGCCAAAATGTCATCAAAATTTTTGACAAAAGAGTGGACATCTGTGGAGTTGCAAGAGGTGGACATTTGGCGGATATTGTTTTTTGTATTTAAATGTCATACATACTTCAATGACCAATAAAAAGTTTTTTGAAATCAAAGCAAATTGTGTGTTTTATTCAAGAATTAAAAAAAATTTAATTAAAAAAAACAAAAGATCCTTTAACTTCTCCAACAAGATATCTTGTACATTATTTATGTGTTATGTAAGTTTACAAAAACAAAATAAAACAAGTTTGTAAAACATAAAAACCAAAAGACCCTTAAACTTCTCCAACAAGATATCTTGTACATTATTTATGTGTTATGTAAGTTTACAAAAACAAAATAAAACAAGTTTGTAAAACATAAAAACCAAAAGACCCTTAAACTTCTCCAACAAGATATCTTGTACATTATTTATGTGTTATGTAAGTTTACAAAAACAAAATAAAACAAGTTTGTAAAACATTAAAAAAAAATATATTATTACTTGTATTTTTTATAATGAACATTCTGAACTGATTTTAATAAAAGGTCTCATAAAAGACCTAAGTTGGTATTTTTATCATTTGGCTAGATAATTTTACTCTGATTTGAAAGTGTTTTTATTTTATTCATTTGAGTTTAATCAAAACAAGAAAAATTGAACAACTCACATCTTTGACCTTTTGTATAGAAGTAGCAAAGTCCATAGGAGCGTCATCCTGTGATTTGGCAGGTAAAGGAGAACGTGGCAATGGTGGTAGAGCACGATGGGCATGTGGGATCCGTCTGCTGCCTGTGACATGACCTGCAGCACTTGCACTTTCTCTCTCCCCCGCCAATCTCCTCAGTCCAAAAAGGCTGTACAGAGTCTGCTTCAAATTCAGAGACAAACTTTTCACTGGTGATTTCTTGGAGCGTATTTGCTTTGAATTTTCCTCAGAAACATCCTGGACTGCGCTCTTTGATGAGACCATCTCTTTACACTTTTTACTTTTAATATTTATGATGAACGTACTTTTTTTAGTTTTCCGATTATTACCACCATTATCACTATCCCCCTGCTTAGACACCGCATCCAGGTTCCCCTCCAATGAATTATATTTGAAGCTATTATTGTTATTACCGCAACTGGATTTTAATTTGGTTTTTACATTTTTATTAGTTGTCCTACTTATATGGGTTTCAGATTCACTAGAACTAGAATAAAGCGTATGCAAATATTTTCTCACTTCATGCAATGTCATGTGCATAGGTTCAGGATCTTGAACGATACTAGCTGCAGAAACACACTTTTTAGTCATCGAAGTGCCAGGAATACTGTGTCTTTTGGTGTCTGTTTCTTGGCACACATCCGAGTTTCGAGGACACAGTTTAGAAGATCTAGAATTATGCCTTTCAACTGGGTTACCTGACTGCCCAACACTTCTTCCTCTCTTCCTATAATTACTTTGAGATCGTTTACTCCGCATCCTGTTTCCATGAAGAGGCCTCACCATATCTATGGGAATAGCATAGATATCACTATCAAAAGGGACATTATACATGTCTGCAATATCTGAAGTTGTCCGTGAGAGTGTATCATGAGAGATTGCCTGAGTGATGAAGCTGGAGTCATCGGCCTGCGGCTGTGTGGCCAAGGAACTGTGGCTACTAGAAAGTCTTGAGGCCAGAGAACTCCGTGAACCAGGTCTAAAATTTCGGTGACTACGTCCTCTGTTGACGAGTGGGCTGTCTTGAAACTGAGGAGGAGGCTCTATCGCAGATACCACCATTTTTGTAGGACCTTTTTTGACCGTATTAAAATTGTCACCACACATTCTCTCCGATATTTCTTGACAGTCATAAAGTGATAGTGACTTTTCATCATAATCACTTTCCTGAAGCTGAAATAAATAAGAACATTTCAAATTGTTTCTCTCTTAATATGGTATATGTTATTTAAAAAAAATGTTATATTCAAAAGGGAGAATTTTTTAAATAAATATTCTGAATAATTTGATGTCATTTAAATGAATAAACCACTCTGATGGCAATTTATTAAAATTTATTTTAAATCACCACTATCCTCAAATAAATATTAGAATGTCTTTCCCTAGTAGGATGATACTATGAGGTTTGAATTAGCAACTTAATAGTGCTTTAAATAATATTATTATTGAAGTAAAATTTGTTAATTTAATTTTTTTTTTTGAATGGGTATAGATTAGTAAGTGAGATCAATTTTAATGCATCTGTTATTTTATTTAAATTAATTACTAACATAGATGGTCACCTTGTGTTATTATGTAATATATAACTTTAGGACACTAGGGAAAATTGTATAGAGTGTGATATAAATGGATTCACCTAAAAAAATATTGGCAGAGCATTGATAGCATCATTAAAACCACAAGCTACCTAAATGCGTGTTCTAAACAAAGTAGATTGAGAGACTAATGGAATGAGAACTTTAAATATGAATACAATTATTTATCAACAATTATCAAATCTAATTTTACTGTTTGTAGCCTATTATTATGGCACCTTACCCTTCCCATGTATATTATGTAGATATTATATATTCTCAAGATTTATAATAAAAACAATAGCATTCAATAAAACTTTAAATAAGACAATATGTTGTTGCCTGCTCTTAGAGTGAGTTCATATAGGGATTGAATACACCAATTCATTTTTTATTTAAATACGAGTAACATTCACATATATTGAACAAAATCTTTGGCCAACCTCCAATAAATGAACCGTGCAATTTTGACCTGCACCTTCACCATGTCATTCTCATCACCTGACCAAATCATCTTAATTTATCTTCTCCTCCGTGGTTGCAGTCCTAAGACTGGTTTGCAGCAATTTCAACTCTTCTCCTCCATTCCCCCCTGTCCTTTATCTTAAGGTAATGAAATTGGCTGCTAACATGAAATTATTTCAGAAATCCTGGTGCTTAATCTTTTTCAATCATACATTTGGAAGGCGTCAATTTATAACTTAAAAAAACATATTTTCCAGTTTAAAGCTTCATATCTCTGAAAATTGAATAAATGCTGCCAATTAACATAATTAGTCAATCTCAAATGAACATTTTCCAACAGCTTCTTCAACAAAGTTCTATTCAATCTAAAAATAATCCCATGTCAATTTACTAATTTTGCACTAGTCGGAAATACACCACAACATTTTCTCAGTAGTTCAGTAGTTGCGTTTCCACATCATTAATTTAATATTTACCTTTGTGACATGTCTACATCTTACTTTCATTCATTAAAATGAGCACCAATTCACTATTATTTAACGACCCTTATCACTTATAGGGTTATACCACTACATAAAGTAGAATAAACAGTGTTTGATAAAACTAATCAATATACAAATAAAACAACTATGACAGCATCAGACATCATTGTACTTGAGAAATTCTAATGACAAGAAGTCCAAGATGATTGGAAAACTATCTGCTCCAACCTTTCATACAGTGGATTTATGTAACTCTGTTATTTGTTGCTATATATCTCTTTGAGAATGTATGTAATGCGGCTAATAAGCTACAAAAATATTGACAAGTCGATGAAATAAGCTCTGAAAGTAATAAGTCACCAGCTTTTTTTGCGAGAATCCTAAACATTTGTTCACTTAATATTAGGATTTAGTAACTACATAGTCAAGGTGATAACACAATTAATCATTCACAATGGACTGTATTTAAATAGTATTTACAAAAATCATTAGAGATGTACTACAATTATCTTTTTGGCTTTGTGATAATGACTTTTGTGTTTAATAGAAAGCAAATTAAAATACATTTTTCTGTTCCGAGCATGTCATTCAATGAATGTATACTTCAAAGAAACAAGCATTTTTATATAATTCCGCATAGTCAGAGTAGTATTTTTTTAGAATAAATATGTATACTAGAGTTCCATAAAAGATCTCAGAAGCATTCTCATGACTGTCAGTGGTGAAATATTTCAACTAGGAAGTGTGAAAACTGCAATGATAAAATTGATCATTTTGGCAGGTATGACTATAGACAAAAAAGTCTTACCTCAGATGTAATGTGAAGCCACCCACTCACTGAGTCACTGGACACTGAGCCACTTGTGATAATCAGTCCACTATCTTCACTTAATACCGGTGCTTCTGAATGTCCGGAGAAAGATGGTGGCGACTCCATTTTCTGGTTATCATATCCTGATAAAAAAAATTATTTTGAAAATAAAAGTCCAATAAACTTTTAATTAAGGAAGTCAAAGATTATTCTGCGTTTCATAAATAAATTTTACCATCGTGATAATAGAGTTTAAATTTAAGTACTAATAGTACGAAGTGAATAAATTTCAACAATATTCATACACCATCAACTGTTTTGACTCAAGAAAACTGTGCATATATTTCAAATGAAGAAAAAATTACTGTATCCGACGTATGCATCACATAGATGAGTTATTTGATTTTATATTACCTCCGAACTTATTAAGAAATTATTACTTGTAATAAAATGTTCCTTATGCTTGATCTTCGCAGTGATCACTATAAATGATCGGACACCCCACCCCATACGTGCAGAACGAGCGTGGTATGCATGAAGTTAGCAAGCCATGACGGCATACACGGACGAATACAGGGGCTTATGATAAGCGATGGACTGCACATAAGGAATGGAAAAATATATTCTCAGCTTCTGGAACATTTACTGTGTTTTTATTTCGACAAACTTCTATCTGTCAAAGAGAAAACTCTTCACTGGAAAGGTAAAATAATAACCGGAATCTCAGAGGATTGAGCGGAAACCATCCACCTATTTTAGTCTTTGTACCGGTGCTGTACAGTGACCATAATTACTATATCATAAACCATAAAAGAGCGCAGCTTTTAACCAGCCGTCAGGTGGACGCACCTACATTATTCAATCACTTCCAGTGCCTCACCTTTGCTGTGGTGATTATAGGCTGTTGCTTCGTACCAAGATGACCCAACTCATCTGTAATATGGTAGCCATCATCGTCCTGGGGCATCTGTACTCTAGTCAAGTGCAAAGATTTAGAGCCATACTGCAAAATAGGTAAGATGATGCAGGCAACAAATAGCAGACACCTGATTCTCAGACTATATGTTGATGCATCTCATATGGTCTTCATGTTGTTAAAGGCACTGCTGATAAGATCTTTCCTTCCCCATACTCAGTAATAGTGGCAAAAAAACTTATTAACTTTTACCACTCTGTAGGCCAGACATTCTGGCCCAGCGCAGGTATAAGTTTACTTACCGATTTCTCAAGCATGCAGGTATATTCTACGAAAAATTATTAACGATAATTACAGTGAATCATCCCAAAATGCTGGATAAACCAACATTTCTTTATTTAAATTTACCATTAGTCGGATATATTCCTGTAAAACTAGATTTTCTTTTAACCACTGAGCTAATCGAGTCAAGTATGATTCTGATAATTTCATGGTTTAAATAATTGAAATTTATTCAACCTTGAATAAAGAAAAGAAATAAATAGAAATTAAAAGGGGTCGTAACAGTACCCAAAATCCAATGGCCATACGAATTATCAGACAGTGTTCCAAAAGTAGCGAACCAAAATTTTCATTTTTAACTAAAAAATATTATTTTGTTTTTTATAAAATCATGTATTTCATCCAACCCTATAAAAAGTTGATCACTCACTTGACCAATTAAATTTTTTTATTTAATAAATACGTCATAAATTTTAATCCGAGTAGCTAATTAGTTCTGAGAAAAAATGGTCAGAGTGGAAAAGGTTAACTCTAGTTGACAGGGACACATTTTATGCATAGAGCTGCACAGTAGCTGGACTCTATAAGAATATATAGAGTGGATGAAAATCACATCAAATTGATAAGAGTGGATGAAAATCACATCAAATCGAGGAATGGGTAAAGGAGAATGAAACCCATGTCATGGAGATGCTATAGACTAAAATAATGAAAATTATGTATTTTTTAATGTATATCTGAAGAACTGTTACTAAAACATTAATTTCGAATTTATTACCGAAAAATTATCAATTTCGAAGTCTCATACAAAATCTCCACTACCATATCACCGATAAACATTACCTTAAAAAGCAGACATGTTACGATTGCGCAAAATTGATTTTTTGTAGCGGTTGCAAAATAAATATAAAAACAACATTAAAAATCCGCCATGTTGGTTCTTATGAGTATCAGTTTATCAATTATTGACTTCATTAGGGCAAATTGTTTCAAAATGTGTAGAAAGAAAATGTCAACATTTCTAAGCTGATCGAATTAATCGCTCACTAAGTTTAGTTTGGAATCATTAACGTCAATCACAAAATAGTGACATCTTTTTCTGGAACTATAAGGCAGCAAAAATCTAATGTTATGAAAAAAAAACATTTTATAAGACGCGTCGCCGCCATTTTTGTTGCATTGAATAAAAAATGCATACATTTTAAACGTAAATATGTAAAAATCATTGCACAATTGAATATAAAAACCATTGTTCCGGTGTAAAATTCAACAGAAAACTCGCTTGTCTTAAACGTTGTTCTGATGACATTTATTTATGTCAACAAATAAAAAATGACAGTCGAGTAAAAAATTAAAACAATAATAGTTTTTGATGGAGGATATTTCCGAATTTGTAATTCCGTAATATGTCTAGAATACATTTTTTTTAAATATTCCAGAAAGGAATTGACAGTCGCGACGAATCGATCGACACAAAGCCTCTTAATGAAAAGATTGGCACAATCCATTGTTTTTCAGATTATGTATTTTATTCAATATGTATGACTCATAAAGTTATATTTGTTAAGGGATATATAATATGCATTTCGTAGATACTCCGGCCAATTTCGCAAAACAATGGACATTCTAGACGAGCTTAAGTGGAAACGTTTAATAACCATTGTGGCGATAAACTAGAAATACATTTTGAAATGAAGTTAAAAATACACAAGTGACAGTTAAAAAATATAGCATTTTAAAGAATTTTTAAGAAATGTACAAATACCTTATCTTTAACATGATGGAAAGAAAACAGCAAATTTTATGAACGACATTTTCAGAAAAAAAGGATAATGCATAGATTGGTGAACATTTTCTAGTAGAAACCACAGCCATACTAGTGAAACAAGTTCATAACCATAGACAACATATATTGTCTGGAGGAATAGTTCTAAATGAAGCTAGACTTCCACTTGGCTTAGTGCATATACCACCAATTTGTTAGTGTTAACATCGAATCGATCAACTAATGGTTAAAAAATATTTTGGAAGTAACCCTATCGTAGCTATTTTAGCATGACCCGAAAACGGGTGAGTTTTATCACGAGCCGTGGTTAGTTCATTGCTTACTCTAAAAAGAAAAAAAACTAATGGTTATGTGGACCATATTTTGGTATATACACGCCGGCCATGGTGAAATAATACAAGGGTGTGCTCATTAGGACGAGAATTGGTCCGCACTGCGCATGACGTCACATTGGTAAAACCATGCGCCGCCCGCCACTGCTTAATATACGTATTGTTGTTTTAATAAGAATGTTAGTCTATACCAAACAGTGAAGAGTGTTCAATGTTTTGGTTGAGTACATGGTACACATCTCAAAAATATGTATTAGCGACTGGTGTTTTATCATGCAACTATTGGATTTCAAATGTTTTTTTAAAAATGTTATCACTTTCCCTACGTAAACACTTTCACTATGAAACGTAATAAAACATTGCTGCAAACTACAAAACCATTTTTAAAACAGAGGTTTCTGGCAAGTTTTAGTAAATGAGATACGTCAGCGAATACAAAAACCTGACGTGAGTTATCAAACGGATTTGGGAGTTCTTAACTCGTCCAGTGCTGAGAACACGCCTGGCGTGTCCATGTGAACATCTGTTTCATGCTCAGAACACGCGCGGCGTGTCCATGCCTAAATATTGTTAGTATATTACATCAGCATATGATATTCGTCATTACTTCGGAAGATTCCGTCGCATTCGGGCATTTGCGCGTGTGCAACGCATTGTAAAGTTGAGTTTACACCCGCAGTTGTAAATAATATTTTTTCTAGTTCTTATTCCGTTTGTTTTCATTGTGAGACTTGATAATAAAAATAATTGGACTATTTCTCTAGCGCTGTTTTGTGAAAAGGTCACTCACTGCAAGGGATATTTTGTTTATGTTTTCTAGTTATTTTCAATTTTGAATGAGTGACATAGTGAATTGTGAGCAAAAATAAGTGCCTTTTTAAAAATATATTATAGTAATTGGTGTATACATAGTGATATTTAGTATCATATAAGTTTCCTTTTTGATTTTACGAAAAAAAATACGTTTACCTTGAAAAATTGATCGCCCATCGAGCTCTAAAAGACAAAAGATTGAGGATGATATGGATGATTCATTTAGTGACGTTAGTGATGAGGAATTCACCATCATCGAGGACGATTCTGAATTTGAGTCAGATATTGAAAATGATGACAATATTCAAATTCAAACTGTTTCACAAACATCTAGAACACCAGACGTTAGCTCTACGCAATGGTCGAATATAAAAAAACAACCAGCCTCTATACCATTTTAAAAAATACCCGGGTTGAAAATTGAGATGTCAAGTAAAGAACCAATAGATTATTTTGATTTGATTTTCAATGAAGATTTGTACAATCTAGTGACAACCCAAACTAATTTGTATGCTGTTGAAGTATTGTCGAAATCAGAAGGTGATACAAGCAGAATCACGCGATGGAAAAATGTCACTAAAGACGAAATGAGGGTGTGGCTGGGTTTACTACTACACACCGGAACAATACGTTTGAACCGGTTGAGTGACTACTGGAATACGGACTACCTATTCAATTTACTGGCATTTTCACAATTCATGTCAAGAGATAGATTTTTACTCGTCTTACGGGCACTTCATTTTAACAATAATGAAGAAGATCTGTCGAGCTTGGCAAAAGTCAGGGCATTGATTGATTTTTTCAATGGAAGGATGGAAGTAATTTATGATCCACACAGACAACTATCGATAGATGAATCATTGGTTCTTTGGAGAGGCCGATTGATTTTTCGCCAATATATAAAAGGCAAAAAGGCCAAGTATGGTATAAAACTTTACATGTTAGGGGAATCAAGTGAATTGGCCGTAGAAATAATTGTATATGGTGGATCATCAGATGAAGAGTTAGGTGGCGAAGGCCACACTAATAAAGTCGTTCAGAAATTGCTAGAGGGGAAGACGGGAGCCGGATATTCATTTTACATGGATAATTTCTATAATAGCGTTCCTCTTACAAAAAATTTATTGAACCAAAACACATATGTCACAGGAACACTACGAGCAAATAGAAAAGAAAACCCGATCGATGTTATAAATAAAAAACTAAAGAAAGGAGAAAGTGTGAGTCAGTACACAGAAAATGGTATATGTGTTACCAAATGGAAAGACCGCCGAGAAATCTTTATGATTTCTTCTGAATTTGATGGGGAGCTGTCTGATAGTAAAAACCGACATGGTCAAGTGGTCACCAAACCAAATATGGTAATAAATTACAACAATCATATGGGTGGTATAGACTATCATGACCAGATGTTAGCTTACTACCCATGCAAAAGAAAAACATTACGTTGGTACAAAAAGTTGGCCATTCATCTATTCCAGACGATGTTATTGAATTCTTGGCATTTATACAATGCAGACAATTCACAGAAAATGCCGTTGTATGATTTCAGGCTATTTATAATCAAAATAAATACTAGGTCCACCTCCATCATCAATTCCGAGACAAACAGTACAATCAAAAACCAAGATACATCTGCCGAAGTTTTGTGAAAAAGACACTGATAATAAAATCAAAAGACGCAGATGTAGGCAATGCTGGGATACAGCTAAGAAAAGAAATGCTTCATTATTCTTTTGTCCAGATTGCCCCACACAACCTGGTCTTTGTTTGGATCCTTGTTTCTAACTTTACCACAAATATTAAATTATTTAAAAAAAAATATTGTGTACACCTAATTAGTAAGTATATTTTTCTGTTAGTTTTTATAAAATATTGTTTTTTTTTGTAATATAATGTTGTTCGAAAAATGTCATAAAAGCCTCCATTCAATGCCATTACGGTATGCGTCAAAATACCGACATCACTCTTATCACACAAAACAGTCACTCAAGTACGTTTGATAAAAATAAAAAAAGACTGGGTATCTCATTTTGCGCCGAATTACCAGTGGACAAAATAAAAATAACATAAAAATAAACACACAAAGTTTCTTTTTTCATAGGTTTATCGAAATCGAAATAAATTGGCTACTTCCATTTACCATTTAGTCATCTTGCCATGACAACTTGTGCATGGCTGTGTGGGTCGATTTTTTTTTCGTATTTACGCTCAAAACAAATTTACTTACTTAAGTTTATTTCATCGAAAGACAATGTTGTTGGTTTTTCAAAATCAGACAAATTACGCCCATTACTATATTTTGCATAATCAACAACACTTCATTTAAAATTCCTGACATGCATTCAAAGGATGAAACCCATCTACGTAGCAAACTTAATGCAAGTAGCGGATATTTCAACTTATTCCATAAGTAGCGGTATGCCTTTGAGCTTACGCTCCACAGTAATATAGCACAAAAAATGTCCTCATTGGTCCAGTGAATCTTTTTCTTGCGATCCATTAAAACTCGAATTTGGCCAGGGGAAAATATTTTACTCAAAATTTCTTTTACTCAATATTCTACATATTTTGTTCGGTAGGCCCGCCCTTTTAAACTGATTATACAATGACGCTTTTTCGACTTTTAGATTGTCAATTTTTTCTTATAGCTCTTTAATCTCTACTTTTAACTTCATATTTTCCTCTTGTAATAATTGCATTTTTTCTCCATTTCCATTCATTTATCTTGTAACACATCGATCAATAAGTCCCGCGATGGCTTGAAAAGTGTTATCCGGGCTTTGCTCCGTCGAAAACAACCTTGTCGGTGGTATGCTGATTTCAAACGCGGTCTTACAGACACAAATGATGCTGGTCGTCCAAATGAGGCTGTTACAAAATCGTGATGGAAAATCGCAAAGTAAAGTTGCGTGAGATAGCTGACATCCTGAAGATATCATTTGGTAGTACACTATTTTGCATGAAAAAGCTTTTTTCGAAATGGGTGCCGCGTTTGCTCACAATAGAACAGAAACAACAACGCATCGATGATTCAGAGCGCTGTTTGGCACTGTTTTTGCATCGGTATGGGGCAATGGATGAAACTTGGATCCACCACTATACTCCAGAATCAAATCGGCAGTCAGCTGAGTGGAGAGCAGCCGGTGAAAATCGTCCGAAGCAACCAAAAACTCAACAGTCGGTCGAGAAGGTTATAGCCTCCGTAATTTGGGATGCGCATGGTATAATATTCACCGATCACCTTGAAAAAGGAAAAACCATCAATAGCGAATATAACATAGCGTTATTGGAGCGTTTGAAGGCAGAAATTGCAAAAAAACGGCCCCATGGGAAGAAGAAGAAAGTTCTCTTTCACCTAGACAATGCACCGTGTCACAAGTCGATGGTAACGATGGCCAAATTGCACGAGTTGAACTTCGAATTGCTTCCGCACCCACCGTATTCTCCCGTTTTGGCCCCCAGCGATTATTGGCTGTTCGCAGACCTCAAAAAGATGCTCCAGGGAAAGAGATTTGGCTCCAATGAAGAAGTGATTGCCGAAACTAACGCCTATTTTGAAACCAAAGATAA
This sequence comes from Odontocerum albicorne, assembly GCA_949825065.1. Lineage (NCBI taxonomy): Eukaryota > Metazoa > Arthropoda > Insecta > Trichoptera > Odontoceridae > Odontocerum > Odontocerum albicorne. The sequence continues at coordinate 37,566,834 of OX463843.1, read as the reverse complement.
ATCGTTCTACACAGCTGGCATAGAAAAGTTAGGAAAGCGTTGGAATGAATGTATCGCTCTTGAAGGAGACTGTTGATGAATAAAGAAGAATTTTGGCAAACAAATGTTGTTTTAGTAGTTAGTCCCGGGACTTATTGATCGATGTGTTACTTCAACGCCCTTGTCTGTGTTTTTACTGTCATTAAATGGTCCACTTGAATCTTTAGACTCCTTCAAAAGATCATAAACAATGGCGTTTTTCGCCTTTTCCTCAGATCGCTGTTGTCTGACTGAAGGATCAACCACGTATTTCGATTTTGGGAGATTCAAAGAAGAGGCTTTGTTGGATTTTAAATTTCTATGATGTATGGGGGAGTACTGAAGCAATCTGTTCTTTAATAGGATAAAGAAACAGTCTTCTTTGAAGTGCTGGGAGCATATTCTAGCGTTTTTTTTTATTTACGCGTTCTTTACAATAAGCATTGAGCCATTGTCGCGCTAAATCACTGTCCTTAGGAAAATATTAATATCTAATACTAATTCCTTTAGATTTTCTGCTAATTGATACAACCAATGACTGTACAATTAGGCATAATACACAACATAAGGGTCAATTCACTTTAACGAATAAAAAATGACTATCAATATAGATCACAGCGGAAGCACTAGTCCATGTAAACAGCGTAAACATACTCACTGATAGCACTGAACTCTTTCGTCAGGCCCGCTGTTTCCAAAGTGACGTCATCGCATCGGCAGAAGCTCCCCCACATGTGCATTAGCAAACCTTTGTATTATTCCGCCATGTACGTCGGCCATACTTGTTTTGTCCGATCCGTCGGTAGGGTGAAAATATTAACTTACCCAGTCTGTGAAGTCATCTACCAATGATTAGCATACTTTGATTTAGAAAAGGTGACCAAGGGGACATAATATATCCTTACTTTACACCTTTTTGTAATATTTAACAACTAAGCCACGGCACTGTTTACGCTAATAAACATTCTACTTTTGACATATAATGACGTAATGTTACGTATTAATTTACATATAACATCATATTCACTCAAGCATATGCTTTTTCAGTCCATAAATGCAAAAAAATACTTTTTGCTATACATTTTTCGACAACCATATGCAACGACAAAATCTAACGCAAGCAACCTCTTCCACTTAATAGGTACTCTGAGTACCCATATTTTCTTTACAGTTTTTCATCTCCATCTACTTATTTTTTTTTTGTAAAATTAACATAATATTAGTTTAAAGCAGGTATTGCTTATGTTATTCGACATCGGGTGACCGTTGAATACAGACGTGCTAAATAACATATTAACCAATGGAGCGACTATTTTGTCTACGTACGTGGTCACATTCTACGACATACCAAGTTACGACTCTACTTTCTCCACCCAGAGATAATGTGGGAAGGGTTGTGAAAATAATTGACTTAAGAAAGGATCTTTATTGTTAGCTGAACTTTTTTGAGAGCTGAACTCTCTGGCTACCAGGACTTAAAATGTAGACTTTTCTTGCTGCGCTGATTTCTTATGGAGTGCAGGTGCTTTCTGCTCCAACAGTCACTTTTCTGTGATGTTCTTTATATGTGGTTGACAAATGTCAGAATGTTGGTACTAGAATTTCTCCAATCCTTGAGGCTTAAGCCCTGCCTGCTAGTTACTTAAACATTCTAAAATACCAAGCTTTAGATTCCACTGACCTTTTGACTATCTCCAGTGGCCTTGCGTTCGTAAATGGATTTTTTTATTGTAAAACAATTTGTTGGTCCCTCTTTTTTTAGGTATTTTTTGTTTCGTTTTTGTTACATACAACATTTTAACTGGTTGAAAGGGCTTAATTGGTTGACTGTGAGAAAGAGCTTAATTGGTTGACGCAAAATCAATATATATTCACTATAGTGCAATATTCTAAACTATCACGCCACGTTACGATACGCTCAAGCAGATATTGTTTATTAGCTTTACCAGTTCACCGTTCTTTTATTTACGTCGTGTTTTACTCTCCATCATGCAGAGAGACTCACTTCATCAGTGTCATGATTAAAAAAGCGACTGAAAAAACTCATTATTTCAAGTCATTAGTGTAACTTGTTTCATTTCCAATTTTACTTTCATCTCCATCATCCTTTAATTCTTCCTTTGATTGGTGACTTTTATTTTTCATAATTTTTGTTTGAGTATTTTTTGTTTGAAGATAACTTTTAATAATTATTTGAATATTTTTTGCGACCAAGTAACCACCTTTATTTCCTTTTTCTGGCTGGTTAAAATAAATAAATATTGTAATTCACAATCTGTAATTTTACTGTTTACGTTAATAATTTATAGATCCATATACATAAAGATCAAAGTATATCTCCTTTCCAATACAAATATAACCATTCATTTAATATTAATGATCATAGTATAACTCGTAATTTAATATTATAACGTGCCAAAAAGTTTAAAAAAATATTTTTGCTAATTCAATGTTGATTACCAAACCATACACAACTATGACTAAACTTAAGCCCAACTATCCCGTGGACATACTTCGATCAGCTAATTCTCGAACCCATATATAAAGATGCTCGGGAGCAGCTTGCCGTGTTGTTAAATACGATAGAAGCTTGTGCAGAAGAATAAATATGACTCCATCTGGTCGTCCAGTCTACCGCTGGAGCTGAAGGTTTATCCACCGACTTCTCAAACGCAGAAATCTCTGACCGTTTCGTCGTGAAACCGTCTGTGGTTTCTTTTGCTAATATTATGTTTTGTTCTTTCTGTTTAAGGATATTTAATTTTCTATTTGTTAAATTGATAAATACGAGGGTCATCCAGAAACTAAGGCTACAAGGGCTCCTGAGGCCGGGGGGAATTTTTTGTTTCAAAGTTAGTGCAACTGGCGTGTAGGGGGGATCCTAACGGTCAGCTTGTTTGGTCCCGCGTGTTTGTCGGTCATTTTGTTAAGTCATAGTAAATTCTTCCGATGGAGAGGTCGTCGTGCGCTCCCGCCAACTCTCGTCATCAGTTTTTTTGACTTTGCAGAATAATACCGCCGCGAATATCCATCGAAAGCTCGTGGAAGTTTATGGTAGTGATGTGATGAGTCGACAACATATCACGAAGTGGGTTAGGTTGTTTGGAGAAGGCCGTACTGATACTCACGACGAGGCAAGGCAGTGATTTCTGACGAATTTGTGCAAAAAATTGAAGAACAAGTGCGAAATGACCACCGTGTGAAACTTGACGACCTTCACGAAGAATTTCCTGACATTTATCGAAGTCTCCTTGGTAATATTGTGTCAGAAAAACTTGGTTACAAAAAGTTGTATGCGAGATGAGTGCCCAGAATGCTCACACCGGAACACCGTCAAAATCGCGTGACTGCCGCGCGTGAATTTTTGGATCGTTTTGCACAGAAGGGAGAAGCTTTTCTGGACTCTATAGTGACGGAAGATGAGACGTGTGTATGTCACTACACCCCAACAATTTTCAACGATCAGGAGGTCGAGGAAACTGTGAAGAAGTGGCTGAAATAACTGGCGGCGGAGGTCTATGACACTGGCATACAAAATCCGGTGCCCCGACTACAGAAATGTCTCGATTTCGACGGTGATTACGTTGAAAAATAGTTAAATATATTTGTGAAGTATCCTGTGAATTTCAATTAAATACAAGCATTTTTCGATCCTACATAAATGTTGTAACCTTACTTTCTGGATGACCCTCGTACTTTAATTAATTTTATTTTATTTTTTATTGCATAACATCCATTATTTAGTACTCCATGTATAGAATAATCCGGATACGAGTTAATTTGGATACGATCTGCATTTTAGATAATTATATTATTGGGTGTTAACATAAGTTGTGTCCGTTTTCCAAAGGAAGAGAACATGAGGATACAACAAAAAAAATTACAACAAATTAGTCAATAATGTATTCTCCTTCATTATTTACAGTTTCTTGCCAACGTTCTACAAGTTTTTCAATGCCTGTGCGATAAAAACCATCCGGTCTTGACTCGAGGAATTCGTCCAACCATGTCCGCAATTCGACGTCATTTTTGAAGGGAACGCCGCGCAAATTGTTCGAAAGCGACTGGAAAAGGTGGAAATCGACTTCGCGAGGTCTGAATAATATGGAGGGTGCGGCAGGACTTCCCAACCAAGCATTTGAATGCCATTTTTCGTAATGTTGGTGATATGAAGACGGGCGTTATCGTGTTGCAGAATAACACCATATTGCCGATCTGGCCTTTTTTGTTGAATTGCAGTGTTGAGCCACTGCATTTGCAAAATGTATAGCTCCGCGTTGACTGTCTGATTGCGTTCAAGTATTTCGTAATGGATGACGCCTTGCCAATCCCACCAGATGCAAATCATCATCTTGCGCGGATGCAAACCTTGTGTCGCTCTGGGCGTTACTTGTTGACCATAACTCACCCATTCTTTCCGTTTCTTCATATTCACATAAAGGCACCATTTTTCATCACCAGTTATGATGCGGTAAAGGGACCTTTGCTTGTGGTCATGCGTAGCTCGATGACGCGCGAGCAAACCAGCAGAAATTGTCGAACGTTGATTTTTGTTGTTTTCACTCAAAACATGTGGAACCCGAGTGCCGAACTTCTGGACTTTTCCCATTGATTTAAGATGGCGGTATACAGTCATGTGACTACAATTCATCTCCTCAGCCAATTCTACGGTGGTTTGAAGGGGATCTTCATGAATAATATGGTTTAAGCGGTACTCATCGAAGTCCACTGGTCGTCCGGAACGCTCCATGTCTTTCAGGTCGAAATTACCGTCTTTGAAACTCAAAAACCATCGACGACCTGCCCTTTCATTCATAGCATCTCCACACTTACACAACGCAAATATCGCGAGCAGCTTTGGCAGCTTTATTCCCTCGATTGAACTCGAACAGAAGGAGGTGTCGAAAATGCTCACTTTCATCTACTTGACATTCCATTTTGAAGGCTTGTAATAAAATAAAATAATATATGTAACGTAAAAGCAAACACAATATCTTGTAGAGCAGAAAATTTTCTTTCGAATGACTTATAACCTTTACCGTTTTGTTTTACTTTTGGTGCTCATTTTTAAATTTGAAAAAAAAAAACAGATACACTTATGTTAACACCTAATATATCAAAGTAATAAAACTCCCCTCCCCCTCTAAAAAAGCATTTTTTTTGTTTGTAAACTCCTAGCGATTTTTTTTCTTGTTGTTCACTATTATTATGGATAATTCCCATATCTTAGTTCTGATTCACTAATTAGTGCGCTTACGAAGTTATCTTTCTCTTAAAATATGCCCAAAGTATAATATGTGAGTGGTTTGGGTACTATGTAGTTGAAGAGTAGGAAGGTTGTCGAAATTGACATCGGACATTACTAATCTTCTTTTTCTTCTTTAACAATAGCCGTGAACTATGTATTAGGTCCTTACATATGAAATTGGCGTTTTGCCGTACTGGCAACTTTGATCTCAAATATCTTCTCTTTGGTTAGGAATTCCAAATTCAAATTTATACAGCTATTTACTCAAGTATTTGTGTTTCGAAAATTATAATTCATTTGTTTTTTCTTCAATTGTTTTTTTTCTTTGCGTCACTCAGTTTACAAAATGGAAAACTTGAAATATCGCGTTATTTACGAGTACGAGTTCCACCGTGGCACCAGTGCTGCAGAAACGGCTCGAAGGATTAATGATGTGTATGGCGACGGTGCCGCAAAAGAAAACACAGTGCGTTTTTGGTTCCAACGTTTTCGTTCTGGAAATTTCGACCTGCAGAAAAAGCCCCGTGGACGGCCGGAGACCAAAGTTGATAATGAAGAATTGAAGGCTATTGTGGAAGCGGATCCATCGCAAACCACGTCCGAGTTAGCTGCAGGCTGCGGTGTTAGTGATAAAACTGTTTTAATCCACTTGAAGCAAATTGGGAAGGTGAAAAAGCTTGAAAGGTGGGTACCTCACGAATTGAGTGAAGCAAATCAACAAACGCGCGTTGACTGCTGCGTTGCATTACTCAACCGGCACAATAATGAAGGGATTTTGAATCGAATCATTACCTGTGATGAAAAGTGGATCCTGTATGATAATCGGAAGCGCTCATCGCAATGGCTGAACCCTGCCGAACCAGCCAAACCATGCCCCAAGCGAAAATTGACTCCAAAAAAGTTACTTGTGAGCGTTTGGTGGACTAGTGCTGGTGTCGTTCACTACAGCTTTCTTAAATCTGGCCAGACGATTACGGCAGATGTCTTGTCAGCAACTGCAAACCATGATGGAAAAGCTAGCTGCTAAACAACCGAGGCTGGTTAATCGCTCTAGGCCACTGCTGCTTCATGATAACGCTAGACCACACACTGCACAACAGACGGCTACCAAATTAGAAGAGCTTCAATTGGAATGTCTAAGACATCCACCGTACTCTCCGGACCTTGCCCCAACAGATTACTATTTTTTTCGAAATTTGGATAACTTCTTGCAAGGGAAAAAATTCAACTCCGATGGGGCAGTCCAAACCGACTTCAAAGATTTTATTGATTCCCGTCCGAATGGTTTTTTTAGTAAAGGGATCGATGAACTACCTATGAGATGGCAAAAGTGCATAGATAGCAATGGTACATACTTTGATTAAATAAATATATTATATTAAAAAAAAATCAACTTTATGTTCCTCCCAAACAAAACGCCAATTTCATATGTAAGGACCTAATATTACTAATCGTTCTATAAGTCTAACCTAAGAAATTTCTTTTGAATATTGACCGTGAAGTTTCTTTTGAATGTGAAGGGGTATACGCCAGTGTTAAGAAAACCTCGCACGAGCTCACATAACGCGATATCCAGCGATAATATAGCGGCAAGAGTCTTGGTAGTACTAGTGACGCTAGTATTGACAGAATATTGATAAAAATAATATTGTTTCCAAGGTATTGACGTTTTACTTTCACCTTTTGCATAGAGGTTGGCATGGAATAACAGCAGAAGGAATTGTTTTTTTTCGAGATCGTACAATGCATTCAGGGAATTCTTGCAAACATTTGTTTCATTCAATGAGTGATTATAAGCAAAGGGAAGAAACTACCGAAACTTCGGAAGGCGAAGTTGATGTCAAAGAAATATTGGAAATAAAAAATGGGTCTAAAGTCGGAAGCTGGGTTGATGGAATATTATCCTGCATGTGGCCAGTTCTTTCGTTTGTCAACAAAGCGTCATCAGATTTGAAGCAAGGAAAAGGTGAGCTCTTTATGTAAATCGTAATTATTGATTTTCTGAGCGGACAAGACACCATGGCGCCAAAATATGGCGACCGTATATATATATAATTTATATATATATACATATATTTTTTTTTCATGCGGAATTAAGGAAATCGCTCAATGTCTGTTATAACAGTTGAGAATGATTTTGCTTAGTGTTTATTCTTAGATGCAAAGAATATTACAAATTTTGTGTGAATTGTTGGTCGTATTTTTTCCATTGTATCTCAGTATTGTTATTTCATCATTTCTGACAATGAATTTCGTATTAAAAAATCATTATTTATTTTTTTATCCTATACATTTTTAACTATAAATCATAATTGTTTTTTTAATACTGTCAAGCTAATAAAATATCCATATTAATAATCTTCACTTTAAGCTATTCCATGCATAATATTCTCATGGAAATTCAATCGCATAATGTTGCAAAATCTGATATACTATACAGTATTTATAAAAAAATAATTTTTAGATAATATTTTTGTCTTATTTTGAACTATTCAACTAATGATATTTGAAATGTATTCATTGTTTTATTCCATTCATTAGTTTGTGTACATAATCAAGTTATAATTGTATGAAGACTAAGTATTTTTGCTCCATTGCTCACTTGAGGAGCTATATTTTATTTAACATTGGTATAAAGTCAAATCAAAATACATTGAGCAAGATAGTTTGTTTTGTGTAAAGAAAGATGAAAGCATTGAAATTTTGTAGATATATAGAAAATACTCTATTTTCACAGAATATTGGCACTTCCATAACTTCCTCGTATACTGATTTTACATTTTTTTCACTAGAAGTAATAAATTTACATCACATTGTCAAAATTGAATTACTTTTCAGTTGATACCTGGGAAGTGCCCTTTGAAGCCATTAGTGACCTGCAATGGTTGGGATCGGGAGCACAAGGAGCTGTCTTTAGTGGCAAATTAAAAAGTCAAATTGTAGCTGTAAAAAAAGTTAAAGATCAAAAAGAAACAGATATAAAACATCTAAGAAAACTAGACCATGAGAACATAGTCAAGTTTTTGGGCGTTTGTACCCAATCCCCTTGTTACTGCATCATCATGGAGTACTGTCCGTACGGTCCACTATACAATCTTTTACGTGAAGGACAGTCTTTAAGTCCCATGCAATTTATGATTTGGGCCAAGGGCATCGCCCAAGGAATGGCCTATCTGCACTCTCACAAAATCATTCATCGAGATTTGAAAAGTCCCAAGTATGTATTTCTCTTATGAAAAATTTAAAGTAGTACTTATAATGTTTGTTGACTCAAAATCTGAAATTCAAGTTTACATCTTTTAGGAAATCGAATTTGTGTTATGTTCTGGCAGAAATCAGCCTTTTCAAATAATAATTCTTTTCATGATAATTTTTTTACATTTGAAGTAAAAAAAATACCATGTGTGTAGATGAAGATTTTTAGATGTCTTAAGTTCCCAATTATTGTTTATTATGAGAGTCAAAATGTATATTTTTATAATTTTAAACTTAACCTAGAGTAAAAACAATATATACTATCATAAAAGGTTACTTTATTATTAATCAAAGTAATTTTTACTTATTGTACTAACTTTATTAACCCTCCAGGAGCAATACAAATCCTAACACGTTCGGGCGCAACTCATCTGTGAGATTAAAAATTTAATTTCTACTTAGGCTTAAGGGAAAGCTTATCAAACTGAACTTTTCACTCAAACATGATTATATAACATTGTACATTTCTTTGCACTTTTCAATAACAACATTTTAAATTTTCTCATATTGTTTTTCTTAAAATAGAAGATAACTAGTTGACAACATTCTCAGTCTTTTGTTGGCAGCTTATCAACACAACTAATGCAATTCAGTAACATCACATTTTTTTTCAGTCATTTAATACCCACAATAGGTTTGTAAAAAAGATTTAGCACAATAAAAAGTATGTGGAATTAACTGTCACATTTTCATAAGTTCATGTGATGAAAATAAAAGCAATACCTTAACATTAGAGAACATTATGCTAGCACTTTTTCAAACATAATTTAGAATGTAAAATTCAAATTCACTTGTGATCATAAAACGCCTTCACAAAAACAAAAGGGAGTAATCAAAATATGATTAGAAAGTTATCCCTGATCTGGCTCACGCTGAACATTTTCGAAAACATTCTTATAACAATTTTCACATACCATGCGTGCATGTTCGTATTCATATAGTAAATAACGATCAATATCATTGAATTAGCGGCTAGAACATAGATATACGAACTATTGCAGGTATATAAAAAGAAATGTTGAGAAAAAAAAATAATTTTGGAAATCAAAAATACTAACGTAATCGGGCGCAACTCATCCAGCAGATTAAAACGTCCATCACGGAGACCAACGGTGCACTGGAGAAATAACAAAGATACCCTTGTGTGAGGGGTAGGGAGTCAGGAAGCTACTGTAAACCTCGCCCATTGGCACAAAAAAACTAGGTACTTCATCTCACAGATGAAATGCGCCAGCCCAAGGGTTAATAGAGATTAAATAGTTTGTGATTAATTTGCAAGTAAAATATATAAATACGCGTGTTTCCTATTTTCTGTTACATCTCCGTTTTTTTGCAAATTTTTTTGGTTGGGATATATTGCTCATTACATATATCATATAATTCACCTTTGACAATTGACAATTAAAAACTATTGTGCATACAATTTACAGATTTATGTTTGCTGAACACAATCCAAAAATCACTTGCAATTTTCAAATAATATGTACAGTTTTGTGGAGCATACGATAATATTTTTTTCATTTATTTAATTCACTATTGTTGCTGCCGATTTAAAAATAATATTCATCTGTATATTTCATAATGATGTGAAAAAGTTTTTGCAATGATTTAAATTGGCAACTGTTTTCTTCTACTAATATCAGATTCTGTTCTTATGAAAATTCCTATATTTAATTTACAATTTAACTTTGACAAAGAGATAAAATAATATTTTAAGAAAAAAATATATACGTTATACTCAAGATTTACCCTATTTAATTGAAAAAATATTTTGTTGAATTGTAAAAGCTAACATTTCTTTTAACTTGTTTCTGTTAATTTAAATCGTCATATAGAAGGTTTCATAAGAACAGCAATATTTTAATAATTATCAATAGTCATAAGTCGGCATAATTTATTTTATTAGCTATTTAGATGATCGCAAATTATTTTACCTAACTTTTTTTAAGTTTGTTCAATCTTTCTTTTTATTAGATGAAATTTAATTTGAGCATTATGCAGAAAAGTTTTATTGTTTTAGAAATTTCCAAAGCTAAGTCTATTAGGTAAATGGAATGCAGAAAAAATTCATTACTTATATGTTACTTACATTTATTAGTAGAGTATCTGTTTTTGTATAACATAAATCCCATTTAAACAAGAGGGCGAAACCAAGTGAATACTTGAAATTATTGAAATGTGTATCTGTTACTAAAAATATAATAATTTCAGATAATTATACAATATATACAGGTAACCCCCCGTTCATTGCGACCCCGGTGAGGGCGGATTCGTTATAACGCGGTATTTTAAACAACACTTGTCCGGCTTCAACACATTCCAGGAATCGTCATAATGTGTAGATGCACGAGTGAGCTATCTTTCTTTTTCGTTCACTCACATAATACACGTGTACATATATACGTAAATTCACGTGCGTGAGTGAGACAAAATATGTAACGCTGTTACCCCGGTGCCTGGTACGTTTGGGGTTTGCGGTCATCAGCTATCCTTTACCTTCAACTTCAGTGTAATCTTAGCTGCGGTGTCGAGCGCACGCTCCATATTTTTATCCCTTTGTACGATTTAAAATGTCAAACAGACAACGTGAAAAATCGGTTAAGAAAATTCGCAATGAAGTGACTAGAAAAGAAACTAAAAATAATGGAAGCGATAGAAAATGGTGGTAAATTTGCAGTTGTAGGTAGGGATTTCAAATTGCCTGTGTCTACAGTGCGATCAATTGTGCACCAAAAAGACAAAATTAAAAAGGCTGACGAAAGCGTTACTCCGATTACAGCGACAAAAGTTTCGCGAACCAGTAGTTTATTGATGACAGAAATGGAAAATTTATTAAGCAAATGGATAGAGGACCTAAATCAACACCATATGTCTGTGAGCACCCAAATAATTATGAATAAATCACTAAGTCTTTGGGAACATTTAAAACCTCAAAATGGAGAAGTTTTTAAAGCGAGCAAAGGTTGGTTTGATCAGTTTAAAAAATGATCGAACTTGCATTGCCTTAAAATGATTGGCGAATCGGCTAGTGCAGACATAGAATCAGCTGAAAAATATCTGATAGAGTTCCGTGAAATTGTGCAAAGGGGAAATTTTCTACCAAATTTAATTTTTAACGTAGATGAGACGGGACTCTATTGGAAACGAATGCCAGCATGTACATTTATTTCCATAGAGGAGAAGAATGCTTCTGGATTTAAAGCAGCTAAAGATCATCTAACTCGTCTTCTCGGCGGAAATGCATCCGGAGAACTAAAACTAAAACCATTGTTAATTTATCTATCGGAAACTCCTCGTGCCATGAAAGGTTATTCTAAAAATAATTTACCAGTTTTTTGGCGAAGTAACCGTAAAGCTTGGATGACACAATATTTATTTATAGACTGGTTTAAAACTTGTTTCTGCCCAACAATAAAAAAATATTGCGAGGATATTGGAGTTGAACCTCGAGCTCTTTTGGTGCTGGACAATGCACCGGGACATCCTCTGTTGCTTGAGACTGTGCACTGATTTTCCCGTTGAAGTGGTATTCTTACCTCCGAATACCACTTCCATCGTACAGCCTATGGATCAAGGCACAATAGCAGCATTCAAAGCCTATTATTTAAGAAAAACGATACGCCAACTCATTGAAGAAACTGATGGAGGTGATAGAGATGCCATGCGGGTTTGGTGGAAATAATTTGATATTATGAAAGCTATCAGAAACATCGACGAAGCGTGGAATGAAGTCACCCAATATTGTATGAAGAGCGTTTGGAAAAGGTTGTTCAGAGAAATTGATGATCAAATAAATTACGAAAATGATATTCAAAATATCGTCGAAGATATTAGTTGTATAGCCAATTCCGGAGCCATCGAAGGTGTTGATGTAGATGATATTCAGACTCTGTTAAAATCACACGGCGAACCTTTAACTAATGAAGGGCTGCAGGAAATGGACTGTCATACGATGTCACAAGAAAATGACATCTCGAAACCTGTTCCCGTGCGAAAATTAAGGCCCTTTCTCTTCACAATCAGTGCATGCAGTTGTTAGAAGAAAATGACGAAGATTATGAGCGAGTGAGTGCTGTAAAGCGTGGTTGTAATGGATTATTTGACGGTTATAGACAAATTTTACACAATAAATGTAGAGGCCAAACAAGGAAATCTAGCTTCTTTTTTGCAAAGCGGAAAAAAAATAAAAATAATGAATTATATTTTATATGACATTGTTATTTTAAAAATAAAACATTTTTTAGAATATTAAAATGATTTTTTTTTAAATCCCCCGTTGATCGCCGAATTTCGCTTATCGCGGCCATGTCCGGAACGTATCTCCCGCGATTAACGGGGGGGGGGGGGGGTTACCTGTAGTTATATAACTTTCAGAGAAGAGATTTTCATGGTAATTTGCAGTTGCGTGTAATTTTTAATTTGCAGTTGCAGTGTTTACGACATTTGCCTTGACAATATCAATTTAATAAGCTTTATTTTTGTTTGTCTCTGATCACTTATGGTTCATTTCGCAGATAAATATAATTTGTGGAATATGCATAACACATCAATCAAGTCCAGGGACTAACCAACAGATGGCGCCTATAATAATAAATCCATACCATTCTCAGTTAGTACCAACCTTTAGAAGTTACATGTCAAACTTTCATGACATTCCAACATTGTGTCATTGAGTTACAGTGGTTTTAGTGACGCTACTTTTGCTATTTTCAAAACAATGGAAAAAAACGAATTTCGTGTGTTGATAAAACATTGCTTTTTAATGGAAAAAAATACCGTTCAAACTCAGCGATGGCTTGAAAAGTGTTATCCGGGCTCTATTTGTCGGTGGTATGCTGATTTCAAACGCGGTCGTACAGATACAAATGATGCTGAAGGCTCTGGTCGTCCAAATGAGTCTGTTACACCAGAAAACATTAAAAAAACCCTCAAAATCGTGATGGAAAATCGCAAAGTAAAGTTGCATGAGATAGCTGACATCCTGAAGATATCATTTGGTAGTACACTATTTTGCATGAAAAAGCTTTTTTCGAAATGGGTACCACGTTTACTCACAATGGAACAGAAATAACAACGCATCGATGATTCAGAGCGCTGTTTGACACTGTTTTTGCATCGGTATGTGACAATGGATGAAACTTGGATCCACCACTATACTCCGGAATCAAATCGGCAGTCGGCTGAGTGGAGAGCAGCCGCCTCCATATTTTGGGATGCGCATGATATAATATTCATCGATCACCTTGAAAAGGGAAAAACCATCAATAGCGAATATAACATAGCGTTATTGGAGCGTTTGAAGGCAGAAATTTCAAAAAAATGGCCCCATATGAAGATAAAAAAAGTTCTCTTTCATCAGGACAATGCACCGTGTCACCAGTCGATTTTAACGATGGCCAAATGGCATGAGTTGAACTTCGAATTGCTTCCGCACCCACCGTATTCTCCAGATTTGACCCCCACCGACTATTGGCTGTTCACAGAACTCAAAAAAATGCTCCAGGGAAAGAGATTTGGCTCCAATGAAGAAGTGATTGCCGAAACTAATGCCTATTTTGAAACCAAAGATAAATCGTTCTACACGGCTGGCATAGAAAAGTTAGGAGAGCGTTGGAATGAATGTATCGCTCTTGAAGGAGACTGTTGATGAATAAAGAAGAATTTTGGCAAACAAATTTAGTTTTAATAGTTAGTCCAGGGACTTATTGATCGATGTGTTAATTTATGCTGAGCAAGGATTGATTCTAGGTAGATTCACTTCCAGCCTGGATATTTATCTGTATCTTTTGTGCTGCATATCATAAATCCTTATATTGTTATTAAGCAATACAAAATAGCACTATATAAAACTCTGCCTAACACAACGCTACAGCAGATTAAACCATCTTGAACTAATCTTGCCATCTATTAGGTGTACAAATAAGTTTCCACCATTTTTTATCAAAAATTGGGCATTGTGAAAGAACGGAACCTCATGTTTTATTCGAAGTATTGCCCATCGCTTGCCACTACTTTTTCCCATCTTTCTGGGAGCATACGGATACCGTGTCGGAAGAATGCTTCATCTTTTGAGGCTATCCACGAATCGACCCAATTTTTGGTATCTTCATATGATGTGAAGTGCTGCTCAGACAGGCTATGCGTCATTGATTGAAACAAGTAGAAATCAGAAGGAGCAATGTCTGGTGAATACGGCGGGTGGGGTAAAACTTCCACCAGTGACCAGTGACTATATGGTGCAGAAAACCCTTTCGTTTATGCCTGGCAAGCAGCATTTCACATGTGGAAAATCGGCGTTCAACGTTTCTCGATGTCAATTCATATGGAACCCAATTTCCTTGTTTTTGAATCATTCCCAATTATTTCAACTGATGTGAAATTGCTTGTTGAGTCACTCCTAATGTAAGTGCAAGTTCTTCTTGCGTTTGGCACGAATCTTGATCCAATAATACTTCCAATTCCACGTCTTCGTACACTTTCGGCCTTCCCCTACGTTCTTTGTCTTCGATGTCAAATTCACCATTCTTAAACTTTTGAAACCACTCACGACAACTTCTCTCACTTAAGGCAGCCTCACCATATGCTTCTACAAGCAATAGATGCAGATTTCTTCAAGAGCAATAGATGAAGAAATCTTAGCTGCAGATTTCTTCAAATTGAAGAAGTAAATCAAAAGTTCCCGCAAATGACGCTTATTCGGCTCAAAACTTGACATTTTCGCATACAAAAGAATATATAATATTATGCTGTAAAAATTCAGTAATATTTCAATGTTATGTTGTTGACAGATGTCCAACCTTACAACAATGACGTTTTACATCTGACTATTTTAACCATAATATACTGGTGGCGCCAATTTTTGTCAAACGGCGGCGGCTTATTTGTACACCTGATAATATTTTGGTTTTGATCTGTCTTGGCCAGTGATGGGTAACCTTTTTAGCTCAGCGTGTCAAAATTCTGGAAAAACTTGGCTTGACCCGGGTGCTGTGTCACATCTAGGAATATTAATAATTTTTGCAGCCCTAGTAAATGAAAGAGTTTTGTTTTTGAACTATTTATTTATTATTATTAAAAAGCAAAAACAAATAATTATTTATATTAGTGACAGTGCTGCTCTTAAACAGTGTTGTTATTAAACACTTCGTACAAACAACAAATACATGGGAATTTTGGTGGTGTGTATTGTCAAAGAAATGTCAGACTCGAAACACGTCAGAACGGCAGAAATTCAGGTTGGGCACTGTCGCAATAATAGCGCCGCAACGTTGCAAGCCGCTACCGCTCGAACCCCCACTATCTCGTCCAGTGCAGTCGTAAATATACGAGCGAAGAAAGCGCATCGCTCATTCTTGGGCGAAGATCGTCTGTAAACGATGCGTGTCACCCAAAATGTCTTGGTTTGTCACCTCTGACATGCGTATTATAGGTTACCCATCACTTGGTGAAGTGCAACAGTTTCCTGACAATAAACCAATACATGCACAGCCATCTTTTATCCACAAAGACTAACAATTAAACTCGATCACATGGGATTGCCTATCGCATAATTTACAAAGTTTTAATAATAAAAATTTTATAACATGCGAGTAAAACACTACGCATTTAAAAAAAACTAATTATAATTTTATGTTTTTTTCTCTCAATAGAATGCCTTTGTTTAAAATGTATCCTAAAAGCTTACTCTTGATTTTCATGAAAAATTATTTTGCAATGGTTAAATTATTGTAGAAAACATTTTTCTATTTACAGAGAGATTGATTTTGAACGAATATTCTAGGCATACCACTAAGGTCCAGAAGTTCCTGTTCTAAACAAGTTATATAGCATGTATATAGTATAGACAGATACCACGCTGTCCACTGACAGTTAAAATTTGCTAGTTTGACCCTCAGTTTTATGTTAACTAGAGCCGATAGTAGCTGTATTGTTTTGTTATAGTATTCTGAAATATTATAAATTGAATATCACGCGGTTATTAAGTTTCTTTCAGAAGAACAGAAAAACCTGGCAGAAATTAAATTATGTTTAAATGCTGTCTATTTGCTTTAGATGAATCTTCTCTGTCATATTCCACCGTGAAAGATAGGGCTTAACAGTTTCATTTAGGCAGATAATTGATTGAAGATGACCTCCCTCAAGGCAGACCATTAGGAGCATTCACTCCATAAGCAATAAGTGCAAGAATATTAAAGATAGAAGATTAAAATCAAAAGAAATAGCAGCAAGGTTCAGGCTTTCCAAAACCTCATTGCTTTGAATTCTACACGATCATCTTGACATGAATAAGGTGAGCACAAGGTGGGTGCAAAACTCTTCAGTACTGCCTAAAGACAACGACACTAAATGCTGCAATATATTTTTAACGTTCTGCGATGTGAAAGATTGTTTTTTTTATCAAGTCAATTATCACTGGAGATGATATTACAGTTGTGTGCCATGATCCTCTGTTGAAAATGGACAATTGGATTGGCACCGTCAGGGATCACCATGACCCAAAAAAGCTAAGGTGACACAAGCCCAAAAAAGGATTATGACAACAATTATTTTTCTATTTTAAAAAGGATATGACCGAAGTCATAGGTATCCTTATACCCTCGAACATTAGGCGGAAAAAGTGCCTGTATCGTTTGCACAGTGTGGGGTTCGAACCGACGACCTTCCGCACGGAAGTCCAGGGCGCCACCTCAATGCTTTGGGATTGTCAGGGAATTCTACTAATTGACTTCAAAGAGAGAAACACTACAGCTACTGGCGAGTATTGTATGTCATTAATGTACAAATTAAAGTATGCCACACTAGTTTTCAATAAATTAATCAATGGACTTGTCTCCTAGTGATTTTGTTTCAAAAACTGACATCCGATTTACACACAAGCCACCATTTGCTTCGAAGTGTTTCGAACGACTTTTGTTGGATTTGGCTCGTCTTGAAAGACCCATACAGTCGACTGCTGTTTAGATTCTTGCTCATATGCATAGATCCATGATTCGTTGCCTGTCATGATCTTATAGACTTCTTTTAAAGCACCGCGATCGAATTTTTTCAACATTTCTTTGGACCAATCGACACGAGCCTTTTTTTGACCTATTGTCAAATTATGCGGTATCCAACGCGAACAAATCTTTTTGACAGCCAAATGTTCATGCAATATTGAATGTATGCGAGTGGAACTAATGCCCAGACATGCCTTAATTTCATGATAAGTCACATGACGATCTTGCAATATCAGTTCATGCACAGCATCGATGTCTTCTGGCACAACAACCGAATTTGGACGACCTTCACGAAATTCGTCCTGGAGTGAACTACGACCACGATTGAATTCGGAAAACCAGTGAAACACAGTGGCCTGGGATGGTGCTTCATCACCAAAAGTCGAAGCGAGTTGATCACCACACTGTTGTTGAGTTAGCCCACGTCGAAAATCATAAAAAATCATCGCACGAAAATGTTCACGATTTAATTCCATTTTTGGCCGAGATGAATTTTTCAAACCACTGTAAACAACACAAATAACACTCGTACGAGAATGACAAAACTTTCTGAGCACGTATACCATTAAAAAAGTCAAATTTTACGATGCTGATATCAGATTTGACGTATCTACACTGGTGTTGCCATATCTCAAAACTTAAGTAGCAATCCTCGTATTATATATATGCGTATGGCATAGTCAGGCGCTTTATAAAATCAATTTTAAATCCCTCAGTCATCTTTTGGCTTCGGTCATCAGTTTGTTTATATCCTCCATCCCTCCTTGGAACCGGTGTTTAGGGCATTCTCTTATAATGTGGTGTAGGGTCTGAGCCGCAGCACCGCAGTCACAACTGGGGTCATCGATGTAGCCCCATCTGTGGCGCTCGGCTGGACTTCTGCTGCAGTCTGTTCTAACACGGTTCAGTGTTGCCCACTCTTTGCAGTCCAGCTCAAAGCCGGCAACCCTCTTAGATGGTTCCGCAATTAGGTATTTATTTCTTGTGCCCCCATTTCTCCATTCCTCTATCCAGGCCTGTTCGACCGTGAACCCATTGCTCTCTAAGGCCTGTGCTCTGGCCCAGAAGGGTTTTCTTGATTTGAGCCTAGTATGTGGGGGTATCCTTCAGGGCCAAGTTTAAAAGAGAGGTGTTGTTCTTTGCCCTTGTCCATTCTCTTACTGTAGATGCATTCCTACGAATGTGGGGAGGAGCTATGTTGGTCAGTACGGGTAGTCATTGGCACTGGGTGGGTTTCAACACACAGGCTATCATTCTTATGGTGGTATTATTATTCCTAGTTATTAGTTTTGCGCATAGTGAGTCAACTTGTTTTCTAAAAGTTAGTGTTCGATCCAAAGTAACACCAAGGTATTTTGGGTGTTCGGTCTGGTGTAGGAGGACATCCTCAAAATGCACATTGATCTTGTATTTTGACTGTTTGTTACAGAGGTGGAATGTTGTATTTTCTGTTTTGGTTGGATTAGGTTTTAGTCTCCAGTTTTCAAAGTAGATTGACAGCTTTTGCAAGTCCCGTTCCAATGTCCGGGCACCCGTATCTAGGTCCCCACTTCCAGCCAAGGGAACAATGTCATCTGCGTATTGGAACATTGTTGATTCCATCTTGGGTATATCGTGCACATAACATATAAGTTGAACAGAGCAGGGGCTAGGACTGATCCCTGTGGTAGACCGTTGTTCAGGACTCTGCTTCGGCTCATTTTTCCCTCCATCGATACTTTTATATATCTGTTCACATCATGAGTTTCTTGGTATTTATTATATAGTTCCTCACATTGTACATTGCAGGCCGGTATATATTCTTTGTAAAAACCTCGAGGGATGTACTTCTTCGCTGTTGATATTATTGCCCCCACAAACCTATTGTAACAATTTATTTGGCAGGGTATGTATTGGACGATGTTGTCCAAATCCTTTGAAAATAATTTCCAGCTAGCCCTTCTAAAGTTCCATCTCGGTAAGGGCACTGTGGTCACCAGTAGGACTCGGATACCATACTTCACCACCACGGGTCGGTGTTGTGAGTGGGGCAAATCATCCAATACAATACGTGTGGCGTTATCATTAAAATTCTTATTTGGGCTTGTTACAAAGCTGAGGTCGGGAGAATAGTCCTTTCTCCAGCGTGCGAAATGGAAGGTGCCCTTATTTTTAGCACAATACAGTAAGTCTAGTTTGTTCAATTGTGCCCATTCAACGATGATATCCCCATTCCGATCCATGTCGGTCATATTCCCACGTCTCATGGTGGCTATTGAAATCTCCCACATATATCGCTGGATGTTCATAGCAAGGCAAGGGTGGGAAGGCCATGTTTCATTCGGTGGTTTATACACGTTGGTAATCTTTATTTTGTCCACTTCGATAGTGATGGAGGATATATTATTGTGGGTGCTGCAATTAAGGACTTTTATTTAGTCTAGATCAGACCTTACGTATGTGGCCACACCGTAAACGTTGCTGTGTATGGCTGTTATAAGGGAGAAACCAGGCACATGTCCTCTCCTGTTTAGGTCTTCATCGTCCTTAGTATTTGTCTCTTGTATTGCTACTACATCTATCTTGTGTTTGGTCAGTAATCGCGCTAATTTGGCATTTAGAGAGGGAGATGCCCTTAATGTAGAAGGGGCAGATATTTATACAACTTTCCAAGTTGCGTGTCCTATAGTCTTGAGAAGGACTGTTTTGTATTTTTCCGTGGTATTAGTTTTATACACTGAATCAATATTTTCATCTGATTTATGGATCATAAATTTAGAAAGTTACCTTGCTTTAAGGTAAGTTAGAAATCTCTTCGCTTTTATTTTATTGTAGATGTCAGGATTTTTGAGTTTGCTATTAGGGTGGTTCAATGCTACAAAATTTATGAAAGGCAATCAATGTATTTAAGTAAGATGAAGGAATTAAGACATCAAAAATTAATGCATGTATAAAATGTATGTTATAAGTAAGATGAAGGTATGAGTTCTAAGATGGTTTGGATCTGTGAAGAGGTAAACTGAGGAAAATGTGACAGGATAAGGAGGATCCTATCAGGAGGACAGGATAAGGAGGATCCTAATGTGACAGGACAGGACTTTCAAGATAAGAATTTTAAAAGAAAGTAAAGGGTATGAATAAAAGAATATTGACGACATATGGAGGAGGCAAAAGTTGTGTTTGCATAGAAAAGTATAGAGATCTGTTCTCTGTCTATCCTGTAAGGGACATGGCATGTTAATATGTATGTCATTATTATTATACGCTTTTTGTGTCCAATCTTTACTAGACCCAGTATTTGATATCTTCTGCAATTACCTGAAAATATGATGTCAGAATGTCCTTTATGACATACTAACCCTTGAAATTTTGTGGGCTGAAAAACACCCCATGTTTGTTAAAAGGTTAGATGTAGCAATGTGTGGATGACAACTTTCATTGTTATATCAGTGACCGTGATCACTTTTAAAGGCAATTAATTATATTTAAATGTCTTATTGTGTTATTAACCCTATGTCGGTTATATCTGATCTATATGTGTGAACATTATTACTTTTAGGCAGGACATCTTTTGTTCTGATTATGTATTTATTAAAGCCTTTGAGATATACTCGTAATATAAATAAATTGATATAAGTTCCACTGTCACTTATTAAAATAATTTCTAAAATTAAGTTTCATTTTGAACATCTGATAAATAAAGGACAAAAAAATGTTGCTAGCTATAGCTAGTTTATTAAATATACATTTTTAGCATTACAATACAAAATCTTACAAATATGGCCACTTTTTATATTTTATTACTATTATGAAGATGAAAGACACTATAGGCCTTGAATGAAAAATGTATCAATATTATATACTCATATATAAGGTAACAAAATACTACAGTTAATGAGGTGCAATAGTTAATCACATTGCAATAGCGAAGGGTCGAAATATTTACTGTTGCATTTCAATTGTATCAGATTAGCTCTTGTTGTTTTTCTTATGATTGATTCTCTATAATTATATTTCTTTTCTCCATATGTGAATTTGTTTTTATATTTACTAAACATCAATTATCCATAAATGTAATTTTTTAATAATCATTGAATGGTTGTTAAAAGATTGCCTCATTAAAATAATCTGTTCAGTGAATAAATGTAAGAGTTTGCTTGTTCTTACTATTTTACAACCAAATACTTGAATAAATTGTAAAAAGTGAATTTTAATGTATTATTATTCGACATAAAAAAATCCAAGGAGCTATCAGGAGAATAATTGTATAGGTTAAAGAGCAGTGGATGAGATGTAAATACGAGGAACAGCAATGGAAAACAGCAATGATAAACACAATTTCTTCAATCTCCATAGAAATATTTGGACAATATAAAATACAATCACCCGTGTGCTTAATTGACAATTTCAATAAGTTAATGTAGGATGAAAAAGAAATACTAGATATATGAGAAAAATACATTCAAACAATATTTAAGTATAAAATACTAGATTTAGTAACATCCAAACCTTTCCAAGGACCACCCATTATCAAATCAGAAATTTTACATGCCATATCCACCTCAAATACTAAGAAAGCAAGCGGATCGGATGAAATTCCTATTGAAATAATTAAACTTATTACTGATTAGAACACTATTTGCTAAGATTGTACAGTGAAATCCCCCATGATTGGTTATAATTAATTTTTATTACACTATCTGAAAACATGTGGTTAAGTCTCGTGAGTCCATCCATGTACTCAAAACATTTCTCGTGGAAGAATTAGGTCAAAATACAAATATGATCTTGATAAGATCCAATGACTTTAGGAATGCATTTGGTACACATGAAGCACTATTGGCAGTAAATTAAACGTTTTCGCTTGCTTTATTGATTATGAAAAGGCGTTTGATAGGGTTAAAGATAGTGATCTTATAAGTATGCTTTGGAATAGTAACGTTGATAGTAAAGATTTCAACATAATTACAAACTTGTATTGACATCAGACTGGAATATGATACCACAGATATTGATATCCGGTGGGGCGTTCACCAGGGCTGTATATTGTCACTATTGTTATTCAACATTTACTTCAAAAGAGCTTCATAGCTTTTAAAGAAGCATTCGGCAATGTTGAGGTGGGAAAGAAGGTTAATGGTGTTACTTTAAACATTAGATATGCAGGCGATACTATCATACTTGCAGACAGCATGAGTGATCTCCAGAAACTTACCACCAAAATAAACAAAGCTGGAGAACGTTTAGGTTTAACATCAATGTCACTAAAATATAATTTGTGATATTCAGCCGCAATCAATTTGATGGAGCATCACTTTTAATCAGTGCACAGAATTTAAAGAGTAAACCAATTTCATTATCTTAGTAGCATAATAAGAGACTTTTATCTTAATATTGAAGTTAAACGTAGAGTTGAAAAAGCACAGGCAGCATTTAACATTTTTTTCATTCATAATTTGAAAACCATGTCTTTGAAAATTAGCAAAAAAGGCAACAATTTTAAAATGTCAATATTACAATCAATTGATATTATTTTATGTATTTAATTTTAAGATTACTGCTAAAAAATAACACATGTTTAAATGCATAATATATCTATGCAACAAAGTAAAAAATTATCTTTTTGCTATATTTTTTTATTGTTTTTTCAATACAATTTTTTACATTTTATGCATATTTATATTTTTTTAGCATACTCATAGGAGAAAACCAATTAGTGAAAGTGAGTGATTTTGGTACAAGCCGAGAATGGAATGAAATGAGCACCATTATGAGCTTTGCTGGCACAGTAGCTTGGATGGCTCCAGAAGTTATTCGAACAGAACCATGTTCGGAAAAGGTTGACATTTGGTCTTACGGCGTAGTCCTTTGGGAATTATTAACTTGTGAAGTTCCATATAAAAATGTGGATTCGTCTGCTATAATTTGGGGAGTTGGGAATGACTCATTGTCATTGCCCATTCCTTCCAGTTGTCCTGACAGCTTAAAGCTCTTGATAAAGCAGTGCTGGAGTCCTGTTCCAAGAAACAGGCCATCTTTTAAAATAATCCTAGCGCATTTAGACATAGCAAGTGACAAAATCCTCAGTCAACCCAAAGAGAAGTTCCAACAAGATCAAGAATTCTGGCGAAATGAAATACAACAACACATGGAACAATTACAGACAAATTCAGTTCAGAGAACTAAAGTTGAAGGAGATTTAGTGCAGAAACGGAAAGAGGAATTGAAACATGCATTGGACATTAGGCGTATCTACGAACAGAAACTCAGCAGAACCAACGACTTGTATATGGAACTTAGTGCCGTGTTATTACAGTTGGAGCAGAGAGAAAAAGAAGTTGCCGAGTATGTATTCTTCATTTTTATATGGTGTTTCTTCATTTTTATATGGTGATATTTTTAATGGGTGATTTAGTTGAATTCTTAATCCAAAACTTATATTGGTTCATGTTCCAAATGAACTTTCTCACAACTTTGTAATACATCTTTTTTTATTAATGATTCAGATTTGTAGATATGGTTTTCTACTTTCTATAATAAATCAATTATTTTCTATCCTGCGAGTTTTTCTACTATTTTTCAATAATTCAAAATGAACTTTTACTTTATGAACCATTTAAGCAAATTGCTCTTTAAGATATCTTTTCATAAATGATTATGTATGACCTTTGACTATAAAGATTGTTAAAAAAGAAAACTAATGAAACATGTTCTATTTCAGACGAGAAAATGCAATAGCTCAGAAACAGTGCAAATGTGACATCATAAAAAACTAATGAAACATGTTCTATTTCAGACGAGAAAATGCAATAGCTCAGAAACAGTGCAAATGTGACATCATAAAAAAACCACAAATTCAGTACCAGAGGCAAACTTCTTCATCTCCAGATGGGCCCAATTCAACATGCAGTAAAATGGACAATCTGAACCAAGTAATTTCATCATTCAGTCGTAGGATGGATATGGCAACTAATAAATCGAGGAAATCACAGAGGAAAACTAATGGACAGGCTAGATCTGCAGTGAAAATTGGGCAAAGAAAGAGAAGATCTTGGAACGATGCCTGTACACAAACGGAACAGAAAAAAAGTGAATTGGAACAAGGAAAATGCGATATTGATAGTATCAAACATGCAATAGATGATTTGACTTTAAGAAATGGACATGATTTTCCAACATTCTTAAATGAAGACCATTTAAACGAAAATTGTAAGGAGACAGAAACCAAGTTTGATTTGAAGGAAAATATGGCAGCAAATAATATTAACCATAATCCCTACAATAATATACTATATAAACTTGAACACAATGGTAACATGTTCAGTGGGACTGATTGTGGGAAAGACTACGGAAATACAACCATTTCAAATCAAGTGATCGATTCTGTGCAGCTTCAAGAAGTGAGAGAATAAAATAAAGTTTTCTTATAAGTAGATTAAAAAGTAGACAATTAAATATTAATTTTATTCTGTGGCAATATCACATAAATTACTGTAAATTTAATTAGATTGTATATTAAACTTATTAATATGTTCACCATATTTTGTGTTTTATTATAAGCCCGGTCATACTGTTTTAGTAAACTTAATTCTTCATCATTAGCATCATCCTATGTGTTTCATCATGATAACAGGATAAAACGCCATAAA
This sequence comes from Odontocerum albicorne, assembly GCA_949825065.1. Classification (NCBI taxonomy): domain Eukaryota; kingdom Metazoa; phylum Arthropoda; class Insecta; order Trichoptera; family Odontoceridae; genus Odontocerum; species Odontocerum albicorne. Next base: position 37,541,689 of record OX463843.1, on the reverse strand, counting down.
ACACCTCAGTCTATTTTTCAAATTAACTGAAAATATCTTTTTTGTAACACCGGTGTGTAGTGTAGGATGGGTACCTAATTCATCAAATCCCTTTTGGGCGATAATAGTGCAGCTCTTGACCAGCTACCAGGTGGCATCCCCAATACGTGGCCTTACCATCTCCAGCGCTTCACATTTATTAAGACTGTTATAAGCTGCTGCTATAATTAATTGATAGTATTTTTTCTAAGTCAGGTTTTGCAATTTAATGTGTATGAAAAATCACGAGAATGTTATTGATGCCCAGACCCAAATCCAGTAAAACCAGACACAGTTTATTTGTGAAATTATGAATCACATGGATGTAAAAAGTTACAAGAAATTATGTCACTATATCGTCGTTCTGCGAAAAGCATTTAAGTCCATTTTTGCTTAAAATGACTTTTTGATGCCATTTTCCTTAAAATAAAAATATCTGCACATGGAAAAAACATGTCCAAAAGTTATATGGTTCTGCTGTTATGAAAATTTTTTCCAAGAAAAGATTAATAAGTCCAAAACAAGTGTCTGTATTTTAAATTTTTTGGTAATATGTTTTCAACACCTTAGAGACGGGTCCCGCGCTAGCGCGGAAATTTTGCTTGTACCGCTAGGACGGGTCCCGCGTTTGCGCGGGTTGTCTACAGTCGAACTGAACGTCATCTCTTGGAAAAAAAAAGCAACATTTTATTCGGATATTTATTAGTTTCGTTTATTTAGGTTTGCTTCAAACTTTAGAGTCAACTCCTGCAACATTTGAACTCCATTTCTAAGGTTTTTACGACTTTGAAATTTGACCTGATTTCGCTTTTTTTTTCAAATCATATGTTTTGCATTTGTGCGATTTTTATTTTCGAATTGATTTTTTTGGAAAGAATTTATTTTTCATCGAACTCTACACCATCTTTCGGTTAAATTTGAAAATAAGTTCAATGTGGTCGAAGTTTTTTCAATATTCAGAGTCGATCCACCATGGTGTTTGTCTTTGGTTAGTGGTGTCTGGAACCAGGTCCATTTGCCACATGTGTGCGAGACATAACGAATCAACGAGTGCCATCGAAGGGCTAGATTTGAAGAGCAGTCGATCCCAACATCTGGATTTTGGCAATAAAAGTTCTTAGTGCGATAAAATAATCAAATCCGGTTGAATATTAGTGCAAGAAATTAAAGGAAAGACAGCAAAAGTAATCAGGTGAAAATATATATTTATATGGACAATCGAAATCCAAAGATATTTTTAATAATACGTTTTATATTTACGACCCTAAGCGACGACTTATACGATTTATGGCCCAAGACAAATGAATAGGCGACCCTTTTTTTTGTATGCATGTTGCCCATAGTGCTGCAGTACATATTTCAAAACATTTTTTTTTTTGTAAAATCAACCTTGAACGTGAAGCAAAACGTGTTATTTTATGTTCGGCAACTTATCTTCTAACTAATAAGCGAATCTGGTGAATGTCAGTGGTTCTCAACATTTTTTATTTATTATTTCATACATGATTATTTAATTACATATGAGTATTTAAGCGTAATTATACATAAAAAATTCGTTTTTATTTCACCACCACTTCAAATGCATCCTATTGTGCACTATTTGAAAATTTCATTAAAATCGATTCACCAATAAAATATTTTCGACGATTTTAATAAAATTTGGAAAACATGCGTTTTTGCACGAAAATGGCCCGTCCTAGGCAAATATCTATTGAAATTATCGGCCGGCTGTAAGCTGTTAAGTTACTAATTTTTTTGTAGTTATTCTTATAAATAAATAAACTGTCTTTAAATAACATCTGTTTGTATTCTATTTTATTAAAAACTTGATTTTACATCGCCTTCTGAAACTTAAATTGCATTTATCTCAAAACTCAATATTTGGACTTAAATGCTTTTCGCAGAACAACGATGATATATCATTAAAAGTTCTCTAAATGTTGAAAGTGATTGTCACTTCTCACTGAAGGTATGTAATTGTATAATTTATTTTTAATGATTTCATATTAATTGGACAAATTCAAGAAGTTTATATTTCAAAAATACAAAATTTTGGAAAATCCATGTGTCACTTGGGGATGGAGATCTCAGGCAAGAACTGCACATTAGGATCGTTGCAGTCAATATTGCCTTTAACAATTTGATGGCTATATGGGACTCCTCAGTTTTTGTTATGAAGAAGTATTGGCCTAAATTCTATCGATGTTGCAATATGGCTCTAAATTTTGAGGTGACATGCTGGTGGTGGTTGAGTTACATACGTATTGAGAATGCTGCCTGGTCGGGTTGCTGGTTTCCAGCGGCACCATTGGAGGCTAGTTTGAGCGGTTTTCTAGCATTCCTGTGTTCGTAACAGAAAAATGGTGTTTAATTTGATTTTTTTGAGACTTGAAGTAATACAGACAAAAAGTGCAATTTTACATTTGGGAACTCATTGAGCACTACTATCCCTAAGGGGCGGTATAAGCCTCACGAGGGGTGCTGGAATGCAAGAAGGCGGAAGGAGGGTGTTAGGCTGGTGGAAAGGGGTCAAGAATACAAATAGATACTTCCTACAAATAAAGTAGTACTCGTAGTATGTCGGATATGTTCATTTTATATTGTACTAACTAGAGCTATTTGAAGTTAAAATATTTTCCATTTTCTGATTTAAAGAATTCTATTAATTTACGTAAATACTCGTAGTTAAATAACTCAATTGACAAATTAATTTTGAAATGAAAAACCTACTTTTGAACTTCAAACAGCACTACTGCAGTATTTGCTTTTCATACAAACAATACGCAGTCTTCATCGTTGCTGGGCTTCATAGTCGAGGATCCCCTCATTACTCCTTGTCCGATTTTGAGCTGCTCTTTCACGTCAATCATGTGATCTGTGAGAAAACACCCTGATCCTATATTACTGACATGGATCCTGCTGAGTCACTTGGTGCTCGTTCAGTTGGAAAACGAAGTTGTGCGTAGGAGGTATCGAAATAGGCTTCTCACAATGAGGGCTAGTTTCCCTAGAATGGAGTGATTTAAGGAGGCCGCTAACTAATATTGAGCTGGTTGTGGAAAAAATTGTCTAATCACAACAGGTTATTCTTTCACGTTGATATGCCTTCGTTATGAAGGGTGATCAAGGAAACTAAACAGCAAAGAAGGAAGTACTCAAAATTCATAATTATTTACATGAAGAAAATTGAAATTAAGTAAAAAAAAATTTAGTACTTTTAGATTATTTTGTAGGTACCATTATCATATTTTGTGAATACTTGAATATAAAACTTTTTTTTCCAATTTAATTTTCAATGTATCATTATTTGGGTGGGGAGGGGGGGGGCGCTATTGAAATATATGCTCTAAAAAGCTGGTAATCCGAAAAAGTTTGGGAAGCACTGCTATAGATAATAAATCACTAGCATTTTGAAGCTACGAGTATAAAGCAGTCAGAGGTAAGTTTTTAAAGTGAAATAATTCAGAATATTTAAAAATATTTTGACATTATTAAAATGTATTAGGCCTTCTACCCTGAATTATAATTTAGGATAAAAGATTTAAACAAAAAAAATCAATAATTTTAGAAAGCAATACATATCGAGATCTGTAGCATGTTCGAGTAGTAAATATTTAAATTGAAACATGATACGAAAATATAATTTTCACACATAGTTACATTTATGTGCATCTTAATCTTAACCCCAGAATTAATATGAGTGATACTCGTATAATACAGGTGACCCAAAAGTAACAGGACCCTTTTAAAATGAAATACCTTTTTCATTTCTCAATACTTCACATTTATTATTTTATAAACAGAAAACACAGTTGGAAATAAATTTTATTTAGTTTTAAAAATTAGATCCTATAAATAACCACCATTTTGCTCTTCACACTGACGCGCTCTTTCTAAGGCGTGAACCATCACCAACTGTAAGATTTCTTGGCTTATTTATTCAATTTTTTTCACGGATATTGGCCTTCAATTGCTGAATGGTTCGAGGATTGTTACGGTATACTCTATCTTTCAAATACCCCCATATAAAGAAGTCTGGAGCAGTTAAGTCAGGTGAGCGTGACGGCCACTTGATTTCCGAGTTTCGCGAAATTATCCTTCTTCCATAAATTTGTCTTAAGAGTTTAATTGTCGGGCGAGCTGTATGGGCAGTAGCACTATCTTGCTGCTACCATACCTCTGGCGTATCTTCGACTGCAGGACGCACGAAATTCTCTAGCATTTCTCGATACCTTTCGCCATTGACGGTTAGTGCGTTTTCTGCCTCATCTTCAAAGAAATGAGGTCCAAGAATTCTTTCCGCATTTATACCACACCAAACCGTTACTTTTACGGGGTGCAGACTACGTTGGTGGACTATTCTTGGATTTTCTGTCCCCTAAAATCGCATATTTTGTTTATTAACAAATCTGTTTAGGTGGAAGTGAGCCTCGTCGCCCATAATAAGCTTGTGAATGAAATCAGCTTCTTGCCTTGCCAATTCTTGGATCTGGATAGCATACGCTAATCGTATCTGATAATCTGCTGGCTTTAGTTCCTGCACTATCTGTACCTTATACGGATAGACATTCAGCATCCCTTGAATCTTCTGGAACAAGGTTCGAGACATGTCCAGCTGCTGGGACCGCCTTCGAGTTGACATTGAAGTATCTTCTTCAATGCTTCGGCGTACACGCTGAATGTTGTCCTGTGACATCCCTGAACGTGGCCTCCCAGCACGTGGTAAATCACTCACAGACCCCTGAATTTGAAACCGCCGGACTAAGTTAAGTATCGTTTGTTTATATGCTGGTTTTCTAGCCTCAAAATGACGAGTGTAAGTTCTTTGCGTTAAAACAATTATTATTATTATTATTACACATGACAAGAAATATACACAATTTGCGAAAAAACAACAGGTAATTTGATTTGGACATACAATTTTAATGGATCTGGGTTTGTTGCCTTTCATTTGTCGTATCCCCAGTAAACTAGGCTTTTGCCTGTATCTCACTGAGGATATTTAGCATGAAAAAATAAATCGATACTTCTTTCCGATTTTTGATTACACAAAAACAAAACCCCGTTGCACGCTCTCATCAACCTGACAAACAGTGACACTCAACTACTACTGGAAACATCTTGCGAAATTCAACTCCTCACACATCATCACTCCAGAAAGACCAAAAATATTCATCCCACAATATACCGCACACAATCATAAGAATAAAAATAAAAATCAAAACCTAAACAAAAAAAAAACACAGAAACACAAATACAAAAACAACTAAAATTAAAACAACAAGAAGAAACCCACACTCACGAACTCACACAAATCCTTTCCACTCATCATTCATCTTGAGAGGCCCAAGTACTCAAAATCCTGTCGCAATAACAACCACGCTCCGATCGACTGTCGAAATGGTTTTCCTACCTTTACCTTTATTGAAGTCGGCACGCCATTGTATGTAATGGGAGCCAAATAAGCATATTGCCTTTGGGCAAAAGAGGTTTTAACTCTAGGGATGGTGAACATTTCATTAGTTGCCATGCATGCCATGTGTGTCTGCTGAGTCTGCATCTTCCCTTCCTCTCGATGGTAGTGCCAGAGAATGGATTTGAGATGTAAATTGGCTATGTTCAGGGCCTGATACTCTCTGAAAAGCTCCACCGTGGGATACCGAGCAGGAAGTTTATTAATTATTTTCACAATCAATTTTTGGAAAACCTGCAATATGTGTTTTTGAGTTAAGGTGCATCCCCCCCAAACTGATATACCGTAAGAAAGTGCTGACTGACATAAGGCGAAGTATATACTTTTAAGAATATTTTCACTGAGCACATTTCGAATCATACGGAATATGTATCCTAGTTTTCTGATTTTTGTGCTCAAAGTGTTAATATGGACCTGCCAAGGAAGGAACTGATCAACATAAATCCAAATAAAATTTTTTGAAAGTCCAATTTTTCGACTAACTTTCATGATCTCTAGATAAAAAAATCACATCTCTTTTTTTTTCTACAGCTTATCTTAAAAATTACTCACGTCTATGGAGAATTAACCCTTCAAATTTCATTCGGCTAGTACTAGAGTATCATGTTGAAAAATTTACTCAAATGGTACAAGTCCCAAAAATCGATATTTTTTCTTTAAGTCAAATACTAATTTAAAAGGTGAAAATAGGTGTTCTAATGTAACTGCGCTACTTATCAGAGTTATCAGGTAGCAGCGGCTGGTTGACGTTGACAAAGATAACTAATCAAAACACGATCGGGTTTTTTTTACATTTTTTTCCCATCAAATGTTCAAAATGAGCACCATTGTTAGCTATGCATAGCCTACACCTTCTCAAAATGTTTATTTTGAGCTCGCGGAATCCTTCTTCATTTTCTCTAATTTTTATTTGCGCCTGTGTCAGTTTTTGTCTTAATTGATCAATACAGGTTTACTCATTTTTGTACACCAATTCTTTGTAATAACCCCAGATGCAAAAATCAATAGGAAGGTTTGGGGACCTTGGTGGCCAGGTCATGGGCTCCCTACGGCCAATCCATCGGTAGTGTAAAGTAGTAAAAATTATATTTAAATATTCTCTCACCATCCGCGCGAAAGTGGCATGGCGCTCCATTGACGTCTTTGACGAACGGAGGGGGGTGGGGGGGGGGGGGAACCTATTGATTTTTGCATCTGGGATTATTAGAAAGAATTGGTGTACAAAAATGATTACATCTGTATTGATCAATTAAGGCAAAAACTGACACAGCCCCAAATGAAAATTAGAGAAAATGAAGAAGCATTCCGCGAGCCCAAAAGAAACATTTTAAGAAGGTGTAGGCTATGCATAGCTAACAATGGTGCTCATTTTGAACATTTGATGGAAAAAATATTTTAAAATGTAAAAAAAATACGATTCAACAAGGATTCCGAAGAAACAGATCTACTATTGTAGATATGCTATGGTATATTCATACTGCGGCAAATTAAAGAAAAGTCTTTGGAATACAACAAGACTGCTTACCTTGCTTTTATCGATCTGACCAAGACCTTTGATATAATCCAGCTGGAAGATATAATAAGCATTTTGCTCGAAAGGAACGTGTTACCCTCCATCGCCAAAACCATTAGAGACATAAACCTAAATAGCTCCACAAGAATTCGCGTAGACGGAGAATTCTCTAATGACGTTCCAACACCAACCGGAGTAAGACAATGAGATAGTTTAAGCCCATTTCTATTTATGTTAACTTAGTTATGGATAAAATTATAGAAGAAGTGGCCGACCTTAACGTGGGATACAAGATGGGCGACAATATGCTAAACATCATATACTATGCTGACGATGCCACCATCATAGCCGAATCAGAGGAAGACCTGCAACAAATGCTACATCGATTCCACACTGCTTCCAAAAAATACAACATGTATATCTCCATCAACAAGACTAAATGCATGACTCCAGCCAAAGAGCAAGTTGGATACAGTGTGGCGATCAACGACACACCAATTGAACAAGTTACAAAGAGCAAGTTGGATACAGTGTGGCGATCAACGACACACCAATTGAACAAGTTACAAAGAGCAAGTTGGATACAGTGTGGCGATCAACGACACACCAATTGAACAAGTTACAAAGAGCAAGTTGGATACAGTGTGGCGATCAACGACACACCAATTGAACAAGTTACAAAGAGCAAGTTGGATACAGTGTGGCGATCAACGACACACCAATTGAACAAGTTACAAAGAGCAAGTTGGATACAGTGTGGCGATCAACGACACACCAATTGAACAAGTTACAAAGAGCAAGTTGGATACAGTGTGGCGATCAACGACACACCAATTGAACAAGTTACAAAGAGCAAGTTGGATACAGTGTGGCGATCAACGACACACCAATTGAACAAGTTACAACATTTAAATACTTGAGTGCTAGCGTAATGTGCAATAATGACCTCTATGGCGAAGTACTTGAACAATCACAAAAGCCCGCAGCTACTATATTTCCGGATGTTTAAAGAACACTATCTGGAAAAACAAGTATATGAACATCCAAAGCAAGGTGAGGATATACAAGACATGTGTCCGCCCCATAATGACATACAGCATAGAGTCCAGAGCCGACACTGTCAGAACCAAAAATCTCCTTCGAATCAGCGAAATGAAGGTACTCAGGAGTATCGCTGGCCAAACCCTTCGTGATAGAGTACGAAACACAGAAATCCGAAGGATGTGCGAAGTTGAAGATATTGTCAGATGGGGACGACAGAGAAGGTTCTGGAACGAACATGAATCCAGAATGGCGGAACCATGAGCCGTAAGAATGGCCAAGGACAGTATCCCCCAAGCAAGCAGACTTCCCGGATGACCTCCCAAAAGACGGAAAGACAGCTGGCAGTCGACATCACAAGAGGGAAACGATGATGCAGGACCACAACAGGCCATCAGGCCTAAAAGAAGAGGAAGAAGAAGAAAAAATTACGATCGTGTTTTGATTAGTTATCTTTGTCAACGTCAACCAGCCGCTGCTACCTGATAACTCTGATAAGTAGCGCAGTTACATTAGAACACCTATTTTCCCCCTTTAAATCATAGTTTCCCAAACTTTTTCACCCCGTAGACCACTTGTCGATTTTTTGTTTTCCGTAGACCCCCTGCCTGCCTAATATTGAACTTTCCTAAACTTATTAACTTCAAATGTGTTTTTGACAGCTGACACAGTGCTGTTCACCTTGACAAGGTTTTTTGTAGAGTGGACAATTGTAAAAAAAGAAAAACATGTACAATTTTCATTCATACCTTTATTGAAAATACACAAAATGCAAGTAAATATTTGGCTTTAGAACGAAACAAATTAAAACCTACTAAAATTCTTAGATAAAATGAATACACAAATAATACTGTTAATGAGAGGGATGAACCTGATGCTCTGATAGCAATGGTTCAATATTTGGCTTCAGATTAGTGAGGTATAGTCTTAAATCTCCACGTTCAGTTATTTGCATTCGATTTCTTTGTATAAGTATTTTCTATGTCTAATATAAGTATTATGCGCACACAATCTGTGTTAGGTGTAATAAGACATTTACGGAACGCCTAAATATTGATGATGATCTGCTTAGATGGGATCCGCTCACGTGGACCCCCATCTACATCTCGTGCACCCCCAATTTCTTTTCTCGCTGACATAGAGCCCCTGCAAGTCGAAATCGACCCTTGAGGGTCCATAAAGACCATTTTGAAAATCATTGCTTTAAAGTAATCTTTGACTTAAAGCAAAAATATTGATTTTTGGGACTTGTACCATTTGAGTAAATTTTTCAACATGATACTCTAGTACTAGCCGAATGAAATTTAAAGGGTTAATTCTCCATGAACGTCAGTAGTTTTTAAGATAAGTTGTAGAAAAAAAGAGATGTGATTTTATTTATCTAGAGCTCTTGAAAGTTAGGGGAAAAATTAGACTTTCAAAAATTGTTATGATGATTTTTTTTCCTCATCAAATTTAGAGGGTTGCGACAGAAAGTGGTATTGTTGTACGTAAGGTCCATTATTAAACTACTTCTAGAAAAAAAATCATGATCGCAGAGCTAATAGTTTAGTTACACATACGAAATTTAGTCTAAAATCGGGTTTTTATTCAAATTTTACAAAAGTCCAAATTACTTGAGAACCACTGAATATCGCGGAACATACATGGGGATTTAATCGATAGGTATTGAGGTCCCCTATCACCTTGCTTCCGTTGATCGTCACCTCATGTTACACCCTGTATAATTACTGCGTGAAATGTTAACTAGCAATATATTCATATGGATAATCTAGTTATTCTTTAGATTATTTGTTTTAAGGTTATTGGAATTATTTTTGGTCTCTAAATAAAGATAAATAAATAAATGAAAGGCAACTAATTATTCCATTAAAGTCCTTTTTTACCTACCTCAGATGGGCATAAATTTTTTATGTGCTCAATCTACCTACCTACCAGCATCGTTATTTAAGGTAGCGTACATGGTAATTAGGACATTATGGTTATCCACAGGTCATCTGCATATTCAAACAACATGTGTTCGGTGTCTACCGGTAGTGAGATTCCATGGGGTAGGTTTTCTACTGTTCGTAAAGATTTATCAAGAGCGTTCTTAGAGAGAAGGCGTGCTTTTTTTCGTCGTCGCAACGGGTGATGTTTAGCAGCTTTGGAAGGATACCCACCGCACGCCTGCACAGTTCGGCCCGGAGCTTGCAGAGCAGACTTGCACGTCGACAGAGCAGACCAAAGGACAGATTTAACTCGCTGCCAGACGGAGTCCCGCGAGGCGAAAGTTGCGTCACTCGCGGTGGAGCCGGCCGGCGAGCGCCGTCTCAGCGCGACCAAACTGCGTATCATTTCGATATTAAACTTTTTCCACCGCCGATCGAGTGTTTCTCATCGCCTCTCACACGCTTACAAATTCGCGTGTTTGAGATAACAGTTATAAAATAAAGATAAATAGTACACGTGGATACCTCCTTCCGAGCCGAAAGCTTCCGAGTTGATTGCATCGATACGCTCGAAATTATTGATATTAAAGTTACATAATTCCGCTAAAACAATACATAAGTCGACTTTATATTTACCGGGCGTCGGAGATGACGCGACTGACAACATTTTTAAATTAATTATTTTTAGACGCTTGCAATGCGCGCCGTAACTCGCCGGACCGTCAATCGCTAATAAAACCGGCGGTCGGAAGTCTCGAAGGAATAAGGACGATGCGCAGGGGCCTGCCCCGCGAGGAGTGTGTACTTGCAGGAACTAGCTAAAGAGACATGCAGCACGAGGAAGCCGAGGTGGTGTTCGCCGTGGAGGGCGGGCCCGTGGACTTATCAGTGGACGTGGTCGACTGTGGAAATGTACCGCTCGAATGGTGAGTTGTGACTTTTACACTTCTTTGCGCTTTGCTATTTTCGTTTCATTTTTCCATTTTTCCCCGAGTGTTCCGTCGATTATTACGCGTTTTGTCTAACACTTACCTTTCCTAATGTATTTTAGGTTCTTCCATCAGCTTTTTTAATTATATTTTTTGAGATTATTACTCCTAATGCTCCTGATTAAGTATTCTCATATTTGGCACACGCTTTGTACTTATAATTGAGTCCTGGGAATATTATAAATATATTCCAACGTCGCAATTACTGTACCAAAAACAAACATCAATTTCCAAAACATCTCGAAACCCAATTCGTTCCCCAGCTAATATTACAAAAATATCTCGTTTACTCTCTGAAAACACCGCCGTAAGCGGCATTTATTTAATTAGTTCTCAACGCAATTCATCGAAATATTTAACATTTTCTTTTCCGTGCTTGTTACCCACGAATGGATTGACAACACGGGTGCACGCTGCGGTCATAATCTTCGTCGAAGAGAAAATCACGGTTCGATAGCTTGCTCGCTCTCGTACGAGTAATGTCTGTCGCGCTACACATCCGTAGGTCTCTCACGAGTGTCTCTTGCCTCGGCCGCTTTTACTCGTACTCGTACGAGTAGTCCAGCCGTGATCTGTGTTGTGCTTTCTTCGCCGCCTCTGCGCTGACATTTCAGATGCCACGTATTTTCTATTTATGTTTTCTGCGATTATATTTTGTATAATTATAGGTAGAAATAGTGATTTATATAATAAACTTAATTTTAATTGTCATTAGTCAATTATTCAACTACATTATTATTATAAGATTGAGTTTAAAGAAAATCATTTTCCTTTCATATGATACTCGTACTCTTCAATATATCCGAATTGGTGATTATGACAAATTAAGTTACGTGGTCGAATGATAATATTGTTTTTGACACCAGTAATCGAGTGATCGGGCTTAGAACTACTGGAGTAGGGACGGAACTCGTGGTTCGTCATTGCACGTGTTAGTAACAATACGCAGACGTAACTGGCATGTGCGAGTATTATTGCCTAACGAGCTCTTTCACTAGACCTCGTTAGGCAATAATAGACTTTTTGGTATTATCGGGAATCGAACAGTATTATGTCTTAATTGTTTTCAACAACCTTATTTCAATTTGAGATTTTCACATACTTTAATGTATCCTCATGACGTTGTATTCTCAATGAAATCGAGGTTCCAGATTCTTGACATCTCTCACGGCGGTCGTTTTGGAAGAATGTTTGTTATCTGCGTCCTCTGGACAGCGCCAGGTTTTGCAGTTTCATATGAATAGAAAGTCTGGGAGCTTGATATATATCATATATTAAATCGTTATTTTTAATTCTCTAGCAATCTTCATCCTTGACTGTTTTATAATTTATCGTAAAACTCTGCTCTCCAAACTGTTCAAATGGCGGACTAACAAGAAACTGTTCACAACCAAATAGTTGTGCAAAGCGCTAACTAAATATTTTTGATAAGTTTACGTGACTTACTTAGTAATTTTTTTTAAAGATTTTCTCAACATTTTAATAATTGCAATAAGATATTTATAGATTTTTCCTTTTTGGGACATTATTATATTAAGGCAAACTATTTTATTATAAAACCTTTAATTTTAACCTCTTAGAAGGTTAGTCAAACTCTAGTGCGTAGATTTAACACAAAATAATAGATGATTTTTGCACAGAAATGAAAAAATATTTGATTTTGTGTAACGATATATTTTCGAGAAATTCTTTGATTCCCCTGATATATTTTTTTGCTATTAAAATCTCAGTATTATTTAAGTAATTTTTAACCTATGCCCAATTTAGAATTTATGACAGTAAAAAAATATGTTCTATAATGAGAAGAATTCATATTTCAAAAGAAATCAAACATTTTATTTTCTATTGTCATCACTTGATATATCAGTATCAACTGGCGTATATTCCTTCATATATATGGAAGTTCACGGCCATTATTCAAGAAGAAGAATTTATATTGCCTTCAAGAAAACATATTTTTTGTTGGTGCTGTAATCGTTGTGTTGCTATAGATGAATAATAGTTTTCTACTGAATACATTTGTTTTTTTTTCGAACATGTTTACAATACAACAGATACATAAGTGGCTTGAAAGCTTAGCTGAAATGAACTTTTCCTATTTGACTAAAGATTTTGTCAAATCATTGTGACTTTTCTTTCATTCTAATAAAAAACCTTAAATTATTTAATGTGATTAAATAAAAGGTTTATTTCGAAGCTTTATTAAATAGTTTTGATTGCGGTGTTATGATTGCGGTGTTGAAATTGTTAGTCTGATTTCGATGTTACCTATCGTATCAACAACCCATAACGTAGTTTTGATTGCGGTGTTGAAATTGTTAGTCTGATTTCGATGTCACCTATCAACAACCCATAACGTAGTTTTGCAAAAGCTGCCATGTTAAATCTTTCTTGTGACCAATGTAATATCTGAAGGCATGAACTGAGACATTTTCTGCAAAATATTATTAATCAAGGATGAACATCATTAATCAGGGAGCAGCATGCGACAAAAATAGATATTCCTTCGCAGACAAACTCACGTTTTATTTTACTCCGGCAATTGGGGGAATGGCTGTTAGGAATAGGAAAAATAATCATTGTATTGAGTGAAAAGACAAGAAGCCGCAGAAGTAATTTATATATGATTGTTTTTGGATATTATAGAATCGTTATCAAAGATAGTCACAATATTGCAGGGCTTCTCTCAGAATGCCATGCAAACCTCTTTAATCAATTGAGTATTCGATTTGGAAAAAAATAGTGATCAAGAAATGTTTTCCAATTTGTCGAACGGTTCTTGTACTTGAATTTTTTTAATTTTAAGAAGATTTCCACCGAACGATTGATTCTTTTAGAACTCCTGCACGGAGTGTGCACAAACTTTTCCATCGACCTGACTAGCTACTTGTCGTGTGGAAAGCGTTGTGCCTTCAAAGCCAAATTCTGCTTTTGAAACAAATATGAATGTGATAAATTTTTTTCTTCGTACGGTACCTTTCGCAACATTCAAATCGGCGATGAAGGGATGTTGAAGACCTTTGCTGGGAGACAAAATGTCTTACAATAATCAAGTCTCAAGTTTTCGCTTCTCTGAAATCGACACGTAGCTTACGTGATGGAAATACTATTATTGGGTTGTCCAAAAAGTGTTTTCATATTTTCGATTCTCTGAAATCGACACGTAGCTTACGTGATGGAAATACTATTATTGGGTTGTCCAAAAAGTGTTTTCATATTTTTCGAATAGATATCGTTAGAAAAAAAAGGTTGATAACTTATGAAAGATAATACTCTAGGACATTTTATTGCTAATTGTTTATAAAAATTGGATGTACAGTTTTTAACCTATTTACGTTTTTAACGTCTTTTGATGATGTAACAAAATAAGTTTGTTTTTTCGGTGCTTGATGCTTTTTTACTACCGCAAAGGAAAAATGACGACTCAAACAAAAATAATAATGTATGCACATTGTATAGCGACGATGCATTAAGAGATTGTGTGTGTCAAATGTGGTTAAAAAATCGTGATTATGATAATTAAAGATGGTGCCCACTATAAGTCTAATTTAATTACCACTGACAACGAGCAAACGAATGTTTTGCTCGAAAATACCCAGCGTTCTACGACACGAAAGATTGCTGAAATACCGACAAGATATTTGGTGCAGTTTGGCGTAAAATTAGTTTACATGACATTAGAAAATTACTTTTCATACAACTTAATATGTTACATATGCTTTGGGTATGCGAGTATAAATACTCATTTTGTACCCGGGTGAATACAATCTTTTATCAGCTATACGTCGGAGATCGACACATTTGAACCAGAATGTATTAAAATACTATTTGTATTAAACAATCCAAACATTAATTTATTTTCGTTTATTTTTCAGTGTATCTTTGAGCGTTATAACTGGTTTTTATCTAAAAAAAACAGAACATTAAAGGTGAAAAACTTGACTGTATAACAAACACCTCCAATGCGTATGCGGAATTATTTTCAATTTTTAATTAAAGTGCAATATCTGTTGGCTTTTGTGGTGGGTAAATGGTATGAACCACATACGAACTTGTCGAAAAAAAAAAACAACCAACCAGGAAATTTAAATATCAATTTATTTGCTGAAATTCATTTTATGTAGAGTGAGTCGATAGTTTTTTCTAAATTTAATTCATCATATTTTACCGAAATAGTTCACTGGAATTTTTAAAAATATATGCATATAACGCTGCTATTAATTTTTTTCACCAGCCTCACAATTCCGCCCATCCTTGTTTCATCGATATTTTAAGCAAAGCACGTGTTTACAAAATATTTATTGCAATACCCACTCAAAACGTTTAACATAAGTTACATATCAATATTTGTTTACCTGCTTTCTGAACGCTATTTTTTTTCAATAGTGTGTGTGGGACCAATTGATTATTATAAAATTACACAATTGGTGTACTCATAATCTCAAAAAGCATTTTTTCTGAACTGCTTTGTTTTGGGGTCCTTTCGCCAGGATATTCAAATAATAATTTATTTGCTGAAATTTATTTTGTTCAGAAGGATTCGAATTCTTTTCTGTATTATTTATTAATAAGAACAAATATCGTGAATATAATTCTTCATATTTACCGAAATAGTTCATTGGAGTATTTAAAACATATGCATATAACGCTGCTATTAAATTTGTTTCATCAGTCACACAACTCCGCCCTTGTTTTTACGATATCTTAAGCAAAGCACTTGCTTACAATATATTTATTACAATTTACACTCAAAACGTTAAACATACATATCAATATGAGGTGCATGGCCGCGCGGTAACGCACTGCACTTCCGTGCGGAAGAACGTCGGTTCGAACCCCGCGCTGTGCTACTCCCCTCGAACGACACAGCCACTTTTTCCGCCTAGTGTTCGAGGGTGTAAGGATATCTATGACTTCAGTTATAGTTATTCTTTTAAAAAAAAAACTTGTATGCCTGTTTTCTGATGTCTTCGTTTCTGATAATTGAATTTTTATTCAATAGTGTAGGTGGGACCAATTGAGTATTACAAAATTATACAACTGGCCACCTCACTATATCGAAAAATAAAGCATTTTTCTGAACTTGTCATGTTTTCGAGTCCTTTCGTCAGGAAATTTAAATATTAATTTATTTGCTGAAATGTATTTTATTCAGAGGGATTCGAATTCTTTTCTGTATTATGTATTAATAAGAACAACTATCGTAAACATAATTCTTAATATTTTATAGAAATAGTTCATTGGAGTATTTAAAACATATATAGTACGTATAACGCTGCGAATAAATTTTTTCACAAGTCACACAACTCTTCCCTTGTTTTTACGATATTTAAAGCAAAGTACATGCTTTTACGATATTTATAGCAATTCACACTCTAAACGCATAACAAACATATCAATATTTGTTTACCTGCTTTCTTATGTCTTTGTTTTTGATGATTGAATGCTATTTATAGCAATTCACACTCCAAACGTATAACAAACATATCAATATTTGTTTACCTGCTTTCTTGTCTTTGTTTTTGATGATTGAATGCTATTTTTTTTTCAACAGTGTGGGTGGGACCAATTGATTATTATAAAATTACATAATTGGTGTACTCACATTATCTAAAAAACTAAGCATTTTTTCTGAACTTCTCTGTTTTATGGGTTCTTTTGCCAGGATATTTAAATATTAATCAATTTGCTGAAATTTATTTTATGGAGAGTGATTCAAATACTTCTTTATATTATTTATTAATCAGAACACATATCGTTAATATAATTCTTTATATTTTAATTCTTTATACTGAAATATTATTCGTAAATCTACTTTATATTATTCGTTACTTTAATTATTATTACTAAACTAGTACATAAGAATGATAAAACCATATACATATATGGTAAGAGTGCTAATTATTATTACTAAACTAGTACATAAGAATGATAAAACCATATACATATATGGTAAGAGTGCTAATTATTATTACTAAACTAGTACATAAGAATGATAAAACCATGTACATATATGGTAAGAGTGCTAATTATTATTACTAAACTAGTACATAAGAATGATAAAACCATATACATATATGGTAAGAGTGCTAATTATTATTACTAAACTAGTACATAAGAATGATAAAACCATGTACATATATGGTAAGAGTGCTAATTATTATTACTAAACTAGTACATAAGAATGATAAAACCATATACATATATGGTAAGAGTGCTAATTATTATTACTAAACTAGTACATAAGAATGATAAAACCATATACATATATGGTAAGAGTGCTAATTATTATTACTAAACTAGTACATAAGAATGATAAAACCATATACATATATGGTAAGTGTGCTAATTATTATTACTAAACTAGTACATAAGAATGATAAAACCATATACGTATATGGTAAGAGTGCTAATTATTATTACTAAACTAGTACATAAGAATGATAAAACCATATACATATATGGTAAGAGTGCTAATTATTATTACTAAACTAGTACATAAGAATGATAAAACCATGTACATATATGGTAAGAGTGCTAATTATTATTACTAAACTAGTACATAAGAATGATAAAACCATATACATATATGGTAAGAGTGCTAATTATTATTACTAAACTAGTACATAAGAATGATAAAACCATGTACATATATGGTAAGAGTGCTAATTATTATTACTAAACTAGTACATAAGAATGATAAAACCATATACATATATGGTAAGAGTGCTAATTATTATTACTAAACTAGTACATAAGAATGATAAAACCATGTACATATATGGTAAGAGTGCTAATTATTATTACTAAACTAGTACATAAGAATGATAAAACCATATACATATATGGTAAGAGTGCTAATTATTATTACTAAACTAGTACATAAGAATGATAAAACCATGTACATATATGGTAAGAGTGCTAATTATTATTACTAAACTAGTACATAAGAATGATAAAACCATATACATATATGGTAAGAGTGCTAATTATTATTACTAAACTAGTACATAAGAATGATAAAACCATATACATATATGGTAAGAGTGCTAATTATTATTACTAAACTAGTACATAAGAATGATAAAACCATATACATATATGGTAAGTGTGCTAATTATTATTACTAAACTAGTACATAAGAATGATAAAACCATATACGTATATGGTAAGAGTGCTAATTATTATTACTAAACTAGTACATAAGAATGATAAAACCATATACATACTATATATGGTAAGAGTGCTAATTATTATTACTAAACTAGTACATAAGAATGATAAAACCATATACATACTATATATGGTAAGAGTGCTAATTATTATTACTAAACTAGTACATAAGAATGATAAAACCATATACATATATGGTAAGAGTGCTAATTATTATTACTAAACTAGTACATAAGAATGATAAAACCATATACATATATGATAAGAGTGCTAATTATTATTACTAAACTAGTACATAAGAATGGTAAAACCATATACATATATGGTAAGAGTGCTAATTATTATTACTAAACTAGTAGATAAGAATGGTAAAACCATATACATATATGGTAAGAGTGTTCTTCCATCAGTCTCATAACTCTGCCCTTTCTTGTTCATACGATATATTTTAGCAAAGCACATGCTTATATGAATAATATTCTGATTAGCATATTATTTTATGGTTAGAACCTTACGTTTATATTGAGACATTTTTACATCGGAAGAATAAATAGCAAATTATTATACAAAATACTCTTGTTAACATTGATACAAACCTTAAATAAAATGAAAAACACACAAATGAGCGGGAGGAAAATGTTGGATATTGTTTAGGCAAAATTAGGATAGTTAGCCAATTTACAAAATTTTGACAGTATATTTACAATTAAGAGTTGACAGTATGTTTACAATAAAGAGTTGACAGCATATTTACAATCAAGAGTTGAAATACTAACGATATATTTTTATGGATTAAGGAAATCGAGAATATTTTAAACTTACAAAGGTTTACATCACTTCAGTAATTGAAATCAGTTTGCATGACACTATGTGGATTACATATTATTTTTGTATGTGTCGTAATGTACGATGTTTTTTTGGAATACGGCCAATTTTTCACGTTGTATTTTTTTTTAAAACGGTCAAAAGGCTAAAACAAAAGATGCTGCGAAATAAATTGACGAGATAACAAGTGAATCACGTATTTCAGAAACCCCAAAACTAACATTTTTTTCGAATTTCACTTTTCTAAGAATTTACATTGTTTTGGGGGTAGACACGTTTTATAGTGAAGATAAACACCAAAAATTCTTCAGTTGAATAGACCAAATATATATCCAAAAAACACATGTATTGCACAAACCCCAAAACGCCGGGATGTTTGGTGTTTCTGCAATACAGTATGAACGCAGCCATAGAAGACATTGTTTTTCAACTGACTGTGGCAGCTGCTGAAAAGGCTGTTCATGTGAGAAGAGCCAACAAATTTTATGCCAAACTGAAATAAATTTCGGAAAAGTGCAAATGTGGTGGTGGTATTTGCATCGATTACATGCAAAACTTGCAACTACCTCTGATTCCAGTTCAAGAAACTTTCTACGTGGGACAACTGACTATTAGTGTCTACATTCTAACATATGTATATCATGAGGGTGTAGGAACCAAAAGACCCAATGAAGTGGTTTCATTTATACTAGAGCATCTCAACAGTGATCCGGAATTCCAAAAAATAGAAAACTTTCACATTTTTTTCCCGATGCATGCGCTGCCCAAAACAGAAATCACACTATTATAAGGTTTTTCTCAGCATTCGTTTCAACAAAGAGATTTAAAACAGTTGAGCAATATTATCCTACAAGAGTACATTTTTTACCCTGCGATAGGGACTTCTCTGTGCTCAAACGCAAAATTAAAAAAAGCGATAGGGTTTATATCCCCAAGCAGTATGCTGAGTATACTGTCTTCAGAAAAAAACATTGAAGCGTTTTACTGTAAATTGTTAAATGAATACGAATGCTTAAGTAGTAATATAAGGGTGAGTAGCTCAGCGTGGAATCCAGAAGTTCTACCTTATGCTTATCAATATTCGTACCTCAATAGGAAAAATATTAAATCAGGTATAATAGAATAGACAGGCACTTGTTGAAAACATCAAATGTAGTCAACTTTAAATTATTTAGTGTAAAATTAATAAGTGCGAAGGAGCATTTATCCCCCAAAAGATTTCCTAAACAAAGAGATGGTATTTATAATGCTAAATATTGTATCAAACGTGTATTGAAAAAAATACTACATAATTTGCTTTTGAAATTGACATTACAACAAACGACAAAACTTTGAGAAGTTTTGAATAATTCGAACTAGCATAAATCTTTAAAGTATTCAGTAGTAAATATAGTCAACTATAAAATATTTTGTACAAATTTCATCATTAACAAGGATTTACCACCCAGAAGGGTTTTTGAACAAAGGAATAGCATTTATAAAACGAAGTCGGGCGTTAAATGACTATTAATAATTTTGGCACAGATCTAGCTTTTAAAATTGAAGTTCCACGTCCACGTACAGGTACAACGAAACTAGAATATTTTAGAAATGTCGAACAATCCAAATGTTCAAAGAAGTCAGTAATAAATGTAGTCAAGTATAAATGATATAGTGTAAATTTCAGTAGGAAGACGTTTAAACAAAGGATTGCCATTTATAAGGTCGTGTCAAATGTATTATATTTTAATGATTTCATCACAGAATTACACTTTTAAATAAACGTTCGACTTTAAATGGGACTACCATCCTGTACAAATCTTGTGCGAGTATTTGTCTCGAAATTCGCCTTTACACTTGAATCGTGTAGTTCAGAAAGCCCATTCATTATTCCAGAGGATTCACTTATTGGGAAATTTAGAAAAATGTGTGTACCGCAAAATTTTGGAAGAAATGTACGAGTATATAACTTTTTGCATATTTTCTTAGCTCTGGGGGAAATGTTCACAGGGTAATGAATGCCAGAAATAAATTATGTCAGAAGCATTTTGATCTGGAAAAAGCTCATCAAATATCATCAATATCGTAATTTATCTACAATATATTTAACCGAAATCTATACTGAAATACTCGTAATAAATTGGAAGGCTAATAACATATACTCGTACGTATTCGTATAATGCTACTAAGAAATTCTTAAGTCTCACAACTTCACCAATCCTACGATACTGTTCTACGGTAATACTTTTTAGGCGAATCATATGCTTGTATGAAATACTCGTATATTGTCATGCACATTCCAAAAGTATAACATGTTAATGAATATTTGTTTACCTGCTTTCCTTTCCTTCGTTGTTTTGTACTTTGATGATTGAATGCTAATTTTATAAATAAAGAGCGGGGACCAATTGATCACAACAAAATTACACAACTGGTCAACACTCTCTATTTACAAAACCAAACATTTTTTACTTCTTATATTTTCGGATCCTTTTGCCAGGATACTTAAATGTGCCGGTAATTATGACAATGTACTGTCATATATTTTTCATCTTGAGATATTTAGATGTTTGTGTATGTTTGTACTTCTTGTATAACGGCAGTTTCTTTTTATGATATTTCGAAAATATTCATGGAAAATTGGCGGAATTTATGGAAAGAGATTCATTATATCAATGCTAAATTCATATACAAATAACGCCGCTAATAAATTCTTCCATCAGTCTCATACCCATTTTCCACCCATTCCCTTTTTAACACTTTTTAGCAAAGCAAATTTAAAAAAATATCGTAGAAACATATTGTCTTGAACATTCGTGGAACCTATGACATCAATATTTGTTAACCTGCGCTTCCCTTTGGTCTTCTTTTTGAGTGATTGAATGCTAATTTTACTGGGGTTGGGTGGGGACCAATTGATCATAGCAAAATTACACAACTGGTCAACACGCAACACCAATATAACCAAACATTTTAAACTTCATATCCTTCGGACCATTTCGCCAGAGTACTGAAATATAAATGAATGTATTTTAATTCATTTTAATCTGTGTTTTTATAATAATCAGAACAAATGTCATAATTTATATTTTACAGAAATCTATACTGAAATGACAAATTGGAACGTTAAAGACATATACATATAACGCTGACAGTAAATTCTTCAATCAGTCTCTTTTTAGCAAAAGTACACGCCTATATGAAGCATACTCTAATAAAAACATAATTTTTTTATTAGAGCTTATATAGTCATATAGAGATTATCTTACATCAGAAGAACGAATATCAAATAATTTAACAAAATAAATGCTACCTAGCTATGACACAAAGCTTAGATAAAATGAAGAACGCACAAACCAGCGGAGAAAAGTCAAGAATGCTGACAAGAAAATATCAGGATAGTTCAGTCAGTTTCCCAAATTCTGTCAATAAAATCACAATGTTGGAGTACAGGCCACATATGATACATAATAATATTTTCACAAATTAAGCAGGGAATATTTAACTTTATAAAGGTTCTTTGAAATGACTTCAATTATATGTTTACGACCCGTCGACGTTTTCCGAAAAAAAATAAAAATACATATTATTGGACAATATTTACATAAAGGATCGAACCCACATTTTATGGTACTTGAACCGAATGCAATACCTAGACAACTCTTACCCATACTTAACATATACATAGGTCTGTGCCTATGAAACAGGATTTTTTTATAGAAAATACACATTTATTGATGAAAATAGTAAAAAAATATTTTATTTAAAGTATTGCCCATCGCTAGCTACACATTTTCCCCATCTCTCTGGCAATTTGTGGATGCCACGCCAAAAAAACTGCTGCTCTTTTGTGGCAAACCAATTATCGAGCTATTTTCGTACATTTTCGTAAGAAGTGAAGCGCTGCTCAGCAAGTGCGTGTTCCATCGATGCAAATAAGTAGTAATCGGATGGAGCCAAGTCTGGTGAGTAAGCCGCATGCGAAAGTATTTGCCAACTAAACGCCACAATCGTTTCCTTGACCGGTTTTGCTGTGTGCGATGGTGCATTATCATGAAGCAAAATCACTTTGTGTTGCCTCTTTTGATATTCTAGTCGTTTCTCACGCAATGCTTGGTTCAAATATATCATTTGTTGTCGGTAGCGTTCAGTATTAACGGTTTCGCCAGGTTTTAGCAGCTCATAATAGATAACACTCTTCTGATCCCTCCAAACACAGAGCATTGTCTTCCGTCCATAGCGATTTGACCTTGCAGTCGAGTCGCTGGTTTGCTTGAAGTTACCCATGATCTTTTCCGCTTAGGATTCTCGAAATATATCAATTTTTATCGCCAGTCATAATTCGATGGATAAATGATTTTTTTTTTGTACCTGGCGAGCAGCATTTCGCAAGTGCTTTTTTAGTTTTCCTGCTGTCTTTCATTCAGTTCATGTGGAACCCATTTTCCCACCTTCTTGATCTTTCCCATGGCTTTCAAACATATGGAGACGGCGTTTCGTGTCACATTTAATTGATCCACGAGTTGTTGTTGCATTTGAGCGTCATTCTCATCCAACAATGCTTGCAATTCGGCGTCTTCAAACTTTCTCGGTGGTCTTCCACGCTTTTCGTTTCCCACGTCGCCACTTTTGAATTTTTTAAACCACTCAAAGCACTGTGATTTATCAAGAACATGCTCACCGTAAGCTTTGACAAGCATTCGATGCGATTCTGCAGCAGTTTTCTCCAAATGGTAACAGAAAATCAATGCTGTCCGCAAATCGTAGTTTTCAGGCATAAAAACAGACATGTTCAACGCTATGAAAACATATGTAGTTGTATTAAACTTGTATTGTTGCGAGTTAAAAGTCTTTGACAAATGTAAACACAAGAAAAAGGCGCCAATGACGCGGCTTGACAGTCACTTCATTGACAACTAGAGCCATCTATGAGCAAATTCCGGATTATAGGTACAGACCTGGTATATGGGACCGAAGCGGGATTCATGAAACTTGAGAAACAAGAAAACTTACTGAGCTTGAAAACTGACTAATACGAAATATATTCTACCAAACACAGCCTGCAGGAGAGTGGAACATGAGACCTTGTGAAGAACCTTAAGAATTGACGAGACAACCACTAATTGCTATTGACAGTAAGCAGATATTAGCTGCCAAGGTCAAAAAAGTTCATTATATATGCCCAACTAAACGGTAAAAGGTAATTTAAAAGAGATTTTTAGATTAAGTGCAGCAGGATCTTAGGAGGCTGGGAGGAGACGGCGGGAGACCAATCAGATTGGTGGAAAATTATTCGATAAGCTAAAGATCGACAGAATTCATATGACCACCTAAGATAGGAGAAAGGAAGGGCACAATAAGTCAGTTATAATTGTTGCATTTTTAAATATTTTTTTGGTTTTAAAATTAATTTTATTCCTACGGTTACATCCACACAAGTATAACCTTAATTTAGTTTATAGAAACTTAGATTTAAACGTCTTACACATATAATATATCAATATTTGTTTTACTGTTTCTCTTCGCATTTCTTCTGAAAGTCTTATTTTCGGACTATTTAATGCTAGTTTGACGAGTTTAGGTAATTACAATTGATTATAATAAAATATACTATTGAAATTACTCAAACACACCATAAATTAAACAAATGATTTGACTATAGTTCTTTTCAGGTTCTTTGTAATAAATAAAACTATTGTAGTATTATAGAACACTTTTGTAATATACAATAAGTGTGTAAGATCTGAACACTTTGCATACAACAAAAGTGTTCTTCCATATATTGGAAGAACTAATAATAAACCACTCAGCAAAATAAGCCCTCCCTAGCACTTACAGGACGGTCACGTCAAGTGAATAGTGCACGAACGGGAAACAGGAGCAGGACTTTGAAAAGAGTGTATAGTATTAAGTAGCTTCAGTTACATAAATCAGTTTGTGGCAGATTTAAAATAAATCCACGTTTACTAAAAAAATTAAACAGATTTTTTGTCGCACATTATATGCGAAAAGGACCAATACTTTGGTAGTGAAAGTTTAAATACCTTGATAGGGAACTAACCAACAAAAATGAGGTGGACCTTCTTAAAGAACTAAAATCATGCAAAGATCATTTGGTTATTATAAAATATAGATAAATTAGCTTGCATAACTCTATCAATTTATTCTTATGATCAAAAATTTTCAAATTGAAAAAGATAACCTTTTATAAAATAAAAAGAAACGTTCGTCAATAATAATTTTGATAATTTATATATGCCATAATTGTAAAAAAAAAGGTTTGAGAGTTATATTTGTATGTTAGATTTCCTCTTATTATCTAAGGAAATCTGGATGTCATAAGGGTTATACTTTGAAAATGTATTGTAATCCTGTTAGATTTCTGATTCCATAGATGTGACATTTTGTCATGTCAATGGAATCAGAAATCTAACAGAACAGGCTTCACATTCGGACCCGGAACTGTTAATTTCATGTATTGTATAAATGATATTGGTTTGATGATGAATATTTATTTCCACAGTCGGGAAACCTATTTGCTTTTTTAGCAACTTAAATATATTTCATAAAGGGTGAAAAAAGGAAATCTAACGAATGGCGGGTAACGGAATCAGAAATCTAGTGGGATTCATATTCGGGTCCGGTACTGTTAATTAAGTATTGATGATAAATGCATGATTAATATTTATTATTGCGGTTGATGTATTATTTTTTGACATTTGAATAATGAAATATGTTACTTTATCCATAAATAGTAAATTAACCATAATAATTTTGTGATAACTACGAGGTTTTATTTTTTTAATGCAATGGTTTCTCTTAGTAAATAAGCAGAAAAATGTGGAAAACCGATTGGTAAAACCAGGTTTTTTCCTTTCACAACAATTTTCGTCACTAAGTGGAGACAGTGGCTATACCAGTTTCGGTGTATTTATCGTTTTACCTCCCCACTAGGGATAATTAAATTGGCCCGAATAACTCCAACAGGATATTTGATGGATATAATCTGCCGTGGAACTGGTTAACCATTATACTACCACTTAAAGGAAATGTAACTTTTCTGAGTCAATTGTTTTTATTAAATTGAGTAAATGAATCTTTTGTGTAAATGAGCTATTATTTTTCAAATATTAAAAGTGAATATTCATTTTGCTTAAAATAATGACTTAGGATCTAAATAAACCGAATTAGTTGTACGAGTATTTTTTAAGCAATTAATGATTTTCCTCTTGCGTAAATAATAGAGACAGCGTTGATAACTTATCATTTTCAGATCTTACTTACATATATCAGCTCCAAGTTTTCCGTGTCAGTAGCACTCTACATTTTCTTTCATAACTACGAGTAATTCTATTCAATAGTTATTAGTCTCTTTACATTTTGAGTTTCGCTCTATACCACATTGTCTTGCCAGAAGAATTTACAGTTCTGTCATTATCTAAAGTATTATCACTCCCAGGCCCATTGTTCAGACGTTCGATGTAGTCAGTCATAACGGTGTTTTTATTTTTGGCTTTTCTCGTCTCATGTTTTGGGTGAATGCACGGCCCACTACCTGACTAAGGCTGTTTTCTAAGCTTCACACACCCTAAAGAACAAGGCTGAGGTGAGCCGATACATAACTAACTTGGGGTTACCCATATTGAGGCAAACGTATCCAGTGGAATACAATGATCTCACCGTCAGAATTATATCCTGGAGCCCGTAATTTACGACTGTCGAGTTGGACTTATAATCGGCCAGTAATATTAATTTTCATCTCCATGATCGCCGCGTCGTTTACCATGCATCTGAGTTACCCATATTGAGGCAAACGTATCCAGTGGAATACAATGATCTCACCGTCAGAATTATATCCTGGAGCCCGTAATTTACGACTGTCGAGTTGGACTTATAATCGGCCAGTAATATTAATTTTCATCTCCATGATCGCCGCGTCGTTTACCATGCATCTGAGTTACCCATATTGAGGCAAACGTATCCAGTGGAATACAATGATCTCACCGTCAGAATTATATCCTGGAGCCCGTAATTTACGACTGTCGAGTTGGACTTATAATCGGCCAGTAATATTAATTTTCATCTCCATGATCGCCGCGTCGTTTACCATGCATCTGAGTTACCCTCTCGGCCTCACCAACTATATCCGTAAGAAAAACGACATGAATCGATACATTCGTAGTTAGCTTGGCTACAGGAGCTACCAGAAGACATAAAATCGATCTATCAGTCACCTAACGATACTCAAGATCTCGATGTTCTATCAAGGCTGTCTACCTTAGCCTTTCATTCACCCGAATATGAATACGAGGCAGTGGTATTAGGGGCAAGTTAGGAAGCCTGGGTTAACATAGGATAAAGGCATACGGGAGGTCACTGCCCTTGGAATTTATGAAAAAAAACAGTGACTAGTTCGGGTACCTCAAGCTCACCCCGCCCGCGTTCACAGGTAAAGTAAATAAACCCCCAAAGAAATATCATGCAGATTTAGGTTTATTACTATTCCTGAAAGGTGAACAAAACAAGTCTATCCGTCTTTTCAATTACTTTGTGGTTATTATTCGGTGGTTGACTGCCAGCGGGGATGTCTAAAAGTAAGGTGTACATTTTGATTTCGTTCATTATTGACCATACGTGACCGTACCAGTACCAGTACCAGTACCGCTTTCTTATTGACCTCAACTGTCCACAGGAAAAGTGTTGTTCCGATTCCTTTATTATAATATAATTATGCATCGGAGACTTTTCCTGACAAACGTCAAAATGTTTTTGTAAAGAGAAGCCTCAATGTTTATTTGGTATAAACTTATGATTTTTGTAAAGAGAAGCCTCAATGTTTATTTGGTATAAACTTATGATTTTTGTAAAGAGAAGCCTCAATGTTTATTTGGTATAAACTTATGATTTTTGTAAAGAGAAGCCTCAATGTTTATTTGGTATAAACTTATGATTTTTGTAAAGAGAAGCCTCAATGTTTATTTGGTATAAACTTATGATTTTTGTAAAGAGAAGCCTCAATGTTTATTTGGTATAAACTTATGATTTTTGTAAAGAGAAGCCTCAATGTTTATTTGGTATAAACTTATGATTTTTTTTTAAGTAAAACTTATATTTATTTTTCTTGTATTTTCCGGTGCAATCAGTTGGTTCTATGTATGCATATTACGTAAATTATGTACATATTTTTATTTCCTCAATTCCCAAATCATAAATTTCTTTCCCGAGGAAAAAAATCGATGCAGTAATTTAGCGGTCGGCAACCTGCGGCCCGCGAGGCGTTTTGGTGCGGCCCCCAAGATTCTCGCCGCAACGCACGTGACGGACGATATCATACACACTTAAAGATGACAGTACAAAATACCTGTGTTGGATGGTTGTTTTTTAATTGGTCAATTGTTGATTGGAAGAAATTATTGTATGTTAATAAACCTGCAAGATAACATATACCATGTTAAACCATGTATTCAAAATAATGAAATAAAATAAATAAAAAAAATCTATTTCCTTTCCAAAATTTATATTTTTTCATCAGAAGTTTACGCAATAATAACGTAGCTATTTATTCTTACCAAAAAAATATTATTCGTCCTTGTGAATCACTTAACTTCGGGCGCTAATGACGCGGTTTGACAGTCACTACATTGACTACTATGAGTAAATTCCAGTTTCATATTTACAGACCGATATACTGTAATGACAATGGCATATGGCCCAAGTGCGGCCCGCACTAATTCCCACGTAAAATATTTGGCCCTCTAACAACAAAGGGTTGCCGACCCATGCAGTAATTCATACTCGTGGCTTTAGTCAATAATATATTGTCCGATATTTTGGTTTGATCAAATTTAATGTTATTATTTTGATACTCATATTTGTAGGAAATATCATTTAGAAGTATCATACACGGTTCGTTTGAAGTGATACGACCTTCGTGCTTTAGGCGCATGTCTTCCGACTCGGGGGCTGGAGGTTTGATTCTCGTTGGACCCAAATTTTTAAAAAGCATTCCAGTCTGATTTTCCTTCAAGGCCTCTTTATGCTATATTTTTGGTTGATTGGAAAAGGTTGCTACATGGCAATACTCTCGCCAGGTTGTAGAGTATACGACGAAAGTGTAATGCAATAATACAATATAATGTTATATATTACAATGATATTCATGGCCATGAGGTCTATAAGCCATGTTGACAGCGTGATGAGACAATAAGCCTTCGTGTTTTAAGGACCACTTGAATAGGAACATAACTCGCAATTCGTCACCATACACGAGGTGAACACTACCGTACTTAGAGAGGTAATGGCACTCGCAAGTCGCAATCTAGTGCACGTGCTTATTACCATTACCTGACCAACTCTTTAACCAGACTAGGATTCTTTTTTTTTTGGGTATCCTGTCCATGAAGGTCACAACTAATTTCCATAAAAGCAATATATGGTAATATAGTATACAGGGCGCGTTTTATGTTCTAGGCCGGTGTTTTTTTAAAATAACTTTTCAATGAAACACAATTTTATAATTTATATTTAATTGATTGATTATATGGTTTTTACCATTATGTATGGAATATACTGTCGGTCAAGTGGCCGCCTCTGGCCGTGGGGCTAACGCGAGCTCTTTCAAGCATATTTTTTATAACATTCTCGCAGACTTCTGGTGTTATTTCAGCAATTTCTTTTCGAATGTTGTCCTTAAGCATCGGGATTGTCGTTGGTTTGTTGGTGTATATCTTTCCCTTCAAGTACCCCCATAGGAAATAATTGGGGGCGGTCAAATCAGGGGATTGTGGAGGCCAGTCGATATCACCACTTTTTGACATTATTCGGTCGGGAAAAGTTTCTCGCAAAATTTGCATCGCAGCATGAGATGTGTGTGATGTGGCACCGTCCTATTGGAACCACATGTGCTGTATGCCCAATTGATCCAATTCGGGCACAAGAAAATTTACCAACATGTCACGACAGCGATCACCAGTAACTGTTACAGTATTGCCTCTAGCATCCTCAAAGACATACTATATGGTTTTCGGATTGACCAATCTAGAGGGACAAAATTATTTTTCATGTCATTTGACATAATTATGTTACATTTTAATAACTAGAGGCTTAGAAAATATAAACAAAGGTTTTTAATTTAATGATAGGTATATATTTATCAAATACACCAAAATACATTGAGAATAAGACAAATTTAGAAACGTCAAAAACTTAATACTTATAATTATGAAAAAAATATACAAAAATAACTTTTATTTAATAGCATTAGAAAATCACTCTCAAACACATGTTTAACTTTTTTGGGTAACTTTCTAATAAGACTTATATACGGATTAGAAGAAACTAATAAATACTTAAATAAATCGTAATTTGTCCTAACACGCGAAGTTTTTAAAGTGTGATGTTCCCCAATTTTTCTAATTTCTTTATTTTTGGCCTCTGATGCATCTTCAGGCATTTATTCAATATGAATCAAACAAGAATCGATAATCTCAGCACCGTGCGTCTATATTATAATATACGCAAGGCTGCAGACATATTGTACCACAAGAATGATATGTATATTTTTTTTTCTTAGCGTAATTTTCAAATTTTGCTGTTCAAAATATCTA
The DNA here is from genome assembly GCA_949825065.1 of Odontocerum albicorne. Lineage (NCBI taxonomy): Eukaryota > Metazoa > Arthropoda > Insecta > Trichoptera > Odontoceridae > Odontocerum > Odontocerum albicorne. The sequence goes on along the minus strand of OX463843.1, from coordinate 37,511,141 downwards.
TTACAATTATGCTCTCTACTTCTGGATAACAATTGTTTTTTTCTCTTCTAAAACTCGATCATATAGTGTGATGGATATAAATTAAAACCTCTTTCAAAAGCTTCCTGTTAGATATTTTTATACTACTATGCGTATCCAGAAAGTAAGTGTACTGAGGCTCTCACGACCGGATGGATTTTATTTTCGACATGTTGGCTACACTTCCGTGTAGCCTGACCCTTCTCCTCCGCAACGAGACCGGTTCGAAGTCAGTACGTTGAGAAGTGTCAACGCGACAACACGTTTCGTGAAAAATGTCAATCCAATCTCCCGCCAAGTGCGAAATACGGGGCGTCGTCCGTTATCTCGTTTGGAAGGGAAAACCTCCAGTTGAGGTTTATAATGAGGTGAAAACTGCATATGGTGATAAAGCTATGAATCGTACGAGTGTGTACAAGTGGTGTCGCGAGTTTAAAAACCCTCTTCACCCTCCGCCAAGGCATAATTTTAATTGAATATATGCCTCAAGGGGAGACCATCAACTCTGCAAGATACTGTGAGACCCTAAAAAAATGCGGAGGGTGATTCAGAACAAGAGGAGAGGCATGCTGACAAAGGGAGTCTGCCTGCTGCACGACAATGCCAGACCACACACGGCCAACGCCACGAAGGAACTGCTCGCCTCGTTTAAATGGGATGTCCTGAACCATCCCGCGCATTCCCCTGACCTAGCACCTTCAGATTACTATCTCTTTACCTCCCTGAAGCTGCACATGGGTGGAAAAAGGTTTTCAACCGATGAGGAGGTCAAGGAGGAGGTGGAGAAGTGGACGGAGGGGTTGGCGGGAAACTACTTCGAGGAAGGCATCAAAAAGTTGATACCCCGCTTCACCACCTGCATTGAGAGGAATGGCGACTATGTCGAAAAATAGCTTACATATGTACTACGGTAACCACGTAATTTTTTGTTTAAATAAAAAAAGTTGTAACCTACAAAAATTCAGTACACTTACTTTCTGGATATGCCTCGTACATCACCGTAAATTTGTTTGCAATGAACAATGCTAAAGCTTCTTCTGGGGAGTAAGGATTTTGTGTTGTGAAAATTTGTTTCTTGGCCTTTTTATAGCTCGTTGCTCTTCTCGGTGATGCAGTCGATATCTCTTGTATTAAATTTGCCTCATCACGTCTACCACTGGCTCGAACACTAACTGCAGCTGCATATGTCAATTTTTCCTTCTCGTAGCTGGTAACCAAATCACGTACTTTTCTCCTTTTTGATTCGGATGAACATTCTCGAAATATTTTAGCTGTACCTGCCTTATTAATTGTCTGCATTAGAGAAGAAAAATCTAAATCTTCACACAACTAAGGTTGGTAGAATTTTAAAAACAAATTCAAACGTCTTTGTTTTTGTACCCATTTTTGACAAATTTTCTCACATTCGGTTTTTACAAAAACTTTTAATCTTATAGCGTCTCCTTATTTATCATCTTGAATATTGTAAAACGTTTTTACAAAATCATCAATACGCTGAACGCGGTGTTTCGAAGGGCTAGAACGCAATACTTCAAAAATACTAATTTTCATAAGTTTGATCTCTCTAACAAAAAATAAATATTTAAGAAATCGCATAAAATCGCAGTAAATGGTAATACTTTTTATTTACAGTAAATATTAGATTATTTTTTAAACTTAGTTTCACAACCTTACGACATCTAACGCAGAACTTACATCTTGTTAAACTTTGAGCTCATTAAAATGCGTGGGTTGTAATTTCATCAATTTGTTTTTGGTATAAAAATAATCTATGTCATAAATATAATTATGACACAAATAAATGAACAAATACCTGTAGAACACGATGCCATCACGAAAATTATTTTCAATCACTTTTTAAAACACTGTTAACATGGCCAGTAACTTCGAAAGTCAGGAATGTACTAATAGAAATATTTTATACCTGCGACACAAAGTGTCACTTTGTCCCGTTATACAAAATAAAACTGTTTCTTGAAAAATCTGACAATTGTATCTTATCAATAGGTTTATATGACACACTAAAACGACATTTTTTAATGTAAAATAAAAATTTTCAGTTTTAGGATTTTGTCCCTCTAGATTGGTTAGTCCGAAAACTGTGCGCCGGTTCAAATGACGCACTATACAGTCACTCTACGAGGGTGTAATGGTCGTTGGTGTATCAATTGAGGATTTTGAATGCCCCAATAGCGGCTATTCTGTTTATTAACAACGCCAGCCTAGTCGAAATGTGCCTCGTCGCTCATGATGATTTTTGGCCAAAAATGGTGGTCGTCTATACCGACCTGTAAAACCCGAGCACTCCAATCTGGCCGCCGTTTATGGTCATTTTCCTGTACTTCTTGTGTCAATTGAATTTTATACGGATAAAAATGCAAATCTTTTTTGATAATTTTGAACAAACATGATGGAAACATTCCCAATTCTTTTGCACGGCGTCGATGAGAGGTGCACGGACGTTCACCAACACTCTGCCTCACTACATCAATCTTTTCTGGCGTACGTTGTCGCCCAGACTTTGCTTTATCTCCCAGTGTATGCACATTTTCAACATTATTCATTACACGTGAATGGTAAGACATCAACAGTAAGATGGAGGAAAGGCGATTGAGATGGTGTGGGCACGTTGGACGCAGAGCACCCTGTCACATTGTGAACGCAGAGCACCCTATCACACATCACCAGGCAACCAGAGGAAGACCAATTAATTCGTGGGGGGGGGGGGGGGGGGGGGCGGCAAAACAAATAACCTAATGCAGAGGCACGGCCTGGGGGACGTAGTCCAGGACAGAAGAGCATACAACCTGAGGACGAGGAGAGCTGACCCCAATAGTCTTCGCAGACAGTGAGTTGAGATGGAGCCAGGGAGAAGAAGAAGAAGGTTGACTTGCTTGGCACATGATTTAAACCAAAAAAACACGCAATTTTCTTCGCGTATTCCCAATTGAATAATTATCTAAATAAAATGTTTTAATAACTTCAACACGTTGTTGCGGAGTTAGATGCTCCATAATAAATTGTTATTGACCACTCTCCACGACTGTTAAATATGAATTAACAAATAACAGCTAAATCAAAATGGCGGCCAAACCAAATCGGCCTGGAACATAAAACGCATCAAAATTTTAATAAGTGCGACATGATATTGTTTGATGCTAATATGATATGCTGTTATTATTATTTTTAAACGCTTAAATATTTACATAATTTAAAAACCATACCTTGTACACAAGTCTCGTTTGAGTATGTAGGCTTTTATTTTAAAAATTAAATCGCCCTTTTTTATTCTTAACTACGTATCACCTTATTCGTCATATGGTAATAATGACGAATGTTTCCAAATGTAATTTGCGATACTGAGGGGCATCATGGAGAGAAGAGTGCTAAATATCTCATTACAGAACCGGAACACGACTGAATGGATACGGCAACAAACTAAAAATCGTGGATGCTGCTGAAAGGATTACTACTTTGCCATGGAACTGTATGTACCGATGATTGGTGTTGGAGGGGTGACCAAGTACAGGGAAAAGTGTGGGTGGACCCCAAAAAAGATGGTCGTTGACATCAGAAAAGTTTCTCGGAGGAATAGTAACATAAATGTGTTGATAGCCACGGAGTAATGTAATTGTTGATAGCCACGGAGTAATGTAATTATTGATAATCACGGAGTAATGTAACTGTTGATAGCCACGGAGTAATGTAATTGTTGATAGTTACGGAGTAATGTAATTGATTGGACCCGATTTTACGAGGGAAGGTTAATGCATTCGCGGAATGAAGAGAAAACGGAAAAAAATATTGTTTTATTTTTCCTTTTCAATATATGTTATTATTAACTCGAATACATTTTTCAATAAGATTATTTATACCCACAAAAAAAAGTTTTACTTTTCCCCTCAAAATAAGCCTAAGTTGCACTTTTAACTTCTTCATAATGAATAACCCAAGTTTCATCTTCAGTAACAATTCGGTTCAAAATCTGATCTTCGTTGTTTCTGCAGAGATCCAAAAACTATCGTGAACATTCGACGCGTTGTTGATTTTGAAGTGGCGTGAGTATTCTGGGTACCCACTTCGCACTGACTTTTGCCAACCCTAGATGTTGATGGAGTATAGTCAAAATGGTTGTAGAGTTCTAGCATAATATTGTATAAAGACCTTTACACACACATTCAAAATTGTTTCTATAGAACGTACAATGCATTTGTGTTTGAAGCTAATTCTAATCCGTGATTGGGCACACGTCCGTGTTTGCTCTCAGCTACAGTATCACCCGAAAGTAGATATTTAATAGTTTTATTTTCAAATTTTAAAAAAATGCGTTAAAAAGTTGGACATGGTTTTCATTTGAAAAAACACTCGAAATATATAATAGCGAATGTGTTAGAACATTTTAGATCAATTCACGCTGAAAAAAAAACTGCATTGTGAAGTTTCATAAGTAACCGGAGTGTCTATTAGTTCAATTAAACGCATAGATAACGAAACAAATAAGAATGGTGTGTTACGATCCCTCAAAAAAAAAAACATCGCTGGTTAACTAAAACGAACGTCGATTTTCACACTACTTGTAAAGAATTACCCTCATTACAAAGAATATATCAAAAAATTGTTGAAGACATCAATTTCAGTGGGGGGGGTAACTTCACTAAGAACAATATTAAAGAAAATGGGGTTCAATTGGACTAAAACCGAAGATAATAGGAAGTTATTAATGAAAAAAACAGATATCCGATTCAAAAGAATTTGAATTTGAAAAAAAATCTGCTTCAATAAAAGGTTACGTGGTATCCAAAAAATGTTAATTTCAATATGGATGTAGTTATGATATAAAACTGACTGAAGAAATTTTAACTAGAATCTCTACACAGGATTGGAGGAATGTGTATCACCACGTTGAACAGGAAGAGAATCGTTACTCGGAAAACGAATATTTTGTAGACAGTTGACAAGACGGCATCTTATTATTAACCTACAAAATGATTAATTAAAGTTTTTTAATAAATACTTAATTATTTATTCTTAATATGTTAATAACTGTCAAAGATTATTAACATTATAAAACATATTTTAGTATCACGATTTATTACGACGATATTCACTCTATTATTTATATTGTGTATTTTTTTATGATACTTTTTAGAAGTTTTAACTTTTCTACCGCAATTTGTTTTATAAAAATAGTAATCACTGCTTTAATTCTACTATAATTTTTTTTCAAATTTGAATGTATGAAATGTAATTTATGATACTGATGTTTCTTTTATGTATTGCTTTTGTTTTGTCTTTTGAAATAATTTTTCCTTCCTTTTTACATTTCAAATATGAATAAACTTTTCTGTCTTATTATTGGGCACATTCCTCTACTTTTGTATAAATATTATATTACCCAAATTATGGGATTTAGTATTTACATAGTTAGTGAAAGTAAGGATATAGATCATTATAAATACTCGTATATTACAGGAGAATAAACTGAATTCCTCTAATTAACAAATCAACTATTAGGGTTAAATATGTAATGGAAAACTATGGTGAATATAATAAAAATAGAGTAATTACGAAGAATAGGCAGTTACAAACAATTAAATTACATTAACATGACATAAGAATGTTCACCATAAATCACTATAATTATACATTACTTACCTACATAGTTATTTTATGATGCGGTTAATTGTAAAACAAATATTTTTTTAATAATAGAGATATTTTAATTACGTACATTAAAAAATATATATATTTTACTATATCTACTTTTGAACCATCCTATACCAAAAGGTCTCTATATTTTGCGACAACTATATGAGTAGGTGATACTCCAACTATCTCGGCAAACTGTTCTTTGTTTAGTCGGGCATCTTCTAGCACAAGTTTTTCTACTTTTATGACGATGTTTGAAGAAGTGAATAAATTTTTCGAGTTAATATATGAGTGTAACACACTCTTTAGAACAGTGGTCGCCAAACTCAATAAGGATGTGAGCTACTTTCGGAAATTGAAATTGTCTGGTGAGCCACTTACTCGTATACATATTTCTTCTTTATAATTTTTTATCATCGTACTTTATCGTACCATACACAATATTATTATATTACTTCAAATAAATTAGGACATCGGACTTCCAATAAAACATAAAATGCGTATTTTAATTATTTATTTGTAAAAAAAAATAATTGAAAAATATCTTGAAATAAGTAAAAATGCCACTTTTATCATTTCTCCGTCTTCACAAGGTTTCTTGTTTTTAGCTATGATCTGAGAGACACGATAAGACGCGATAGTAGCGGCCCTTATTTTTTCCCCTTACTTTTGTAAAAAATGACCACTGACAACATAACTGACTTTTCAATTGGCTCACCTTTGTCCTTACAGCCGTATTTAAAGGATATCTTTTTTCAATTATAACTGAATGATTTGTTTTGTAATGTCGTTCCATGTTGCATTTTTTCCCAACAGCTACACTCGCATGGCACAATAAACAAACACATTTTTCTTTAATTGCAATGAAGAAATAATCCTCTTCCGGTTTGTTATTCATTTTTACTATTATTTTAATTGTTGCCTTAACTACTTAGTCACAACCAGTTATAAATTAGTTAATATATTATATACATATCTTGGATCTTCAGTCTGTTCTTTTGTATAATGATCTATTAGTTATTAAAATATAATGAAAGTATTGAAAGTAAATTTAATTGTTGCCTTAACTTCTTAGTCCCAACCAGTTATAAATTAGTTAATACATTATATACATATCTTAGATCTTCGGCCTGTTCTTTTGTATAATGATCTATTACTTATTAAAATATAATGAAAGTATTGAAAGTAAATTTAAAAAAAATGCTCTTAAATAATCTAAGGTTACATGCTTAACAAATAAATAACCACAAAGGTAGAAGTCGTAAACACCTTCATTGATAAAACAAAGGTAGAAGTCGTAAACACCTTCATTGATAAAAATAAATTTAAGATTAATTTTTGATCCCAAAATATTCTCTTGATAAATATACAATACGTTATCAAAAAGCATTTTGAGTAAATTAAAAAAAATATCTTCAACTAATTTTGAATACATAAGATTTACAAATATTTGTTTAATTATATATCATCGTATTTTGACCGACGTTTATAAATCGACGTGTAGGAACCCAGTTACATGAATCGACGTTTATTAGTCAACGAATACGTAACATATAACACTCGATGTATACAAATCGACGAATACGAATCGACATACTCGTATACTAATTGATGTATAGTAAGCAGCGTATACGAATAGAAGTACACAAATCGGCGTATACGAATCGATGAATACTATCGAAGTATACGAATCAACGTATTTGAATCGATGTTTACAAATCAACACATCCGAAAAAACCATATTCGTATCGACATATCCGAATCAACGTATCACAATTGATGTATACGAATCAACGTTTCGGAATAAACATATACGGTATCGACGTATTCGATTCGATGTATAAAAATTGGTGTATACGATTGGACGTATAGGAATCGATGTATACGAATCGACGTTTTTTAACAACGTTTTAAATCAACGTACACGAATCGACGTATGCAAATCGACTTATATCATACATACAAATCCATATGAAAAAAAAATATACTCATAGAAATTCTTTGAAGAATTTCAGTTAGTCGTATTTTTTTATGATAAATAAAACTTAGCTTATATTAAACGTATTCGACTCAACGTATAAAAATTGATGTATAGGAATCGACATATACTACTATAATCAGCATACATTAATATTCGAGTACGTATAACTAATCAGCGTAATGTAAATCGACGTATAAAATTCGAAGTATATGAATCAACGTATCCGTATCGATCAACTAACGTATCAAATCGACGTATCAGAATTCAAGTATATGATTTGATGTCTACGAATTGATGTATACGAATCGATGTATACGAATTGACGTTGAAGCGACGTTTATGTAAATGAATCGACGGATACAAATTGATGTAAACAATTCAAGGAATATCATTAAAAAAATATTTAGACTCGTTAAAACTCTTTGGTGAATTTGGGGTTTTCATATTTTTTAACAATTATATGAAATATTCAGGTTTAAGTGACCCATCATTTTACGATACACGAATCTTATAATATAGCTTCTTTAAAAAAAACGATCAAAGAATAGTCTTTAAGTGTGTTGTGAAACGTTTGCAATTATAAATAAATATTTATATGTAAAAAAACATGAAATTAAATTTTGTCGCATCCACACGAAGTAAAGGAAACTATGTTAAAATAATATTTCATCAGAAGTTTCGTCTTTAGCTTTGTGAAACTAACATACATGTTGGAATACTTAATAAAAAATATAGCGCTTAGTTGGAAAATATTTTTGTAATTCCACTAATAAAGAGTAATTTATTATTAAATATTCTAATACTTCATACGTATAATTGGCCTAAGCACACTTTCACAAAAAATCGTTCTTTCCATCATAAATTTTATTACTTACAAAATGAAATAAAAAAATGTCTTATTATAATTATCTCTATTTTTAATAAAAAGTTCAGAAGAAAAGTACTAAAGGTCCAGTTGTTTCAGAACTTTCATTAAACTTCTGTCTCGATATATTTTTTATGGTCAATCACACGATACTTGGACGAAATGAAGATGATAGTTAATAAATGTGTAACAGGTGAACGTGGTAGCATTAGACTTTAAGATAAATAAAATTATTCAAATATTTGATCTATTCCAAGTAATTGAATTGCACAAAAATATTTTTTGAAAGTAATTAAACAAATGTTTCTAAACAGAAAAATAATATCCAAAGATAAACGCAGTCAAAATATTTGAAGCAATGTAATAAATGTACATAAAGTAACAGCATTCATAAGCACATTGGAAAGTTGATGAAGTTCTTCTGTTACAGTAAATTATGAAGAAACATCAGCTCTATATTGAGAAAGTCGTATATCTTCGGTAGTAGTAATCTGTGGAAACATGCACTTAAAAATATCTACATCTTTATAACTACATTGTATTTACCAAGTTATGTTATTATGGTATGAGTGAGAGTTTGTCTGGAAGGAATACTCGCTAGACGTGTGCGAGTGTGTTCGCCTCTTGGAGCTGAAGAAATAGTTGTGTCACCCCACCCCGCCTTTCAAATAAACGATGACCAAGAACCTATTAGAAATAGTTGTGTCACCCCACCCCGCCTTTCAAATAAACGATGACCAAGAACCTATTAGAAATAGTTGTGTCACCCCACCCCGCCTTTCAAATAAACGATGACCAAGAACCTATTAGAAATAGTTGTGTCACCCCACCCCGCCTTTCAAATAAACGATGACCAAGAACCAAGAACCTATTAGAAATCCTCGGACTTGACTCGTCTCCCGTACACAATAGACATGCCAAATGGTTAATCAAGTGGGTGTGCGAATGTTCCATGTTGAGAGTCGAAGTTTTTTCATTTTCTGTTAAAATTGTATTGACTAAAAATAATTAATTAAATAAACGCGAGTTTTCACCCAATTCGCTTAAACAATTGAATAAGAGTGAATATATTATTAAATATTAAATAAGAATATATCGAAGAAAAATATTAAGTGTTTATGATGTCTTGATATATTGAAAACAACGAAAAATTACAAACGTGTTCTAAAGAATCTGATAAAGGTTCATTCAAAACTGTATGATATAATGATAAAAGAAGTCCGTATTCATGAGAAAAGAATTCCGTATTCATAATAAAAAAAATAATTTAGCAGTGGTCTCCTTTAGAATACAAACAGATGTTATTATCAGTACTCTCTGAAGCTCATTTAAAAAGTAAATCAAAATTTATATATGTGTATAAAGGTGGAAAAAATGGGGGATAGGGGGGGGGGGAGTGTTTTGGGGGGCCTCGTGACGCCCGAGACGACCGCCCCATTCGCCCCGCCCTCGCGATGACCTGTTGACAGGCACGCACATGCACCGATACTTCAGTTCGAGCTAACCGTTCTTGTGAAATTACTTACATGAGCTGTTATTTTTTTATTTGGATATTGGATTATTGTTTGTGTTTACTTTTTTATTGAATTGTTTTGTGATTTCTTAATAATGTACCCCCTTATAAAATGAGCAAATAAGGAACATTATTTAATTTTCCAAATATACCATAAATGCGCCGGGTAGTTCGAAAATATTAATTGAAAGTGGTACTAGTGATAGTTCTACGGATGATATACACGCATTTGAAACGGAAATTAATACTCGTAAATGTAAAAAAATATGTAAAAGTAAACAAAGGAAATATGATACAAGTTATGTAAAATTCGAATTTATCGGCATAGAAATGGACGGAATTCCAAAATTACAATGAGTTGTTTGCGGTGCAGTTCTTTCAAAAGGATGTTTGAAATTAAATAAACTATAAAGGCATTTAGAAACTAAGCATCAGCAATATCAAGATAAACCAGAAGAGTTTTTGGTAAGAAAAAAGGATGAATTGAAAAGTCCTTCATAAACGCAATAACCGTTACAAATATGTAAATCATTAGTTAAAGCTTAGTTTATAACAGCTTTGCATATTGTCAAATCAAAGAAATCATTAACGAAAAGGCAAAAGTTTATTGAAGCGCGATAAGCATGATAAATATTGAAACCGTGCATGATAAATATTTGCGATGAAATATTTGGAATATCAGAGGATAATAAAATCAAAGAAATACCTATGTCAAATTATATTAGTTTTCATAGAACTACACTGATTGTAGTCGATCTTCAAAAAAGTTTATTCAAAATGTTAAGATTTCTCTGTGCTTTTTATTACAAATAGATGAATCAACTGACATTTCCCATAAGAGTATCTGTCATCACTCGACCCTGACGTATACCCCTTCATATATGTACTATATAGGAGTTCACGACCATTATTCAAGAAGAAGAAGAGAATCTGTTTGGGAAATGAGATTTATTGACCATAATACAGAATATGTATTTGAGGAAATTTTGTTCTATATAGAATTAGAAACTGACACCACAAGTGAAAAGCATATTTAAAAATAAATTAATTTTTCACGTGCCATGACTTACAGGGGTAAAATTGTGTCGGAATAAGTACTACGAGTAATACTAATGCTGCAGCTCCTATGACAAATCGTCACCTCGGCGTTGTCTTTGGAATGAAACAAATTGTACACTAATATATTGTATTATAATGGCCACTCATTGTTTCATGCACATAGTATAAACCTGCTTCAAAATAAATTAGCCCAGGATAAAAAGATGTAATGATGGTTTCTGTAAAAGTTACAAATTTTATAAAATCTCTTAATTCTAGACTAAAAATGCCCTTAATTCGCTGTGTGTGAAGCTATTTTCGCTGATAACATTTAGTATGGCCATTTATTTCGTTAATAGGATTTGGATTGCAAAATTTTCATACCTGGCAGATATTTTCTCTATTCTAAATCAACTAAATTTATCTTAACAAGGAAACCAGTCCAACACTTCAATAATGAAAAGTAAAATAAAAGCGATGAAAATGCATAGATGGATATTTTGTCTCCCTCATGGCGTACTTTCCAATTAGGGGTTTTATTTGCTTCAATCAAAATGAAGCAGACAAACTGAATTATATACACATAAAAAGTTCTAACATATGTTTTTTCTTAATATACGAGCAGCCTACAGGTTTTTTGTTTATCATAACAGATATCCCTCCTTCCTAAAGGACGAGATAATTCTAGCGACATATCCGAATCGGAATGAAATACTTAAAAATATTGAATGGATGACAGCAATGTCCCCTTCATGGCAAACTTTCCAAAAATGTGTTTTTTGCTTCCATGGAAATGGAGTAGACTAATTGAATTATACACATATGTACGGAAAAGTTCAAATATTTATTTAACAAATATTTGAGCAGAAAGAAATCGGTATGTTTAGCCTATAGTGTTTTTGTATTTTTTTAACAGATATTACGTAGAAAAAATATTGATAGGGAACCCACCACTCACCTACACCGACACGTACACGGAGGACAGTAATGTCTCCCTCATGGCTCACTTACCGAAAAGGGAATATTGATAGGGAATCCACCACTCACCTACACCGACACGGACACGGAGGACAGTAATGTCTCCCTCATGGATCACTTACCGAAAAGGGAATATTGATAGGGAACCCACCACTCACCTACGAGTACACCGACACGTACACGGAGGACAGTAATGTCTCCCTCATGGCTCACTTACCGAAAAGGGTAAATATTTTTTGATTTTATTAAAATGCAGCCGACAAACTAAATAATGTATACAGAAAAGTTCAAATATTTATTTTTGAAATATGTTATATGAACTGAAACATATCGATATGCCCAGCCTACAGGTTTCTTTCGTTTCATAATATATATATATATATATATATATATATATATATATATATATATATATATATATATATATATATATATATATATATATATATATATATATATATATATATATATATATATATATATATATATATATATATATATATATATATATATATATATATATATATATATCCCTTTTTCCAAGGAGATGAGAGCGCTCTTGTTACATATTCGCATTGAAATGAAATACTTAGAAAAAATATTGATAGGAACCCACCCACCATACACCCACACCGACACGGAGGACAGCAATGTCTCCATCATGGCGCAGTTACCAAAACGGGAAATTTTTTTTTGATTTTATCAAAATGAAGCCGACAAACTAAATATTATGTACAGAAAAATTCAAATATTTATTTCACAAATGTTTGAGCAGAAAGAAATCAGTATGTTTAGCCTATAGTTTTTTATATATTTTTTAACAGATACTAGTAAAACTATCGACAGGGAACCCACCCCACACAGCAATGTCTCGTTCATGGTGCACTTACCAAAAGGGAAAGTATTTTTTAAATTTTATCAAAATGCAGTTGATACACTTAATAATATGAACAGAAATAAATATTTATTTTTGATATAACTATGAGCTGAAAAACCCGATATGCTCAGAGAGCAGGATTTTTTTTATAATACGAGTAGATATGCCTTTTTTCTAGGAGATGAGAGCGCTCTTGTTACATATTCGTATTGAAATGAAATACGTAGAAACAATATTGATAGGAACCCACCACATACCCACACCAAAACGAGGAATAGCAATGTCTCCCTCACGGTGCACCTACCAAAAAGGGAAAATCGTTTTATGCTTCAATCAAAATGGAGCATAAAAGCAGAATTTCATGTGCAAAAAAGTGCAAATATTTATTATTTAAATATACGAGCTGAAACAAAGCGATATGCTCAGCTTAGAGGTTTAAAAAAATCATAATAGATATCCCTTTTTCCTAGGGGATGAGAGCGCTCTTGTTACATAACATATTTGCATTGGAATGAAATACACAAAAACACTATAAATAGGTAACTCACCACACACCCACACCGAAACGGAGGACAGCAATGTCTCTCTCATGGCGCTCTTTCCAAAAAAGAAAAACTTTTTTGCTTTAATCAAAATGGAGCGGAATAACTGAATTTTATTTTATGTACAGAAATTCTCCGTCACGGCAGGCGTACTCTCCAAATAGGGAAAATACTTTTTTCTTCAATTGCAATGCAGTAGACAAACTGGATTATACGAGTATACTGAAAAATTTAAATATTTTTTTTGTAAATATGAGCTGAAATAAACTGATATGTTTGCGCTACATGTTTATCGTATGTAATTACAAGATTTCCGTTTTCCTGGGGACGAGATAGCCCCTGTTATACTCCTGCATCGAAACGGATAAAATTGTGTCTCCTGAAAGATATGTTACATGCTCCAAAAGTGTGGATATTTTAGTGTTTGCTGGATATTTATTTAAAATGTCACTTACTTTTAAGTTTTAAGAATAGTAAATTATGCGAGGATATTAAATGTGCGAAGCAGGTCTTCCCAACTTGTGTTTCGCGGAATCCTAGGATTCGATTCACAGATAAAATTTGGGGTTCCGGAATAAAATCAGTTTTGGAACTTTAATTAATAGTTGAAAAATGGTTTGACCAGACCTTACCTGAAAAAAAGAACAAATTCTCGTATCGAACATCACAAAAAATAAGAAATTGAATGCAACTCCTAATATAAGAATTCCGCTGTCCATAATTTAACAAAATTTTGAAAGAATATTGACAGAAAAGAAGTTGAACCCTTAATATTACCAGTTTGAATAAAGAATATTTGATTTTTCTAAATTTATCAGTTTTTTTTAATTTTCGATTAATAATGTCTTATTATGTGATTTGTTGTTTTATTTATAATCAGTCTCAATTATTCCAGTTGTAATTTTTTTACCAAGGGGGAAAATTTCTTTCACGATTTTAATATTTGTGAATAGCTGATGTATAGACAAATATATAAGTTTGTCTCACGCTGTTTTTAGCTAGAAAAATATTTTATAAAGTGAACCGCGCAAAAAAAATAATTCAAGGAACATAAATAAGTCAAGTTAATTATTCGATCACCACAAGGAAACTGTTTCGACTGTGGCTTTTATCTAAAATAGATTTCAGCATTTGCAAGTGTCTTATTTTATCAACATTTTGTAGGAAAGCTACAGGAAACGTATAAATGAAAAAAAAAACGATTTCAAAGAAAATGTATTGATTGTATAATTGTAACGCGAAAAATAGTTTGATTTCTAACTGACTGAACGTTTGTCTGGTGTCTGGTGTCTGGTGCTTGGAGAGTTAAGAAGTATGAAGTTGTGAATAGTTATTTTAAATTAAACCGAAATAAATTTAAAGAGTTTTTTAAATTTATCGTTGTCTACGTCACACGAATACATGCTTTGTTGTTTGTTTTCTTTTGGATTATTCTATGAAATGTTTAATCTCGTATATTTTGTTTATATTTGATCATAGTGATTTATAATCAAAATTTTGCGTCGAAAATACAAGATCTTCTGGAATTGAATACGGAGTACTGCAAATAATGATTGACTGAGTCAGATACGTTTTTATTTCTAAAGGTGGACTCGTAAAACTGAATCGTGTGGTTGGAACTATTATGCGAGAGCCAAACATATTTTCAGATCCCACCTGTTATGCTGAAATTGAAATAAAAAGTATTTCGGACGATGTTCAAGACATTTTTAGTTGTATTTTTAGATTACGGTTCAGTTCGCCATTTCGATCTTATTTTTCGAAGTTTTATAGTGTATAATGTCAAAGAACTGTGAC
This sequence comes from Odontocerum albicorne, assembly GCA_949825065.1. Classification (NCBI taxonomy): domain Eukaryota; kingdom Metazoa; phylum Arthropoda; class Insecta; order Trichoptera; family Odontoceridae; genus Odontocerum; species Odontocerum albicorne. The sequence goes on along the minus strand of OX463843.1, from coordinate 37,495,883 downwards.
ATAACTAGATTTACAAAATATAAAATTTCATAATATATTCGTCTTGATTTTTTAACGATTTTTAATTTTGATTATGTTTTCAACATTACATTTAGTTTTATTTTATACAAAAGGGTTCCAGTTTGGCTTAAAATCAAGCAGTGAAAGAACTTTCAAACTTTATCGATATTATTTTACTTCCTTTACATTACCAATTCTCCTTTGTCTTCGAAAAAAAAATCGATTATAAAATACGCTTTTCACTCACATCTACGCTGTATATCTGTTGTGTTAGTCATTATTAATTCATTTGTTTTACATGCCCAAACCATCTCAACGCATTCTTGTTCGTCTTATTAATATCCAGCCTTAAGTTCACATTCATGTCATATCACTTCATTCCGTATTCTGGTATATTATATATTGCCCCTTTCTTCTTAATGCACGTATCTCGGCAGTATTTTTCGGTTCCTCTCAGTATTTTTCAACATCCACATTTCACTCCCATACATAAAAGTTGGCAATAAAATACTATTGTGACTATCATTTTAGCAGATTTTGATACACTCCAGTTCGAGTATATATGTTTAGTGCTTCATTGTCTTTGTTTCCTAACGCTACACTCCGTTCGATATCTCTATTAACTCTTTCATCGTCTGAAAATATACTACCCAAACAGCAAAATTCCTCAACTTGCTGACATCTTCCATTTTCCCCCCATATGTCGCATTTACTTTTCCTTGCAACATTCATTTTCAGATCTTTTCATTCACATCTCACATAAAATTTACCTTATCAAACTCTGTTACTCGTGTTCACTCTCCGTTAACACTACCATGTCATTTGTATATAACCATCGGCATACGTTCTCATTTCACATTTGTATACCATCAATTGACCTCTGAAGTTCCTTCACATGTGAATCTACATAAGTATTGAACTACCAGGGTGACAAAACGCATCCTCGCTTTACCCTTTTAGAAATATCAAACCGTTCAGTCAAGGTACCATTCACTCTAATATATGCTTATTTTCAGCGTATAATGACGCAGTATCACGTATTAATTAACGTTAAACACCATATTCATTCAACATTTTCCATAGTTCGTCGCTTATCATACGGTCATATGCTTTTTCCACACAAACGCACAAAATACTTTTTTTATTTTTTTCCATACATTTTTCCACAAGTATACGCAAATAGAAAATTTAGTGCTCACTTTATGCCTAGGCAACATTCCTCATTATACCATAGATTCATCTCTATACATCATTTAAATGTTTTTATTCTTAGTGCAGACAAGATGGTTTTTAGTCTTTATGCCATTTGTTGACGAACAATGGTAAGATTTTTTTTAACAGATGTTGAGGAAACCTCTTTATTCTGTCAATATCTCATCATTGTTTGTTATACAAGCCGGATATTTTTTGACAAAATATTCAACAAATGGCATAAAGACTAAAAACCATCTTGTCTGCACTAAGAATAAAAACATTTAAATGATGTATATATATATATATATATATATATATATATATATATATATATATATATATATATATATATATATATATATATATATATATATATATATATATATATATATATATATATATATATATATATATATATATATATATATATATATATATATATATATATATATATATATATATATATATATATATATATATATATATATATATATATATATATATATATATATATATATATATATATATATATATATATATATATATATATATATATATATATATATATATATATATATATATATATATATATATATATATATATATATATATATATATATATATATATATATATATATATATATATATATATATATATATATATATATATATATATATATATATATATATATATATATATATATATATATATATATATATATATATATATATATATATATATATATATATATATATATATATATATATATATATATATATATATATATATATATATATATATATATATATATATATATATATATATATATATATATATATATATATATATATATATATATATATATATATATATATATATATATATATATATATATATATATATATATATATATATATATATATATATATATATATATATATATATATATATATATATATATATATATATATATATATATATATATATATATATATATATATATATATATATATATATATATATATATATATATATATATATATATATATATATATATATATATATATATATATATATATATATATATATATATATATATATATATATATATATATATATATATATATATATATATATATATATATATATATATATATATATATATATATATATATATATATATATATATATATATATATATATATATATATATATATATATATATATATATATATATATATATATATATATATATATATATATATATATATATGTGATTTTTTGTTTGGTTTTAGCGAAGGGTTATATATGTTTATTTTAGGTTTTCAGTTACTTCGCGAACTGTAAATATTGGATTCTGACATCAGATCTACCTGGAGATCCCTCAGCAGCCTCCTTACAGCACTTTTATTTTTTGGCCTGGATGACTCTTTAATAACATTGTTCTCTGTTTTGGATATACAGGAGACGGTATCTATTTTAATTGGTATTTTGTGGGCTTATGACCACCTTTGAAGGCTGAGTTAAGTGCTCACTTTATGCCTAGGCAACATTCCTCATTATACCATAGATTCATCTCTATACATCATTTAAATGTTTTTATTCTTAAAAAGTAAAATGTTTTTATTCTTATAAAAGTGCTGTAAGGAGGCTGCTGAGGGATCTCCAGGTAGATCTGATGTCAGAATCCAATATTTACAGTTCGCGAAGTAACTGAAAACCTAAAATAAACATATATAACCCTTCGCTAAAACCAAACAAAAAATCACATATTAACCTCTACAGAAGTGTAATGGGCTTTGTCAAAAGCCAAAAAATATCCGGCTTGTATTACAAACAATGATGAGGTATTGACAGAAAAAAGAGGTTTCCTCAACATCTGTTAAAAAAAAAAAGATCTTACCATTGTTCGTCAACAAATGGCATAAAGACTAAAAACCATCTTGTCTGCACTAAGAATAAAAACATTTAAATGATGTATAGAGATGAATCTATGGTATAATGAGGAATGTTGCCTAGGCATAAAGTGAGCACTTAACTCAGCCTTCAAAGGTGGTCATAAGCCCACAAAATACCAATTAAAATAGATACCGTCTCCTGTATATCCAAAACAGAGAACAATGTTATTAAAGAGTCATCCAGGCCAAAAAATAAAAATGCTGTAAGGAAGCTGCTGAGGGATCTCCAGGTAGATCTGATGTCAGAATCCAATATTTACAGCTCGCGAAGTAACTGAAAACCTAAAATAAACATATATATATATATATATATATATATATATATATATATATATATATATATATATATATATATATATATATATATATATATATATATATATATATATATATATATATATATATATATATATATATATATATATATATATATATATATATATATATATATATATATATATATATATATATATATATATATATATATATATATATATATATATATATATATATATATATATATATATATATATATATATATATATATATATATATATATATATATATATATATATATATATATATTATATATATATATATATATATATATATATATATATATATATATATATATATATATATATATATATATATATATATATATATATATATATATATATATATATATATATAATATATATATATATATATATATATATATATATATATATATATATATATATATATATATATATATATATATATATATATATATATATATATATATATATATATATATATATATATATATATATATATATATATATATATATATATATATATATATATATATATATATATATATATATATATATATATATATATATATATATATATATATATATATATATATATATATATATATATATATATATATATATATATATATATATATATATATATATATATATATATATATATATATATATATATATATATATATATATATATATATATATATATATATATATATATATATATATATATATATATATATATATATATATATATATATATATATATATATATATATATATATATATAATATATATATATATATATATATATATATATATATATATATATATATATATATATATATATATATATATATATATATATATATATATATATATATATATATATATATATATATATATATATATATATATATATATATATATATATATATATATATATATATATATATATATATATATATATATATATATATATATATATATATATATATATATATATATATATATATATATATATATATATATATATATATATATATATATATATATATATATATATATATATATATATATATATATATATATATATATATCATCATCATCATCACATCACCATCAGCCTGTATCTATCCACTGCAGGATGTAGGCCTCTCCAAGTTGTCTCCACAAAATCCTGTCCTTTGCACATTGCTGCCACATAATACCTGCATGCTTACGTATTTCGTCCACCCAGCGCGCCTTAGGTCTTCTTACAGGCCTTTTTATACCTATTGGGTACCACTGGATTACTTCATACGTCCAACGATGGTCTGTTGCTCCGGCGATATGTCCAGCCCACTTCCACTTGAGTCTTTTTGCAACCTCTATAACATCTTCAACCTTTGTTTGGGCTCGTATCCACTCATTACGTTTTCGGTCTCTTCTGGTATAACCTAGCATGCATCTTTCCATGCTGCGTTGTGTTGTTTGGAGCTTTTGTAACATTCGTACCGATAAAGTCCAAGTCTCGCATCCATATGTTAGTACTGGCAAGATGCATTGGTTAAATACCTTCCGTTTGAGGCAGATTGCTCTTGAAGATGTAGTTATATATAAGATGTATTTATAAATATGTTTTGAAGATGTAGTTATATATAAGATGTATATATATATATATTAGGTCCTTACATATGAAATTGGCGTTTTGTTTGGGAGGAACATAAAGTTGATTTTTTTTTAATATAATATATTTATTTAATCAAAGTATGTACCATTGCTATCTATGCACTTTTGCCATCTCATAGGTAGTTCATCGATCCCTTTACTAAAAAAACCATTCGGACGGGAATCAATAAAATCTTTGAAGTCGGTTTGGACTGCCCCATCGGAGTTGAATTTTTTCCCTTGCAAGAAGTTATCCAAATTTCGAAAAAAATAGTAATCTGTTGGGGCAAGGTCAGGAGAGTACGGTGGATGTCTTAGACATTCCAATTGAAGCTCTTCTAATTTGGTAGCCGTCTGTTGTGCAGTGTGTGGTCTAGCGTTATCATGAAGCAGCAGTGGCCTAGAGCGATTAACCAGCCTCGGTTGTTTAGCAGCTAGCTTTTCCATCATGGTTTGCAGTTGCTGACAATAGACATCTGCCGTAATCGTCTGGCCAGATTTAAGAAAGCTGTAGTGAACGACACCAGCACTAGTCCACCAAACGCTCACAAGTAACTTTTTTGGAGTCAATTTTCGCTTGGGGCATGGTTTGGCTGGTTCGGCAGGGTTCAGCCATTGCGATGAGCGCTTCCGATTATCATACAGGATCCACTTTTCATCACAGGTAATGATTCGATTCAAAATCCCTTCATTATTGTGCCGGTTGAGTAATGCAACGCAGCAGTCAACGCGCGTTTGTTGATTTGCTTCACTCAATTCGTGAGGTACCCACCTTTCAAGCTTTTTCACCTTCCCAATTTGCTTCAAGTGGATTAAAACAGTTTTATCACTAACACCGCAGCCTGCAGCTAACTCGGACGTGGTTTGCGATGGATCCGCTTCCACAATAGCCTTCAATTCTTCATTATCAACTTTGGTCTCCGGCCGTCCACGGGGCTTTTTCTGCAGGTCGAAATTTCCAGAACGAAAACGTTGGAACCAAAAACGCACTGTGTTTTCTTTTGCGGCACCGTCGCCATACACATCATTAATCCTTCGAGCCGTTTCTGCAGCACTGGTGCCACGGTGGAACTCGTACTCGTAAATAACGCGATATTTCAAGTTTTCCATTTTGTAAACTGAGTGACGCAAAGAAAAAAAACAATTGAGGAAAAAACAAATGAATTATAATTTTCGAAACACAAATACTTGAGTAAATAGCTGTATAAATTTTAATTTGGAATTCCTAACCAAAGAGAAGATATTTGAGATCAAAGTTGCCAGTACGGCAAAACGCCAATTTCATATGTAAGGACCTAATATATATATATATATATATATATATATATATATATATATATATATATATATATATATATATATATATATATATATATATATATATATATATATATATATATATATATATATATATATATATATATATATATATATATATATATATATATATATATATATATATATATATATATATATATATATATATATATATATATATATATATATATATATATATATATATATATATATATATATATATATATATATATATATATATATATATATATTTATATATATATATATATATATATATATATATATATATATATATATATATATATATATATATATATATATATATATATATCCGTTTTGTTAATCTTTCTTCATTCATTCGTTGCACGTGCCCAAACCTTTTCAGTGTGCTCTTTAAATTGTTTACCCTCATCCCTAATAATTTTATTCCGTATTCTATCATACATACTCACCCCATATAATATTCTAAGCACACGTATTTCTACAGCATTTTTTCGAATCTTTTTAGTCTCGTTTCACGTCCACGTTTCACTCATATACATTCAAACACGGAATCGAGATACGACGTTTTAATAGATCCGTAAAATTCTAAAAGCCCTGCTGGGTTACAAAATATTACTCTGCATAAATTTGACCGACTTATGCTGGAGTGGTTTGAATCGCTCCAATCAACGTAACGACTTACTCGTGTTACTTTTAACGACTTTTTCTATCATAAAAATGCGTCAAATATGTACTTTCTGAAGTATGTGTACATACGCAATAGACTAATACAGGTGTCCATATTACGCTTTATTCTTTATTATGAAACTTATTTTTTTACGCTTTACATAGACTAAAAAAAACATCGCAACTTCTACAAATTGAATAAATAATACATACATACATCGCACTTTTGCAATCCTCTATCTCACAAGTAAACTATTTTTCACCCAACAAATAGGTTATACGGTTTCTTCGAGTTTTATATCATAAAATAAGTTTATCAGTAGCTTCTGACAAAACTGATAAAAAAAATATTTAACTCGTCGTGTTGCGTCTCAATTATTATAATTCTATAATATATATATTGCTGACCACTCTGAGATGGTTTGGGCACGTAGACCGAATGAATTAAGACTAACAAAACAAATATACAGTGTGAATGTGAGTAGAAGGTGTGGTAGAGGAAGACCAAGGAAAGTATGGTTGGATTAAATGTGTGATATTTTGAAAGAAGGAAATGTAAAAAGTTAGAGGAATCATAGGATATGTATACGAAGGTGTCTGAATGTAATCCAATAAATATACCGATGTGGCAATCGTCTCACTTCGGTGTGCCATCAGATCAAGTACAGCAGTGTGGCCGGTGAGTTTGCTGGTGTGCAACGACTCACCTAAAATATGATGTGTATTTCCTTGTTTATATTTTGATATTTTGTTATATAAATTCTTGTTTGATACTTGTTGAATGTACTTGTTGTGTCCCGACTGTAATGAAATGTTCCTAATGATATACTCAAACAAATAAAATTGATGAGAAGCACGAAAGCAGTTGGGCCGGATGGAGTACCTATAATCTTTCTTAAGGGCTGTAGTGAATTACTTTCTGTAATTTCAATTTCAATGCATCAAAGTGCAAAATTATGTCGTATTGTCGCTCACACGTCTTGAAATTCCATAGATAGATGTACACTAGAATGTATACCGAATATATATACCGAATCTATATACTCGTATATAGAATCTATGCACAGATAATATTAAAGATCTGGGTGTCTTGTTCCACAGCAATCTTGCGTTTGGTCCTCACATAGAAATTATGTGCAACTCAGCTTATAAAACTGTAGGATTTGTAATGAGAATCTCTAAGTCGTCTGAAAACCAATTGGTGCTTAAAACGTTGTTTAATTCATTGATCCGTAGCAAACTAGAAAGCAATGCTTGCATTTGGAGCCCGGTGGGGGCGCAGAACTCACTCATGATGGAGAAAGTACAAAAAAATATCTACGATATCCCTATATGAGAGAGTTCGGTGTCTATCCATGGATTTATCCTACTCAGTTTCTGCTGGGCATGCTCGGGTATAACTTCTTGAGCGTAATAAGAGATCTGCGTCTCCTGGTATACGTTGTCAGACTCGTTCGAGGAGTTGTGAGCAGTCCAGCATTACTACACAGATTAGCGTTAAATGTTCCTAACAATTACACTAGACTGCGCCGGCAAGAACTGTTTTCAATAACATATGCAAGAACGGGTCTTCCAACCGCTATGCCTGTTGGAAGGGCCTTAACTCTTTTGAATGGAACTGCTTCGGATATTGACATATTTCATATCACATTACCAAAAGCAAAAGTAAATTTTCTTCTTGGATTGAGCGCGTTAGAAAGCACTCATCAACGTACTTAAGTGACTGTGAATATATGTGTATCATATGTGTGTGTGTATATACTCGTATATATGCATATACTCGTACATTATTTTTTATTTTATATAATTTTTTATTTTTTCCATGTAATTTTTCTTCATTTTTAATACGAGTATGTCTTGTTTTTTTCAAAGTAATTACTTAGCTCAATTGGGCTAAGCCTGTTTTGAAAAAATAAATAAATGCGACATCATGCGGGAAATATAATATTAGCTATTCATCCAATGATATTAACAATTTTGATCACTGTGCTAAAAAAACATTCAATCAATATTTTGTATTGCATTGTATTGAATTCCACATAAACTCTGTTCCTTAGTTCGTAAAATGTCTGTTTTCTAGCCCGAAGAAGCGAAATATGTATGTCGCGTTAGAAAAGTCTAGCGCTCTCTTTTTCTGCATATTCCGAACACGGAGACAGCAGGATGGTATGAGTATGTATGTATGTGTATATAACATTCAATCTGGTCTGCAGGATTCGCAAATTTCATAACTCCATTTTATTTTCAACACAGCTGATAGACTGATCTATAAAAGTTATAAATACTTTCGTATTACTCCGCTTCTAAAAAGTCTACATTGACTCAAGTGTCTCGAACGGATTGATTTCAAACTTTGTCCCTTTGTATTCAAGTAACTGAATGAGATGTCTCCATTGTATTTTTCGAATCTGTAACTGAAGAATATTCCTTCGGCAAGGAGTAGAACTTTGAGGACGATTTCTTCTTCATCTAATAAATTGATCGTACAAATCGATCCACTAGGATGTGTTATTATAAAAGAGCTTTTGTCATAGCTGGTTTCATGCTGTGGAATAATCCGCTTAAATAAATAAATAAATATAGGCTTATTGACAGCAACATAGTATGTACAAAATATATTAAAATAAAACTTCTAAAACACATAAATTGCAGATAATTCATTAAATACAGAAGCTATCAAAAGGTCTGGGCTCATCTAATAACATACCCTCGGCCAAGATACACCCCACCAATATAGGACGAACCCAGCCACGGGGACATCAGATGGTTTTCAGCCCACACCCTTGAACACGTAGAACAAGAATATATAAAAAAATAAATAGATGACAAAAAAATACATTCAAGAGAGAAGACATTAAAAAGTCCGGGCTCATCCCACAAACATTCCCCTGTAGATAAATCCTATCAATGTAGGGCCAGCCCGACCGCAAGGGCATCGGGGGGCTTCCATCCCACACCCCCGCATATCTAGATTAAAGAATAAATAAAAAAAAAACAAAAACCTATGACAGAAAACAAAATAAAAAGTAAACCCATATACGAGTATACCACCTCAGGTTAACTGTCAGCAAGAATGAAAAAAAGAAAAGCCTCAAAGGAGTCCAAATTTTTCAAAATGAAATGCTTTGATGAAATGCTTCAAAAAGTGTAAGATATATATGAGTGAAATGTGTAGCTTTAGGGAGCACTTAACGACAACCCTTTATGGAAGGTGGTATCAAAATTTATAAATGGGTTCGAATTCTGAGTATACGCTGTACTAACTGTCCTTTTCATCAATGTACAGTGAAATTACAGATATTAAAGATCTTGACATGTGAATCTTGAAACCAACTACAGATTCTCGGTTCAGAGCTGAGTTTCTAAGTACATGCAAATACGAGGAAGTAACTAATCTAATGGCCGCAGCCGCCACTTTCCTATCTTTATACACAACTTATTTTATTTTTTGCAATCTTTTAACAATCGATTCGATTCCTGTGTTACTGCGCCCTTGAGAAGAGTTTACTTACTTAATGGCGTTATATAAATTGATATTTTATTAATTATTTTTTTTATATTATTTTATATTTGTATATTAATATAATGTATCAATTTTCTATTTCAAATCTCGAAGTGTTAATTTTCGAAATGGTCATTGTCCGTTATAGTTTTATTTGTTAGCATTATGTTATACATATATAGTACAAGTATATAATTTTCGTAAGAGTGAAAATCACTAGTAATTATTTTTTAATAGGTAAAAGTAAACATATTGGTGAAAATTATTTCGTCAAAAACATATATCTCAATTTGTGGGGTAACCATGTTTGAAAATTTAAAAAAGCCAACAAATATTTATTTGTATATCATATATGAATTGAAATAACATACATATATGATTATTGTACGGCACCGGTACAAATAACTGTATCATAGGCAAATGGCTGCTGCGCAATGCTCGGAGAATTCGGCTCAATTCCAAAGGCGTAGATCGATGAGAGAAGGTAGAGGGGTGAAGAGATTCTTCTTATGGCAGGTTGTAGCAGGTCTCAAGTAAAACACAGTGTACTGAGAATAGGTAGTGAATTTATTTTGAAAGGGGCCCTTCTTATGAACGGTCAATCGGTCATCGCAAGCGCCATTTTCCGCCACTGCCTGCGCTCATTTTCGGGAGTTTTGCGCAATACAGAGGCCTACCGGCCAGCGATCTAGTCTCGATGCCCGTCCATAAGTCTACATTTCCGCTACGCTCGCGATGCCGCGCGGACCCAAACAAACATAAATATTTACAAAACCAAGAATTTACATCAAACATCAAGGAAATATCAAATATAACAAGAATCTATACACATACAAATCGAAATATATCAATAATTTACACTTCAAATCACTAATATTATTCGGATATAAAAGGGCGACGCATACGTCCGGTACAATTATAATTGACTTTATTTTTAAATGTTTCAAGACTTGGTAATAGTAACAAATTCCACTAAGTATGCTTTGTACTCGTAACACAAGTCAAATAAAAAACACACAAGCAATAAAGTATTAGGTAATCTAAATTAATATTTATTTATTTACATGATAAGTTATTGTTTGAATTCATTGTAAAACAATACAAACTACAACAAAATTCAGGTATTGTAAAGTGGGCACTCAATTTATATGAATCTGACTTTATATCCTTTAATTTGTCATATGACTAGCAAATTACAACATCTTCAAAATGTTTGTCTAAGATTTATTTATAAACGGAGAGAGTACGATGATGTCCCTTCATATCAGAAGGCGCTGAATCGGTTGAACGTGAGAAATAGACGCCAAATTTGCATACTATCTCTATTGTATAATATCCTTTACTGTCCCGCCGCCACTTCTTATATCGATGATAATTTCAGCGTATTTCCGATCATGGACTTGCGCTATACTCAAACATGTTAAATTTATTGACCTTCCCAGTTCACCGCTTTTTTTTGCGTCGTCCTTTACTTTCTATGCAGTGTGACTTTGGAACCAGTTACAAACCAATGAGAGACTCGCTCCGTCCTCGGGATGCTTTAAGAAGCGACTGAAAAACTTAGTTTCTAGTCCGTAATATAACGTGTTTTATTCATAATTTTTCTTTACTCTCCACCATCCCTTTCTTTTCCTTTCATTGATGAAATCTTACTTTTACTTCTATTAGGTTATGTATGTATATGTTCATAAATTTCATAAAGAATATTTTTTTTAATATTGTTTGTGACCATATAACTTATTTCATTTGATTTTGTTTTCTGGTTGGTTGGAGGAGATTGCCCCCCGGCAATCCCCCCCCCCGCCCCTCCCCACCAAATTGTTTTTTACAATGAAATTTTAATAATCAATTAAATTATTTTAAAAACTATGCTTTTGCATGTATCTTATTGAAGACATATAAGCATGGAAAAATGAGTTAATGGTTTTTACCGAATGTCGATTAATTAATTAATACTGTCATAAACTCTCACCAACTTGATAACTTGTGAAACCTAATTATAAATATGTACCACGTGAGTCAACCTTGGTATACTTCACCTTTCCAGTTTCCAACCAAAAGCCCATCTCACAGTGTCCTGTACCCTTTTATCAAAAACACACCACATTCAAGAGTTCCCACATTTTTTTTACTACAACTAACCAACGTTCCCTCTAAGGTGTGCGGGTGTACGGCCGCACATCTGTTAAAAATTGTCCGCACACATCTCAAAGAAAGGAACTTGTAACCATATTTTGCATTGAAAAATATTCTATTATGGTATATTATGTTGACTACTTAGTTTTATCTATTATTATTTCCCCTGGCGAGATTATTGCCATGTGGCAATCTCTTCCAACCAACCAGAAAGATGTTTTTATAGTCACTAAGTGTTAACAAGACTGGAATCCTATTTAAAAAAATCTGGGTTCCAGCGGGGATCGAACCCACAACCTCCGGATCGGCAGACAGGTGTCTTACCACCAGGCCACGGAGGTCGTCTATGAATATGCATATTTGCGCACTTTCTTCTTTTTTTCTTGCGCATATAAGTTGATGGGCCGCACACACAATGAAAAAATTAAGAAGAACGTTGCAACAAACCCCTCTTTAAAGCTAAGTATACAAATTTCGGTCGCAATAACAACCATGCTCCAATTCACCGCCTGAATTTTTTCGCACCCTTTGCCTTTATTGAATTCGGTATCTTAATTTATATCATGGGGGTTAGATAGTTAGATAGCATTTGGATAAAAAATGTTCTAACTTCAGGGATAGTAAATATTTTATTAGTAGCAATGCGTGTCAGATGTTTATGCTGAGTTTGTATTTTATTTCAGAATTTAAATAACATATACCTATAAGCATTCTGTTCAAAAGTATATAATTATAACTACTGATAAGTTTTATTTATCAATATGTTACTTTATTTATTCTTTTAAAAGATGTTTTTAATGTTACCTGTTCATGAAATTAAATTATACAGTATGTGTCAAAAAATTGTCACACTACTCTTGAGGAATCCCAACTAAAATTGAAAATCATAAAGGCACGAACACACCCATGTTCTTCGCCAAACCACAGATAAAAAAACACCAATTTATTTCAATTTCACACGACCAAGCTGATAAACTGTATCTAGCACATTTTTAACAAGCTGAAAATATGACGATATATTGATACATATTATATTTGTAGATGGATCACGTCCAATCGTAGTAAGATTGATTGATTCCAAATTTGTTAACGCCGTGTGAAAGATGCAATTTAAATATGATCTCATCGTTGCAGGACCGGTGTTCCCTTTTGTGCAATGTTTGCAGCTAAGACAGGTGATTAACTAATGAGATGACTACGGTGAACAAAACCATTTGTCGTTTTAATAAGAATATAAAATACATGTTAAAATATACATTGATTTCATATTATTATTTTTTCTAAGTTATGCCTGTGGTCTGTTTTATTACTAGGACTGGCTCTCTTGAGATCTTCACTCGGATATTTGCGGATATCTTGAGATCTTCACTCTGATACTTGCGGATATCTTGAGATCCTCACTTGGATATTTGCGGATATCTTGAGATCTTCACTCGGATATTTGCGGATATCTTGAGATCTTCACTCGGATATTTGCGGATATCTTGAGATCTTCACACGGATATTTGCGGATATCTTGAGATCTTCGCTCGGATATTTGCCGATATCTTGAGATCTTCACTTGGATATTTGTGGATATCTTGAGATCTTCACTCGGATATTTGCGGATATCTTGAGATCTTCACTCGGATATTTGCGGATATCTTGAGATCTTCACTTGGATATTTGCAGATATCTTGAGATCTTCACTCGGATATTTGCGGAAGTCTTCTTTGGGGATGGCTGCCAGCGGGCATTTCATACATTGCCATGTAGGGAACTCTTCAGTGTCTTCTACGGTTTCAACCCCATCTCAAAATATTTTATATTCAACATTTTTCTCGGATACAGAAATGCATAACTTTATCTCTAAGTTTTTCATTTCATTAGTTCTTAACATACTTTTTTTATTTTTGTTGTATCTGCTCTAGACTATATTCAATTACCTACATGTTATTTATAGTTAAGGCATTAACATTGTGGAGGTTTAAAGACATTGTAAATTGTTTGACCAAACACTGTTTATTCCACTTTTTGTAACGGTATAACCCTACCGGTTTCAAGTATTTCTCCTCATCATCAGGGGAACACAAACCAGACTCTTGTTTGTGCTCCCCTGATGATGATATGAAAGCGTTGAAACCGGTAGAGTTATACCGTTACAAAAAGTGGAATAAACAGTGTTTGATAAAACAAATTACAACATATTCCATTGGTCGTGATTATTCTTACATTATTTGTTACTTTTGACCTTACTGTATCTATTTTCTCATGTATTTGTTATTCCAGATCACATATTTTATATTAGATTACATAATTTGTAAATAGAGAAAACATATTCATTTGTTAAAGAAATATAAAATAATACAGCATTTATTATATTATGGAAAATTAGACGATTGTATATCGTAATCAATCGATCGGGAAGCAGGCAGTGTCAGATGTCCGAACTCCTCTCGTGCTCCTTTCAATCTAAATATCGACGTGTTAACGAGTGCTCTCAGGTTTGACAATAATTGGTATGGTCTCAGTATTAGTATATATGTAATGGTTCAGTTAAGTATATTATACACGATACAATATTTATTCCATTTGGTGGTTTTCGTTCAATAACATTTGTTGCTAAAAAAGTTGCCATAAAAGTTAATCTATAATTTTATGGCTGTAAAATAAAACAATCCACTTTTTCTGCTATATCGAGCCAAGAATAAATAAAGATAATCGAATTAGATTATACTAGGCGTATCCAGAAAGTAAGTGTACTGAGACTCTCACGACCGGATGGATTTTATTTTCGACATGTTGGCTACACTTCCGTGTAGCCTGACCCTTCCCCTCCGCAACGAGACCGATTCGAGGTCAGTACGTTGAGAAGTGTCGCCGCGACAACACGTTTCGTGAAAAATGTCAATCCGATCTCCCGCCAAGTGCGAAATAAATAATGCCGGGCAAGAGTTTTTGAGGCACTGCAAACTCCATGGAGATGAATTTCTCCGATCCATCGTTACTGGAGATGAAACTTGGGTTGCACACTACACGCCTGAAACCAAAAGGCAGTCTCAACAGTGGCGTCACACCTCTTCACCCACCGCCAAAAAGTTCAAAACCACAATTTCAGTCAAGAAAATCATGGCATCCGTGTTTTGGGACTGTCAAGGCATAATTTTAATTGAATATATGCGTCAAGGGGAGACCATCAACTCTGCAAGATACTGTGAGACCCTAAAAAAATTGCGGAGTGTGATTCAGAACAAGAGGAGAGGCATGCTGACAAAGGGAGTCTGCCTGCTGCACGACAATGCCAGACTACACACGGCCAACGCCACGAAGGAACTGCTCGCCTCGTTTAAATGAAATATCCTGAACCATCCCGCGCATTCCCCTGACCTAGCACCTTCAGATTACTATATATTTACCTTCCTGAAGCTGCACATGGGTGGAAAAAGGTTTTCAGCCGACGAGGAGGTAAAGGAGGAGGTGGAGAAGTGGACGGAGGGGTGTGGCGGGAAACTACTTCGAGGAAGGCATCAAAAAGTTGATACCCCGCTTCACCACCTGCATTGAGAGGAATGGCGATTATGTCGAAAAATAGCTTACATATGTACTACGGTAACCACGTAATTTTTTTGTTTAAATAAAAAAAATTGTAACCTACAAAAATTCAGTACACTTACTTTCTGGATATGCCACGTATATTGGGTGGAAATATCCATTCAAAATTTTCTGCTTTGCATACTTTTTTTTCTTTTCCTCTACAAGCTACTTATAGCAATGTCTAATCTCATCACGTTTCTAAAATCTTTTGAGCTTCTATCTTCATTTGGGATCACTATGATTTAGAATTGAATTTCCTTCGCACAATGTAAAAAAAACGTAGACTTATTTCATCAATGTAAATTCTCGAGAAATATTGATTTTGTCTTCCGTATCTCTTTAAGGTGGATTTTGATATTGTTATACTATTTTAAAATATTATGTATATCGATTTTTTTCCGTGAAGCGAATTTGTTAATTGTTTCTTTTCAATTCTGTTATAGCGAAATTCGGTTAAAA
>OX463843.1:37352002-37478910 GCA_949825065.1 Odontocerum albicorne | reverse complement strand
TCATTCTTAATCATTATGTTTCTTGTTATGTCATATATAGACGCATCATGTATTATATTTTTCTCAGCGCTCGCATTTCCCCCCCATATATCCTTGGGGGAACATTCTTAAGTGTAATAGAGAAAAGTTGTTTGATTATTTATAAATGCTTTTAAATGTTTTGAAACAATTATATATATTTGTGAACTGGAACAAATATAAACAATAATACTACATATTTTACGAAGCAAATTTTGCCACTAGACATTATGGACGGATTACCGTATGTGTTTTTTTAAATGTTTCAGTTCCAAAGGCATACAAGAGGCCAGAATTTTTGGAAGAGTTGCGGGCAATTTTGACAGATCAGGGCACCGTCTCTTTGGAATGCAAAGTGGTTGGAGTGCCCACACCTTCCCTCCGATGGTTTAAGGATAGTGAAGAAATACGCGCTGGGGACGTGTTTGCCCTCACTGCAAATCCTGAGGATGCCACTTCTTTAGGCATATATACATGCGAAGCTTCTAATTGTATGGGGAAGGCCTATTCATCATCTAAAGTACACGTGGTTGGCAGAGGTAGCAGAGAAGGATCTTTAAAGCCGGCGGATAGGTAAGCTCACTTTATTCTTCAATATTTTAAAATAAATAATCAGCTAATACATACACACATACAGCCTCTGTCTCGACGGTGACCTCCTCATTTGAGCAAAAAAAAAATTCCTGCGAGCCATTTCTTCATGTTTGGGAATAAGAAGAAATCGCAGCAATTCATGCAGTTTGGCGGCGACAACTCCGGATGAATGTGCTGATGCGTTGTCGTGGTGAAACAGCCCTTTCTCCTTCGCCAAACGGGGCCGTGTTTCCTTCAATTTCTTGTCAAAGCGGTCCAATAACTTACTGTAGTATTGTCCAGTGATCGTTTTTCCTTTTTTTAAGAAGTCCATGAGTATTACGCCCTACGCATCCCTAAAACATGTTGCCATCACTTTTCCGGCCGATGGGATCGTCTTCGCTTTCATTGGGGCAGATTTACCGGAAGCAACCCATTGTTTTGATTGTTGCTTGGTTTTCGGTGTATGATGATGAATCCAGGTCTCATCGACAATGACAACTCGACGCAAAAACTCCTTCGGATCTCGCTTAAATTGCTCCAAACACAGCTTCGAAGCTGAAAGCCGCACGCGCTTGTTGTCCACCGTAAGCAATCGCGGCACCCATCGGGCCGACAACTTATCATGTAAAATATTAATTGCCGTTCCCGTCGACACATATATGGCATCTGCAGCTTAGCGCACTTTCGTTCGACGGTCAACGAGAATCATGTCGTGGACTTTTTCAATGATTTTCTTGGTAACCACATCTGCCGGGAGTCCTGAGCGATCCTCATAAAAAACGGATGTTCGACCACTGTTGTCCTTGATGGCGAAGGATCCCCATAAACGGCATACAATTTCGCTTTTATCTCCTCACACGTTTTCCATCCAAAAGCAAAAAGCGAATCACTGAACGATACTGGACTTTCTCAGTTTTAGCGGAAACCACGTTGCACTGCTTACAGCAATGGCTGTCAAATACAAACTAACCTATGAATCAGTGTTAAATTTGTTTTTGGCGTCGTTTAACAGATGGCAGCACACGATGGTAACAGCAACGTTTGCTACATTTTTAATCAGACAATAATAGTAGTTGAACGAATAAACAAATTTCAGCGCTATTTCCTCCGAACCTGCCCCCATATTCCTGGTGGAGTTGCAAGAGCAGCGCGTGAAGGTCGGAGAGCCCCTTGAGCTGTCTTGCCGGGTCGCAGTGCCGCCGTGGCCCCGCTCCGTTGTGTGGTATAACAAGAGCGGACGGGCTGATCCCACCGAGTGCCAAGCGCTGGAGGACGGCGCCGGCGGTCTGCGGCTCAGCGTGCCAGCTACCACTTGGGACCATGATGGAGAATGGAAGTGCGTCGCCGCTGGAGCGGGGGGACGTCTTTCTGTCTCTACTTGCCACGTCACAGTCGATGGTATGTTGTCATTAATTATCTTTTTTTTTTCAATTTAATTTTCTAGCTTTAGTGCAGAAATAATAAACGATGGAATATTTATTTGAGTAGTATAGAATGTACAAGAGCTCCAAAAATACTCACAAAAACGTATCAAATTTAGAAATGAAGGGAGAGTGAAAAGACTTAAATAGGAGTGTATATGCATGACTAGATACATGATAGAATCAAATAATATAGACCTAAAACTGAGAATACTCCTCATCAAGACCTATGTATGGAGTATCTTGATGTACGGCTGCGAGACATGGTGCCTATCCGAAAGAAATAGACGAAGACTAGAGGCTTTTGAGATGTGGTCCTATAGAAGACTATTAGGGATTTCCTGGAGAGACCGCATCACAAATGAAGAGGTTCTCCAACGAATCGAAGGAGGAAGGCACCTGCTCAGGATCCTGTCCGAAAGGCGTGCAAGATGGATCGGTCATATAATACGACAAGAGGGCCTCTTGCATGCCATAATGGAGGGTATGACCGAGGGGACAAACTCTAGGGGACGCCCACGCCGAGAGTACCTGGAGGACCTGTTGGTGGGCGTGCGCTGCTCAACATATACAGATTTAAAAAGAGCCGCACAGGACAGGGGGGAATGGAGGAGAAGAGTTGAAATTGCTGCAAACCAGTCCTAGGACTGCAACCACGGAGAGATGCATGACAAGATTTATGATTGTAATTAAAGCGAAATATGTATACCAGGATTAAATAAACAGGAGATCTATTCTCCCTACCTTCTTCCATAAGTACATAGCGAAATGCAAATAATGATAGTTTCTTGAGCCCTACTTAGTAGCCAAATTTTTTCATGGACTCTTTGTTGTCATGTAGCATATCACATAAACTGTGAACTTAAGAACCCTGTTGAAGAAATTTAGCTTGAAGAAGTTTCAAAGGCAGTTGTGATGCGTAGATTATTCCAAAATCACGGAGCTATTCTCGCGACAGCTTTTCGTATAATCCTGTTAGGTACAGAATACGAGCAATTGATATCAGAATCAGCGCATCGCTGAGTGCATTCAAAATTATTCAGATATTTTTCTTCTCTATCTTTCTCGCGTGGCGATGATGTGATTAGATAAATTTAATTAACTTAATTCCCGCCTGGGGAAATCTGATACTTTATTTCATTATGATGATAGTCTAGAGCAGTATTCTAGTACCAATTTTGATATATGGAAAACGTGGACGTGGAGAAAGACTGGAAGAAGCAGATTAAGGTGATTAACTATATAAATGCGTTCACTGAGAAGACAACACGGTGGGATAATGTTTAACATAATATGGGAATGAAGTGATTAGGAATGAATATGAACTTAAGGCTGATGTTTTAAGTAAGTTGAATAAGAACATCCTGAGATGGTTTGGCTACGTGGAACGAATTAATGAAGAAAGACTAACAAAACAAATACGAGTATATAGTGTAAATGTGAGTAAAACAACGCGCGGTAGAGGAAAGTCAAGAAAGTATGATTTTATCAAGTGAATGACATTTTGAAAGTTGTAAATGTAAAAAGAAATCTTTTAAAATGTTCCAAGGAGCTACAGTTCAGGTTTTCAGGTCGAACGCTCTCGAGGGGAGTCTGCTCTATAAACGGCGCTATATAAATCGCCCTTTTCATTATTATTTAGGATCGCAACAAGTTTTATCTCAAAATGGGCTAAAACAATTTGAACTAATCATGAAATTGTATTTACATAATAATCAAACGTACACTTAAATTCATTGTTAAAAGACATTTGAAATGTTAATACTAAATTATAAATAAATTTAGCACCAATTTACAATAGTAAAATCAGTTTAGATTTATGAAATGATGCCGTTGATTTCTAATCTTCTGTATTTTCTTTTCAGTACCGAAAAATTATCGAAAACCTCGTTTCATGGAAAACTTAAAAGCTGTGTTGACTGAAGAAGGACTTGTGTCATTCGAATGCAAAGTAGTTGGTTTTCCTACTCCACAATTAAGCTGGTTCAAAGATGGTTTAGAATTGAAACCGGGAGATGTTTATCAATTGACTGGAAGCAACTCTCTCGGATCATATTGCTGCATTGCGAAGAATTGTATGGGTCAGGCAAGCAGTCAGGCAGAGTTGACAGTGGAAGATATACAGAACCAGCTAGACGACGAAGAAAGAATGCAGCTTTTTTCCGAAAATAAAGCACCAAAATTTGTACAAGTGTTAAAAAGTCAGGAAGCAAAAATCAATGAAGACTTTAGATTTTCTGTAAAAGGTAATCATATCAAGTTTTATATTTTCTCTAAAAACAGTAAAACATATTATATAATAACCTTGTACAAATATTTAGATTCATTTCATCACGCTTTTGGTACCATTCAGCAGTGATATTTATTTAAAAAATTACGTATATGGTAAAGATAAATACCGACTATTTGCAAACACAATATTATTGTTTTTATTGAACTTCCTGTACAACCAGATTTCCGAACAGTGTACACTTGCTTGGTCACATTGGATTATATTTTTTATTGGACTAATTAAAATTCGATCCTATTTGAAGACGCTTAACTACATATACTCGTATACACATCATAACTTATGGCAAGATTTACATATTTTTAACAATCAATTAATTTTACCGTTCTTAAAATGTTTTCAAAAACTCAAGATCTATTAAAATACTGAAATTGTTGTCATACAGTTGTTTCAATAAGATTTAAGCTGGATTTAGAAATGAAGTGAAATTTCTAGCTAACCGTTTCATGCAGTTTAGCCTGTCCATAATGTTTTTTTTTTTTTTCAGTGAGTATTTCACCAGAGCCAACTCTGGCTTGGTATCGAGACGATCAGCCGATAGACGAGAGTCCACGATATAGAATCATCAAAGAAAGCAAAGGCATTTACAACTTAGATATACGACAACTCGAAATAACCGATCAAGCAGAGTGGAAATGCACCGCCACTAATGAATTCGGTCACAGTGTTACGTCTTGTTTCCTTAAGCTAATAATTCCCAGACATTTCAAAAAACCTCGTTTTCTCGAAAGTTTGCGAGCAATTCTTTCAGAAGAAGGTGCAGTCAATTTAGAATGCAAAGTTATTGGTGTGCCGCAGCCTACCTTGAAGTGGTACAAGGATGGCGAAGAGCTGAAACCGGGCGACATTCACCGGATTATATCGGGACAAGACGGTACTTGTTGTTTGGGTACCTACACTTGCGAGGCGCAAAACTGTATGGGAATTGCGGCCAGTTCTGCTTCATTATTAGGATTTGAGGACACAGTAAAGGCAGGCAAGACAACGAGTAAACCCGAACCAGAGCCATTACAAAGAAACATATCTCTATCAACTATTCACGAAGAAAGAACGTCTCAACTCTATGATACTCCGGTCGGAGACGTGACTTTGGATGAAAAGGGAGAGATATCGTTCTCGTTCGATGGGAAAGAGGTATCTGTTTCGCTCTATGAGACTCCAGATTTGACAGAAGAAGAAGCATTGCAAATTATTGAAATGTATGCTGATCAGTTATCCGAAAACGTAACGGAGCAAAACGTAGTTGAATTGCCTCCTTTGAGATTTGTAAAAGAGACTTCAACATCTGGAAATTTGTTAATGGAAGCAATAGTAATAGACGTTTCACCAGATTATTTCGTATCAGCTGATGATGACTTGAGAACAGAAGCCGACATGGATGATATGTCCATAGTAGAAGATATAGGTGGTTCAATGTTCCCTGTCGAGATTATCGAAGCACCAGTGGTGCATCAAAATGACGTGATGGCTGACATACCACCCCGACCTCCGAGAAAAAAATCTGAATCTGTCAAAAGTGGAGAAGATTTCTTCAGTTTGTCAAAGGATCGTTCTGAATCCGACAAAGTCAAACATTTGGAAGAAAAAAATTCTGAAAGTGATCATCAAACATTTGCAACTGCCAAAAGTTCGGAACAAAATAAGATCAATGATGCGGAAAAAGCCGAAATTGAAGAAAGATGTTTGAAAAAGGTAAATCAAGAATCAGATTCAGTTGACAAACCTCCGAGAGCTAAGAAAAGTCGCAAAGAAAGACACGGTAGCCACAGTAGAAAATCTAGTTCTGGAAGTGAGAAATCTTTCGAGAACGATTTATTGTCAAAACCGGAAAAGAAAGATTCTGATGAAATAGTAAGAAAACTAAACATAATGACTAAAATATGCCAAGTCGTTCATAGTCAATTGAATGCAATTGAAGAGGAAGTTGTTTTCCAATCAGCCCAAATGAGTACAGCAGCCACTGCCAAGAAGAGCTTAGAAGTTATTGAAAGCTTAAGGGCTCCGATAGATGAAATTCGCAAAACCATTATAAATTTTTCTGATAGTAATATTGCTGACGAATCATTCATTACGTCTGTTCAGGAACTGGCAAGTCCACTTAAACAACTTCAACAGAATTTGGCTGTCATCGAAAAATGTGTAGAAATAGAAGGAAGCGGTAAAACTTTAGTTCAAAGAACAAGTGTTTGTTTAATTGAAACGTTAGCTAAACCTATGCAAAGTATTTTGTCCATGATTAACGATTCTACATCAATATTAGGAAAATATTGGCCAGCCAAGAAAACAAAAGAAGTTAAGATTGTTTTATCAGATATATTGACAGCACTTACAATTTCAGAAGAGTCAATCAAATCTGCCAACCTTATCCGAGAAGCTTCGGAGATAAATGAACATGCTTTGAAATCAAATGAAATTTCCAAGAATACAAAAAACAATTCATCGGTTATACAAAATATTTGGAAGCCAGTGCTCAAGTTACAAAAATCTCTTGAATCTGTGAAAAGCAATATTTGCACAGAGAAAGATGTTCAATTGCAAGTTTGTGTAATGGACTTGATTGCGAAACCAATTCAAGAGTTACAGAGTGCGCTAGATACTATCGAAGAAGCTGCAGTGCGGGAATCGAATGAGAATTTATATGATATTAATTCAGCAATTTTACAAGGAATCGTCGAACCAATGGTTGCTCTGAGAAGTGATCTAGATTCTTTAAATGATAATGAAAAGACTCCAATCACTGAAAACACCATAAAAAGTCTAATTACTTCAATCAATTCAATCAAACACGATTTAATTGGTATTGGAGAAAGGTTTGATATAAAAGATTTGGAACCTTTTGAAGAAAATCAAAAAACTATTCAACATGTCGCTCGAAACTTACTACTTTTACAAAGTAACGTTGAAATATTGGCTAAAAACGAAAATACGAAATATTGTGCCAAACGTTTTGATGAACTTCAAATTCATTTGGCGAAATTGCTGGAAAGCTCGTTGCAGCTTTCATCGTTTGATAGTTTAATAATACTTAGCAATCTTGTAACTTCAACAGAAAACCTTAACAAAAGTTTCGAATCTATCGAACAAAATGATGTCAGTCAATTTATGGACATAGCTTTACAATCCATTGATTCGCTTCAGAAAGATATTTCAAATATAAAGTGCCCTCCTGTTAATGAAGTGGAACATTGCGTCAGTTTATCACTTTGCTCTCTCGATAAACTTAAAATCAATTTAGAAACGCACAAATCTCGAACCAGAGAACGAGAACTAGTTACGAAAACTGAAAACGAAAAATTTTCAAGCAAATTATCTCACTCGGATATTAAAGACAATACAAATTACTTAACAAATATTGCTGATACAATTAAAAAGCACATTGTTTATGCTTGTGAAGAAAATGAAAAATCTGAATCTATGAGTGTTATCCAAGAGTTAGAAAAAGCTTCTAAACTAGAACAATTAGCCAATATTTTGATTGAATTGCGCGATAGTATCGCTGGAACTGTTGTGAAAACTGCAGATGCTCCTGAAGCTTTGAATTCGGTGAAGGAACTGTTAATGATCCAGGAACTTGCAAATCCTATAAACGAATTAAATCAAAGCTTGAACATTTTAAGTGAACAAGTGTTCAGTGACTTTGACAGTCTTCAATTGTCCAAAGAAGACTTTTCTGTCCTAAAAACTTTGGCGAAGCCGTTTCAAGAATTTTACGAAACTTTAAATGTCATACAACACAACGTTCAGTCTCAATTGGGCGAACGCTTAGAAAGTTTTATGGCTGAATCGACGGTGGCACAAACATTAAGAGATTTAGACACGTGTTTATTAGATATTCAACAACAGTTTGCTTTAGAAATCGCAGACGATATGTCCACTTTGCAAGATATATCTGGGATCAAATCATCAGCTGAGCTCAAAGCAGTAACAAGTTCAGCGACAGTAAAAAGTTTCAATGTTCCTTTAGAAACGATAGCCTCCATTGATGGGAACAATATCAAAGGCAAAGAATCTTTTTCTTCAAAGGCAAAGACTCCAGTTCACATGCTATACAATAACCTCGTAACAATTCAAGAGTCTTTAAAAGTTGATAAACTTGAAGAACTTGATAAACTTACATATTTGCCTTTAAAAAATCTAGTTGAATGTGTCATAGAATTGAAAACTAGTCTTGAAGATGAAACATTTAGCCTAATTCAAGAATGTGACCAAATGACCAAAAATGCAAATATTAGTCAAAATTTACAAAATCTGCAGTCATCTTTGGAAGAGGTTAAACACCATAAAACAAACCAGTATACCGAAGCGGGCATTGATGATGAAAAATTCAAAACTTTAAATATAATTACAGACGTAGTGTTACAGTTGGAACAAAATATTCATCTTATAAATAATGAATATTTGAACGAAAGCCAGCAACTTACTGATGAAGGGGAGATTGCTTCTCAAACTATGGCGAGTAGAATCGAAAATTTAGCAGTCAAAGAAGAACCACTGGACTTTGAAAACGCAGTTGATCTATCAACGATCATAGATATGTCTATATTAAAAACACTAGCTGAACCGCTAGAAGAACTACGATTAGTAATTGGTGCAATGCAACAAGAAAAACTTTGGGAAACATATAAGATAACAGAACCAAATCTAAACACTACAGTAGAAAAAAGCGCTAAGCTTACTGTTTCTTTGCAAGACATTTTGACGGGAATCGCAAGTGTTCAAAAAATATTAACAACTGAGACTGCAGAGTCTATTTCGAGTGCCAAAGAATCAAAACAATTGGAAGAAATTGCAAAACCCTTACAGGAACTACACAAATGTATTATTGCAGTTCAACAACACTTGGTGAATGAACCGGATGCAAGCGAACACTCCTTAAAAGACTTATCGTACTCGTCTACATTGGCTGAAGCATTACTATCTGTACAGAGATGTTTCGCGGCTGTGGAGCAACACGACATTTTGGATCTAACTCAAGCATCTGATATGCAACTGATTAGTGATATTGAAAATCAACAATATGCTGAAGAGTTTATGGAGAACGAAATATATTCGCAAATGAACGTTATCGAAAACACATTATCCATTTTTTCAGACATAGAAAAAGTTACTCAATCGATAGGAAGTGATCAAAAAACTAAAAGTTCTATCGAGTTAGTTAAAAGGGTTGTTCAAGAGGCTCAAGATTTACTTAAAGCACCTTTATCTGATGTGATATCGAAACGGAACGAATTGAGTGATTTACTCACGCGATCACAAAATGCGATAAATGATTTCGAATTACAAGAATTAACAAAATATTCCAATTCCGCACGGGAACCTTTAATATCTTCAGTCAAACAACTGAAAAACAATATAAAACGAATGAACGATATTCTTGTGAAGATTCAACATTTTGGAAGAATTAAAGATTTCATACGTCCCTTAAATGACATACAGCAGATGACCAAGCACGTTGAATTTCTTCCTATGACTTTAGCTAGACGTTTCCAATTGTTAGAGACTATGATTGTTCCTCTGCGCGAAATTTGCCACAAATTTGAACTGGCAGACTTGACAGCAGATTCTATGCGCGTAGAAAATATTCAAGTAAAGCGGAAAGAAATAACGGAACCGATAAAAATTATCATAGAAAGCATTGAATCTTTCAATATTGATTCAATAAAAGAAGAAACAGAAATATTTAAAGCAATAAATGACTTGAAAGGTATTTTGAAAATTCAAATGAATGAAATTGTTCAAGAAAAAAAACAGTATTTCGATTGTTTAACGCTTCAGTCCATTGCTGAACCATCGAAAAGGATAAGCTTGTATTTTGGCAATATCACTGCGGATAATCAAAAGTCAGTTGTCTCGAAGTTAGAAATGTCAAATTTGGTTGAACCAACAAAAAAATTGCAAGAATGTATTTTAGCGTTACAAAAACAAATTGAAATCGGCAAAGATGAAGACACTTTAATATCAGACATTTCTTTGTCCGAATCATATGCGGAGCCTGTTATAGAGTTGCAAAAACAACTAATTAGTATAGAAGATCAAATTGTTCTTTGTGATGATGCGCCTTTCGAGGGAAAAATCTCCGCTTTAATAAATGTAGAGCAATCAATTCAGAATATGCACGAAAACATTATTTCGATTGAAGAAAAGCACACAGAACCAGAAGAAATAGCGTGCATTGAAATGTTGAAAAATACTTTGGTAGATATGGAAGAACAAATGACACAATTTGATGAAAAAGGTAAAATAATGATGAAAGATGAAATTTTGTCAAAGGACAAGGAAATTGGTGATCAAGTAAAGTCGAGTACAGAAGATAATCTTATAAATCAGTTGAACGTTGCGAATCTCATTGAGATTCTTTCGAACAAACAATTAGAGCGAGATATATTGAACCCATTAAGAACACTTCAGTTGGCGTTGTCAGATTTCGAAAGTCAGACTAACTGGGAAAATGTTAACGATCTGAAGATTATGCAAGCATCAAGTGATAAAATTGATGTATCGATAAACGAATTGTCTGATTTAATTCAAATCAGTATAACACAGCCAACAATCGATTCGGAGAAACTAAATGAAGTATCCCATTATTTAGAAGAATTAATAGATCCTTTGCAAAAACTACAATACTGTTTCGCTGAAATAAAAAGTAATACATCGCCGGATAAATATTCAGTATTTCATATTGAACAAATTATAAATGCCCTGGAAATGGTTAACTTGTCTTTGCGTCCTTTAAATGGTGCTATAATGCAGGGTGAATCTTCATTCAAGAATGTCGACAATGGGGAAGGTTCGATGGAATTTGTCAAAGATAATAATATTCAAGTGATTGCGATGGCGTCAGTGAAGAAAGAGATTAACAAGGAACTACCAATAACTCTAATATCTTTTATCGAACCATTGCAAAAGTTAAAAGTATCGATTTGTAATGCAATCACTCACAAAAGTGTTGTTGGTACAATTGTAAATGATGATCAACCTTTTGAGCAGCTTGAAAATCTTATTGGAAACAAAAACTTCTTTAAAGAACTCGTTGAAAATATAGAGACAATACAGAGCAGTCTGAAAATTCCCTTAACTGAAGAGTTATCGAGCGAAAACAGAGAAAAAATTAATGAAATTCCTCTACTTCTGGCAGATGTGTATCAAAGTATTACAATTTTTCACGAAAAAGCACCACTTTGTGTGAATCAAGAAACAGAACAGGATTCTTGCTTAAATACTATTAAAGAACCGTCTGAAGAGGTGGCTAAATTGTACGAAATTGTTCAACAATGTTTCCCCACCGATATTTTAGATGATCAAGAAAAACGTATTCAGACATTCCAGGAAGTAATGAAGATAAATAGTGAAGAGGTTAAACAATGTTTGATTCCTCTCGAAGAAGAGATACTTATAATCCCAAAACCAAAAAATATTGTAAATTATCTTCAGGAAGTAACGAAATCGATGGCTTTAATTCACGAGGTAATAAATGAACCTGTATTGAAATTTTATGTTGAAAATATTCAATCTCAAGTAAACGATGTAACAGTTAGTCTTTCTGAAGTGGAAAAAGAAACCATAGACGATGATATGACTGAAATATTAGATAAGATTAACATTGAAATTCAACAAATAAATGCAGAAGTTTCTCAAAACGATAATGAACATATAAAAAAACATTTATCTTCTGTAGTTGATTTGGTCGAAGAAGCTCGTAATATAACAATTTCGCTTAAGGAAAAAGATAAATTAAATCGTGATTTAACAGAGAGTAAAAATGCGATGGAATCGGACACGCGTGGTATTTTGGAAGCATCAATAAAATATGACGATTTAAGTACTTTGTCTACTCAAACCGATATATCGTTGCTTAAATCATTAGCTGAACCATTAAATGATCTTAAAATAGCCATTGGAGCCCTCCAACAAGAAAACTCTTGGGAAACATGCGAACTATTTGAAAACGACATTGAACAGTCTGCTCAATCAAAAGAATTGCCAATTTCACTGCAAGAACTGTTGCACGGAATTGCACTTGTCGAGAAAGAGATATCTGTACACACATATTTCGAAGACGAAGAGCAGGCCAATCATTTAAAACAAGTGGCGAAACCTTTGCAAGAACTTTACAAGTGTATGATAGCCGTCGAGAGGAATTTAATAAACAAACCTCAAGATGAACAAATATCCCTTAAAGATTTTACTTATACAACAACGCTTGCGGAAGCATTGGAAACGGTTCAGCATTATTTTGCAACACTGCAACAACACGAAATAGTCGACATTTCTCCAGTTTCAGAAATGAAAAACCTAGAGGAAGATGCTGGATTGGCCACGATATTCATTAACAAAGAATTGGGCAATCAACGAGACGTTATACAAACAACGGTGGAAATATTTTTGGATTTAGAAAAACAAGCAAAAGATAATTTATCAGAAGTATCTAAAAGTTCTGTTCATAAAATTGAAAAAATAAAAGTAAACATTCTAGATGCCCAAAAAATATTCAGAGAACCATTGAATGGTGTTATAATGAATAAAAATAAATTAGCAAATATTTTATCTGCTGCTCAAGAATCAATTCATGATTTTGAAACAAAAGAACTTCAAGAATTGAACAATGACGCCATCAAAGACTCTTTGGTCTCGTCACTTGGTATGATTAAAGTTAGTTTGGTGAGAATGACGGATACACTGAATAAAATAAACTTTTTCTGTAGGCAAACTAACTATGTAAAACCTCTTAATGATATAAAACGTTTCATTCAATACACAGAATTGCAGCCTGTGTCGCTTTCAGGAAACATAGAAAAACTGGAAAAGTTAAGAAATCCATTGAGAAACCTTTGTAATAAATTCGAAGAATGTGATTCGAAAATAATAGATAGTTCAAATATTGATGAAATATTCATAGATTCATCAGAAGTGCTCGATGTTCTAAAGAAATTACAGAAAGCTTCTATAGATTTCGAAAATTCTGTAAAGAACACCGAAAAAGATGATCTCAAAGTAATAAGTATACATAAAAATGTCAAACTAATAAACGAAGCTATAAATATGGCTTTCAAAGAAATTAAAGAAAACAATTCAAAACTAAGCAGCCAGATTTTACTCCAGATTTCTACACCCGTAAAAGAAATAGATTCCTCAATAAGAATAAAAAAGGATTCAGAAAGCTCAAACACATCTCAATTAAAAGATCCATTAAAAAAATTACAAAATTGTTTGATGGTCGTCAAACAGCAACTTTTGGAATCAAATGACGATGAGACTCTCTCTGATTATGAATCTTTCACAGAGTCGTATGTTGAACCTATCATTGAAATTCAGCGAGAACTTTCGACGATTGAAAATATTGTTTCTGGTAGTACCAAAACATTAATGTCAGAAAATGACATTTTAAAAATAAAATCTGTCGAGTCTTCAATACAAAATATTAAAGAGAGTATAGATTCAGATTCAAATCACATTATAAATTTAGGATTATTAAAAGAACCTTTGAGTGACATAGAACAGCAGATTTCTGCCATCGTACGTATAAGTGAAATCCCTGGCCAAATTATGGCTAAGGAAAACATCTTAGACGAGGCATCAGGAAAAACAGTCACAAAAGATATACAAAAAGAAGGAATGCACATGGAAGACGAAAATAAAAAAGCAGTTTTTGAAAATATAGAACAAGAAAAAAATAAAGTCCAAGAAAAAGATGCAAAGAGTGACGGAAATGAAAATAATAAATTGAATATTGAAATAATAACTCACCTCAAATTTAATGCAGATGAAAAAAATAATGAGAGCCATCAAATAGGGAAAAATTTAGTAGACAATCAAGAAATCAATATTCAGGAACAAAATAAGGAAGCGAAATATGAAATATCAACAGATCTAGATGAAGTCAAATTCTCTGAAACTATGAAAATATGTGAATTAGATACAAAACATGACGAAACATTGAAAAAAGAAAACTTAATTAAAAACGAAATAACAAAAAAAGAAGACATTGATAAAAAAACTAAAGAGAAAAAAATTGAGATTGAAAATAAAACAAATGAAAATAACATGAAAAGTTCTACATCGGAAAGGAAAGATAAATCTGATGACGAGAAGAAAAAGAAAGAAGAACAATTAAAAGGAACAGAGGAAAATGAAGAAGAAAAGTTGAAGCTAAATGAGACGGAAAAGAAAATTAGAAAAGAAAACGAAGATCAATTGAAAAAAGGAAAGAAAGGGAATCTTATAATAGCTGAGACTAATAAAATGGAAACAGACGAAGAAGAAATAAAAAAGAAACAGCAACAGTTAATAACAGAAAAGCCTATTAAGCCTGTTGAAAACGCAGAAATTGATAAAAATGCCACGGAAGAGGTACAAAATAAGAAAGAAAAAGAACTGATAAGAGAAAAAGAAACAGAAGAAACGACACTAAAGAAGGCTGTGATTGATAAGAAGGCAGATGAAAAAGAAATGAAAAACAAAGAAGAACCAATGAAAGAAGATAGAGAAATTGAGGCTGTGAATTTAAAGAAATCTGAGAATGATAAGAAGGTAAAAGAGAAAGTGAAAGATGAACTTTTGAAAAATGAGAAGAAACTTGAAGAGAATAATCAAAAAAAGACCGAAATAGATAAGGAAGCCAAGGAAGAAGAAGAGGAGAAGCAGAATGACGAACAATTGAGAAAAGAAATAGTGGAAACAAAACTAAAGAAGGCTGAAGCTGATAATAAGGCGAAGGAAGAAGAGGAACAGAAAGAAAAAGATGATCAATTAAAAAAAGAAAAAGAAACAGAGATTGCGAATCTCAAAAGTGTTGAGGTTGATAAGAAGGCTAGGGAAGAGAAAGAAAATAATAAGATAGACGATCAGTTGAGGAAAGAAAAAGATAATGTGGAAGAGAATGTTAAGAAAGTGGAGGCTGATAAGAAGGCAAAAGAAGAAGAAGAAAATGAAATGAAAAAAGAACAATTAAGAATTGAGAAGAAACTTGAAGAACAAAATCAAAAGAAGGCTGAAGAAGATAAAGCAAAGGAAGAAGAAGAAAAGAAAAGGAAGGACGACCAATTGAAAAAAGAAAAAGAAATAGAGGTAGCTAAAGATAACAAAGCTAAGGCTGGTAAGATGGCTAAGGAAGAAGAAGAAGAAGATAATCTTAAGAAGGCAGAGGCTGATAAGAAAGCAAAGGAAGAAGAAGAAAAGAAAAAGAAAGACGAACAATTGAAAAATGAAAAGGAAACAGAGGAAGCCAAACTTAAGAAGGCGGAGGCTGAAAAGAAGGCAAAGGAAAAAAAAGAAAAGAAAAATAAAGAAGAACAATTAAAAAAACAAAAAGAAACAGAGGAAGCTCAACTAAAGACAGCAAAAGAAGACGAGGAAAAGAAAATGAAAGAAGAACAATTGAATACAGAAAAAAAAATTGAGGAAGCGAAACATAAGAAAGCTGAAGCTGATAACAAGGCAAAGGAAGAAGATGAAAAGAAAAAGAAAGAAGAACAATTGTTGAAGGAAAAGAAAATAAAGGAAGATAATCTAAAGAAGGCTGAGGCTGATAAAAAAGCAAAGGAAGAAGATGAAAAGATAAAGAAGGACGAACAATTGAAAAATGAAAAGGAAGTAGAGGAAGCTAAACTTAAGAAGGCAGAAACAGAAAAGAAGGCAAAGGAAGAAGAAGAAAAGAAAAATAAAGAAGAACAATTAAAAAAAGAAAAAGAAATAGAAGAAACAAAACTTAAGAAAGCAAAAGAAGACGAGGAAAAGAAAATGAAAGAACAACAATTGGAAAAAGAAAAAGAAATTGAGGAAGCGAAACTTAAGCAAGCCGAAGCTGATAAAAAGATAAAGGAAGAAGATGAAAGGAAAAAGAAAGATGAACAAATTTTGAAAGAAAAAAAAATAAAGGAAGATAATCTAAAGAAGGCTGAGGCTGAAAAGAAAGCAAAGGAAGAAGATGAAAAGAAAAAGAAGGACGAACAATTGAGAAATGAAAAGGAAGTAGAGGAAGCTAAACTTAAGAAGGCTGAGGCTGAAAAGAAGGCAAAGGAAGAAGAAGAAAAGAAAAATAAAGAAGAACAATTAAAAAAAGAAAAAGAAATAGAAGAAACAAAACTTAAGAAAGCAAAAGAAGACGAGGAAAAGAAAATGAACGAAGAACAAATGAATAAAGAAAAACAAATTGAGGAAGCGAAACTTAAGCAAGCCGAAGCTGATAAGAAGGCAAAGGAAGAAGATGAAAGGAAAAAGAAAGATGAACAAATGTTAAAAGAAAAGAAATTAAAGGACGAGAATCTAAAGACAGAAGCTGATAAGAAAGCAAAGGAAGAAGAAGAAAAGAAAAAGAAAGACGAAGAATTGAAAAATGAAAAGGAAACAGAGGAAGCTAAACTTAAGAAGGCTGAGGCTGAAAAGAAGGCAAAGGAAGAAGAAAAGAAAAATAAAGAAGAACAATTAAAAAAAGAAAAAGATATAGAGAAAACTAAACTAAAGAAAGCAAAAGAAGACGGGGAAAAGAAAATGAAAGAAGAACAATTGAATAAAGAAAAACAAATTGAGGAAGCGAAAGTTAAGAAGGCCGAAGCTGATGAGAAGGCAAAAAAAGAAGATGAAAAGAAAAAGGAAGAAGAACAATTGTTGAAGGAAAAGAAAATAAAGGAAGATAATCTAAAGAAGGCTGAGGCTGATAAGAAAGCAAAGGAAGAAGATGAAAAGATAAAGAAGGACGAACAATTGAAAAATGAAAAGGAAGTAGAGGAAGCTAAACTTAAGAAGGCTGAGGCAGAAAAGAAGGCAAAGGAAGAAGAAGAAAAGAAAAATAAAGAAGAACAATTAAAAAAAGAAAAAGAAATAGAAGAAACAAAACTTAAGAAAGCAAAAGAAGACGAGGAAAAGAAAATGAAAGAACAACAATTGAAAAAAGAAAAAGAAATTGAGGAAGCGAAACTTAAGCAAGCCGAAGCTGATAAAAAGGCAAAGGAAGAAGAAGAAAAGAAAAATAAAGAAGAACAATTAAAAAAAGAAAAAGAAATAGAGGAAGTTAAACTAAAGAAAGCAAAAGAAGAGGAAGAAATTAAAAAGAAAGAAGAACAATTGAAAAAAGAAAAAGAAATAGAGGTAGCTAAAGATAAGAAAGATAAGGCTGATAAGAAGGCTAAGGAAGACGAAGAAAAGAAAAAGAAAGAAGAGCAAATGTTGAAAGAAAAAATATTAGAGGAAGAGAATCTTAAGAAGGCAGAGGCTGATAAGAAGGCAAAGGAAGAAGAAGAAAAGAAAAAGAAGGACGAACAATTAAAAAATGAAAAGGAAATAGAGGAAGCTAAACTTAAGAAAGCTGAGGCTGAAAAGAAGGCAAAGGAAGAAGAAGAAAAGAAAAATAAAGAAGAACAATTAAAAAAAGAAATAGAGGAAGTTAAACTAAAGAAAGCAAAAGAAGAGGAAGAAATTAAAAAGAAAGAAGAACAATTGAAAAAAGAAATAGAGGTAGCTAAAGATAAGGCTGATAAGAAGGCTAAGGAAGACGAAGAAAAAAAAAAGAAAGAAGAGCAACTGTTGAAAGAAAAAATATTAGAGGAAGAGAATCTAAAGAAGGCAGAGGCTGATAAGAAGGCAAAGGAAGAAGAAGAAAAGAAAAAGAAGGACGAACAATTAAAAAATGAAAAGGAAATACAGGAAGCTAAACTTAAGAAGGCTGAGGCTGAAAAGAAGGCAAAGGAAGAAAAAGAAATGAAAAATAAAGAAGAACAATTAAAAAAAGAAAAAGAAATAGAGGAAATTAAACTAAAGAAAGCCAAAGAAGAGGAAGAAATTAAAAAGAAAGAAGAACAATTGAAAAAAGAAAAAGAAATAGAGGTAGCTAAAGATAAGAAAGATAAAGCTGATAAGAAGGCTAAGGAAGACGAAGAAAAGAAAAAGAAAGAAGAGCAAATGTTGAAAGAAAAAATATTAGAGGAAGAGAATCTTAAGAAGGCAGAGGCTGATAAGAAGGCAAAGGAAGAAGAAGAAAAGAAAAAGAAGGAGGAACAATTGAAAAATGAAAAGGAAGTAGAGGAAGCTAAACTTAAGAAGGCCGAGGCTGAAAAGAAGGCAAAGGATGAAGAAGAAAAGAAAAATAAAGAAGAACAATTAAAAAAAGAAATAGAGGAAACTAAACTAAAGAAAGCAAAAGAAGACGAGGAAAAGAAAATGAACGAAGAACAAATGAATAAAGAAAAACAAATTGAGGAAGCGAAACTTAAGAAAGCCGAAGCTGATAAAAAGGCAAAGGAAGAAGATGAAAAGAAAAAGAAAGAAGAACAATTGTTGAAGGAAAAGAAAATAAAGGATGAGAATCTAAAGAAGGCTGAGGCTGATAAGAAAGCAAAGGAAGAAGAAGAAAAGAAAAAGGACGAACAATTGAAAAAAGAAAAGGAAGTAGAAGAAGCTAAACTTAAGAAGGCCGAGGCTGAAAAGAAGGCAAAGGATGAAGAAGAAAAGAAAAATAAAGAAGAACAATTAAAAAAAGAAACAGAAATAGAGGAAGCTAAACTAAAGAAAGCAAAAGAAGACGATGAAAATAAAGTGAAAGAAGAACAAATGAAAAATGAAAAAAAAATTAAAGAAGCGAAACTTAAGAAGGCTGAAGCTGATAAGAAGGCCAAGGAAGAAGATGAAAATAAAAAGAAAGAAGAACAACTGATGAAAGAAAAGAAATTAGAGGAAGATAGTATAAAGAAGGCAGAGGCTGATAACAAAGCAAAGGAAGAAGAAGATAAGAAAAATAAGGATGAACAATTGAAACTAGAAAAAGGGAAAGAGGAAGCTAAACTTAAAAAAGCTGAGGATGAAAAGAAGGTAAAAGAAGAAGAAAATAAAAAGAAAGACGAACAATTAAAAGAAGAAAAAGAAATAGAGGAAGTTAAACTAAAGAAGGCAAAAAAAGACGAGGAAGTAAAAAAAAAAGAAGAACAATTGAAAAAAGAAAAAGAAATTGAGGAAGAGAAACTTAAGAAAGCCGAAGCTGAAAAGAAGGCAAAGGAAGAAGATGAAAAGAAGAAAGAAGAACAACTGTTGAAAGAAAAAAAAATAGAAGAAGAGAATCTAAAGAAAGTTGAGGCTGATAAAAAGGCACATGAAGAAGATGAAAAGAAAAATAAAGCAGAACAATTACTGAAAGAAAAAAAAATAGAGGAAGATAATTTAAAGAAGACGGTAGCTGATAAGCAGACAAAAGAAGAAGTAGAATTGAAAAAGAAAGAAGAACAATTGAAAATAAAAAAAGAAATAGAGGATGCGAATCTTAAGAAGGCGGAGACTGAAAAGAAAGCCAAAGAAGAAAAAAAGGAAAAAAATGATCTACAATTAAAAAATGAAAAATATATTGAGAAAGAGAAGCTGATGAAAGCCGAAACAGAAAAGAAAAATAAAGGAAAAGTTGAAAAGGGTAAAAAAGAAGTATTTCAGAATGTTGAAGACATAAAAATGGTTCAAGATTCATCGCAATCCGATAAATTATCAATGAAAGAAAACGAAATGTTGGCTCAGATAGAAAAACAAGAAGAACATTCGTTATCAAGAATAGAGAATCGCGTCAAGTATGAAATAAGTGATACGCAAAAAGAGAAGAGCAACGTGAAAATAAATTTAGAAAAGGATAATAAGATTTCTTCTAGACATGATTTTGACGATCGTAGTACTAGTATTAATACCTTTTCTGATACATCACTAAAAATAAGCAACGACGCTCGGAAAACAAATGCAGAATCTGGGAGAAAAAGTAATTCTGATGTTTCAAACTCGTCTTCACTGTATTATTCTACAACTTCGAAATCTGTTCCTGGTCCTCGTGATGTTAAGAAAAAGCCAATATTTAGTACTCATTTAACAGATAGAACTGCTGTTGAAGGATCAAGAGTAAAGCTTACTTGTAGTGTTTTAGGTTCACCAGAACCATCCATACAATGGTTCCGAAACGGAATTCTATTGAATGACAAAAACAAATATTTGACAAAATACACCGATGGTTTGGTAACGTTGGAAGTTTTGAATGTGGAACCATCAGATTCCGCAGATTATACCTGTACAGCGACTAATGAAAACGGAACTACATCATGTTCTGCTTCGTTGAAAGTTTATGCAGCTTTCGAATCTACGCCGATACCTCCAACTTTTACTAGATCTATAAAAGGTAAGACAACTTTCTCAGACAATATATTTCGTTTATGTCATTTTTGTTTACATTTACCCTTAAATTGAATGAAAAAAAAACTAAAAAAGGTAGTAATATATTTAAAAAGAAATTACCATTCTAGTTAGAAAAATCCTAATAAGTAAAAAAAAATTTTGTAGATATGATAATGAGCTATTATTCTTTTAAAACATTGACTAACGTAATTGTCAAACATCTTAGGTTTGTTCTTCAAAAACACTTACGAAATGTTAACCAAAGGCGTAAAATATATTTTAGCCACTAACCAATTTCGATTTAATTCTAATTACGAGTATGTACTCGTAGTCAGATATAATTACGCCAAATATACGGATATTTTGTTAAAATGTTATTAAAAATCTTTTATGTGTTATTTTATCATAGTCAGTTATTACACGTGCATGTCTATTAATACGTGTTACTTATAATTTAATCATACTGGTCTATCAAGTAAGATGAAGAAGAGCACTCTTAGATGTTTGGACATTTACTCGTAGAATGAATGAATGCCATAACACTAACGAAACAAATATACAGTGCAAATGTAAGTAGAAGACCCAAGTACGAGGGTTATCCAGAAAGTAAGGTTACAACATTTATGTAGGATCGAAAAATGCTTGTATTTAATTAAAATTTACAGGATACTTCACAAATATATTCAACTATTTTTCAACGTAATCGCCGTCGAGATCGAGACATTTATGTAGTCGGGGCACCAGCTTTTGTATGCCAGTGTCATAGACCTCCGCCGCCAGCTCTTTCAGCCATTTCTTCCTCGACCTCCTGATCGTTGGAAAATTGTTGGGGTGTAGTGACACACCCACGTCTAATCCCCCGTCACAATAGAGTCCAGAAAAGCTTCTTCCTCCTGTGCAAAACGATTCAAAAATTCACGCGCGGCGGTCACGCGATTTTGACGGTGCTCCGATGTGAGCATTCTGGGCACCCATCTCGCACACAACTTCTTGTAACCAAGTTTTTCCAACACAGTATTACCAAGGAGACTTTCAGAAATGTCAGGAAATTCTTCGTGAAGGTCGTCAAGCGTCACACGTCGGACATTTCGCACTTGTTCTTCAATTTTTTGCACACATTCGTCAGAAATCACTGCCTTGCCTCGTCGTGAGTATCAGTACGGCCTTCTCTGAACAACCTAACCCACTTCGTGACATATTATAGACTCATCACATCACTACCATAAACTTCCACGAGCTTCCGATGGATATTCGCGGCAGTATTGTTCTGCAAAGTCAAAAAACGGATGACCGCGCGGATCTCGCACGGACGAGAGTTGGCGGGAGCGCACGACGACCTCTCCATCGGAAGAATTTACTGTGACTGAACAAAATGTCCGACAAACACGCGGGACCAAACAAACTGACCGTTAGGATCCCCCCTACACGCCAGGTGCACCAACTTTGAGACAAAAAAATTCCCCCGGCCTCAGGAGCCCTTGTAACCTTAGTTTCTGGATGACCCTCGTATTATATGAGACGGTTATACATGTATATAGAAGAGGTGAAAGATGTGTGTCGCGATAAGAAAGTCTGGCGCTCTCTCCGTCTACCCCGAGAGGGAACGCGTGATGGTATGTATAGGTATGTGGTTATATCTTGATTTTTGCATTTTTAGTAGTTGAATGACATTGAATGATTCAAAAAGGGAATTAAAAAAAATATTCATGAGGTTATTATAATACAATATTTTCAAACCTTTACAATAACATTTAATTGATACGCAATTTCTTAAATTAATCAATCACCATCATTTTATTCTCCAAGAGCAGTTTTTCAAAGTTCTCCATCATCAAACTTATTTTTTTTCCATTTCCATTACGGTTAATGCAGTTTCATTGACCATAATAACCGTTTCAAATTGGAATATATTTATAATACATCATTATTATTTTAGATGTCTATCACATCACTGAAGATGAAATGGTTCTTGAATGCCGCATTCGAGGGCATCCTAGACCCACCATTACATGGCTGAAAGATGGAAGAGTATTACCTTCAGACAGTAGATATCAAATGAACTATCTCGCTGATGGAGTATGTAGATTGGTCATCAACCAACCAGATCCAACAGATAGCGGAAGGTATACTTGTAAAGCAGAGAATCCACTTTGGACAGATGAAATATCACATCATGTACAGTTTTCTGGTAAGTTGTTTTATTTATAATTACGTAAGTTTTTTTTAAAGAATTTGGTAAAGTGCTGTATCCCGATAATTATGATACAAACACTTCAAGAGTGCTTCCTCATTAGCTCAACAGAAAACAAAGGAGGTTCAGAGACACTAATGTCGTCAACAAAAGCACCACCTGGTTATCTAACAAATAAGGTACGAATATATAAAAACAAAAATTCAGATCAGAAACCAATCCAGAATTGAACCTGGTTGCAAAGGATTATAAAATTATCCTCAAAATGAATACACAGACTTTATTCTGTAAATCGATACCTTAGATAGTGAATGTACTCGTAATAAGAAAGTTAATCAAATATATTTTGAATAAGTCAATTTATTTATCCAATATTAATACTACTTATATTTATGAACTATCTTATTCGTAAATGCTTTTTAACATATGTTGTTCTTAACAAATTTTCGCGTGCAACCATATATTTTCAAAATGATTATAGAATTTTATCGCAAACTGTATTCCTTTATCGCAAGGTAATTATAAATACAATATA
Source organism: Odontocerum albicorne (assembly GCA_949825065.1). Taxonomy (NCBI): domain Eukaryota; kingdom Metazoa; phylum Arthropoda; class Insecta; order Trichoptera; family Odontoceridae; genus Odontocerum; species Odontocerum albicorne. The sequence goes on along the minus strand of OX463843.1, from coordinate 37,455,751 downwards.
AAAATGGGACAAAAAGAAAATATTAAATGTAATGGATTTAAAAATATAAGTGTTTTATTGTACGAGTACTTATCTATTCTAATCTATAAAATTCTATGCCAATCAATGTATCTATGACAATCTATTTCATGAAATTTCAGGAAGGAATATGCATCTTGCAACATCCCCTCACGGCTTCGAAACTGTGCGGAGTGCTCGTTTAGGACACGAAGCTCGCCGACCTTACTTTTCTAAGGTTTTATCTGATCATACAGTGCCCGTAGGAGGTACTATAGCTCTTCAAGTGGAAATTGGAGGAGGTGCAGCGGAAGTAGAATGGAGAAGAGGAGGCGCACCAGTACAAAGGGGAGGGAAAGTTAAAGAATTCGCAGAACGAGGAGTACATACACTGGCCGTAGAAAATGCAAGTCCTGATGAATCCGGAGTATACACATGCACTGTGAGGAATGAGCATGGTGTGGTCGCAACCACTGCAATGGTATATGTATTACCTCCTGGATCGTTGAGAAACGGAAAGCCGGCTACTCTAGTTGCAAGACCTGACCCCGATCTGACTGTTTGTGAAGGCGAAGATTTCACGGTGTCTTTAAGAGCACAGGGGGATCCAAAACCGAAAGGTAATTAGCATTTTTTCTTATCTCCCTTTTCACAGCTTGTCTTTTCTTCGGATGCATATGCATACACTTGATTTTAACGCAATACCTCTGAATAAAGATACCGTACAAGAATTGAACCCAGTTCGTAATTTACACTCCGATGCGTCTTTTTCTTAAATTTTCGCCTGTCGATATTTTTACTCTGTAATATTAATTTCGGACTTCAAATGTACTCGTCGCGATTTGTATCCGAAGTATTGTACTCTATGATTTGTTTTCATGATGATGGATAATAATTATCCATCTTTATTCATCCGATTTGTATCCGAAGTATTGTACACTATGATTTGTTTTCATGATGATGGATAATAATTATCCATCTTTATTCATCCGATTTGTATCCGAAGTATTGTACACTATGATTTGTTTTCATGATTATGGATAATAATTATCCATCTTTATTCATCCGATTTGTATCCGAAGTATTGTACACTATGATTTGTTTTCATGATTATGGATAATAATTATCCATCTTTATTCATCCGATTTGTATCCGAAGTATTGTACACTATGATTTGTTTTCATGATGATGGATAATAATTATCCATCTTTATTCATCCGATTTGTATCCGAAGTATTGTACACTATGATTTGTTTTCATGATTATGGATAATAATTATCCATCTTTATTCATCCGATTTGTATCCGAAGTATTGTACACTATGATTTGTTTTCATGATTATGGATAATAATTATCCATCTTTATTCATCCGATTTGTATCCGAAGTATTGTACACTATGATTTGTTTTCATGATGATGGATAATAATTATCCATCCTTTATTCATCCGATTGAAACGTGGATGAGGAACAAGACTAAAAAGTGATTAGGGATAATTGTAATATTTAGACTGTTGTGTTGAGTAAAATGAAGAAAATCACTCGAAGATGATTTGGGCGTGTGGAACGAATGAATGAAGAAAAATGAACAAAATAAAAATAAAGTACTAATTTAACTGCACGGCTTAGTAGAGAAAGACCAAGAAAAATATGGTTGGATCAAGTATTTGAAAGAAGCAAATATAAAAGGCAGATAAATCGTAAGAGTTGTATGATAAAGTGTACGGATATAGAAAAGGGGAAAGAAGTGTGTCGCGGTAGGAAACTCTGGTTCACTCTCCTCTCTGCCTACTCCGAGAGCGAGACGGGTTTAAAACGTCGCTAACAAGTACGAGTATATTTCAAACCGTCGAGTTCCCATCTCAGGACTAGTTTTAGAGAGCTTAGGTGGAAACAAGAGTTTACAAGATATACATACGACACGGGTAGGTAGATAGTCTCGGAACTGGTTCGGTCAAGGCCTGGATGGATGCGTCTCATGGCATTTCTATATTCCTTATGGAACGTATAGGGGAGGGGGATAATAGAAAGAAAACATAATATTTCAAGACCACGTTGGGTACATCGAACATTGTGGAATATAATATTACTAACAAACAATTGTGTGCAGGATCCCCTCATCTACGAATATTCAGAATTGTATATGTTTCATTAAGTGCTATGGTCAGAAATCATCACTGTCCCAGAAAACGTTTCTATATGAAATTTTAAAAATAACTCAAGCCAGTCAATGCGTAAAGTACGAAAACTCACTAAATTGAAAAAAGCATAATATGGATATTTTGATAAACAAGCTTAAGGTGATTCTTTCTGCTGATTAATGAAATAAATGAAACGATGAAACACCAATCGTGCAAATCCTAATTACCCCATGGTATTCAAACACCTGAACGATAGAGTTTTCTTTGGTCTTTTAAAGTGTTGCCAAAATAATCCCTCTAGGAGTAACTCTAGTCCTTTCAAGATGGATCCTAGGACGATGAAACGAATACATTACATTTTTAAAATGGTCCGCTTGCGAAAGAGGTAAATAAAAGTAGGTCGCGTGGCAAAATTATTTTGCCAAGTAATGAACCTTCATATATAGTTGAAGATCTTTGTAAGATTTTATAAATATATGTATTATTGAAATCGTTATGTCAATTCTAAAAATTCAATGTTGAATATGAAAAATAAACAAGATAATTTAGCAGCCATTAGAAATTGAACCTGATACTTCATGATGGTTGACGGCAACATTGACAAGGATATTGTCAATTGTTTTAAACCTTTTCAATTAAAATTGTGTTTTTATTCTACTGAAGTATTTAAAATGAATGAACAATTTCTAAGACTAAACGGATGTATTCAAGGGTAAAAAAGTGCAAAGTCCTTTTCATATTACAATATTAATTTAAAGCGATTGCTTAACTGTTCTTTTAGTTTTTATTTCCTTCATTGAAGTTTTTACATAAACATTATTATGAGAGAGAACATTTAAACGACATGGTCAATGGAAAACATGTAATAAAGTGTTTTTAGTTATTAACTAACTTGAACGTATTCTTGATAATATGTATATGTATTGACTAACTAACTACTGGAGTTCTAGAATAATTACAAAACAAAAACTCTATTTCATAATAGTGAGTCAGCTGTCATGTTGGTAAAAAGGGGAAAAACTAAATTAATTGAGTTTATATTGTAAATTAATTAGTTGATCTACTAAATCCATACGAACATATTTAACACCATTTTTTAAGTAGGTTAAAAAACATTATTTTAAAATTGTTAAAAAAGTAATTGTTTTTAAACGTGCTAGGTCTTTCATACCCTAATTAATATAATTGTGTCTTAAGTATTCACGATATTATTATTTGGGATGGCAATATGCTTATAAAGAAAACAGCGCTTTGCTGTTAAATTAAGAAAATACGGAGTTGATTTATTTTAAAAGTAATATTATATATAATATCCGTTTAATTATCGATAAAAAATTCATTATATATTTAGTATATCGCTGGAAAAATGCTAGTACTTAATAGCGATTAATCATAAAGTTAGAATCCACGATATACTCGTATTAGTAGCAAACAATAGTTGGAAGAGATTGCCACATGGCAATAAACTCGCAAGGTTAAAAAAAAAACAATCAGTATTAGAATCCACGCTAGATCAGTTGCAAACAATCATAAAATCAGTTGCAAACAGTCTGAATCGCGAAGCTATACGGCAACAATAATTTTCCTCCCGGAGCTTTCACATTATATGAATTCCGATGGTAACCAATAAAAAACATCTCAATATGTTTATTTTCCACTTTCAGCTTTTGAAGAAAAATATTTTTACTAAACGTATTCCAAGTTATCTACACCGTTGGGAAAATGGTTTGCGTCCGTGATCAAAATATTAATTGAAGTTTGTGTCTTGGATAAAACCGTGCAAAATTGCAGTTGCACGCTATAATATAAATAGTTTGAGTCTATGATAAAAGAAATATTGTTTTTTGACAATGGTTGATGCATTTTCAGTCCTACATTTAAATGTTACATTTATAAATGTTATTCAGATGTTAACTTCTAAATTTATCTCCGAATAACACAATGAAGATTAGTCTAAAACTGAACTAACAATGATGTTTACTTTTGTATCGGGAATCAATAAAACTAGTTAGTTTTATCTACTATTGAAACACACAAAATCGTTATTATTTTTTCAGTGATCTGGATGAAAGGTGTTCGAGATATCACGACAAGTTGGCGTTCATTAAAAGAGACTTCTGACGATTATTACAGATTTACTTTGAAAAGAGCACTGCTCTCAGATGCTGGAACTTATTGCATCTTGACCAAGAACTGTTATGGTTGTGATAGAGCATTTGTTACTGTATTTGTAAGTATTTATTTAATAAATGGTATTTTTAATCATTAATTAAGTGGAAAAAAACGTAAAAAATTCATACTAAAAATATTTGTAATCAAAATCCACACTAAGAAAATTTGTTAAGTTTTTCAAATGAGTATTCAATTTATTGAACACACATAACATTAAAATAGCACGCTTGCTGATATCCTTGAACAATAAAAGGAAATGATTAACAAAATAATATCATTTCTTGATCTCCGAAAAGACTATAGTTTCACTTTGTGGTGCCATTTTTTTACATTGAAGGAAAAAAATAAGTAAAATAAAAAACTTATTTTATACTTTTGTGTTCACCACAGGTTTAATTTAAATTAAACCTGTGGTGAATACAACACATATAAAATAAGTTTTTTATTTTACTTATTTTTTTCCTTTTATGTAAATAATATAAGCCGTTGCAGTGCTGAAATGAATGCGCTTTGGCTTAGTATTCTAAACAAATAAGAGTTAATGCTTCCAAATCGCTAATGAAAGATGGTTGTAACGCTTTTATATAACGTCTTAAGTTTACAGAAAATATTTAGTCATATTCAAATTGGAAATATTGAGGATTTTCTTGTAAGATTGTTTTAATTGAAATTCTGCAGATATAAAAAAAGAATTGCTTAAATAAATAAATGGAAAGGGCATTATGAAAATAACTTTTAAAAAACATTAGAAAATAGTATTTATATAATACTCGTATATGAGCTTAGTTTTAAAGATTTAGAAAAATCTTGGATCATTTTCAAAAGAAGAATGAAACATTTAACTTTATATTGTCTTTTTATTTCACTTATTGTACTTAGTCATGAGGTACAAACAATTGATCTAGTACAGTCAATGGAACAAAATATTTATACTCGGTTAATTTTTTTATTTCTACCAAGAAGCATAATAAAGCTAAAGTGAAAAATAACGTTATATTGTCTTTTTATTTCACTTATTGTACTTAGTCATGAAGTACAAACAATTGATCTAGTACAGTCAATGGAATAAAATATTTATACTCAGTTAATTTTTTCTTTCTACCAGGAAGCATAATAAAGCTTAAGTGAAAAATAACTTTGTATTGTCTTTTTATTTTACTTATTGTACTTAGTCATGAAGTACAAACAATTGACTAATTGATCTAGTACAGTCAATGGAATAAAATATTTATACTCAGTTAATTTTTTCTTTCTACCAGGAAGCATAATAAAGCTTAAGTGAAAAATAACTTTGTATTGTCTTTTTATTTTACTTATTGTACTTAGTCATGAAGTACAAACAATTGACCAATTGATCTAGTACAGTCAATGGAATAAAATATTTATACTCAGTTAATTTTTTCTTTCTACTAGGAAACATAATAAAGCTAAAATGAAAAATAACTTTATGTTATCTTTTTATTTCATTTAATGTGCTTTGTCATGAGGTACATACACTTTTAGAAGTGACCAAGTATAGTCAATGGACTAAAAAAGTTATACTTAGTTAATTTGATTATTGCAACCGGAAGCATGATAAGCTAAGGCAAAAAATAACTTTATACTATATTTTTATTTCGCTTATTGTACTTATTCATGAGGCCCAAACGATTGTCGATGTGATTAAATACAGTAAATGGAAAAAAGTTATACTTAGTCAATGTTTTTCCAATAGGAAGCATAATAAAGCTACGGGGAAAATTTTTATTAATTTATAAAGAAGATTTGGTAAACTTTATTTTGTGTTAAAAATAGTCCATAATTCTTATAAAGGAGGTAATATGTGCAAAATACTACTATATTAGTGTTGTCCTAGAAACTAGAAAATCAACAGAAAAACAGGAGATACTTCTACTAAAAAGATAAAATTGGATAACATTTACTAACTTGACAACCAAATAAACATAATGTAATTATTTCTTTAAATGAAATAATTTTAATCAAATGTTTTATCAATTTTCATAGAAACACGTACATTGATGTACTTGTATCATAAAATAAATACTTCTTGTTTTACACGACGGGACGGGGAAATACTCGTATATTTCAAATTATTATTGATAAATAATCAGGCATTTGTAATTAAAAGTAACCGAGACTTCAATTTTCATATTCAATCAAGTTATTTGATATCCATTTTTATAGTAAGAACTAAGAACTATATTTTAAAACTTATTTGAACGATTTAAGCTTTAAAAAGTTTAATTTTAATGAAAGCAAGAGGAAGCCTCGAATCAGATTTATTCTAAAATAGTGATACCATACATAGTAATGTGATTTATCATCTTTGTTAGAAGACTGTGTTATTGAAAACTAATTGATATTGATATTGGAAAAAAGGAACCAAATACAATATAACAATAGAGAGCAATAGCTTTGATGAATTACTGAGTGGAAACTATAATATATATAAATAGTCATGACAAAATAAATGTAAATAGATTGGTATGTTTCCCAGATTCCCTTCTCTTGATTTAAAGCATCAAAAAACAAATGGACATGACCTTTTCAAAGATAACGGCCACCTTTACCTATTTATTAGTCGCATGTTATCAAATAATATTATTTATAGGTATAATAAAATATCTACTAGGCGTATCCAGAAAGTAAGTGTACTGAGGCTCTTACGACCGGATGGATTTTATTTTAGACATGTTGGCTACACTTCCGTGTAGTCTGACCCTTCCCCTCCGCAATGAGACCGGTTCGAGGTCAGTACGTTGAGAAGTGTCGACGCGACAACACGTTTCGTGAAAAATGTCAATCCAATCTCCCGCCAAGTGCGAAATAAATAATGCCGGGCAAGAGTTTTTGAGGCGCTGCAAACTCCATGGAGATGAATTTCTCCGCTCCATCGTTACTGGAGATGAAACTTGGGTTGCACACTACACGCCTGAAACCAAAAGACAGTCTCAACAGTGGCGTCACACCTCTTCACCCTCCGCCAAAAAGTTCAAAACCACAATTTCAGCCAAGAAAATCATGGCATCCGTGTTTTGGGACTGTCAAGGCATAATTTTAATTGAATATATGCCTCAAGGGGAGACCATCAACTCTGCAAGATACTGTGAGACCCTAAAAAAATGCGGAGGGCGATTCAGAACAAGAGGAGAGGCATGCTGACAAAGGGAGTCTGCCTGCTGCACGACAATGCCAGACTGCACACGGCCAACGCCACGAAGGAACTGCTCGCCTCGTTTAAATGGGATGTCCTGAACCATCCCGCGCATTCCCCTGACCTAGCACCTTCAGATTATCTCTTTACCTCCCTGAAGCTGCACATGGGTGGAAAAAGGTTTTCAACCGACGAGGAGGTAAAGGAGGAGGTAAAGGAGGAGGTGGAGAAGTGGACGGAGGGGTTGGCGGGAAACTACTTCGAGGAAGGCATCCAAAAGTTGATACCCCGCTTCACCACCTGCATTGAGAGGAATGGCGACTATGTCGAAAAATAGTTTACATATGTACTACGGTAACCACGTATTTTTTTTGTTTAAATAAAAAAAAATGTAACCTACAAAAATTCAGTACACTTACTTTCTGGATATACCTCGTATATGGAAGTTTCGATATTTCTATTGTTTACACGCTTCAGATGTTCAACAATCTAATGTGTAAGTAAGCAACACTTGCACATCCCTCTTATGGTTTTCCAGGTAAATAGTTCCAAAGAAACCTTCCAGGAATTCCTTATACTTATACAATCAATAATATCCAGTTAAGATAAGTATTTTAGAATGGGTAAACATAACAGTGATCAAAGTCATTGAAATATTCTATTAGTTATTAAAAAAAATATATGATTACTATAATTTTTACAGACACCATTAGTTTTTGGTAAAATTAACGTTTATTTATTTACTGGTGTAAATACTATATTCGCAATTTATTTATGATCAGATATTAAATGTCTATTTTTTATAAAGTGGACTTATTTTTTAGGAGGAATTTAATGTAGGAGTATCTAGAGTAAAAAAATACAAAGAAAATGAGCCGTGGAATTACATAATTTTATCCAAATTATTAATAAATCTTCCTTCATTGAATATTACTTTCAATATCGCAAAAACATGTTATTTGCATTGTGAGAGGCTTTTATTTATTTTAATAAAAATGAGTTGACCATACTTAGCTCAATTTTCTTTCTAATTTATTATATTGTATATGCTTGAATAAAATAATCAAATCTAAAGATTCATCAAGAAGAGCACTCTGAGACGGTTTGGTCACGTGGAACGAAAAGAGGAAGAAAGACCAACAAAATAAATATATAATCCAAATGTGAGTGATAGGCGTGGTATATTATGAAAACCAATGGGATTGATTAAGTGAGTGAATTATACGAGTATTATATTTTGAAAGAAACAAAGAAAATGAGAAAGTGTTTCAAGTTTTCCCTGAAGAAGACTAAACCTCTACGGGTCTAGTGGTTGTTATAATTGAACATTTATTTGATACTTTCGACTAAAAAATCATTTGAACTAAACCTATATTTCCTCGAATTTTTAATCACAGCTAACATAGATGAAAAATCGATAAAAGCAACGTATCCTTTTTATTTAAACCAAATTATGCGCATTTTCAAGCATGCGCAGTAGTATACATGAAATCCGCATTCAATTAATCAATATACCCGTCTGGCTCTTACGAAATAATGTAAAAGCGAAAATTTAAAAAAAATGTCAAAAAAACTACAAATGAACATATATTATGAAAAATATAGATAATTTAAAAATCTACTAGGTAAGTCCAGAAAGTAAGTGTACTGAATTTTTGTAGGTTACAATTTTTCTTATTTAAACAAAAAAATTACGTGGTTACCGTAGTACATATGTAAGCTATTTTTCGACATAGTCGCCATTCCTCTCAATGCAGGTGGTGAAGCGGGATATCAACTTTTTGATGCCTTCCTCGAAGTAGTTTCCCGCCAACCCCTCCGTCCACTTCTCCACCTCCTCCTTTACCTCCTCGTCGGTTGAAAACCTTTTTCCACCAATGTGCAGCTTCAGGGAGGTAAAGAGATAATCTGAAGGTGCTAGGTCAGGGGAATGCGTGGGATGGTTCAGGACATCCCATTTAAACGAGGCGAGTAGTTCCTTCGTGGCGTTGGCCGTGTGTGGTCTGGCATTGTCGTGCAGCAGGCAGACTCCCTTTGTCAACATGCCTCTCCTCTTGTTCTGAATCGCCCTCCGCAATTTTTTTAGGGTCTCACAGTATCTTGCAGAGTTGATGGTCTCCCCTTGAGGCATATATTCAATCAAAATTATGCCTTGACAGTCCCAAAACAATTTCGTCAATTTCGTCAGTCACAATTGAAGGTCTTCCGATCCTCTGATCATCATGCACAGACGTACGACCGTTTTTAAACTCACGACACTACTTGTACACACTCGTACGATTCATAGCTTTATCACCATATGCAGTTTTCACCTCATTATAAACCTAAACCGGAGGTTTTCCCTTCCAAACGAGATAACGGATGACGCCGCGTATTTCGCACTTGGCGGGAGATTGGATTTACAATTTTCACGAAACGTGTTGTCGCGTCGACACTTCTCAACGTACTGACCTCGAACCGGTCTCGTTGCGGAGGGGAAGGGTCAGGCTACACGGAAGTGTAGCCAACATGTCGAAAATAAAATCCATCCGGTTGTGAGAGCCTCAGTACACTTAGTTTCTGGATACGCCTCGTATATTTTTGTAATCGTGTCAACTCTAGAGCAATGACATTAATACGAGTGAGTAGCTTCAAAAAAGCAGGTTCTAAGCTCAAAAATCGTAGTCGATAAATAAATGTCAAATACAGCAGTTTTATGGAGAAAAAACGTCCAAGTAGCAAATTTTAGATAAAAAACTACACTTGGAAAAAAATATCGTGATGCAAAAGAGTAAATTTGTTTTTATTCCCAAAATATGCATTTTGACGTTTTAAATAGTAAATAGTTCTTACCTTATCGATGTAACGTCAAGTAAACCACAGCTGAAGTCTAGAAGCGGGGCTGAATTATTATTTTTCAATATCACTAATCACGAGCAGACTATTCCGCTGTTCCGGCTACGAATGGCTACGACTGGCAAAGGGGCGGGACAGCGGTATTGAATGCACAATATGCACATATATGCATTTCAGTAACTTTTAAATGCATTCAATAATTATGGTTAATTCACATTTTTAGAAGTAAAATATGAAGAAAACTAAAAGTACTTATCATAATTGTTTGCCTTTCAATGTTCGTAAAAACATTTTCAATTTCTCGTTTCGTTATCACCCAGAATGAAGTGAAAATACAATTCATTGGTACCATTTAATAACTGAAAAAAATATATTATCCTCATCTATATTTACTATTTAAAGGTCCACGAATGAAAATATTAAACCTTATATTTATTCTGTACTTTATGATTGATCAACATAATTCGAGACTAAATGTTTTATTATTTTTTAATTAAAATAAATAAATGCGTATAATATTTGATGTGGTTATTTAAAAACATAATTGAAATTAGCATTGTACAAAGGTTGCGGCCATTAAAAATTAATGAACAAATCAATTACTAATTCGACCAGTACGGGTAGAAGATGCGGGTTCGAATTTCGACGATCGACTGTGGGCCTTATGAAGCATTCTGTTTTACTTATTTTATAAAAAATATTAATTTATCAATAAAACTAATCACATAAATGATTACCAATTGAAAATTACATGTGATTTAAATTTTTAATAGAAGTAAACAGTATACCCGTTATCGCGAAATTGTAACCGAGAATAAAAGCAAAGAACTATAATATAATACTCGTGTATGTAGCATATTGTATATACTTGTAAATAGATTTTATAATGAATCCCTTTTTATCTATATGAATGGGAGCTATGTTATTATTTTAATGCTACGACACAATTTATAATGAATCCCTTTTTATCTATATGAATGGGAGCTATGTTATTATTTTAATGCTACGACACAATTTATAATGAATCCCTTTTTATCTATATGAATGGGAGCTATGTTATTATTTTAATGCTACGACACAATTTATAATGAATCCCTTTGTATCTATATGAATGGGAGCTATGTTATTATTTTAATGCTACGACACAATTTATAATGAATCCCTTTTTATCTATATGAATGGGAGCTATGTTATTATTTTAATGCTACGACACAATTTATAATGAATCCCTTTTTATCTATATGAATGGGAGCTATGTTATTATTTTAATGCTACGACACAATTTATAATGAATCCCTTTTTATCTATATGAATGGGAGCTATGTTATTATTTTAATGCTACGACACAATTTATAATGAATCCCTTTTTATCTATATGAATGGGAGCTATGTTATTATTTTAATGCCACGACACAATTTATAATGAATCCCTTTTTATCTATATGAATGGGAGCTATGTTATTATTTTAATGCTACGACACAATTTATAATGAATCCCTTTTTATCTATATGAATGGGAGCTATGTTATTATTTTAATGCTACGACACAATTTATAATGAATCCCTTTGTATCTATATGAATGGGAGCTATGTTATTATTTTAATGCTACGACACAATTTATAATGAATCCCTTTTTATCTATATGAATGGGAGCTATGTTATTATTTTAATGCTACGACACAATTTATAATGAATCCCTTTTTATCTATATGAATGGGAGCTATGTTATTATTTTAATGCTACGACACAATTTATAATGAATCCCTTTTTATCTATATGAATGGGAGCTATGTTATTATTTTAATGCCACGACACAATTTATAATGAATCCCTTTTTATCTATATGAATGGGAGCTATGTTATTATTTTAATGCTACGACACAATTTATAATGAATCCCTTTTTATCTATATGAATGGGAGCTATGTTATTATTTTAATGCTACGACACAATTTATAATGAATCCCTTTTTATCTATATGAATGGGAGCTATGCTATTATTTTAATGCCACGACACAATTTTTAGGTTCGACAACGATTAGATTCGGAATCTTCATCCGCTGAGTGGCAAAAAAGTGAGCCGAATTACACGGACGTTTCATATTTACGAGGTAAGTACTTTATAATGGATATATAATATTTATAGAATACTCGTATTTTATTAACCACAGTAGTGTAAATTATACCATCGGCACCCATTTTTTTTGATAGGGGTTCCAGTCTGATTTTCAATTTAAACCTCTGTACAGTCTATCTATTTTGTTGAAAGAGATTGCCACATGACAATCAACAACCGCAGTAACCTAATAAGCAGGACAATGACCTCCAATCTGGAGGGTGTAGGTTAGATTTCCGCTGAAACGATTTTTTTCCAAGGATTCTTATTTAGTTTTTTTCAAAGGTCTTATTATGTTTCTGGTTTGTTGGAAGTTACGAGTATTTTCACATAGCAATAAAGCTGCTAGCTTGCGCTGTATACCATGAAAGTGTATACAGTACAAACAATCCGCTAGGTTGCACTGTATACAGTTTAAGTGCAATACAATACAAGACAATCATATTAAATTATACTTTCAAAGTGTTTATAATTTTCTTTAAATATTCATCTTCAGGCGTTAGCAAATTTTGGTATAAAAATATGATTTTATTACATTTTCAGGAAATATTTTTCTATTACAATGTTCAGCATTTGCTATTACAAATGTTCAGCAGTTTCTGAACTCTTGATTTTCTTAGAATTACAGGTTTGGAATTACCAAACATAACTAATTTGAATGATTCAGTAGATGAGTGGCAGATGTTTTGGATAATTTCTAGTGGCCGATGTTAAGGAAATAAACTTCTTGATTGGATTATTTATTTTCTCCTGCCTATCTGCCATAAGAAATCATAAGTTAAAATAAGTTGGGCAGCCACCTTAAATCCTTTTCAACAATACATGTAAGACGTATGGCGCTGTTGATGTTGATGTCCATGCTCTCGTGTCATTGGTTAATCAATGGTTCCTAATCAACTACCTTGAAGTTCAATTAAATAAGTTAAAAGTGTAAGTTATCTGCTTTCATTTGAATTCTTCTTGAAATATACTAATTGGAATATTGGAACTAGTAATTGGAATTGTAATTTGTTTTATCAAACACTGTTTATTCCACTTTATGTAACGGTATAACTCTGCCGGTTTCTAGGTTTTCCCCTCATCATCAGGGGAGCACAAACAAGACGATGAGGTGAAACCGGTAGGGTTATACAGTTACAAAAATTGGAATAAACAGTGTTTGATAAAACAAATGCCAATGTCTTTAAACCTCCACAATGTTATGTTAATGCCTTAACTATAAATAATATACCTAATTTAAATTGTCTAAACCGCTTAACTAAAATATATGAAGGAAATATTTTCACCGTGTAAATATTTATTATATAAGAAGAATATCGCTTAGTTTGTTTAAGTGGAAGCAAAAAAGTTTAAAAGTTAACAATTCTATAGTACGAGTATTTAAATATTGTAAATAAAAAATAACCTCGAACATTAAATCGTTTTTCATTCCACGATGTTTTGATGTGGTGATTGATGCCTGTCTGTGCTCGCCATTTTATCCAGTGCATTAGATACTCGTAAAGTGATGGAGGCCCAATTTCTAAGTATTTTTGATTAGCATACCGAAGAAAGTTGTAAAATCAGCTTAAAAGTAAAAAGGCGCCAGTATTGTAGTTTTCAAAAACTTTGTACGCTATTTCATATACCTATATTTCTATGCATGTGAAACCATCTACACAAATTTTAAATTAATAATAATATTTATTTTAACTTTTATAACGTAATTTTTATCACTGCGATTACACGACTATCACGATTATTACGCAATGCAAATTATTGTTCCTAAAAATTTTTTTTAAATCATCAAATATATTTTGAAGAGTTGTTATATTACAGTACATAATACTGTTGATTAATACTGAAACATTGTGTGAATTGGATTTATAAATTGATTTCACAAAACTTTCACCTGTTTGCAACACTGAAAGATTAAAAAATTAGCACTATTAATATTTCAACACTGTTTTTTAACTGTAGATATTTCCGTGTGCGAAAATTGATTTTAATTCAAAAGATTATTATTCTTAGCGGACTAATATTGTCTTTCATATTGAAATAAAATTATCGCTATAATTCAAGGATATATCGAATTATTTATTAAAAAATACGTGAAGTGACATTTACTTATAATTTGAACTTATGCGCACGCGTCTATCACAGATAACACGAGAACATAAATAAAAGACGGAAGTTTAAATAGCCATTACTCACTGAAATGGGTAGGAACCGTAATCGTGACCGAGCTCAGTTTTAAAACCTCTAAACGTGCGCTAGGCTTCGTTTCTGTTCAATTAAATCATTATTATGCTTTTTTTATTGTGTAATAAAAATGTGTACTAATCCTCTGAGGTTATAAATCATGTTACTATTGTAAACAATATTTAAATGATTTTAAGAAAAACTCAAAAGTTTAATCTTCTTTAGGAACAAATAAATTTAATTATAATTTACACAAGACAACTACCAGTTGATTATAAACATTCTGATTCTCAAAGATAGACCTCGAGTACCGTAGTAATCAAATACCGCTATGCCAGAATGTTATGCACTGATGTAGGCATATAACATTCTGATTCTCAAAGATAGACCTCGAGTACCGTAGTAATCAAATACCGCTATGCCAGAATGTTATGCACTGATGTAGGCATATAACATTCTGATTCTCAAAGATAGACCTCGAGTACCGTAGTAATCAAATACCGCTATGCCAGAATGTTATGCACTGATGTAGGCATATAACATTCTGATTCTCAAAGATATACCTCGAGTACCGTAGTAATTAAATACCGCTATGCCAGAATGTTATGCACTGATGTAGGCATATAAAATCGCTGATTTAATTTTTATTTTCTAAGTCTACTGGGCTGAAACATTTTGTGGATTTTGTTGAGCATTTAAAGTAGTTTGAAAAGCAATATTATTATTTTAGTAAATAGATTTAACTCATTTCGATCAATAGAGAAATTGATGCCGGTCCTGAGTGACTAAACTGGAGGGTTGATTTTGTTTCAATACGTAACGCATATTGGCTAAATGAAAGAGAGGCTGTGTAACATTTTGGCATTTAAGGACAAAATATAACATCACAAACTGGAAAGATTTAATGTCAAACATATAACGTCGCAAACCAAACAAAACTATTATTAATATTATCTCGTTACTAAATTTAAATATTTTTTTAAATAGCTAACGAAACATTTAAGGTTAATAATCATGATCAGTTAATAATTATGATCGGTTAATAATCATGATCGGTTAATAATCATGATCAGTTAATAATTATGATCGGTTAATAATCACGATCGGTTGATAATCATGATCAGTTAATAATTATGATCAGTTAATAATGAATATAAAACACTTCTCATTGCTCTGTCGTATTTCTGAAATATTGATTCATACGTTGACGACACAACAATACCAGATGAAGAAATATCTGGGGATAAGGTATCAATTAAAATCAATCCTTGTGTATCTTCGTTTTGGGACTCCTTCTTTGAGATGTTAACATATTATGGTTCAAAATAAAAATGTAGAGTTACGGAAATCTATCTCGTGATGAAATGACATAAGTCAACTGTTTATGTTAAATATTATTTGTAGCTCAAGTTGGACAAGCATATTGAAATAAATACAATCGAAATAAGATTCTAAATGTACGTATTAACAATTATAAAATATCAATAATGATGGTGTATCATACGCTGAAACAGAATTCCTAGTTGAATAAAATTACGGTTTGGCGTATATCAAAATTAGCGTTAAAAATTTGGCGTATATCAAACTTGGCGTATATCAAACATAGCGCTTAGATTCATCCTCAAAACATTTTTGAATTAACCTATAAATTAACTCATGCATTTAAACCTGTAAATTACCAAAATTTAACCTGTAAATTACCTCAAAAACAAATTTATTACATAATGAAGTCGATATTCTAGAAATAAGAACATTATACTCGTATATGAATGTAATAATATACATTAAACGATTCATCCTGAGTAGGGTCAAAAATAATAATTTTAATCTATTTTTTCTATCAGACCGTTTATGGTTTGTTTGTATTTTTGTTTATATTTTGGGCCAATCCACATTTTTCTTTAGGTTATGGCTTTTTTCATAAAGTGCTTTAATTGGGAATTGTTACATTATTGGGGAAATTATATATTGATTAGTGATTCAGTTGTTTTTTAAAAAATAAGAACTAAAATAATATATCAACACATACTAACATTACTTTTGTGAGATGTTATTATTATTTTTCACTGTTCCCGCATACTTGTCAATTCCATCAGAAACACAAGGATGTCATAAAACGCTTCTATCCAGGTCGGTTCACAGCCTGGCAATCCGTGTATTTCGAAGCTATGGCCCAATCAAATAAATAATAGGTTTATTGATAGCAACATAGTATGTACAGATTATATTTAAATAACACTTCTAAAACACATAAATTGCAGATAATACATTAAATACAGAAGCTATCAAAAGGTCTGAGCTCATCTAATAACATCCCCTCTGCCAAGATACACCTCACTAATTTAACAATACCGATATCCTTTGAAACTTATATAATTATCTAATTAGAATCTAATTAGAATATGCATCTACAGTTTGGGCTCCTCATCAGCTCAAATATAAAAACAATACAGAACAAATACAAAAAAAAAATCCTCAGATATCTATGGTACAGAACAAAGGGCGATTACCCAAAATATGCTCACCATGTCGAACTTCTCACGGTGTGTAACTATACTCGTAGAAGCCTCGAAACAAGAAGGCAAGAATCCATTGCGATATTCCTACTTAAGGTTTTTTTAAGGTTGCTTTAACTGTCCCGCGATTCTAGAAGCACTACGTTTATATGTACCTAATAAATATATCCGTGCAAGGAATCACCCTCTGTTCTACTTACAGGATGAATATCATGGCTAAACACTCAGTCACGCGTGGTACAGAGATACTCGTATTGTACCAACTGAATGACACTGTTGACATATTCTCGGTACCACCTAGCAGTATGAAAAGAATCCTGGCTAATATTCTTCTTAACGAATAAATAAGCTAACGCTAGAAGCAGACCCTCTTTGTGTAACAGGAGAAATCCGTGCAATTTAGATAAAAACAATTAGGGGGGGACTAAAGACAGCTCATGTTGGAGACTTATTTTAGGGGGGGACTAAAGACAGCTCATGTTGGAGACTTATTTTAGGGGGGGACTAAAGACAGCTCATGTTGGATACTTATTTTCGAATATACGGTACTCGTATATACTCGTAGTATCTCTTCCAGGTTAACTAAGAAGACTGCAAAAACCTCAGAGTATTTTAGTATTCTTTCACATTTATCTTTAATACTCGTAACTACATTTTATATTCTCTCGTACGTTTTTATGACACATTTCAACATTATCAAACTACTTCAGTGTTTTTTCACTGTTTTTACGGAATTTATTTCGCATTAACTGTATTTATTTTCATATTTTTTCTTTTGTGTTCATGGTTAAACATGATGTCCGGCTGGCTTATTGCTACACAGAAATTTATTCCTATCAACTATTTCATCTTATAATACTCGTATAATAATACGAGTATCTGCAATATATAAATGAAACCATGTTTTGATCCATGACAAATTCATTATTAATACTTTAATTTTGTATGTATTCAACAGTTATTACTGTACCTGTACATGACAGGATACAAAATTTTATTTCACAAATCTATGTACGTGTATGTTTCACTCATATCGTTCATCATCATAATCAGTCCAGTTAACTACAATCATGGATATAGGCCTTCCCTTTCCTCATTCACTCGTTTATATCCTTGGCACATTACCTCCAGTCGCTTCCAGCTTATTTCCGGATTTAATTCGACCATTTTGCAAGGAGCCTTCCCACACTTCTTTTTCATGTCCTTGGTTACACTTCAGCTCTTCCTGGGACCACCTATCATCGGTACATGTAGCAATGTATCCTGCCCAGTTCACCCTCTGGGTGGCTACCCTCTCAGTGACATTTGCGACTTTAGTATGTTTCCGTATCCATTCATTCGTCTTCAGGTCACGTACCGAAATATTATATTCCGCATCCTTCTCTGACGGCTGTCCGTGTTACGCCGAGCTTATGCATTATTTGTTTTGTGAGAAAGCATGATTTCCGTAATATCTTCTGAGCCTACATGATCTTTGGATGAAAGTCTAAATGGTATTCTTTAGATGTATCATACGAGCATGTGATGTGTACAGATTTTTGTAAGAGCCTTCTGAAGTTTTAGAATTTCTACTTTATCGCTTACCCGTGTAGTAATCTACTTCCTTCTTGTACCTAACTTAAATCAAAATACTTCATCAGTTCCACCATTTTTAGCAATTATTTGCTCAAGTAATTGTTTATTATATTTGTATTTTCTGATGTTTCTTATTACTATTTTGTCGAGTTGTTTATATTTCATCGTGTTTTTGTCTATTTATCCTTATTTAATTAATTTTGTTCATGAATCATCCTATATCTGTTGATTTTGGTGCTATACTAATGATTTCATTAAAAATGACAGTTTTTATATATTTTCTCATGTTATCTGTGGTACCTAAGAGTGGAAACGATATTTTCCAATCTCAATGTTGACTCCCACTTGATATGCACTAGTATTAAACTATTGAATTATCACTAGTTTAGCGGTAATAGGTAAGGTGGCTCTTCCTATACTAGGATCGTTGTCGACAGTGAATTGATTCAACATTGAGACATCGTAGAAAATGTGTTCCCGAGTACAATGGATAAAGTCAGTTTGGTTCTTTATTGAGTTGTTAGGACTATTCCACGTCCATTTGCTTTGAGGTTTTAATATGGACTGTGGTCTTGTAAGGGATCCAAAATGAATCGTTCTCTTTCATTTAGTTGATCAAGGCAACGTTTGACCAGTGTAAAATTTAGTTTTCGTTTTATTCTTGCCTGGTTTTGCATTGAAATATCAGACGAACTGTGTTTTATTTTCATTAAAGTATTTTGTACAATCTTCGTACAACTCTCAAATAACATATCGTTTTGGTGGTAGATGTTGGAGCTTACACCTTGATGATCTTGACACTTAAAAATCTGATCAAAATTATGATAACCTTTCCCAGTGTCCGGCTTGTTTTTGAGGAATTCTGATTTTTGTGAATCAGAATCAGACTCTCTATATTTGTTTAAAACACTTGAGCATATTAGTTGAATTTGATAATTCTGCTAATATTCTTCTTTGTGGAGAGCTACATCACACTCCTTACACATGTACCGGGTCTCACTTTTCTTCTTGTGCTTAGCACGCATCTCGCAAGTTCTGCTGGGTTTTTATTTTTTTGTCAGTTTATGGAATGCATATTAGCACATGTTTAAACATGCTCTTTGACAATCCGTTTGGACGATCTTGATAATTCCTAATTCTATTTGGACCTGCAGACTGGTATTTGTCCAGATTCATATATCAAAATATACAAAATCTGACACTTCACTGCACAATGATGACATGAAGACAGAATCTCAATCAGATATCAATTCATGCGCATTTCTATTACCTAGGGTATTATTATCCACGTTAGAAATCAGGAGACACGGGACCGAGACTCAACGCAAATCTAGTTTTTCACTCAAAACACGGGATCGGGAAACAAAGTTATGTCTTTAATAATGTCATGTCTTTTGTTAATTCTGAGGATTAAGTACACAACTCTTCCAGATATGGAATTTATGACTGAGACATTGTTTGAAATTTGTTTGTGAATCAACAATATTTCATTGTATAGAATAATATGTGGCCAACACTCTTCTCTCCAGCGTTTTATTTAAGATAATCCTAGGATGTCCCAGCTGATCTTACAGAGTTCTTCTTCAAGTTCAAGTAACCTAGTCTGACTTCAATCCTCAAAGTGTGTGCATTACAGGTATTGAGTTTTAGACAGGTTGAATTCAGTTTTAAACAGTTCAGTTCGATTCCACCCCCACCCACTCTGTTATGAATGACAAAACAAGTCGCCACCCGGCGCGATCTACACTAAAACATCGAAATTTTCTTTGTTTTATGAGCGCGACGTCACGTTATGGCGAAGGTGCTGCACAAAAGGATTTATCCAGCGGCGACAAGTCTGAGTGTAAAAATAACGGTAGTGACGACAGAATCAAGGTCCGATATCACAAAAGAAGTAAAAAGACTCGCAGTGGAGTAAATATATAATACTTGTAAAACGGCTTAAGGCCTGGAGTGAGTTTTTGTCAATCAATTAGTTTTATGTGTAGCTATTTTATATGTAGCTTTATGTGTAGCTATGATTTATTTATATGTAGCTTTATGTGTAGCTATGATCGTCTGTTAGCAGCCTCCGTTTATTGGTCGCCGCCACTATGGTAGGTTTCTGGGTAGCAGTCGGAAGGTGGTTTTCTCTTATGGATTTCTTCGATGACGGTTTTTTTGGAACGCCGTTTCTATTGTTGTATTATACCACGCTGTTTATGGGTTTGTGTGGATTCTTAAGAATATTTTCCATCCTGCGACCAATCAGGTGTTTCTTCTAATCTCACCAGGTGTGAGCTGATGTAACAGTTATCCCGCCGATTATCGGTCCTCAGAGCCTCGTTAATTATCTAGTAGATGATATCGCGTGTGAGATTAGTATAGGCCAGGTCCTATTTACTGTCACCCCTCACTTCCCCAAAATCTTTATACATGGTGGTAACATGTAATACTACTCTCTTAACAATATGTTGAACTAACTAAACTGCTGTATAATCTGGCGAGCAAATAAAAACCATCATAAGTATACATATTACATTTATTGAAATGAAAACCAATAATATAACGAGCTGGTACAATCCTACATTCCTTTTTAATTTGAGCGCTTACAATTTAAGATGAGTGTACTTGATTGAATATTTATTTATTATTTCGATTCCGAATTTCATTTGTTCACTTCCATCCATGCTCTATTTTGTGTTCACTAGCATTGCATTGTGATCATATTGACTGATGAAAAGTATAATGGAATTCACACTTCCATCCATGCTCTATTTTGTGTTCACTAGCATTGCATTGTGATCATATTGACTGATGAAAAGTATAATGGAATTCACACTTCCATCCATGCTCTATTTTGTGTTCACTAGCATAGCATTATGATCATACTGACTGATGAAAAGTATAATGAAATTCACACTTCCAAATGTAATCTTTTTCTTATGGTGTAGAAATACTTTTTATCCATATTTTCTAAATATAATTCAAAGATAAAGTTCATTATACAGGCTAAAGTAGTGGTGGCAGTAAGAAATATAAACGTTACGTATATTTCATATCCCATGCTTCCAATCGTTTTAGCATAGGCTTCTTCACACCCCATGGTGCGAGCCACTTGGTGCACACACCACTTGGCTAGATAATCTTCACAACATGACGGTGGGATTCCTAAGTAGCGATAGTCAAAAGGCCCTGTAATTCCGCAACACTCGAGTTTCCTTTCTAAGCTATGAAATGATGATATAGATTTTTCTTCGTCCATAACATAACCGTAAAACAAATTTTCAACAGCGTCGAGGAGTTGGTCTTCGACTACGTAAAAAAATGAGCTTTCAAGCAAGAAAGCACCGGCGTTGATAAATATCAATACAAACATCAAACCGGTAGCTCTTGATAGAAGAGTAGTGCTTTCTTTGAACACTCCGTAGCATCCCATGAGACCGCACCAAATAGAGGGTGTGGAAACAATCAAGAAAAATATGTAGCAGGATGTGATCTTGTAGTTTGCCGTTGAAAAATCGCCTGTTTCTTGAAGCGTCGACGTATTACTGATACCATGAATAAAGAATAAAAAACTTTCTAAAAAAACCGCTAAGTTGACACAAAATGTAAAATATTTAATAAAGCAACCTATACGACAACACATTTTGTTCTCTTCTTTTCATAAAATCCTCGGGATTTTCAGTATGAAATATCAATAAACACTGGATTATCTAAGTTAAATACGATTCGCGTTATGTGAATGGTTCCTCTATGATTTGACAGTTTTATCTTATTTCATTTGTTATTTTACAAATTGGCACATATTTCAAATTCTCATTGCTTTTAATTCGGTACCAACGGATTGCATTTGATTCTTTATTACTTTCGTAATTATTTAGCATTGTTTCATGAGATTAAATAATATATGGACAGAATAGCATTCCTTGTTATTCACAAATATATTATTTAGCTAATTTATTTTATTTATTTACTTATTTTCTCAATACAGGCTTAGCTCAACTCTATTGAAAAATGCAAAAATTGTTAACATTATTTTTTTATACATACAGTGAAACCCCGTTTTTACGTGCCCGGAATTCACGTTTTCCCGCTATTTGGGTTCGATTTTTACAATCCCGTTTTATTTTAGTACATTTAGTACCCGCTTTTACGTTTTTATTTCCCGCAATTTACGTTTGAAATATTTAAAATGCAAATCAATTTATAAACATATTTAATTAAACGCGCGACGATTTAAAATATTTGAAATGAATATTAGGAAGCAGAAATATGTTGTTTCTATTTATAGACACGTGTGCGCCTGCAGCGCTCATGGTCAAGGTTACAGAGTCGTGGAATACGATGCAATTGGTGGGAAATTTAGCGAATCAGAGGCAGGCAGACTGTATAGGCAGGTCAATCTGTGCTTGTGTTTTAAACGTGTCGGTCGTGTACATACCATACAATTTCAATTATCGTGTATTTCGTGTCAATTTACATTTTTTTCATTTCTTTTAATTTTTTGTTGAATCCCTTCAAATAATGTCTCAGCAAAGAAAAACATATCGTAAACTTAACCCATCCAATTACAACAAAAGATGCTATGAGGCATATTGAAGGCCTTAAAAGCTACTTTACTAGCATTGAAATCGTACTAGACGAAACTTTCTTATCGATATACTATATAAGATCGAAAGAGCTGTAAACCAGCACAAAAATATGTACCAAACCGATTTGCGTGATTATCTAAATAAAAATAATTTTCAATTTTTTTTCTAGCCCCGAATCTACGTTTTCCCGCTAATTACGTTTTTTTTATCAGTCCCTTCAAAAACGTAAAAACGGGGTTTCACTGTATTATACAATATATGCATACATATATACACGCATACATTCACATATATTCATAGTCACTTAAATACGTTGATGAGTGCTTTCTAACGCTCCCAATCTTAGAAGAAAATTTTCTTTTGCTTTTGGTAGTGTGATATGAAATATGTCAATATCAGAAGCAGTCCCATTCAAAAGAGTTTAGGCCCTTTCAACAGGCATAGCGGCTGGAAGACCCGTTCTTGCTCATGTGATTGAGAATTATTCTTGCTGGCGAAATCTAGTGAAATTGTTAGGAACATTTAACGTTAATCTTTGTAGTAATGCTGGACAGCTCACAGCTCGTCGAACGAGTCTGACAATTTATACCAGAAGACGCAGATCTCTTCTTACGCTCAAGGAGTCATACCCGAGCATGCTCAGCAGAAACTGAGGAGGATAAAACCATGGATAGACACCAAACTCACTCATATAGAGATATCATAGATATTTTTTTGTACCTTCTCCACCATGAGTGAGTTCTACGTCCCCAGCGGGCGCCAAGTGCAAGCATTGCTTTCTAGTTTGCTACGGATCAATGAAGGTATAGGTATAGATTCTAGTGTATATCTATGGAAGTTCAAGACGCGTGAGCAATGATACGACACAATTTTGCACTTTGATGCATTGAAATATACATATAATTTATTATTGTGACTCCACTCATGAACGTTCTTGAGATCTGACTATTGGTCTAAGCAGTTAGTATAGGAATGAATTTTCTTAAAGATTTTGAGGTCATCAGCAAAGAGAAGAAACATGGGTTTTTTATAACTCTACCTATATCATTTATAAAAATAAGAAATACGGTAAGTCCAAGCTTAGCCCCCTGAGGAACATCTGAGTAGGTAGTGAAATAATCAGAGTCTACAACTCTATTCCATGTGAAACAAATTGCTTTATTCCTTTCGTATTTCAGAAGATAATCTGACAGCAGCCTTAGTAAGTTACCTGAGATCCCAAGGTCACTATTTTTTCTAACATTTTTTTGTGATTGACGCGATCAAAAGCTTTTACAACGTCATGGTACGAACAATCATTCTGATTGCCACTATCTACAGCCCTTGAGACATAGTCGGTGAAGACCATGAGATTGAATTCCGTGAATCTGCCTATTTTAAAGCCATGCTGCTCATCAATTGTGCATGGGTCCACAAACGACCTTAGTGTGCGATCCATAAACATTTCTAGGAGCTTAGCTATTGAAGAGAGTACGGCGAATGTGGCGGTCTGTAATTGGTTACATCGTCCTTAAAACCATTTTTAAATATGGGAATAACTCGAGTTTTTTACATGGAAAAGTATGAACTCGGAAAAAAAGATTAAATACGTTAGCAAGAAGTGCTGAAAGCAATTCACTGCAGCCCTTAAGAAAGAATGTAGGTACTCCGTCCGGCCCAACTGCTTTTGGCTTTTCATCAACTTTATTTGTTTGGGTATATCAAATGTAGTGATGCTTAGGTTAAATCCCGAAAAGTATGGTGTTCATCAAAAACATATGCCTCCGAGTCCCTACAATAAACTGTTGCAGAAGATATTTCGGGACCAGTTATTTGATTCCCATCCCAATTCATGACATTAAGCACTGGAGAATCGTTACGCGTGGATTTAACGTGACTCCAAAATAGTTTTGGTTTACGTACCATTCGACATTCTAAGTTCTTTATGAAGTCCTTATAAGCCGTGCGAATGTTATATTTGAGTCCTTATAAGCCGTGCGAATGTTATAACGCATCGTAGTCACTCAGACGACAAGAGTGTTTCCATTTTCGGTGAAGAGAATCTTTAAGTCAAATGTTCCTAACAATTTCACTTGTGAACCACCTGGGATATTACCACTTACTCAACTCCTTAGGTTTTACGGGAAAGCACTCATCAAATACACAATAAATATGTTGATACAAATATGCTACCGCCTCACTCACGTCCAAAATTGAATATAAGGGATCCCAGTTAATATCCCTTCTCTTCAGATATAAGGAATGGAAATCTTCTTTGTCAAATCGCCATTTTTAAAAAACTGAATCGTCAATTTTTTTTGGAGATGCATTATTTTACTTGATCAAGAAGACAGATCGAATTCTAGTGCCGAGTGATGAAGATCTTCAGGTACGAGATGAAAATGAGCGTGTTGCATCTTGGTGCTAATATTTGAATATATTAAATCTAGAAGCCTATCGTTGTAAACATTATGGATATTATTAAATTGTAACAAACCGTAGGCAGTTGAAACACACAAAAGCTCGTTTTGAATTCCCCGTGCTCCGATCGCGTTATTTAAGTTGAAATCTTCATCACCCGTTTCTAGGAATGACACTCGTTCAGCAAGAACCGAATCAGAGTTTCTCAATCCAAATAATACGCCGCCACCATGGTCGGCGGAGACTCTATCGGCGGTCGGGCGTTGCGTCGAAATACTAAATAATTGCTATCAAAAACCTCACGGCTATAGCCAGAAGCGTTCAACCACGTCTCGATAAGTGCATCAAAGAGTGATTGGAAGCAGCAACATTGTTGTAAAAATCTATTGTCTTTCTCTTCAAGCCGCGTTCATTCTAATTGTACACATTAAGAACATTTGTGAGAGACGAAATATTTCGCTTCTCTTTCCAATTTTGTAAGTAATGGCTCGGTAGCATAGGAGCCTCCAATTTGGGAATCCATTTTTTCAAAAAGGTTTTTCGGGGCCAGTTACTGGGAGACAAAATTGATTTGGTCTTGCTTACCTCTGTTCCGATCTTGAATGACGAGTCACCATCTGATTTCCATTTTGACACTTTGAATAAGCCGGTAGTTTCCAATTTTTTCAAGTATTTTACTAAATCCTCTTCAGTCGTTTCACGGTGAAAAGGATAACGATGGTAGAAATCGAAATTAATAGTGGTGGTACTAATGACAATGGTGGCTAAATTAGTGAAATCGAAGGAATAGATTAAGATAAAGAAAAAATATATATTTTTAAAATTAGTATTTAGGTAACTAGAAAATATTTTCTTTGGCATTTTATATAAATATCTCTTTCAAACTCTTTCAAAATTGAAAAATATGCGTATTTTGGTTATTGAATAACTTAAAATAATATCAAAAGTTAAAACGTCTCACAGTAAAAATACTATGCATATCCAGAAAGTAAGTGTACTGAATTTTTGTAGGTTACCATTTTTTTTATTTAAACAAAAAAATTACGTGGTTACCGTAGTAAATATGTAAGCTATTTTTCGACATAGTCGCCATTCCTCTCAATGCAGGTGGTGAAGCGGGGTATCAACTTTTTGATGCCTTCCTCGAAGTAGTTTCCCGCCAACCCCTCCGTCCACTTCTCCACTTCCTCCTTTACCTCGTCGTCGGTTGAAAACCTTTTTCCACCCATGTGCAGCTTCAGGGAGGTAAATAGATAGTAATCTGAAGGTGCTAGGTCAGGGAAATGCGCGGGATGGTTCAGGACATCCCATTTAAACGAGGCGAGCAGTTCCTTCGTGGCGTTGGCCGTGTGCGGTCTGGCATTGTCGTGCAGCAGGCAGACTCCCTTTGTCAGCATGCCTCTCCTCTTGTTCTGAATCGCCCTCCGCATTTTTTTAGGGTCTCACAGTATCTTGCAGAGTTGATGGTCTCCCGTTGAGGCATATATTCAATTAAAATTATGCCTTGACAGTCCCAAAACACGGATGCCATGATTTTCTTGGCTGAAATTGTGGTTTTGAACTTTTTGGCGGAGGGTGAAGAGGTGTGACGCCACTGTTGAGACTGTCTTTTGGTTTCAGGCGTGTAGTGTGCAACCCAAGTTTCATCTCCAGTAACGATGGAGCGGAGAAATTCATCTCCATGGAGTTTGCAGCGCCTCAAAAACTCTTGCCCGGCATTATTTATTTCGCACTTGGCGGGAGATTGGATTGACATTTTTCACGAAACGTGTTGTCGCGTCGACACTTCTCAACGTACTGACCTCGAACCGGTCTCGTTGCGGAGGGGAAGGGTCAGGCTACACGGAAGTGTAGCCAACATGTCGAAAATAAAATCCATCCGGTCGTGAGAGCCTCAGTACGCTTACTTTCTGGATACGCCTCGTACATTATTGTATAATGCCAAGATAAGATAGACTTCAAAGTATGTATTATTTTTTTACCGTAACTCTTTATCTGTAAATTAATTTGTTTACAACATTTTGGGTAAATTATATGATTTGTATTCAGTAAATTATATAATTTATGTCCAGATATAGAAATAATGGCATTCCCTCGGAATATTCGTGTCAATTTCAGTTGATAACCGAACAAAAAAGTTCTATTGTTTTTATTTTTTGATATTTATAATGACCTCCGTAGTCTAGTTGGTAAAAATCATGTGTCCCAATATAGAAGTTGCAAGTTTTATTCCCGTTGGGACTCAGATCTTTTGAAAACGATTCCAGTATGGATTTCATTTAAAACTTCTTTAAATCCTTTGGTTAGTTTTGAGAAATCACTACATGACAATAAGTCCACCAGGTTGTACTGTATATCATACAACTAAAGTGAAATAAAATATATTTCATCATTATTAAATATCTTTCTTTATTCTTATATAAAAAAGTAATATGACATTAGTCTATCAAAATGTTATTGTTTACACCTTGATATATTTTTTTAATTATCGAAATTTGAAAAAATTCTCCTCACAATAAGTCCAATTTTAATATAATAGTTTGTATAATAAAGTGATAATGTAATCGTTCCAATAATATTTTGTTTACATGATCATTCGAGTCTTCTTTCACCTCTTCTATTGTATATACATGTATAACCGTCTCATATAATACGAGGGTCACCCAGAAACTAAGGTTACAAGGGTTTCTGAGGCCAGGGGAATTTTTTTATTTCGAAGTTGGCGCACCTGGCGTATAGGGGGGATCCTAATGGTCAGTTTGTTTGGTCCCGCTTGTTTGTCGGTCATTTTCTTCAGCCACAGTAAATTCTTCCGATGGAGAGGTCGTCGCACGCTCCCGCCACCTCTCGTCCGTGCGAGATCCGCGCGGTCATCCGTTTTTTGACTTTGCAGAACAATACCGCCGCGAATATTCATCGGAAGCTCGTGGAAGTTTATGGTAGTGATGTGATGAGTCGACAACATGTCACGAAGGGGGTTAGGTTGTTCAGAGAAGGCCGTACTGATACGACGAGGCAAGGCAGTGATTTCTGAAGAACTTGTGCAAAAAATTGAAGAACAAGTGCGAAATGACCTCCGTGTGACACTTGATGACCTTCACGAAGAATTTTCTGACATTTCTCGAAGTCTCCTTGGTGATATTGTGTCGGAAAAACTTGGTTACAAGAGGTTGTGTGCGAGATGGGTGCCCAGAATGCTCACACCGGAGGGCCGTCAAAATCACGTGACCGCCGCGCAAGAATTTTCGGATCGTTTTGCACAGGAGGAAGAAGCTTTTCTGGACTCTATCGTGACGGGGGATGAGACGTGGGTGTGCCACCACACCCCAACAATTTTCGAACGATCAGGAGGTCGAGGAAGAAATTGCTGAAAGAGCTGGCGGCGGAGGTCTATGACACTGGCATACAAAAGCTGGTGCCCCGACTACATAAATGTCTCGATCTCGACGGCGATTACGTTGAAAAATAGTTTAATATATTTGTGAAGTATCCTGTGAATTTCAATTAAATACAAGCATTTTTCGATCCTACATACATGTTGTAACCTTACTTTCTGGATAACCCTCGTAAATTAAAACGATTTTTATACATCATTCCACATTCAAAAAGAAAGAGAAGAATTGTATATTTTGTCCCAAAAACATTACGAGATTGGCAATTTTTTTATTAAAACCCCTCAAATACTTCGTTGCATATTTTACACATTATTTTTTGTATTTGAATACGAGTAAAGTTTTTATGCAATACAGAAACTATTGTAATGTTTTGTATGTCCGCCTACAGAACTCACAGTTTACGAGAATCGAGGAGATCTTTTTCCATCTAATTATAATACACTCTGTTTTAATATCCAAGCTAGATGAAGGCGAGGCGCTAGCAAAAGATGTTACAAAACGACCGGTAACCACTTGGCTTATTTCAGTACCATTCCATCGGTGATGAGTAGAGCCGTTAATTAAAGAATGCCCAAGTGAATTTATACGCGACTTAACTGATTCGGCGAGCCATATAATGGTTAGTTTTCACACTCATTCCGTCGGGAGTGAGATAAGGGTTGAGGATGATTTTGAATTGAGTCTAACTGGATTAAGACGAAATTGGTCAGCTAGGAGTTCTCTCATTTCCAATTTCTTAAACTATCTCGTCGATGATCAAGGTAAACGTGAATTGAATTTTTTTTAACAAATGTTTCACTGTTTTAAATAACAATTGAAAATAAATTTAAAATACATGGGTTTGAAAATATAATGATTCAGTGACCTTAATATAGTAGAGTTTGTGACCTTAAAATTTGTTTTACATTTCACCTGCCTTAAATCTCCCAAATGCAACCAACATTATTTTACTTTAAATCAATAAATAATATCTAATAAAGAATTGAATCAAATTGATATTATATACTCGTATATCTATCATATACTCGTATCTATTGTTGAGGCTCACAAACTTCTTTATTTTATCGTGTCTTGTAACACTTACTCGTGTTATAAAAACCTTTCAACATTTCAAGAACCACTGTTTTTATAATTAATAATACCTTTATATACGAGTAAGCTAGTGATCCGTTTTGTTCTTGTATTTTAACTTGTCAAATGTAAACATTTTAATTATGGTTTTGTATTTTTGTTTCCGAGCTATATTTTGTTTACCTTTTTATTTTACTTGATAATATAGTATACACTTACACATTATACTCGAGTACTTGATTTGATAATATACTCGTACACTAACACATTATACTCGAGTACTGAACTTGATAATATACTCGTACACTAACACATTATACTCGAGTACTGGACTTGCCGTTAAACAGAGGCATATTGATTTTTATTGACAATTCGTTCAATTTAATTCCTTTAACAAATTGTACTCTAATTTTTCCTAATACATTTTGTGTAAAAAATGTTATCAAGAATTATCAACAAATAAATAAATAAAATTGCAAAAGTCATAACATCGGTTTCTTATTATTTTCCTAAAATTTATATCATGTTCCTATTTGCACATTCATTGTGAAAAAGCTGTTTTCGCCACAATTGTAACAGAAAAATCATTTTTCGCATTGGATTAAATCTAATTTGGTCTCGTAGTAACTATATACTATATATAGTTTTATGCTGAAGAAGTTCCTCTGGAACTTCAATGTAAACATTATACCCAACATTTGGTCTCGTAGTAACTATATATATATAGTTTTATGCTGAAGAAGTTCCTCTGGAACTTCAATGTAAACATTATACCCAACATTTGGTCTCGTAGTAACTATATATATATAGTTTTATGCTGAAGAAGTTCCTCTGGAACTTCAATGTAAACATTATACCCAACATTTGGTCTCGTAGTAACTATATAATAGGTCCTTACATATGAAATTGGCGTTTTGCCGTACTGGCAACTTTGATCTCAAATATCTTCTCTTTGGTTAGGAATTCCAAATTAAAATTTATACAGCTATTTACTCAAGTATTTGTGTTTCGAAAATTATAATTCATTTGTTTTTTCCTCAATTGTTTTTTTTCTTTGCATCACTCAGTTTACAAAATGGAAAACTTGAAATATCGCGTTATTTACGAGTACGAGTTCCACCGTGGCACCAGTGCTGCAGAAACGGCTCGAAGGATTAATGATGTGTATGGCGACGGTGCCGCAAAAGAAAACACAGTGCGTTTTTGGTTCCAACGTTTTCGTTCTGGAAATTTCGACCTGCAGAAAAAGCCCCGTGGACGGCCGGAGACCAAAGTTGATAATGAAGAATTGAAGGCTATTGTGGAAGCGGATCCATCGCAAACCACGTCCGAGTTAGCTGCAGGCTGCGGTGTTAGTGATAAAACTGTTTTAATCCACTTGAAGCAAATTGGGAAGGTGAAAAAGCTTGAAAGGTGGGTACCTCACGAATTGAGTGAAGCAAATCAACAAACGCGCGTTGACTGCTGCGTTGCATTACTCAACCGGCACAATAATGAAGGGATTTTGAATCGAATCATTACCTGTGATGAAAAGTGGATCCTGTATGATAATCGGAAGCGCTCATCGCAATGGCTGAACCCTGCCGAACCAGCCAAACCATGCCCCAAGCGAAAATTGACTCCAAAAAAGTTACTTGTGAGCGTTTGGTGGACTAGTGCTGGTCTCGTTCACTACAGCTTTCTTAAATCTGGCCAGACGATTACGGCAGATGTCTATTGTCAGCAACTGCAAACCATGATGGAAAAGCTAGCTGCTAAACAACCGAGGCTGGTTAATCGCTCTAGGCCACTGCTGCTTCATGATAACGCTAGACCACACACTGCACAACAGACGGCTACCAAATTAGAAGAGCTTCAATTGGAATGTCTAAGACATCCACCGTACTCTCCGGACCTTGCCCCGACAGATTACTATTTTTTTCGAAATTTGGATAACTTCTTGCAAGGGAAAAAATTCAACTCCGATGGGGCAGTCCAAACCGACTTCAAAGATTTTATTGATTCCCGTCCGAATGGTTTTTTTAGTAAAGGGATCGATGAACTACCTATGAGATGGCAAAAGTGCATAGATAGCAATGGTACAAACTTTGATTAAATAAATATATTATATTAAAAAAAAATCAACTTTATGTTCCTCCCAAACAAAACGCCAATTTCATATGTAAGGACCTAATATATAGTTTTATGCTGAAGAAGTTCCTCTGGAACTTCAATGTAAACATTATACCCAAATTTTTGCCAAAATAAATAGACATAAAACGAAAGGCATTCAAATTAGCTATTAGTCAACATAAATTATTACACATATTACACATGTCTTTGGAATTCTGTTGCAGTCAAATGTATATGCCAATTTGATAGAAAATATAGGTGATATATATTGCTTCACTTGCCACTATTATAAGATTATTCCTATTTTCACGTGTTTCAAGAATTTTTATCAAGATATTCTTCGAAGGGTTTTTTATATATCTAACCTAAATTTAATGAATTCAATGTGCCTGGTAAAAACTCGACACAAGTGTAAGATAAAAATATTACAATACATTAATTACCATAAAATGGAATATTGTAATTACAATACCATTTTTTTAACAAAATATTAAGGGGGTCAATCCAGTTTACTTAAAAAAAATGCTCAAACTTTATTGTTATATAATTAATAACTTCTAATTTATTTCTTATATTTTATAATGAAATATAATAAATGAACCCAATAATTTGGGTTTCTTGCATGTTTATAATTGCAGATCACTGTTTACATTTCATATAATAACGATTCATTTATCACTGTGAACATTCTTTAATGCTCCCTTTAACTCCCTTGACGAGAGATTTTGGGTAGAATATGAAATTGAATTCTTGAAAATGTCACCAAAAACTTGTGGTGCGACCTGTTGATACATATAATACATATCGCGATGCATTAACGTAAATGATTTTACAAGAGATCACATCATGCCAACAGGTTTTAAAATAAATCAACTCACACGAAATCTAATTTAAACAAAGTATGCTTACGTTAACCCAACACAAATTGAGTCTCATCTTAACATGTCGGAGGAAAACAGACCTAAAAGATACAAAATATCAATCCTGCTACCTTTTTATAGAAACTTATTTCATTATCTCTCCAAGTATACAACCTTCCTAATTTTAACTTGTTTCATTTCAGTTTTTAGGTTGCTTGGTACAGAAACTTGGTCTTTTTATTGGATCGTCACTTTGATTATATTAACCCCTTTCTGCTGTTCAATATTTTTAAGGGATTTGTATTTAGGTGAAGATTTGGGCAGAAGTTCGACAGTTCGAACCAATAAACCGGAACTTCTCAAATAACACTGGTATTTGAGGATATCTGTATCTTGGGTAAAATACGAGTATATTCTTTTTGAACATTATTACAAGGAGATAATGTCGGTGTATTTGTATTCATATATCTCTCTATGTAGGCATATGAACAACTTACATTGAAGTTTGGAATATTATCGCTCTCCTCACATAATTAACATAAGTACGAGTATGTATTCGAAACATTCAATTTTAGGAAATGTATGAGACGAGTCTACAGTCTCAAACTGATGCTGAAAAAAACATCAGGAATCGCTTTAACCAATCAGTTATTTTCACTTAAAATACTCGTAGTATTTGAAAATGTTGATAGAAACTAAATACATCCATGTAGTATTTTACGTAAAATGTAGAAAACCAATATCAGCGACATAAACATAAATCCACGGATTATTTAATAACAGAACCAAATTATTTTATCGTAAACAAGTTCCAGCTCTGAAGTTATTTAATTTGTGTTTACTTTTTTTGAGAGTTTGACTTTTGAATTTTTTGACGAATGCAAGTAAATGATTTACGTACAGTTTACTTTTCATGAAGTAATATTTTCAGAATATAGTACATTCTCAAACCAAATTATTCTAACTCCATTAGATAAATTATTCAGGACTCCGTTCTTTTAGTTGAAATTTGTTTAATTTAGGTATTATGATATATTATACGAGTATGTATGCTCAGTTTTGATTTACGGGAAAGAAAAGTGGTTTTTTGGAATTTTTGCACTCAAAAATGTTAACCTTTTTATTAATTTTTTTATTGAACAAAGTATTATAATATATTACAAATATTTGCCAAGGTTATACGAGTACCCCTATATACAAATTTATTACTGAACTACTCTTATTTATATATTATAATTAACTTACTTAATCTTATTTTCCTACGTATCATTTTATTTTTTATAATGTTAATATATGATTTGTTAGAAATAATTAACACCTAAATATTACTTATAACTAGATAACAATTCTTACAACAATTTTTTAGCAAGAACAAGTCCACTTGTTCAGACTATTCCATCACATTAACTCAGACCTTGGTCGTCCCAGCTAATACTGTAGGTGGACTAGTCAGGCAACAGATAATGCTTCGGGAGTCTGTGCTTAAAACGGAAGGGTAGATCGTAGTAGACGAAAATGGATCAACTTGGTGTTCCAAGTAGTCTTTTACAACTCTTTACAGACTATATGTCTAATATATCATATACTAGTTTTATTTGTTATGTCATATTCGAATCCGAACCTTGTGCTATGCAATCAGGTGTTTTGCAAGGATCCAATATCGTTCCGACATTGTTTTTATTTCCTTATGTTTTATTTCCACCCGTTGAGTCATCAGGCATTTAAAGTACATAATACCTGTTTGCCGATAATTTAAAACTATTTAAACGAATTGACTTTCTCCATGATTGTGTCAAACTCGAGATTGATTTGAATGGTGCGTGGAAATGGAGTGAGACCAATAAGTTTGCCTTTAACATCTCTAATTGTAAACTCGTGACTTCTTCAAGAGCTGGAACCCAATCGTACTTAAGATACTTAATTGAGGATCAGCTCATCGCGTGTTCCGATACTATCAAATGCCTCGCTTGGTGCCATGCTCAACGGTAAATATACATTTGGTTATTGTATCGAAACATGTAAGCTCTTCTTCTGAATGTTACGGCAAGTTGATATTTGAGTTTTCTCTTGTGGAGGAGAATACCATTTCCGAAGCCCTTACTGCAGGTCTAATAGCATTGCAACTGCTTTTATGCTTCTTCGTTGCAGTTATTCAACGTTAGATAATGAGATAATGCCTTCTTATAAAATCGTCTACCATTGGTAGTATTTTTATTTCCCAAGTAAATTATCTCCGAATATTGCCCATACACGAATATTTCTGGCTACTTTGTATGTTATGCATAGTTGATCTACGGCGTTAACGCCACCTTTAGTTGCGTTATAATCCAAAATGGCTTCTGATTTCCCTATTTCTTCTTCGATATTGTCATCATAATGCAAAATTGATATATTTATATTTTTACCTTTTCAAGGTACATACGAAACGAGAGAGAGCAGTTTTTTAAGCAAAATATGTTACTTTTTAGCTTTAGATTTAGTGTTAACGAATTCTAGCGGGAGTTGAGATTTATTTTATCACATAATTCTTAAAGAAGGGCAGATTTTTTCTCTTTGACGAATTTCCAAGTTCTAAAACACTGAATCAGTTATCACACGTGATAATCCGTCCTGTACCAAAAATAGGTTCTGCTAGCCTTGCAACAACGTTTAATGGTTTGTTGGTAATCTCAAAGGGGCTAAAAGGCTGCTTACCAGCATATATTTGTATGTTGTACATGTAATACATTTTTGTATCTACCAAAACATACACTATTATTTTATATTTGCTGGGTATATATACGTATTGTCTCAATGAGCACGTCACCCGAAATCTCTCTAACTTGTCATCTACTGTTTTATTTTTTCCCTAAAGAATAACAGTTTGGAACAAATAATTATCATGCAATTTCCTTACTCGTTTCGTATTAATGTCATCAAAACGAATACACCTAATAACAAAATGAATACAACAAATTAGTCAATAATGTCTTCTCCTTCATTATTTTACAACAAATTAGTCAATTATGTATTCTCCTTCATTATTTACAACTTCTTGCCAACGTTCTACAAGTTTTTCAATGCCTGTGCGTTAAAAATCATCCGGCCTTGACTCGAGGAATTCGTCCAACCATGTCCGCAATTCGACGTCATTATTAAAGGAAACGCCGCGCAAAATTTTCGAAAGCGACCGGAAAAGGTGGAAACCGACGGCGTGAGGTCTGGAGAATATGGAAGGTGCGACAGGATTTTCCAACCAAGCGTTTGAATGGCATTTTTCGTAATGTTGGCGATATGAGGGCGAGTGTCATCGTGTTGCAGAATATCGCCATATTGCCGATCCGGCCTTTTTTGTTGAATTGCAGTGTTGAGCCGCTGCATTTGCAGAATGTATAGCTCCGCGTTGACTGTCTGATTGCGTTCAAGTATCTCGTAGTGCAGTGCTTCCCAAATTAGGAGCCGAGGCCCCCTGGGGGGCCGCGGGATTTCTCGTGGGGGTCGCGAAAATATTCAGTACAAAGTACAAATATTCATGTGAGTTTTAAATTGTTTCATGTGAGTATAGTTTTTATTTTAAAAAAAAGTTTTTAAGCAAGTTCCTATAATTTTGTGTTGAATATGAATATGTGTATTTTAATTGTAATAATTATTGCCAAATAAATCTTCAACTATAAAAAAAATGTTTTTTTTTGGGGGGGGGGGGGAATTAATTACTTCAGATTTAGGGGGCCGTTACATGAAAGTAATTGGGAAGCACTGTCGTAGTGGATGATGCCTTGCTAATCCCACCATATACAAACCATTGTCTTGCGCGGATGCAAACCTTGTTTCAGTCTGGGCGTTGGTTGTTGACCATAACTCACCCATTCTTTCCGTTTCTTCATATTCACATAAAGGCACCATTTTTCATCACCAGTAATGATGCGGTAAAGGAACCTTTGCTTGTTGCCATTCGTAGCTCGATGACGCGCGAGCAAACCAGCAGAAATTGTCGAACGTTGATTTTTGTTGTTTTCACTCAAAACATGTGAAACCCAAGCGCCAAACTTCTGAACTTTTCCCATTGATTTAAGATGGCGGTATACAGTCATGTGACTACAATTCATCTCCTCAGCCAATTCTACGGTGGTTTGAAGGGGATCTTCATGAATAATATGGTTTAAGCGGTCCTCATCAAAGTCCAGTGTTCGTCCGGAACGCTCCATGTCTTTCAGGTCAAAATTATCGTCTTTGAAACGCAAAAACCATCGATGAGCTGTCCTTTCATTCATAGAATCTTCACCGTACACTTTGCAAATATCGCGAGCAGCTTTGGCAGCTTAATTCCCTCGATAGAACGAAAACAGAAGGAGGTGTCGAAAATGTTCACTTTCGTCTACTTCGCATTCCATTTTGAAGGCTTGTAATCAAATAAAATAATATATGTTACGTAAAAGCAAACACAATATATTATAGAGCATAACATTATTTTTTGAATGACGTATATATAACCTTTACCATTTTGTTTTACTTTTGGTGCTCATTTTTAAATTTGAAAAAAAAAAACGGACACAACTTATGTTAACACCTAATAAGATATTTGATATTTGCAATATATTTATTTGCTGTATTCCACAGTAATTTCAATTATGTCCTCCGATATAATGCATTTCCAAGCATCCTATGGAGTGACAGCATTTTGACCTTCACCAATTACACCCGGAAGTTGCAAGATTACATCATGGCTCCTCGTCCTCACCTTTTTCTTTTTGGTCCATTTGCCTATTTTATTTTTACCAGTATACTCATACTAATCCATTTCCTCTTCTTCTGAGCAACCACCTCCTCTTCACTGTCTGAGTCTCCGTCTACTATATTTCTCTACCACGACATTCACTGCCTGTATCTGACTCATCTTCAAAATCTCATTAAGCTCTTCTTCGTCAGTCAAAATGAGTTTTTATATAGTTTCTAACTCTTCAGCGTTATCTAAATAAATAAATATCTCTTTTCAGCGCCATAACAACCTGAAATTAAAGTAAGAGAAAAAAAATATCGTCGGGCTTATCAATCCATCAGATTATTTACTTAGAAAACATTTATTAATTCAAAATGGACCATTGTGTAGAAACATATTTCTTAATTAATTAGAACGCGAAATTGTGAATAAAAGAGCATGAGCAAACCCCCCACAGATTATACTGAGTCAGACAAGAAAACATTGAGTAAACAAGTCAGTCACATGTTTGTGTAGATGGCCGAAAGGGGGAAGCTACGTTACAAGATATATATAAGGTCCTTACAAGAAACACAGTCACTGTAGAATCGAATGAGAATCACAGTTCACCTAACAATCACAGTTGCGCCCGATGAAGGGTTAAGTTTACTCATAAATGTCTCAACTGCAACTGCAGTTGCGAAAGTTCAAAGAGCAAAGCTTTATCGCGACGTATCGCATCATTGGAACCGTCGTGTATCGGTAGCCTGTTGAACGTGGTGTGTGACGAAAATAGTCTGGATTGAAGCTGGAGAGGGAAATGTACGAGTATTTGGGACAATTAAATAATTATTTGCTCGCACAGTCTTCTGTCACTTGGAATCGTATTTCTTTGTCTCGTAAAATAGAGTTAATCACTAATTATACTTTTCATTACTTTTAAACATACATTTATTTGAGCCAATTCGGAAAATTCACAATAGTAGTAAAAATTAAAACAAAATAATCTTTTTCCGAACAAGTTAGTAATTTTATTTAAATACACATATTTTTGAAAACATGAAATTAAAATACAACAAAAAAAACAGTGACACTTAGGGTCACTTTTTTAATTTTCGCAAACAAGTCTTAGGCAGTGTATTTATTTAAAGAGAACATTATTTATAAAATACATTATATTTACAATTTATAATTTATTAATTTATATCTTCTTTTACATACATTAGTTAAAGAAGTTTAAGTAAGCTACATAATAATGATATTCCTTTTAATTGTTATTGCACTTGTAGAATTATTATTCTATTATATTCTAATAATAGTAAAAACTAATATTTTCTAAGAGTAAAGCCAGCAAGGGAATTAATCTGCTAGGATTCATTTTTGTGTTGGTTCTTTAGTGCAGAAATTGTACAATTATACAAACTTCCCAGTACGGTTGACAGGTCAGACTGACTGCTGTCTTTAAAAACACTATAAAATATGTTAATAATACATAAAATAAATAATAATAAACGATCAATCGTTTAAGAACAGTTACAAAATTCGACGGACGTGTATAATCTCAAAATGAATAATGTTTCTGCTGACCATAATAGTTTCACCCCAAATACAAACACCGAGTTTTATATTGAATCAACGTTCTAGATCAGGGCTTCTTAAACTTTTTTCATTCACGACCCCATTTATGATTGCGAGTTTCCTGGCGACCCCATATAAATATAAAAGAAAGATAAATATTTTTTGATGATTTTTGATGATGACATCTAGATGTTATAAAATCGTGTATATAAATATTTGACATTAAAATCTCTCGCGACCCCAGAATTTTGCTACGCGACCCCATTTGGGGTCGCGACCCATAGTTTAAGAAGGCCTGTTCTAGATGATTGAAAATATTTGAGGAAACGTCATCAGTTAATACAGGTGTTGTGTATTTCAAATTATACGAGTAATAATACGAGTATATCGTCCGGAAGGCCCTTTCGTTTCTTCTTCGGATATACTCGTATGTCGTTAGTACAAATTTTCGTTGCTAACCTCATCCCAAGCTTGTTGAATGTACGAGTATATTATAACGAAATGTAGTGTAGTTAGCGCATTTTTCGGCGATTGTTTACCCAAATTTTCTGTGTGGTTTTTTTTGGTGCCATTTTGAAGATACAACAAAATGAGTTGTTTTTTGGTGATTGATGCTTTTTTACTACTACAAAGGAAAAATGCTACACGAGCCAGAAATAAAACACATACTCGTGTACAGTGTATGGCGTTGGTGCAGTAAACAGTCGTGTGTGTCAATGTTGTTTAAAAGTCTCGTAATGGTGTCCGCTCTGGCAGGGTGATTACTATTGATGAGATATTATTCAATTTGGTAATCATGGAAGGTAGTGGATGTCAAGAAAACGTGAACGATAAAAATATTTCAATAAAAATTGCCACATTTTTTTTTGTGTTTTTGTCTCATTTTTGATGAAACAAACACCTGAAATATTTCGTTTATACTCGTACTTCTGTTTTCAGACGTACCTCAAGCAATACCTGGCGAACCGGAAATTTCAGATGGCGGTAAGGATTGGATCTCTCTGCGATGGAACAAACCTCCCCGGGGGTCGGCCGCCCCCGTGCTTGCCTATAGGGTGGATGCCTGGCAACAGGGAGCTGATGGCGGAGCAAGGTATGTTTTACCAGATAATTTGGCAGTATGTTTTTGGTAAGGGGAGTGAAATTTGCTTTTGATGTGGGTATCAATTCTGTTTCATATATGACGACGTACTATTTTGATAGTGTTGCGTATTCATATATTGTGATATTACTGCAATATAAATATTATGATATTATTAAAAGCTTAAACTGTTTTACTAAAAACATGAAAAATATATATACATATTGAGTTCAGTTTGATTCCATCTCCCCCCACGCTGTTATGGAGGACAAAATAAGTTCCCATCCAGCGCGATCTACACTAGATAATCGAAATCTTCTTTATTCTATCATGAGCATGACGTCACGTAGTGACGAAGAAGCAACTTCCCAAATGGACTCCTCCGGTGGCGACACACCCGAGTGTGAAAAGAATAGTGGCGGTGCCGGAATTAAGGTCCGACATCACGGGAGAAGGGAAAGAACTCGCAGTGCAGTAAATATACTTATGAAGTGGCTTAAGGTCTGAAGTTCAATAAACTTCAATTCAAATGCAGCAAAACTATCCTTTGACGCCATGAGAAATACATTTACAGACATTTTTACATCATTTTTTATCCCAAAATTAAATTTCAAATATTAAGAAATGAAAATATTTATCAATCAATTTCTTCAGCGCCTTTATATGACCGAAGTCATTCCATGGTAACCTCCGTTTCTTGTAGCATCTTTCAAAAAGTGTCATATGAAAATAATTATTGAAAGTTTTAGAGGAAACGTTTTTAAGCAAAAACGACCGATATAACTGAGGATGAGTTTTATATTAAATTTAATATAAAAAACAATATTCAAAATTGATTAATTTAAAAAAGTCAAATCTAGGTGTCATGAGTTATATTGCATACGTCCTCATTTATTTGATCGTGATGCAAACTGCTAAACAAGGTACTCAAAGCTTTTTTTATTTATTAATATGATACCCCTCAACTTACTCCAATTTGATAAACGGACGTGTTGAAGAGCGTGGGCGTGAGACAATATTATTCTCAGCTTAAGTAATCGAGCCTTTTGGTAAAAATTTACTAGAGTAAACAAGTAAATTACAGTTCGTCACCGTGCGTGTTGGAATTACTCGTGGACAATCTGCAACACTTGCACACGTCTAGGACGTGCGAGTATTATTATCAGACCATCTGTTAAACTAAACTGGTAACTTTTTTCATTCTATTTTTTAAGAATACCTACCATGACGGCTTATTTTCGCAATTTTTTTATGTATGATGTAATGAGTCCTTTGGATCCTTATAATATTTCCTCAAGGGCTAGCGCGAATTTACTCTTCTAACTTTGTGCAGTGCAATTTACTGTTTTTTTGTCAGTTTTGTACTCGTGTTAATGAGTTAAAAAAAAATTTTTTTCTTGATATAATGTGGGGTTTGGATATATAAGTAATGATTTAACATTTATTTACGAGGAGGGTGTTTTAATAGATAATAGTCCACAATAGTATTTTGGTGCCAACATTATTGTATGGCTGTGAAATGTGGACGTGAAAAAAGGTTTAGAATAAAGTATTGAGTGGAATGATAATAAAATATAAAGAAAATGAACAGTGGAATTTCATAATACGAGTAGTATCCAAATTGTTAATAAATCTAATTTATTGTATATGCTTGAATAAAATAACCAAATCTAAAAATTGACGAAGAAGAGCACGCTGAGATGGTTTGGGCATGTGGCACAAACGAATGAAAAAATATTTACATAACAGATTGTATATAGTGCAAATGTTATTAAAAGGCATGTGAGAAGATGCAAAAAGAAAGTATTGTTGGATCAAGTGAATGGATATTCTGAAAGAAAGAAACGCAGAAAACCGGAGAAATCGTACAAGTTGTATAAGAAAGTGTATCTGTATACATGTAGAATTCTAAGAATGTGTATCGAGATACGAAAGTCTGGCGCTC
Source organism: Odontocerum albicorne (assembly GCA_949825065.1). Classification (NCBI taxonomy): domain Eukaryota; kingdom Metazoa; phylum Arthropoda; class Insecta; order Trichoptera; family Odontoceridae; genus Odontocerum; species Odontocerum albicorne. The sequence continues at coordinate 37,413,375 of OX463843.1, read as the reverse complement.
TGTCCTCTCTCCCTATCCCGACAGGCAGATAGCATCACACAGATGGTATGTACGAGTATGTATATTTTAAATCGAGAATTGCATTTATTTATATGTATAAGAGCAGTCAATTTTTTTTAATTAGTCCTACAATCAATAGGTGAGAAGTGTTTTGAATAATATGTTATAAACACATATGTTACCTACTATTGAATTTCTTTTAATTAGTCCCACAATCAATAGGAGAGAAGTGTTTTAAATAATATGTTATAAACACATATGTTACCTATTATTGAATTACTTTTAATTAGTCCCACAATCAATAGGAGAGAAGGGTTTTAAATAATATGTTATAAACACATATGTTACCTATTATTGAATTATTTTTAATTAGTCCCACAATCAATAGGAGAGAAGTGTTTTAAATAATATGTTATAAACACATATGTTACCTATTATTGAATTACTTTTCTTCTTCATGGGCCATATCTGGTCTCGTTGACGTTGTCGATTACTCTTGAGAAATATTTCTACCTTTGGCAGCATGCAACATCTTCTCAACTCTCTGGATACCTGCCGTAATCTGTAACATACTCGTATATGATAAAGACAGGCGCCTTCTATCAATTCCGTCTTGATTCTCGATTTTGCCCATCATATTTATTTTATGAAGTGGTATTATTCTCTTCTCGATATTTAACCCAGATAGACAATCTTTCGTTGTTTTATGGTATTTAACAGTTATATTTCTACATCTAATCGGTGATTAAGATTCGATCACACTAATAAATTCAAAAAATTCTTCGATGAATCCACATTTTGAACGCTTCCAGCATATTGGCATACGTGTTCCATATCTTAACACCATAAAGTCATTTAACAAGTGAGTATATATAACTTATTAAATTATAGCTAAGTGTAATAAACAATAAAAATAAAATAAATTAGCCTAAGTTGTTAACATAATAACTTGTAACAATAATGAACCTGTAAAATAAAATAGTTTGTAACATTAAAATAAAACAAATTTCATGGTTTTTATTTGTGCATTTTTAAAGTGAGTCAGTAACATTAAAAACAATGTCCACTCAGGTGGCAGTCTTTAGGGTTGACTCCCGTGAACGGATACGACGCATTCCAGCTGGCTGCGGGTGCGTACCTGTTCCGGGTGACACCCAGGAACCGTTACGGCTGGGGCCCCTCTGTGCAGACTTCACAGCCCGCGTCTGTAGGCGGCAGCCCCCGTCTGCCTGAATTTGCTTCGCCCCTCCCTGGACAGGTAAAAATAATGTTTATACTTCTTGTTGTGTCTCTACGAAGGACTTGGTCTCATGGACACTTTAGTGTGGTGACCTCCGTGACCTAGTTGTCCGGACAACGGTCTTCTGACCCGGGGGTTGTGGGTTCGATTCCCGTAGAGATCTAGACTTTGTTATAAAAAAAGACTCCAGTCTGGTTTTCACTTAAAACCTCTTAAACATCAATTTGCTACGTGGAGCTAATTTTTCCAGATTATGCATCAAAAGTGTAATACAATAAGATATCAAAAGTGTAATACAATAAGATATCAAAAGTGTAATACAGTAAGATATCAAAAAAGTCATACATGCTGTGCATGTATGTGCGTGGTTTTACTTTTTTGACACAGTTAAAATTGAGGACCAAAAATTTCGTTGAAATGCTTTATTAAATCGATTATTTACTTTTAATAGTGATAATTTATTCTTGTTTTTTTTTTTCAATTTTAAGGCAAGATAAAGCAGTAACATTTTAAATACAAACACCATTAATCATATAAATGAATATATTCTCCCATCATACTGAATTTCTATGTTCAGGTACTATATGTTAGTATAGACTTGCTGGCCGACTAACTAGGAATTGTGTTTTAAGTCAACCAGCTTATCACATGTGTCAATTATATACTATTATCACTTAACTCTTTAAGTGCTGAATATATTCTCCCATCATGCTTAATTTCTATGCTCAGGTACTACAGTATAGACTTGCTGGCCGACTAATTAGGAATTGTGTTTTAAGTCAACCAGCTTATCACATGTGTCAATTATATACTATTATCACTTAACTCTTTAAGTGCTGAATATATTCTCCCATCATGCTTAATTTCTATGCTCAGGTACTACAGTATAGACTTGCTGGCCGACTAATTAGGAATTGTGTTTTAAGTCAACCAGCTTATCACATGTGTCAATTATATACTATTATCACTTAACTCTTTAAGTGCTGAATATATTCTCCCATCATGCTTAATTTCTATGCTCAGGTACTACAGTATAGACTTGCTGGCCGACTAATTAGGAATTGTGTTTTAAGTCAACCAGCTTATCACATGTGTCAATTATATACTATTATCACTTAACTCTTTAAGTGCTGAATATATTCTCCCATCATGCTTAATTTCTATGCTCAGGTACTACAGTATAGACTTGCTGGCCGACTAATTAGGAATTGTGTTTTAAGTCAACCAGCTTATCACATGTGTCAATTAAATACTATTATCACTTAACTCTTTAAGTGCTGAATAAAATTTCATACGAAGTCACGAAATGAGTCAATTATCCATTAAAAATAAAGTTAAAGATATAATTGCGATGTTTTTATATGTATAGTCATTATCTGCTGCATCTATATTCACCTTCAGAATTATATAGTCATTATCTGTATAGTCATTATCTGCTGCATCTATATTCACCTTCAGAATTAAAATTAAAAAAACTATTATAAATTAAAAAAGGAAATAAAGAGAGAGAAAAAAAGGTGATTTTTTTTTAATGAGAATCATTTATTTAAAATTAGTAATAATAAAGAGCATACAACTTTAAAAAAAATTAAATATAAATTTTCCGGGTTTTATATGAAAATAAAATAAAAATATAATATTAGAAGTATATTATTAAAAAAAATATTTTTTTTTTACAAATTATGAATTACCATTGCCTCTACGTAGAATCTCGATTCAAACATTGACAATATTTTTTATATTTGAATAAATAAATCTCAAGGGCGAAACCAATTTTCGGTGACAAATTCTTGACAAAATTTGAAACACGTGTAGAAAGATCATGTGAGCATTTTTTTTTTACGAAAGAATGTCAGAAGTTGGGGAAAAAGGTCTACTCAATAGTATTTGAAAAAAGGTCTACTCAATAAGTAAACACACTCAAAACCTGCGTTTTTTATAGAGCGTGGGATAAATCCAAACCTCGCACTTAAGAGACGTACACGGTGATTCGGATTTATCCGCGTCTCGCATCTAAAGGGTTAAGAATATTTAAAAAAAATCTAGAAATATATGAGATTTACATTTTTAAGTTTTTGTTGTTCAATATACTGAAGAGTATCATGTGAAGGAAATAAACTTATAAAATATATTGATTCCTATATTAAAATAAATAATTTAGGTGAAAGTGTTGCTTGGAGAACCAGCCACGCTGTCCTGTAAAGTGTCTGGACAACCAGCGCCGACAATCACCTGGTACAAAGACGGACAAGAAATAGAAGGCGGCACAGCTGTGGGCGGCCGCTGCCAGCTGCACATCCCTTGTGTGAGTGCGCAGCATGAGGGCCGATACGCATGCGAGGCGGCTGGGCCCGAGGGACGGGCTGCAACCTTCGCGAGACTAGCCGTTGTCACGGACAGGAAGATTTGGGAAGCTGATGACAACTTCAAAAGGTGAAAAATACACCATTCTTTTCTCTTTGACTAATTCACTCTCCGATTAATTCACAACACTTTTACTTTTTTAGAACTTATCCATACTTCAATGGCATATTTTTCTAATATAATTCCTCCATTCGTCTCCTCCAGCCCTTTTTTAATTTTACTTTAATGCCTTCAATCAGGTTCAGCTAAGAGCATTGTTTTAAACTGGATTACCACTTGACCGCAGTCTCGATCAATTCTCATTGGATTCAAACATGACACGAACTGCTTTTGGGTGAACCATGTGCTGACAGTAACATGCTTGTGGCAGAATAAGGAATTCATGCATTTATATGAAACGTGAATTCATATCGTTAGGTTACCTATGTAGTTTTTTACGATATGATGATGTTTATGAAGTTCGCGCAAGCATGCTCGCGGTATGACCGTGGTCAAGCGAGGGAATCCGGCCCTAGGCGTGTGTTTGCCTTATTACGAATAAAAAACCCTAAGTTCAACGGAGATTATATTTTAGAGGGCAACCTAGATATATTTTATTAAGTGCAATATTTATATGCTGTACAGGTATTTGGAGAGCGACACAGTGGATTGCGCTCCAGTGTTTTCTATGCGGCTAAGAGATCGTCGCGTACAAGCCACGTATCCCGTGAGGCTCACGTGCCGCGTGGAGGGTAGGCCTGCGCCTCTCGTCACCTGGACCAAGGATGGAGAGCCTCTAGAACAAACCGGTATGTTACATTACGTTTCCTGGAAGATTATCTACATCGAATATTATATTGTTGCCCACTTTGATCTTTTTTCCAGTTCTGTCTGAACAGAGATATTGTTGATTTCCTTTACCATATCTTGAAAATTTTCAAACAAAAAAGTTGTTCTGTTTCCTGAATCTCTTTATTCGATTTTCAGTGTTATGTCATGTTAACAATTTTTCGTGACTACTCCGTATTTAGTCTGTTTCAGTAAGTATCCATGATTTAGCATCTTAAAAAAATACAGATCACACGTAACACATGACTTTCAATATAAGTTTAAAGTTGATATAGTAGTAACTTAAAACCCTTTCCATGTGGATTTGTTTTATTTGATTCTGATTAGATTTTATCAGCACTTCAATTTCGATATTTAAAAACTCGCCAACTTTTCTAAGAATAATATCCCGCTGAAAAAAAAGTTTCTAAAATCCGAGAGATGAATTTTCCAATGATTTATCAAAATAAAAACACGGGTATACAAAGTAAATATTTTATTCGACATATTTTTGTTTGCGGGGTGATAATTATGTATATATATATATTTGATGAATTTAAAAAATAGCGGAACGCATTGTTAAAAGTAACATGCTTAAAAATCATCGATTTAGTTTTAGTGGATATAGAGGAAAAATATTTTTTCAGATCGTCACTCTTTCTGGAGCTCTGAACGATTCCACACTTTAGAGATATCTTCAGCTAATCTCGAGGATGCTGGAAAGTACGCAGCACATGCAGCCAATCCTCTTGGCGCTGTTCGTTGTTCATCAACCCTCACAGTGGATAAAGGGCTAAGAGCTTATCTTGCTCCAGAATTTGCATTTGCCCCTGATACTCTATATCGAGTTCCAGAAGGAGCAGAATTAAGAATTTCGGCATGCGTTGAAGCTTACCCCAGTGTCGGAGTCGCTTGGCATCGTGACGGCATGAGGCTAAGACCGAGCAGAAGAGCTGTGTTCACACTGGATAGAGATGGCGAGCTAGAAATGACCCTCGCAAAAGTCACTCGAAGAGACGCTGGTGTTTATACAGTCACAGCGAGTAATGAGGTTGGACGAGCCACTTGCTCCACACGTGTTGAGATCACGGCACCCGAAGGCGAGGAAGAGCAACGAGATGTACCGCCGCAACTTATAACACCTTCTCTACCGTAAGTTTTCTTTATTTATGTTAAAAAAGTGTCCTTTCGATTCGTTCCACTCCTGCCTAAGTATACACTCGTATAGTTATAGTTATTTTAGATTGGCTCTTAAATATTGCTGCAGTAAAATCCTACCTTAATAGTTTGTTTATAGTGTTTCACAGTTCTTCTAGATTGGCAATTCCCAAACAACATTTTAGAGACCGGTCATGATGGCGTTTATCTACTCTTAACTAAACCTTGAATCATAAATGAAAAACGCTTTTTGTTATTTTAATTCACTTAAATAAAAGTTACGACCGATGGAACATTAATTCTGTTATTAATTTAGCAATTTTTTCTAACTTTATATCTGAGACATCTTTACACTGATATTTTTTATAATAATTCTCATGATAAAGACATATTATCGATATAATTTTCGTAAATGTTCACCTTAAGAAGAAAAAAAATACTTACTCAAACAATAAGTAACCAAATTAAAAGGATTACGTTTATATGGTACATAAAATTTTGTTCTGTGTTTATTATTTTATTTTAAAATTATGTTAAATTTCCATACAGGTATAGCAAAGAACCACTGTTCATCAAAAAACCAAGGTCCACCGATGCCAAAGAAGGTGACACGGTGGTCATTTTATGTGAAGTCATTGGAGATCCAAAACCAGAAGTATTATGGCTTCGAGACTGGCTCAAGGTAAGTTATTTATTTACATTCTTATAAGGTTGTGTAGAAACATGCGAGTATATAGAAAATATTTCACATTTTAAGTAAACTGAAATATTTACTAACCGGAGAATGTATCAAGTCTTATATAGTATAGGTAGAATAATAGTTTTTCTAACGCTAAAGTATTACGCGACGCTGGAATCAAATGGCAAGAGAGAAATGAAACCGATGGTTGATGGTGAATCGGAAAATAGAGCCTGCTTTCCAAAATAACATTAATTTGTCGAGAAGTGTCCGTTGTGGAACTGATTCGTGACGCATCAGACACATGATATTATCTACACGAGTACCTAGCGATCGGTTAATGTCAAAGGACCGGACATAGCACAGATTAGGAGAACAGTATGATTATATTATATAATAATATATTTTGCTTGACATATATGATCAGGTCAATATAATGTAGTCTTCTGTTTATTCTTATATTTCTCAATATAAACCCGTATGATTAAGTTTTCACGATATACTCGTATTTTGCATATCATTGTTTGAACATTATTCTTTGAAATCCCATCACTATCGTGAATGAAAAAAATTGTATCGTTAATTTTATTGATGAAATTGCAGGAATTTTAAAAATACATTAGCAGTTTACGTAATTTTGCCAATTAATTATGTTTACAAAATACTTTCACGTTTAATGCAAATTTCCAAATAAAGGGACTTACACGGTTTTATTATGTCTCACGAAATATGCGTACCTATCGTATCGCCATAGCAACTCCCTTGAATTCGTTCTGGGTAAAACGAGATTTCTTTTTTCAGTCTTCGTATTAAATTTTTTTTCTAGTCATTAACCATGGTCCCTGCATAACGCGAATGAATGAAATATGGATGAAATTGTCTTAATTTGTGATTTTTTTACAATTTTATTGAGCTAAAATAAATTGAGATTGACATTTTTGCTAAAGAGAAAAAAAGAAAAGTAATCCAGTCTCGTTTTCCAATATCATCAAAATTTCGATAGTTTTATGTTCGCCATTATTATACAATGTTTAGGGTTTGTATAGGAACATAATATTCGGAATCAAATAATTTATCCCTCTGTATAGATTTAAATTAATTTCAAGAGTATATCTTATGCAATTTACCGCAGAGTGAGGGCGTCAATTTATCCTGTGTATGTATGTCGTCTGTGTGTGTGTTTTATTTTTCAAGTATTGTATGTTAGCTATTGCACTTCAACAATCACCGTCATAACTGTTCAAATACTAAATTTCATGGTCCACAGTAGTCAAGTCACTTACAGAAAATCAGCATGGCCATTGCCATTGCCATTCGTCTGGTGCTTGATGTGTTGGTATTACATCTAGTAATATGATTACACCGTATCACTTACGGGGTAGGCAGAGATAATAGATCTTCACACTTTTCTGGTCAAACACACAACTTTAGTCTCCTCCACATTCATACATCTCGTCATGTACAATCTTCTATTATTCATGCTTCTCAATTTACGTTCTTTTAAAATCTGCCCCACTTGATCCGGTTGCGTTTTCTTTGGTTTAACTTTTCCACGTATATCTTGGACTTCTAACTTATATACTCAACTATTATTGGTATTGAAATTTGACTCTCGGATATAATTTTGTCCATTTTTCAGTGGCACTTACGAGCGGCATTTTATTAATAAAACATAAAAAAGTGCCTTTGAGTTCATCTTTTATAAAAGAAAAACTGAAATAATTTATGGATTAAAAAGCACTATACGAGTAATCTGCGTATTATTATTGAATTTATTCTATGTTATGTTCAACTTACGGTCACCGGAATTCCGAAGAAAGTATGATTCAACAAAACTGAAAATTAATTATACGAGTACAACATATGTCCATTCTAACAAGCAGTGTCAGGCCGAAAAAATGTAAAGGAGAAAACTTGTTATCTCTAACTCATGTCGGAAATAATGTTATGTCATGGAATTTTCGAAATTCAGAAGGCTTTTAAATAAAAGGTATCAAGCGATTACCTCAATCTGTATTTACAGCATACACTTAAAATTGTCTTTTTCCAATGTAAAAAAAATATTTGCCGATTTATTTGTAGAAGTGGAACCGAAATGTCAAGTTGACGAGCAAGGCCATTTTTTCTATTAGGAGTATCATATTTTTCGATTAAGGAATAATTTATTTTAGGGGATCACTGGAAAAAAGTGAAGGCGGTGATGTTTTTTTTTGTTTATTTGCATATTATTTTGACTCATTTTAACAGACTGGGTTTGAAATAAATATGCCCAGCTTTTGAATGTGCCAATGAAATGCTATCGATACTCGTATACTCGTATTTGTATGTTGAGAATTGTTTAATCTCACGTACTGCTGCAGCTCGGACTTGTTGGATTGTTTATGTATGAATTTTGCGAATGTAAGACAGCTGTTTTAAACAAGTCTTGAGGTGACTGATATACTCCGTTTCTCTTATATAGATTATGTAAACATTTAAAAATATTATAGAAACAATTTTAAGAAATGTGTAAGAAAGTTACACACTTTAACAGGGAGTCGTAACAATTATCAACAAATTATTACTATATTTTAGGATTTTTATTCAAAAGTATTACAGGAATGGCAATATACTCGTAATATACTACAAAATTAAGAGATTAGGCAAATAATAGTACTTTTTTTATGTGCAATAAATTTTTAACTGGTTATTCTGAAGAAGCGTGTTTTTCTTCTTCATTTTTTAATACCTGAATAACTATAGCAATATAGATACAAATATATTCAAGTATTAAAATGTATTACCTAAAAATATAGTATTGAGAATATTACGTGCTAAGAATAATTTATTTGGAATTTCCCCACTTTCCATGGGGTAGGAGGAAACTGTGTAAAACTGCTTTAACCTATTCAGAATAGAATTTTTTCTAAGATTTTAAAAATATATTCTTGTTTGTTAGTGTATTATTTACACTAAATGCAACATGCTGCCGTATTAGTTTAGATAGAAGGCGCATAAAACGTTCCAAGTAAATAATACAGTATCCTACACTTCATTTGTTATCATTGGGAATAGAAATATACCACAAAGTGCATATGATCTATGTGTCCATTATAATGTACGCCAGATCTGAAGAAATTAAGGGTTTTTGAACTATTTGGCTTAACATCCTACGTCATTATTAGGTGGTAATTTTTTTTATATCAGCTTGTCAGATGCAGTGCTGCCGATATAAATTGTCGGTTAAATAGTAAATTTGTTATCAATAATTAATATTAAATATGCATTTAAATTGTAATTTATTATTGTCTTGCTTAGAAAGCATGAAGACCAGGCTATGTCACTGTCTGTTTAGTACTTGAAAAAAGTTTACAATCTCTGAAGAATGCTGATTTTGAAAAAATAAAGAAACACTTAATGAAAAAATAAATAAAAATCTATTGCATACGAAATAACTTAATAATAACAGATTTAACTTTTTTACTTTTTGCCATCAATTTCACCAGTGATCATTTAAACAGATCGATACGAAGAACCTCACTTCGAGTGTGGTTTACGGCTCCACAACAGTCTTGTACTGGCCATAGTGAAGTGACGTGAGTGCGGGGGCGCAAATTTAAATTCAGAACATTCAATTTTCATTTTCCCGCGAAAATTTCCCACTCAGCACTGAGGTGAGTCCAGCTCGGAGCATGAATCATATTTAATAAGGTATGTTTGTTTACATAATAAGTAGGTCGAACGTAAGTTATTTTGGCGATATATCCACTTTAGTATTCGGCGATTGTTTTAGTACAATACATTCTTTTGTATTCATTCAACGCTAATTCTTAAATCATTTTGCAAGACGTAAAAATTTCAGGGACAAGACCCGAGCTTCATGGCCCAGTTGGAAGAATGATTATCTTTCAACCTGAGGATTTCCGGTTCAATTTCTTACAGAATCCAAAAATTAGGTCCTAGGATAGTTTGCACGTAAAATATGTTGCCACGTACAAATAAGCTTCCAGGGTAGGTATACCATATATAACCAAGGTGTAATACGACACGTAATAGTAATTAAAACATGAATGATTCAAGTGATATTCGGATGACCTCCATGCCATGCCATGCCATGGTCTAGTTGTTAAGGCACGTGCCCTCCATACCTGGCGGGGGTTGCGGGGTTTTTAGAAGGGTTCCAGACTGATTTTTACGGAAGGCTTGTTTAATATATTTCTGCTTCGTTGTGAGAGATTTCCACATGATAATAAACCCGCTAGGTTGTACTGTATATAACGAAAGTGTAATATAATACAATATACCTAATGACTTATGTCGATAATTAAATACGCATTTCTCATACTTTTATTTCTTGTAAAAGTATTTAAATTAAAATTTCCATGTTCAAAGAAGAATTGTATTCTTTAATTAACTTATCTTATTGTCTCTTAAGAGCATTCATTTCAAAAAACACTTGTATTAGAAGTACTTCAGAAGAAAAAAAAGTTGAAATAATTTCAATAACTAGGCTACTTTTATACCACAATTCAATTTTCGATATACTTGAAAGTGATATAAAAATTGAATACATATTTTTTATACACATTTTATACACATAAATGAATGTAGAATGTGTCGAAGTAAAAACAATTTTATTGGTTATTTATTTGAAAAAAAACGAGAAAAAATAGTTTAAATGCAATTAAATTTTACACATACTCAATGTTAAGATATTTTTATTTATTCACAGATGTAATTGAAATGTTCATCTAATTTACGTATTCGAATCCAATTTTCCACATTATTATACCTGCCATTAGATGAAAAATTTCATAAAATCAATAACATGTCGAAATGTTTTTCATGAATTTAATGTTTGGTGTTTGGTGTTTGCTATTGGCGCATGATCTGTTGAGAAAGAATGACTCTGTTGATTAAACAATGCAAAAAACAAAGTAAACTAAAAGGCGTTGAAAATCGAATGAAATATGTATTTTTTCAAAACGTATTAATATTCTAGACACGATAATTTGAATAACCTTGAAGATCGTAAACTAATTTACATAAAAATACAACCTCTGTGATATCGTTGGTAGAACGCTTGTCTTGCATCCGGGTGTTTGGGTTTCGATTCGTGATGGCAGCTAAAAGGGTTCCAATATAATATTATGCCACGTGACAATAAGTCCGTCAGATTGTTGAAAGTGTAAAACAATACTATAATAAATAGTATTTGAAGAAATGCGAGAAAATAGTTTCTCATGGACATAAGTTCAAGGTTGAATAAATAATTGTCATTTATGTTAAATAGGGTAATTCATCAACTTCTTTACTCGAAAGAGTAAGATGGAGAAAATTGAGTTATATTCAATCTACTCGCACGAAGGAAGCACAAGATACTAGTATATCAGATATGAGCTAGTAAAATACAGAAAAGCTTATCACACGATGTATGAACTGGTTGAAAGTAAAAAAATAAATAAATTTGTTTCTATGTGACATTAAGTGACCTAGGTGTGTACATACATACCAAAGCTGTTTACATTTTACAGAAGTACTATATAACTAAAAATGTGTCGGCTCAAGAACTTCTTAAAGGTTCCTATACTTTTTGTCTTCAGACACACCATAGACAGTTTATCCTGTGCGATAGGACCATCGCTAACTCAGAAACATCGAACAAAATAACCTTTTTTATTTACAATAACAGCATTTATGCACTCTGAAAATCTTAGCGAACCTCGCATCACACAATTATGTCGTGTAAAAAGAAGATATAGTGCAATATAGTTTACTGTGTGTCTCTCATGAAGTAAAACTGTGATTGTTTTATAGTAGTCAGGCACTAGTAGACACTTTTCTCCAAAAAAAAGATATCTAGTTTGGTATTTCAATTCAACCTCTGAATAGTTTTTCTTACAATAATAAGCAAATATTTATTTTAAAATGCAATTCTACCATAATATGATGATTTATGCTAATAAGCTAATAATGAGAAATAATTTTTAAAATTGAAAGCTTAACATTGAAATCAAAAATAAAAATGTATAAAAACATTAACAAGACCCAAAAGAGTAATTTAGAAAGAGAGCCGAGAATTACGAGTACAATAATATCGTTGCTACATACCTACTTCGGACCATATGGGAAAGAGATCTGCATCGTCTTTCTGCATATCAAATAAAAAATATGTTTATACGCCTTAATTTTTTTCATCGAAATATTATTTTTCCGATAACATTTTTAATATTCAAAATATATGGTGATTTTTCGTGGGAAAATCAGTGTTTTTGAGGATTTTGTACAACATGTGTGTGAGATTCTCTCCGTCGCCCGAGGCTGTGATTACATATTGTAGTACGAGTATGAATGGTACCTACCTATAGTTGTATTCCGTAAGTACTCGCCAGTCAGTCGACACTGAAATCAGACCTTGCAACAAATATGGATCTATTTTTTATGCAATCAACTTTTGTTTAGCGTTGAATTCATTTATGATATACAATATATCTCAGTTAGAAATAGTTCAGAGGAACAACTATTGTGTTATCACTCACGTCCGCAATGCATGGTGGTAGCGCTCGAAGCTTTTATGAAGGGGAAATAATAAGACTAGAAAAGTTGAGTAGTCAACAATAATGACTTTGATCTCATACTAAAATAATTTTCTAAAGATTTATAAGATAAAATTTGTTCTTAAGGCTAGTAATACGAGTAGATATTGTGTTGCACAGTTTGACCTTACAAAGTTTCGAGATCCTTTGACTGGCTCTTCGAGCAATTCATTTAGTATACAATACATCGATCGATAAGTCCCGGGACTAACTACTAAAACAACATTTGTTTGCCAAAATTCTTCTTTATTCATCAACATAGTCTCCTTCAAGAGCGATACATTCATTCCAACACTTTCCTAACTTTTCTTTGCTAGCCGTGTAGAACGATTTATCTTTGGTTTCAAAATAGGCGTTAGTTTCGGCAATCATTTCTTCATTAGAGCCAAATCTCTTTCCCTGGAGCATCTTTATGAGGTCTGCGAACAGCCAATCGTCCCCGGGGGGTCAAATCTGGAAAATACGGTGGGTGCGGAAGCAATTCGAAGTTCAATTCATGCAATTTGGCCATCGTTACCATCGACTTGTGACACGGTGCATTGTCCTGATGAAAGATAACTTTTTCTTCTTCATATGGGGCCGTTTTTTTTTGCAATTTCGGCCTTCAAAAGCTCCAATAAAGCTATTTAATATTTGCTATTGATGGTTTTTCCCTTTTCAAGGTGATCGATGAATATTATACCATGCGCATCCCAAAATACGGAGGCCATAACCTTCCCGGCCGACTGTTGAGTTTTTGGTCGCTTCGGACGACTTTCACCGGCTGCTCTCCACTCAGCTGACTGCCGATTTGATTCTGGAGTATAGTGGTGGATCCAATTTTCATCCATTGTCACATACCGACGCAAAAACTCCTGTTTATTTCGCGTAAACAGTGCCAAACAGCGCTCTGAATCATCGACGCGTTGTTGTTTCTGTTCCATTCTGAGCAAACGCGGCGCCCATTTCGAAAAAAGCTTTTTCATGACCAAAACCATGTTCATGCAAAATAGTGTAAACCCTACCAAATTATATCTTCAGCATGTCAGCTATCTCACGCAACTTTACTTTGCGATTTTCCATCACGATTTTGAGTTTTTTTGTTGTTTTCTGGTGCTCTGGTCGTCCAAATGGTAACAGCCTCATTTGGATGACCAGAGCGTTCAGCAGCATTTGTGTCTGTACGACCGCGTTTGAAATCAGCATACCACCGACAAATGGTTGTTTTCGACGGAGCAGAGCCCGGATAACACTTTTCAAGCCATCGCTGAGTTTGAACGTTATTTTTTCCCATTAAAAAGCAATGTTTTATCTTCTTCTTAAACTTTCTGTAGACTCTCAAAAGTCTGTTACTGCAGGATTGTCCTGTGATGCTGAGCTCCAGCTATCTTTCCATCGTTTCGGGGGTATCCCTGGCGGACGTCGTCCATCCGGCACCCCATGCAGAGCTATGCATGGAATTCTTGTGGAATTCATTCTCTGTACATGTTGGTACCAGTATCGTCGACGCTGTCGTCCCCATCTGACCACATCTTGGACCTCACAGACCTCTCGGATTGTGGTTTTAAAATGTTTTATCAACACACGAAATTCGGTTTTTTCCATTGTTGTACATGTAACTTCTAAAGTTTGGTACTAACTGAGAATGGTATAGATTTGTTATTAGAGGCGTCATCTGTTGGTTAGTCCCGGGACTTATTGATCGATGTGTTATGTAATACAACACCTTATTCACGAATGTTCTTTTAAACGTACTTTTTGCATTAAAAAATGATATTTTATATCTTAGAATCTTCCGAAATGTGCAGTTTCTTTTTATTAAAAAACCAAGATAATAAATTATTTTGGAGAATATGAGATTTTTTTATTTCTCTAACACAAATCATATTTCGCATTCATGAAACGCTGCTGTATTTTAAAACATATGGTTGTTTAAAAATTGTGAATGATTTATGGAATTCGGAAGATTGTGAACATTGTCATAGAAAATACGATGGACACCATGACATATTCCATAATTTATCATTTACTATACTCGTACCTTCATAAGGCAAGTAGTATAATCTACATATGTAAAACACCAAAGTTTATTGTCACAAGACCCCTATGCTTTTGCTTCGTCCTCAGTATGAGTCAGCTGCACACATCCAATGAGGACATTTTAGCATTAGACGTGAGAATGACTACTTAAAAAAAGTAGGCCAGAAATGCCGGAAGGTCGCAGTGATTGCAGTCGAACTGGGCAAGTGTGGTCGAGTCTCATTTTAAGGTCATCACGCTATGTTCACCTGATTGTTAAATCCTTGTTGGAAACAAGGTTGATCGTAAAATGTTTTCCCGATAAAAAGAACAGATGTGACTCATCTGATTCTCTTTTTGTTACGACATGAATCATTCTTTTTGGTTGATGAAACAAATCGGTGATGTTTAAAAATATAATAAAATATTTATAAATTAGATCATATTCTTCCAGTTGTTAAAAGGGCAAATGTATTTCGAAGTTCCGCACATCCTATTCATATGTTACCATATCAGTATTGTATTATTTATAAACTACTAGGTCTACATTAGTTAACTGTGAAAGTATATTCATTCCATATCAGTATTGTGTCATTTATAAACTACTACATCTCCATTAGTTAACTGTGAAAGTATATTCATTCCATATCAGTATTTTATTGTATCATTTATAAACTACTAGATCTACATTAGTTAACTGTGAAAGTATATTCATTCCATATCAGTATTTTATTGTATCATTTATAAACTACTAGATCTACATTAGTTAACTGTGAAAGTATATTCATTCCATATCAGTATTGTATTGTATCATTTATAAACTACTAGATCTACATTAGTTAACTGTGAAAGTATATTCATTCCATATCAGTATTGTATTGTATCATTTATAAACTACTAGATCTACATTAGTTAACTGTGAAAGTATATTCATTCCATATCAGTATTGTATCATTTATAAACTACTAGATCTACATTAGTTAACTGTAAAAGTATATTCATTCCATATCAGTATTGTATCATTTATAAACTACTAGATCTACATTAGTTAACTGTGAAAGTATATTCATTCCATATCAGTATTTTATTGTATCATTTATAAACTACTAGATCTACATTAGTTAACTGTGAAAGTATATTCATTCCATATCAGTATTGTATTGTATCATTTATACACTACTAGATCTACATTAGTTAACTGTGAAAGTAAATGACTATTATCGAGAATTTATATGAATATTCAACAAGTCAGTGTTTCTTAACAAAAAAAATATATTTGAAACATTACAACTGCTCTCAAAAAGATAATGATTGTTTTGTTGCTGCATATTCACTTCAGAAATCATCATTTTACTATATTATAATTCCAGTAAAATGTTCAAAGCTATTTGCTGCCTCATATCAAAAGAATAAATTAAAACTTAATCATATTGGTTCATTTGTTATTCGTTGAACATATGTTATTTTGTAAGTTATCCAAATTGTTAGAAAATTGCTGTTTATTTTTGACTACTCAAATAACGTTTAAAGCCTTTTTATACCTTTTGGGTACTCGTTAAATTCCAACCTTATATTAAATGCAATACAGAGTGGTGCTGATAAACTATTCCATGATGAATTATTAATTTTTGACTTGTTATGTTCCGCAGGGATATGACTGCAAATCTTCTTAACATCGCAATATTGTAATCACCTTTGCACGTACACTCAAAGTACACATTCTGATTGAATTAATAATATAAACACGCATAAATTAAAAAAATAAATAAACCATAGATATTTTGTATAATGCACTTCTGTATTGCTGCAATATTTTTGGAATTTGATAAAGTTTAATGATCGAAGTTATCGTGAATATACGCAAAACAATATTAATCCCAACATTATACGTATTCTGAGGTACAAGTATTTACGAAAACGTTACACTTATTTGTATGCGCTTGTAAATTATCGATTTTTTCGAAGTATCGAGTTCACTCATAAAATAAGTATATTCTTGATACGATAACTGTACGTGGTTTGATGACATTCTCATTCACAATATCTGAAAAATCTGTTTACCATTGCATAGTAGAGGTTGAACGTAAAATGTTGTACATAAATCTTTGATGTCAAAATAATACGACTGTCATACTTTTTTTTTTATTTCACGTGGTAAACAAAACTAAAAAAATGCGGTCAAACATTCAAGTGATAGAATGCTTCAGCCTTGACATTTAGCTACGCGAACATTTAAGCTTCAGGCGAAAATACTGATTTCGAGATCAAAAGTTCGGTGTCATACTTCATCATGCTTTTAATTATAATAGAACTTCTAAAGGCGGCACGATAACTTAAATGGAGGCGTTACGTACTACTCTTTCATTTTATAAAGTACAACCTGGCGAGTTTATTGCAATTTGGCAATCAATTATAACCAGGGCTGTGGAGTCGCTTAAAAAAAAACACGACTCCGACTCCGATTCCTATATTTACCAACAATACGACTCCGACTCCACAACTCCGACTCCACGACTCCGACTCCACAACTCCAACTCAAAAAAGCTCAATTTTAGCAGGTTGTTTCCTACCTTTGCATATAGCCATTTTTTTTCATGTTATAGGGATATAAATAAAACAAGATCAAACTTTAAAAAAATTAACCTATTATATATGATAATTTAAATAAAAAATTAAATATGTTATTACAAAGGGAACGTACATCTGATCCCTGCTATTACAAAAATTAATAGAGAAATGGAGAGAATTTTGTTTCTGTAACGCAATGATATCAACACGTGGACGTGACCAATGCAGAACGATGACTGGCAAAAAAATGCGCGCAAATTGCGTGCAAACAAAAGGAGAAACAAATGCTCCTTTTCTTTCGACGTGAGAAAGAAGGAGACAAACACATTTTTGTAGACTTTATGCATTAAATGGATCTCGGTGATTCACCATATCGGCGCGACTTGCGCCTGCAAGTTTAATATTCGCGCACAATACACATTCATTATAATAATTAAAAAAAAATGTTTTTTAAATTTTAACGAAAAAGTAGTCGGAGTCGCTCGTTTTTTACGACTCCGACTCCGATCCGACTCCGGCCCAAACACCGCGACTCCGACTCCGCGACTCCGACTCCGACTCCGACTCCACAGCCCTGATTATAACTAATCAGAAAATATTAATGAGTGAAAACCAGACTGGAACCATTTTTTTTAAATAAATTGCTACCAACGAGAATCGAACCTGCAACCCACCGGGTTGAACGGGAGAATGTTTCCAACTAGGCCACGATGGTCGCATACCTACTTTTATAGATTATAGCATGTGCATTAAATGTTTTATATTTTAGCACACCTTCATGTTCGTCGTCTTTTAATAACCAACATTATTATTATTACATATTTGTGAGTTATTGTGATTGCTATTTTAGAACACGTTCTGTATTCTTGATAATTATAATCAACTTAAAATTGCTCATTGGCTAGGAACATCCAAATTTAGAACACGTTCTGTATTCTTGATAATTGTAATCAACTTAAAATTGCTCATTAGCTAGGAACATCCAAATTTAGATGAATAGCTATCAAATAAAAAATGTATTAATGTAATATATTTAAATCAAATGGTTAGCAAATTTGTAAAAAAATATAGGTAATAATATCGCAAAGAAAATGTTAATGGTTGTTCACACTGAAGATGTTTTATAAATTTCCAATAAGAGAATTCATTGTTGAAAACAAAATATAAAAACAGTCAATCTGTTATACAGTAGTGACAATGCAGATAGTATACTTCAATGAATCACTGACCAGTGCTACAACCCAGAATGGGTCCGCCAGGACCTTTATATTCTGCAGGCAGCCATGCCAGCAGAATCGGTCGCTATTTCAACCTGTTTGTGACACCTCTTCAATAGTTACCGCAATGTTAGATGTTACAACTAGGTTAGTTAAAATGAACACAGTTCATAACTTAGGTACAATGTTTGTTAAAGCACGCGCTTTTATCTATTGGGCTCTTGTTTTTAAACTTACATGGCCCGATTCATCTTTTGGATTTAACATAACAAGCATCTATTTAACGACCTCTCACGCTTAACAAGTATTTGTTATCTGCATCCCTAGTCACGAGTTACAATTATTGCATGGTACTACTCGTATTTTCACTCGATGTGTCGCATCTTTGAGTCACACTGAAAATCCACATTTTTGACGCAACGTAATCGACACCAGTGCAGCACAAATCGAGCGTACGAGTAGATTAAAAGATTCGTCTAGTTTAGAATAAAAATATAAATTATAAGAAATATTCTTACCTGAATTATTTTTTATGTTCTTCATAAACGGTCAGTAAAAACAGTGATACACACAGTAATGAATGATCTTCATATATCCAGCAATTTATAAAAGAGTTGATTAGCTCAATATGCTCCCATCAACCATAAATGAGGATATCCTGTATTAATAATTACCCGTATGTTTCATTTGCAACATTTTGACAACCATTCTTATACGATGGAGAAATTTTTAAATGGCCAAGATATTTTTTTGGTAAGAACACTTGTAAAAATATATCGGCGATATAGTTAAATATAATAATTATGTAAATTAATTGTTTGAAATGACGTTAACCTTGAAATAAATAAGTTCAAGGAATAAAGACTGTAAAATAAATAAGATACGAAATGAAATTATTTTTATCCATATTTTGTTTAAGAAATAACATATTTATTAAAATAGATGTCCTTCGTTAAAAAAATATATTTAAGTTGAACGAAAATGAAGTGTCGTTTTTTTTAAATATTTCAACACTCGTACTGTATCTCGGTGGGAGGTTCTGTTTTGGTGCCAAGACAATGTTATGATAGCACTTTAGCCAACTTATATCCGGACCGAATCAGCATACGTTTCTTCTACATAAATATTACAAAGTGTAATAATTATAGTTTCAAGTAAGTTATTAAAATCAACAAGAGTATCTCTTTAGTAATTATAAGACACCTTTGATATTTGTAAATATATTTTTATCTAAACGTTAATAACTATTTAAATATAATATAATAATCTCAAGGTAGACTCTTCTTAATTTTTTGTTTTACTCGTATTAGCTTAGCTTAGCTCATCCCAGTGTAAATTTATTTGTTTCAATATTTTAAGTACTTTTTTAAATTACTCAAAATTATATGACTACAGATTTTCAATAAATGAATGATAAATAAATAAAATACTAGTCCATCCATAGATAAAGGTTTCTGTTCACTGCTTTGTATGGCAAGCAGCATTTTTCGGCACATTTCATGGCATGTCTGAGATAATAATAAATATGGGCTTATTTTTCCATCGTAAATACACAAATGCTTTGCAAAATTAATTATTCCATATTAAATATAAGAAATTTTGTAATTTGTTTAATACCAAATTAGAGAAAATATATATCATATTTATTAACTGTTGATATTTTTATCTTGAAGTATTTTTACAACAGGTTGAATGAATAATTTGTGCAAGAATAGTTATTTGAAAGCGTCAGATTTTATTTTCTCCAGGTAATATTTTAATTAAATTATATAATTTCATTATTCAAGTGGTTCACAACAGAAAAGTATTCTAATAGAAGTAAAATTTTCGAAAAACCGTGAAATGGAAATCAAGAAACAACCCTGTCAGGCTCTGTTTTGGCCTGTTCAGTACCACGACGCTTCTCGCAATTGTGCTTGATTAGTAATCGTTGAGATATCATAAGTCTCATCTATCTTGAGGTCTCGGTAAAAAAGCAAACATTAATGTAGGCTAACCTCAGGGTGGCAATACAATTCATTATATATCTGTATTTCTAAATATCTTTAAAAATGAGAAATCTCAATCGAATATTTTTCTTTCGTGGTAATATAAAAATTATTACGGTTACTTCTAAAATATAAAATAATCATAACTCTTATGCTATTACACTTCCGTCGTATAAATTACATACTGTCATGTAGCTATATCTTCTAAACAATTAAAAGGGTGTTAAAGAACCTTTAATGTACAAATCATCTGGAACATTTTTTTAAATGGATAGGTAATAACGTGAATTCAAATCGCAAACTCTGTATTAAAAATGAAAACAAACGTTCAACCATCTAGGCCACGGAGGTCGTCATATCTGGCAAAAAAATAATAGATGCACTTCGAACTACTTTCTTGTACAGTACAACCTGGCGGGTGTTTTGCCATGTGACAATCTCTTTTAATAAACCAAAAAGGTGTTAGCTTTATTTGAAGTAAAACCAGACATTTAAAAAAAACTAGGTACCAACGGGAATTGAGTCCGTCATTCCTGGCTTGGAAGACAGAGGTCTTGCCCACTAGGCCACGGAGGTCGTTCACTTTATCATTAAAATATTGAGATACTTCTCTAAATTTGAAATTAAATTTCAAGTGGTTAAGATTAAATGAAATGTAATAAACATAAAAACTATTGATATAACATATCTTTGAAATTCCAGTTAGCTTACACTGAATACTGCTAACATACGAGTACGTGACTGTCCATGACTAACGCGTACGTGCCAGTATCGTCGCCGTGAGTCCCTGAAACGGAACGGTGTTCTTCAGCTGGCACGTTTAACAGACAATAATGACGACCTCTGTCGCCGAGTGGTAAAACCTTCGAAAGACTTTAAACGAAGGACTCGGGTAAAATCCTCTAAAGTAAGCAATAAAAAAACAGTTTTATCAATGCACATTCCATAGTAAATTTGGTGATTTCAAGGAATTGTTTTTATGGTCAAGTATTTTCAGTAATTTAAGTTGGTTGAAAAAAAGTTATATTGATGATTATTATTATTATTTTATTTAAATTTGATAGCACACTTACATGAAACTAATACACACAAAACAGATAATTTTAAACTATACTAACGATTAAAATCTCAATTACCTGAGTTTAATCACATTAACAACGGGTTAATGAAAAGTGAATAATTATGGACTATAGATGGGCAAAAAACAAAACTCTTTTCGATTCAGTCACCATCTTTCTAAACCCTAATAACTTTGATTGATTAGGTGGGAAGGAGCGTCCAAAACCATAATCGATAGAATTGAGAGGGTGTAGAAACTATAATAAATGATATATTGAAAAAAACCCTTAAAATATCCAAGTGTATAAATTTATAATAGGCAATTCATAAACACCACTAAATAAATTCAGATAGAATGGCATCTGAAAGTAAATTTGAAATCGGGATGGCAATAATTTACAAGTTCACTTTTCTTTAGATTGCTGTCAAAGCTAATGCTGCCTGTGACGTTTGATCTGGTATCTAAATTATAGTAATATAATCATTATACTCGTATATGATGATAACGTCAATTGGACTGGCTAAGAAAAACCCAGATGTATTTTAAGCCTGTGGTGAGTGACCGAAAACTACAAATATAAATATCTCAAAAATATATACATATTATTTATAACTGAAGGTCCACCCATCCGTGTAGCTCATGACCGATCATCGTGACTTCCATAATAGCCTCTGACTACTCTTCTCCATCCATCCCTGCATTCCGCGGCTCAAAATGCAGTTGTTAAGGAGAGTTCAGTTGCATTTCTCTCTTGTGCATCCTCACATGCCTCCAGTAACCACAAACCTCTCCAAACTGCCTCCTTGGCCACGAGCAATGTGCCCAGAGAATCGGAGGACTCGTCGAAGGCATATTGTCGACAATCTGTAACATAGGTGATTCTCAATTCTTCGAGAATGGAGGTGTTCGCCTTGCTGCCCATATAATTCGTAATATCCTTCTACAGCACTACAATTAAAATGCACCTATTCTACGTCTCTCGCTTACTCTCAGAGTCCAAGTCCACCGATGAGCTGTCCTTTCATTCATAGCACCGTACACTTCACAAATATCGCGAGCAGCTTTGACAGCTTTATTCCCTCAATTGAACGCGAACAAAAGGAGGTGTCGAAAATGCTCACTTTCGTCTACTTGAAATTCCATTTGGAAGGCTTGTAATCAAATAAAATAATATATGTAACGTAAAAGCAAACACAATATCTTGTAGAGCAGAAAGTTTTCTTTCGAATGACGTATAACCTTTACCATTTTGTTTTACTTTTGGTGCTCATTTTTAAATTGTAAAAAAACGGACACAACTTATGTTAACACCCAATATGTTATAATTATGTTATAAATGTTATAACTGCTTGTTGAGATGGATGTAAACTTAAGGAAGCAATCTTGAAATGGTATGACCACATCGAGAGAATGAATTACGAAAGACTTACGGAAAAAATAAATATGTCAGAAATGAATGGAGAGCGAGAAAGGCGTAAACCGATAAAGGAGTGGAAGGAGATAGTTGGGGAAATTTTGACTGAGAGAAAGGTAAGAAGTATGAGAAACAGTAGAGGAGGTAACATCTATGAATATGTCCTCTCTACCTACCCCAAAAGAGACTTGCCCTAATGGTACGTATGTATATGTTATATTGATGAATAATGAATAATCAAATAATCTTACATTGACTGGAGTAGAATCAAACTATTACAATTAAATCATACGTGTATAATATTATATGAAATGGTTTGAATTTTATTTATAAAACTATTGCATGTTTTCCTAACAATTTCACTTGCTTTCTGATTAACCAGATTAAAAAGTCTCGCTTCGCAATTAGACATTTTGTGTATTGACGATATGTACTCGTAAATTAGGTGATAATGCTGTTTGTTTGTGTTGTGTTTTAACGTGTTTATTAATGTGACTTGATGGCGGTCATACGAGTACATTCGATGGACTGTTCAGTAAATTAGGTGATAATGCTGTTTGTTTGTGTTGTGGTTAAACGTGTTTATTAATGTGACTTGATGGTGGTCATACGAGTACGAGTACATTCGATGGACTGTTCGGTAATTCATTGAAATGTGACAAGCGGTGCGTGCACTCACCATTTCGACATGCTCTTACTCGTAATAGTCTCAATTTGAGGAATTGGGTAAGTCCATGTTGTATTTTTGTAGCATAAATCTACAACGATTGATATCTCAACATAATACGCTTCACCTGAAATGTCATTAGTTTGGTCAATGGTGTTTGTTTCATAAAATAGTTTATAACTACTAAAGTTCGGAAATTCTAGGTTTAATCCTGTGACAGCTCACAAATTTGCCCCAATACAACCTTGTAACAATGTTCAGTAATTTTAATTATTTTATTAACTTTAATATAATATAAGCCTCAATTCTAATAAATAGCAAGTTATTTAGGTAAATACGTTACATAAGGTTGTATTGGGGCAAATTTGTGAGCTGTCACAGGACTCATCCTAGAATTTCCGAACTACAATACTCGCAACTGGGAGCCTGCGGAGGCCACAGATGTCTCACACTAATTGATCGACCATTTGCCGTGTAGATGAAGACTAAACATTAGAAGATTTCGATTGTATTTCGGTAATCGAAGCACAAGTTTTGTATGGTACACGGTGATCAACATTTCGGTAATCGAACCACAAGTTTTGTATGATACACGGTGATCAGCATTTCGGTAATCGAAGCACAAGTTTTGTATGATACACGGTGATCAACATTTCGGTAATCGAATCACAATTTTTGTATGATACACGGTGATCAACATTTCGTTAATCGAAGCACAAGTTTTGTATGATACACGGTGATCAACATTACAGTAATCGAAGCACAAGTTTTGTGTGATGCACGGTGATCAACATTACGGTAATCGAAGCACAAGTTTTGTATGATACACGGTGATCAACATTACGCTCCCAAGATGTTCATTCATCATTCATTACTCGCAGTTCGTCATCGTAAAAGTTTGTAATACCACCGTAGGTGAATAGGCATCAACGCTCATACTCGTATTTATATAGTGCGTACAAGTATTGTTGCTAAATGATCTCTTTATCTACAATGGACACGTTTTTTTGTTACCAACGGGAATCTAATCTGAAACCTTCGGGGTGAAGAAAAGGATTTTACCAACTGGGTTATAGGGGTTGCCAAGTTTGTATTAGTTTATGAACAAAATAAAAACAAACTATATTTTGTGTGAAATATTTTTTTATGAGAATTATCAAGTTTTAGACACACGATACTCTTAAATTAATTAACATATATACGATTGTCATGGGTTTCGGTATTGATTACCGACTGTGGCTAGTTAAAATGCCTCATTGTTTGTTTTATATGCCCTTAATATCTTTCTGACAGGAAAAGTTAACTAATATGGTAACTAACATACGAGTATATCACCACATCGTATTGTATACAGTTAAATAAAAATGTCGCTGGAACAAGACATCATCTTTATATTTTGTTTACAGATATACAATTTGGTAGATCGTTATGAGTTTATCCAAGTATAAAATAAGTTTTCGTATTTCTATTATTAAAATACAGTTTTCGTGTTACATTATCAACTATACTAAATAAACGTTATCTTGAATATGATGTTTTCTATCCAATAGATACAAATTAATGGTCCATCAAAGAAATGTGATTTTTCACCCAGAACGATAACACGTTATTTACTAAAAAAAATTAAATGTGGCCTAAGCAAGTTATTATGATAAATTAGGTATTTTTTAACTTTTCACTTTCAACTCACGTTTCTTTTCTATCATTCAATCCAATCTGCAATGGAACAACTGTTTACAACACATTTGGTCAAATTGGAACAATTATTTACAACATATTTTATCAAATTAGAACAACTATTTACAGCACATTTGGTCAAATTGGAACAACTATTATATTTACAAAGATGCACATATTGTATATCTATACACGTATCAATTTTTAATCAATATACACTAATGGCATGATTCACAATACCTAGTTGGTAAGACGCCTGTCTCACAACCCGGGGATTGCGGGTTGAATTCCCGCTGGAACCCAGATTGTTTTAAAAAAGAATTCCAGTCTGGTTTTCACTTAAGGCTTCTTTAACATTCTGGTTGGTTGGAAGATATGGTCACATGGTAATAAGACCGCCAGGTTGTACTGTATACAACGAAAATGTAATACAATACAATACGTTTTACGCATGAAATGGATTATTTAAAATAATTCCAATTACCAATAATAATTATAGTCATAAAATAAAGTCTGAAAAGAATACATTAGGGAACTCCGTAAAAGACTGATGCAGCTGGTAGATGCACATGCCCTTATTGGAGTGCACAAAAGCGTTGTAGCCCTTCATCTGAGGCTCCCTCCGACAGTCAACAAAATGGGGGAATCAAACAAACAACGTGTTGTTTAAATCACTGATTCGTGACAAGCTTCAATAATTTCTAAACCTATGTAGATATACGAGTATATGAGTATAATATTGTCTTTTTCTATAGCCGGAATACTACAGGGACGGGACCCAGTTTAGGCGGGTCGGCGCGGGCCCCGAGTATCGGCTAGAGATCCCGCGAGCCAAGCTCGACCACACGGGCGCCTATTCCGTCATCGCCAGCAACTGCCACGGCCGGAGCAAGGCCGTCATCTCACTGCAGATATACGCCAAGGGTGAGTCCGACTGCAACTATATTTTCGGATTTTTTCAAACAATATCACTTGCAATTTTGATAAGTACTATTTTGAAAAAATCGCCAAAACTTTTATTAAAATAACTTGGCATGAAAGGAGGATGTTTTAAAGATTTCCTGTCAATTTAAGTAACTTTTATACTCAATAAAAAAAACAGTTGTCGAAATAGATCTTATTAAACAATTATTTTCCTCGATAAAACTTAAGAATCGATAGTTAGCATTCTCAATTTTTAACTGAAATATCACAGGCTTCTTTGTATGTAGTCACGGTGGAAAACTTTTATCGGGTCCAAAAAAGTATAATATATATTTTTGTTTCGGGGGTATACCAGTCGAGATTTATGAACATGGTAAATCCTAACATTTACGAACATCGAATGGGATTTTACTGTAATACACACACATACACGTATACTGTCACACAATTTCCCAGTCGGCGTATATATTTTC
Source organism: Odontocerum albicorne (assembly GCA_949825065.1). Lineage (NCBI taxonomy): Eukaryota > Metazoa > Arthropoda > Insecta > Trichoptera > Odontoceridae > Odontocerum > Odontocerum albicorne. Next base: position 37,386,566 of record OX463843.1, on the reverse strand, counting down.
CGGTCGGTCGAGATAAAAGTTTTGTGAAATTAGTCCTCCCCTAGTAACATAAAACTCAACTACATTGAGTTAAATAACAATATTATTCATAACTATCGTGTGATTTTGAATGATGTTTAAAATCAGTTAATTCGATTTTGTAGATAAAAGATTTGTTCAAATTGAATTTAACCATTAAGTACACATAATTTTTATTTTTAAAATGTCAGTCAACGTTTGTTTGATTTTGTGCACGATGATTTCAATTTTTTATTTTAATAGGACCAGACGAAATGGATCAACGAGCTGTTACGACTGGGTAAGAAAACATGTTTCCATTTCTAATTATACTCGTATGGCATGTGAATCTAATTATATGGTATGTGAATCATTATTATATATTTTCGGAAAAAATATTGTATTGAAGAATGTATTCAAGAATCTTGAATTAAAAATAATAATTATTATACCCAGTGTGGTGAGCTACTCGTATGATGGTGTCGAACAGAAATGTATTTTGAAAGAAAGAAAGATTGAACGAGACGAGATATTGTTCCAATAAAATTATCATATTTTGGTGAATGTGATAATGCTTTGTTTAAATTTTTATTATCACTATCATAATAATTAGGTTTTGTTAGTGAAAAATGTTTAATTTTTTTCTAAGCTATCGAACTGTCGATACATATTAAAATAAGGATTCATATTTCAATAAATATATTTTCTTTAATGAAGAACATAATCATTATCAAATATACAAATAAATATTTTATTTACGATTTCGCAATAAATCGTAAAAATACTTTTCAGCTAATCATTATCAGAGATATTTGTTTAAATATAATTTTATATTAATTATCAGAGATGGTCGCTTTTTTTCATACTATTCGTTTTATTTATTGCCTGAACTTTTTTGTGTTATTCTTTCGTAGGAAAATAAGTGGCGTGGCTGGTAACGGCATGAGGTGATCAGTCTATTAACCACATTTTAGTACTAAGATCTAAAAGAATATGTAACTTAATCGATCGTCCAACCGAAATAAGTTTTGGGGTTTCTCTCGTTCGATAATATATTGTGATGTCGAGGGATATTTTAGTTTTATTATTGGGAATAATTAAAATGTTTGATTGCAACCAGGCTTAAAGCCCAGTAATAAACAAATAACTTATTGCAGCCAGGCTTAAACCCCAGTAACTTTGTCATTCTGTTATTTCATCTTTGTGGCAGTAGCAGATGAGGGGCTCATTGGGTTCTTTCCATGTCCAATAGGAGATATGAAAAACTATTCGATTATAGATCTCATTGTGTAGGTATGATTTATTATGAGAAGATGACCATGAACAAACTATAACCGACGAATTACAACGTTTACATCTGATATTTCATTCATTGCAAAAAAAAAGTCAACATTACTATTAATTGTTTGTTTACTATACTTTCAACTAATGTCAGTAGATTATAAACATAATCGTTTTAGGAAGCTCTGCCCAAATAATGTTTAGCCGAAATTTGTCTAAAAAGGAAAACAATAGACAATTATTTCAAGTCACTGAAAGTATATTCATTACTTTTAAAGTCGATTCTCATTAATGAGTTGAATAATAAACAAAAGTAACTTCCAACGCACTCAAAATATAATAGTTTGTTGAACCTTTGTAAATAACGCTTCTTACAAATATTATATGTTTAAAATGTCTGGTTACGAAATTTCAATTATTGTAAAATCTTCCTAAATCTTCAATTTATTTTCTAGCCGTCTTCACGTGTTGCCGAGGATAGTGCGAGAACTTAAAGATATGAGATGTTGCGATGGAGACGCTGTGACCTTCGAATGTATGGTCCAGGGCACTCCGACTCCCAGCATCCAATGGGAAAAAGATGGCGTGGTGAGTACCTCTATATTTTCATCCTTAGCGATGAATTCTAAAGGAATTTCGTAAAGAAAAAAAAACAACGTTTTTAAATAAACTTATTATTGGTTGTCTTAATTTATAAAGAATGTTGGGAAACATTTTTCTTAGATAAACATACTTTGGTGAAGATCTTTGTATTCAAAATACACAGTCAAACAATTCATAAAGGAGACAAATTGAGACCCACCATGTACTAAATTTATAAAATATTGGGGTTGACCCCTGTAATGCTAAAAAATACTGTGGACATACTTAAATACAGTCTCTGATTGAAAATAGCCTATTATTAATCTCTAAAATGGACTCCTATATAAAACGTCTCTTCGATAAAAATTAACCGTTGAAAATATACGAAATTTGCATATGAATATCCATGAACAGAATTTGAAAGGACCTTCGTAAATTCACAAATAAACTCCAGCTGATTCACGATATTTGCTTCGTTATACTTGTCATGTTATAATTCTATACATCACTCAATCTGGCATCAAAATGACCAGCGTTTCTCAATTTTTAAATCTTTTAAATTGATTGCATTAATGAATGAAAAATTAAATGTACACGCAAACACATTATTGTGAGAATAATTATAAGAAAATTGAGATCGAAGTTAGAAAAGAAACACTCCAAACAATGGGCAGCTTACGAAGCCTAGATATAAGAATTCTGCGCATTATTATGTACGGCCGCTCAATTGGCTTCCAGCCTTCAGGAAGCGATGAAAAGATAACTGGGAATCCGTATCCCAGGAGAGCTCTACCTGAAAACTGACAGATTTAAGGAAGGATGGGTATCAAAATAGGGAAGAATCCCATGCAGCTAGCTACCATATGTGTGACAAGGAATAGTTTTACAGTTTTGTCAATATTTTGTAAATAATATGGTTGCTCCCTCAATCATCAAAAGCCTTTTGAAGTATTAACAAGATTTTTTTAAATTTTGTTCCTATTTGTCATCTCATAGTACTTCAGTCAAAATCTAGGAAATAAAATAACAGAAGTTTTAATAAATAATTTAAATATATTCCTTACTACAATATTTATTACAAACATTGTCTTGATAATACATAATAATAATGTATTTATGGTAATATGTTCTGAGGACACTATAAAACTAAAATATTTAATGAAAAAATATTTAAGGATTTTTTCTGTAATATAACATTTATAAAACTGTTTCAAAACTATTAAATTCTTTAGATAACTTTTTTTACATCTGTTTTGTATGTACAACAATCAGTACAATTTGCAAAATACAACAAAATATAAATTTCAGTACCCAACTTTTATAAGGATAGCAAGCAAACTGTAAATTGATATGAACACACAGTTTAGGGATTGCATGTAGATTCTGGATAAGGACTTCGTTCAGCTGTCATCAGGCACATTACAAAACGGGGTATTCATTATAAAGTTCCATTCAGGACGAAACATTTCAGTTAGTACAGTATACCATGTATCATATGTACTTAGTAAATCTACAAGGAATATTTTATCATTTCTATACAATTATGTCACGGTTAACAGCTATGAATATTTTGAGTTGATTGTAAGCCAAATAAAACAGTTTCAATAAAAAATAATACTCTAAAAATCTTTTCAAAAACCGGTACATTATTCAGAGTAAAACCAGTAAGGTAAAATCTGCAATTCTTATTGGATTCCAAGGAGAATGTTTTCTTTTATTCAATTAACCCTTTTCTAAAATCATCCCATAAACTGGACTACATTCTTTTATCATCGTTCACCCCTCATGTCTGACAATAATGTACGAGTATATATACTCGTATGAAACAACAAAAGGAGAACGGTTTCCTCTCTGGACAAAAGCACTCAATTTTGAATGCATCTTTTAAGGACTCAATGTCAGAACCCTTTATAAGATCAATTCGTATGGTGTGCTTTTATTGTTGAAAAATATTTTTATTATTATTTAGTGAAATGGCATGAATATTGAATAATTCCATTGAATATTCAATTGATTCATAGAAAAGTACTTCAAAAGAAACTTTTAAGTAGTGGCAGGTCTATTTCCTTTGATCAAGGCATCATACTCTTTTATATTATAATATTAAGTTCTCAAAATTCGAACCTATTTTTATACGATGTAGTAAATACAACATGTATTATAGAATGGTACTTTTGATTTCAGCTTATTCACGAGTGTGGAGATTTCAAAATGGAAAATGAAGGGGAAACAGCAAAATTGGCCATCAGCTGTGTCTACCCTGAAGACGAAGGAGTCTATACCTGTATTGCTTACAACGAGCTCGGAAAGACATACACATCTTCCTGTCTTATTGTCGATGGTAATATTTAGAATATTTTAAAATTATTATAGTGAATTTGAATCTAGAGAAATCTAGATAAAAACATTTGTTTTCTAAATAATATTTATCCACAAGTGTACCTACCTACTTCAGATGGTTATTTAACTACTCTACAGTAGTTCAATAGAAGTAGGTAGGTACACTTGTGGTAGATGCACGTTCTCTAAAACAAACCCTCTCATCTCAGCCTGCCAAGTGTTGGGATCACATAATGATCTTTGTTGGCCGTGTCAACTAAGATCTGCTTATATTGCATATTCGTGCCAAACTTCGCAACCTTATGTTGCTGGTAATTCTTCACTAGATCTCAGTTTCTCCTTTCTAACAGCTTATTTTGGGCTAGTGCTACAAAGTGTGCATTGGCATATGTACGAGTATATCTTGTAAATACGTGTATATGCTAACAATGTGGGTGGAGGTGGGATCGAACTGAACTGACCTTTCTAGGAGTCCTAGGACAAAATGATGAGTAAGGATACTTTAAAAAGAGCTGAGAGGAAAAGAGATAGTCGAACAATTTGGATAACTGAAACAGTGTGTTCATGGATGTCGTTTATGGAATATAAAGTTATGTTGAACCCCCAAATTAGGGATCTTGTTTTCAAAATCCCCAGAAGTTCTGCGAACTGAGCAATTAAAAAACTGATTGAAGGATGTTTATGCTAACAACATCCGATTGATGAAATCCATATTTGAAATATCGAATATAATTTTAGTTTATGTTAAAAAAAACATAATTCAAAATCAGTATGGTGTTTCACAGTAAATTCAATTTTAAAATAACCATTTCACACGACTTCATATTGAGTGTATGTTATGTTTTCTAAATTACTCCAAAAAATTTATAATAAAGTTTGTCATACACTTTTCTGCTCATTTCTAGAGTTAACATATGTTATAGTCTGTAATGAGGAACACTTTGTGCTCACTTCTCGAGTTAACATATGTTATAGTCTGTAATGAGGAACACTTTGTGCTAACTTCTTGAATTAACATATGTTATAGTCTGTAATGAGGAACACTTTGAAAATGAAAATATATGTTACATTGTTTGAGTGGAAAGATAAGTGGTTTGAATTATAAAATCATTCTTTAATTATAAATTACCATTTTTCTTAAAAGCAGATTGCAAGGTATACCTATTTCTTTATTTTTTCCACATCTATGTAATTTCTGAAAGTTAACGGCTTTTTAAATGATTTATTATACATTTCAACTTGTTTGGCTGCTTGAATTCCGGCATCGAACTACGTTGTTTGTATATTTACTGAGCTTCAAGTCATTTTCCTTCTTCCGTGACTTCGGACCTTAAATTCATCATCACTGCCATCATTTAAACATTCTGGTGTATCACCGCCGAAGGGGGAGTCCTTTTGGCCAACTCCTTCATCAGTCCCATAATAAATAAAGAAGATTTCGATCTTCTAGTGTAGATCGCCATAGATCAGAATTTATTTATCCCCCAAAAAAGCGTGGGTGATGATGGGATCAAATTAAACTTACATAACAGCACTATATATGTAAGACTTACATGACTTACTAAACAGTTTCATTTCTAATAGTGCTACGTCCCCAATTGCGTTACATTTCGAAGGCTTCCTGATTGTAATAAATAATTTATTTTCAGTTCCCGAGGAGAAAGAGAACTTATTAAGTCAGCAGCTGACACGCCCCGCCATGTTGCTCTCCGCGGGGTCTACACCGCGATCTACACCCCGCTCAACCCCCTGTCGCAGTCTTTCCCCGCAGCCACACACCAGGGCGATGCGTAAGTACAAACACTTAAAATATATTTTCATAATCTAACTGGAAAGCAAATCTTACTATGTTTCTTGGTATCCTTTAACATATTAAGAATGAATGATCCGGACATATTGAAAAGCCTCGCCGGAAGATAATACTGTCGACCCCAGAAATCGAGCCTTTGGGTTTAGAACTACCGCAGTAGACACCTGACTCATTCTTCATAATCACATGTGTTAGCAACACTACCATACGTGCAACAACACTCGCACACATCTATTGTTAGAGCATTGTTACTAATCAAACTTATTACCAGACTGGGACCCTTTTTTTGTTGGAAACCATTGAGAAACGAACCCAAAACCCCTGAGTACATATTAAGAGTCTTACCAACTAGGCTACGAAGGTTGCCTAAATGAGTGTGTACCATAAATGGTAGGTAGGTGGTTTACATTTGAGATTAACTGCTAACAAAGCGATACGAAAAAATGCATGATCTTCTCATTATTGGATGGAAAGTGTCCCTGTAGACTCAATCCCACTTAATCACGGTCATAGCCCTGTTCAAGAGCTGCCCTTGGGTCAACTGTGAGCTGATAAGTGTCAATTGATTTCAAGACTAAATGCTTAAAAAATACTCAAATTTCTTAATGTTTGCAGGTCAGAGAGAATCTATATCTCATACACCTTCTCGGTCCTCCCGGTGGAGGATGGCTCCTCCTAAATTCTATGCTGTGCCTTTCAACCGAGTGGCAGAAGAAGGAGAAACCGTCTCATTCAGGTGCAGCATCGCCGGTCATCCCGTGCCCAGGGTGATATGGGACAAGGATGGGTCAGAGTTACCTATTTCGACGAGAATATCCATCAGAGAAAAAGACGATGACAGAATTCTTCAAATAAGTGATGTGAAATACGAAGATTCTGGAATGTATCGTGTAACTCTCGAGAATGAAGTAGGTCGAGTAGAAGCATCAGCGTGCTTAGATGTCATCAATCTTAAAGGCTCATCTCATGGAGTGCGAGCGACTGACACTTCTAGAGCTTCACCTTATGTACGAAGGCATCTCAATGGCGGCTCTCAATCCAGAATTGGTGATAGATTAAGATTGAGTGGAGAAATTCGAGGGTCTCCAGCTCCTAATTCAAAATGGTACAAAAACGGACAACAAGTAGTCTTTTCAGACAGAGTTTTTGAAATACGAGAAGATAATACATTCAATCTCATTATCAAATCAGCTACCTCTTCAGATTCTGGTACATACATATTGGTAGGATGTAATGAATATGGCAGTGCATCTAGCTGGACACAAATTGATGTTGGAACCAATATTCTGAATGGTCAAACTAAGTGTATTACAGAACATCAACCACACATATTGGAACATTTGAAAGACATTACCGTGACTGAAGGTAAAGCAGTTGAAATTGGACTAAGGATAGAAAATTGCTGCATATTTTCGTTCACTTGGATCAAAGACAAGACTGCTTTGCCTGATTCGGATATCTTCAAATATGTTGACTATGGAAAGGGAGTAGTAGGACTTAGGTTGGAAGATATTTATGTTCAAGATTCTGGAAGATACACATGTATCATAAGAAATGCACATGGAAGTGCTAAAACATCTTGCCGTGTCCAAGTAAAAGGTTAGTATTTATCTTAAATATATTCAAGATACTAATTCTGAACAAAAAAATAACACAATGGTTAAAACTTTTAAGTTCTTAAAATTAATATGGGATCATAATAGAGTTGTTCTGTATAATACCCTTGAGGGAGGCTGAAAAAATCACAATCTCGCAAAAATAAATATAGCTGGTCTCAATTTACTATTTTTTCAGTAATGTAAACCTTTTTATTACTACTGGTAACATCTGACATCATTTAGAATTATTATTCAGCTGTTTGAATTATGTGCTGGACATTTTTGAGGTAATAGATAAATATTCAGCTGTGCTCCTTGATTAAAATATTTTATTTAAGATGTCCACTGAAACAAATCTTTGAAGATATGTCGGAGTAATATGCAATTATTACAAAGGCAGCCGAGTTTGAAAGTGGAGAACAGGATTTCAGAAGTCAGCACTTACAATGGAAGGTTATCAACAGCAGAAATTCCAAAAGAATATCAAGTCATGGAGTTAGTTTTTATAGATTGCAAAATTAATTATTTGTGCTGTCCACAAGCTTTATAAATAACAATAAGATATAGTTATTTAATAAAAAAATTATAAGCACATATTTTTCCCTATGATTTTCATAAGCACCTGGGGACAAGCCTTCATTGAGGGTGTCAGCTATGGCCCTTTGCAACTCGGTTGCAGAATATGGATATCCTGTGCAGCAAACATTTTTCTACGCCAGACTGTCAGAGAGCTGCCTGAAGTTCTCACCTATACCTAAGTTCAGGGTGTTATCTGGTATTGGTGCACCTTCTGTACCATTAGACGTAGAGTATTCGCAGTATTTGCAAAAGTTTGTTCAGGAGTCCGATCACTGTCATCTCATGTTCAGCTTTGAGCGGCCGCACTGTAGGTTGAAATCCAAAAGAAGTTTTATGCCTACCACCAGTCCAATCGATGGACCACCTGAAGTCAAGCGAATATCCAGCAGACGTTCATAGTCCATCCGGAACTTTCAAGGTGAATGGATTTAGCTTTAGGAATTTCTGCTGAACACGGTTACCAAGCTTGGAAAACATTTAACAGACTTAGAACTAGAGTTTGGGTGAACCGGCAACAACTTCAAGAATTATGTATCAGAAGAAAAATACAGGGAAATTTGCAGACATGTAATTTTAATAATTTCATTATTTTAAGCAACGCATATTTGTGTAAACAAATGTTCTCTTGGATGAAGCATGTGAAGTCTTGAACAAGATCACAAATCATGACTACCTTAAATCACACCATGTTGCTACTTCATCCATTATGCCAGACAGATAGTATTGTGAATGAGAAACAGTGTTAAGTCTTACATTATTTTTTATTGTTATAAATATTTTAAAGAATTGTACGTTTTTAATCTCCAATATATTCCATTCTAAATCATAGATAATTTATTTCATATGTCTGCAGTTAATTAAAAAAAAAAGGTATTATTTATGGCAACGAAGAAATGATGATAGCATAGATAGTAAAGCGCTGGACTTGTGAGTACATTACCCCGTACTCAGGCATTTAAATTTCGATATATCTATTAATTAAAAATAATACACATGCAATCCGCGAGTCAACCCAATGGCCATTATGGTACGTGACTCAAAAATGTTGGCCACCCTTCTAGTGTATTGTTTTTCGAGGTTGTGTATTTTTCAACCAACCAATCATATGTAATGCCTCATTACAAAGTCATCTGCATAACTTAAGCCTTCTTAAAGATTACTAACATATATTCTTCATAGAGACATCATATAATAATTAAATTTTAAAATATTAACCGCAATCTAAAAGATTTTAAACTTCCTTGAGAAAAAATGTTTTTCAAAATCCTATATCGACTTAATTAACACATATTTTAAAGATATTTATTGTTTTATATCAGTAAAATGGATTCTGTTCTATTGCTTCACTTAAAATATAAATAAGATGGATGTATTTTGTCTTTGTATTTCCAGAAACTACAGCTGGGATAGCATTTAATGCTTTCTCTGCATACCCGGAACCTGTATTAGTAGAAGAAGGAAAAGATGCTATATTCAGAGTAACTACTGATTTGAAATTTCAATTCTTAGATGCCAAAGTTGTATGGCAAATTGGAGGTAAAGAAGTTACAGAGAATTCGTCAAAATATAAAGTGAGTACATTATGAACTATATAACATATGTAGTATTTAACAATATTCAAGGAAAAACTATAAAAAGTATGGTTGGACAAAGTAAATTATATATTGAAAGGAATTGCAAAAAGTCAGAGAAATAATAAGAATTGTTTGAGAAAGAATATAAATGTAAGGAGGTGAAAAATGAGGGACATAATGGAAAAGTTTGGTGCTTTGTCTTATCTGCCTACTCCGGCAGGAAAATAGTATTCTGGTATACCATATACTCGTACATATGTACAAAACAACATCAAAGTTAAACATATTTTGAAAGTTTGAATGGACATATGTTATTTGATAGACAAAGATTAGTCCTGTATTAATAATTCTTGTCTAATCTTGTCCATTTAAATGAGACTTAGCCAAACTATTATTTAGTCAGCTAGGTATTGCTTATTAATACAATTTAAAACTTTTAAATGGCTTATAGTCAGTTGATAATATAATACATTATGCATTGTAATCAAGTACGACTGTCAGATGCCTGAGTGTACATTGGTTTATCGTGTACAAGTTATTTAACTTCAGAAAGCACACGGCCTTTACATATCAAACCCAAAGTTCTGATGATAAGGAGATCAAAGTTGTAAGACGTTTGGCAGATTTAATCTGCTGCAACCTTTAGACAGAGTTTATATAGCGGTACTTTTGTGTTACTCAATAGCTCTGTAAGAATTTATGATAAGCAACATACAAGCTACAGAAAAACATAAATTCACTTGTAAAATTGCCTAATAGTAAAACGTCAGATTGGCCACTGAAAGCTTTCTAATGATATAAATATATTTAAATTATTTCTACATATTCCATAAACAGCTGTTTTTTGTATCATTTTAAATTTTGTTCTGAACTGAAAAAGATCTGAATTGTATCAAAGTTATTTTTAAAAGTAAATTTTGGCGGTGAAATAATTTATTTACAAAGTATTATATATTTTAATTATTTGGAATTAATAATACAATAATATTAACAGCTTTATAAAGATTTTAAAATGAGAAATATCCATTTAGAAAATAAAAATCTTTAAATTGAATTTGTCTTAAAAAATCAACAAAAACCTTGTGAAGCAAATGATTCATTTTTCCAAATTATACAAATATAGTTATTGATTCAATGATATTTCCCAAGAATGTTCATGATTGTGAAACAATTTGATCAAATATTTATTTTTATGCTCAGTTGTCTAAACAAGGATCGGAACACATCATTAAAGTATGCAGAGTTCAAGGGACTGATTCAGGTGCAGTGAGGTGTGCTTTACGTGTGTCAATGACTGAGAAAAGTGATACTGAACAATACCACGAAAGCTTATGGTACACAACTCAATTAACTGTGGTCCCGACTTCAGTTCCGAAACAAAGAAATGGATTTGATAAACAAATTATTAAAAAACAGCACTCTGTACCGGCTTTCATTACCAAACTGCAAAATATTGTTACGACCAAAGGTGATAAAGCATGTTTCACAGCTTCAATTCAAGGAGAACTGAAACCGATTGTGCGCTGGTTTAAGTCGGTGAGTTTTACATGTAAATAAAATTAATTGTAATTCCCTTATTAAACATGAAAATAAACATAAGCAAAAACTAATTCTTTTGCTAAACATTTTTTTATTTGCCAAGCGATCTATGGTGAATTAGCAAGTTTTTAGTGAATTTTTTAAGACTACAAAATTATAACATTAAATTTTTTTTATTAGAATTGATGAGCGAAAATTTAATAGATATTATTTTACATTGTTGTATGGTATTTATTTACTACACATTAATTGCACACTTACTCTAAGCAAACATTTAAATTACATCCTTATACACAAATTGCTTCATTACAAAAAAATAAAAATTATATAGCAAAGCGATTTTCTTTGTTTATTTGGAATTTACCAAAAACAAAATGCTAAGCTCAGTACTTTAGCTGTAGCGCTTTTAAATTCAGTATCCTTTTAAAGATATCTTATCTAAAAATATACAATTTTACTATTTGCAAAACATTTTTTAACTTGATGGCTAAAAGAAAATTTGTTACCTTTATTGTACGAGTATCACACAATGTAATAAATAATTTGACTAACATATTTGATTAAACGATAAATATTGTATCATGTGATTATGATCGAGTTATATTTTTGTTAAAGGATGAAGAGATTAAACCAAATAACAGAATTTGTATAATAAATATACCTGGCTTAGCATCAATGCAGATAAATCATGTGCAGCCTGGTGATGCTGGGTTGTATTCATTAAGTATTGAAAATGATGCAGGGAAGCAAACCACATCGGCACAACTCAAAGTTGAAGATACAGGTACAATTTTTATACATAATCTCATAATCTATTTACATCTAAATATTTATTAACTATTCATACACGTGTACTGTCATGCCATGCCATGCCCCTTTTGGGATAGGCAGAGGACATATCTCCACGCCATATCTTTCCATTTACAGCACACGGCTCTCGCCTCATCCACATCCATATACATTCTCTATATCTCATCGTACATTCTCTCCTGTTTCTAATACCTTTCCCTCTACCTTTCCCTCTTAAAATGCCTCACAGTTACATTTCTATTTCCGCTCTTCCCTCAGTCTACCTCTTCTTCACTCTCCGTTCAATGTGACCAAACCATCTCAAGTTTCCTTTCTTTATTCAACTAATAACATCCATTTCTATCAAGCACAATTTTTCCGATCATTTCTTAATAATTAATTAATTATTGGATATGAAATATCATTTAATTCCAATACCTAGAATTTAAACTATAAAATCATGGTACTCGTACGTATATTTTTCCTGTTTTTAATAGTTTCAGAAATTATTTATGAATTTTAACAATTGATTGAAAACTGATTGATAATTTTCATTTTAGATTTAAATTCTGAGCCACAGCCTTTATATCATGTAGACGATGGGACGTTATTTGATTCCAAGTATACAATACACAATGTTATTGGGAGAGGGCATTTTGGTTCAGTGAAACTTGTGGTAGACAAAAAATCTGGAGACCAATTTGCAGCCAAATTTGTGAAAATTGCAAAACCTAAAGACAGAGAAGTTACAATGTCAGAATTGGAAATACTACATTGCCTGAAACATCCAAAACTCATTCAGTTAATTGATGCATTTGTTAAGTTTAATCAAATGATCATCATTACCGAGTAGTAAGTATTTTAATTGTTTTTATTTAATAAAATTAAGAAACATATTTCATTTTTAATACACTTAATACATTAATTGTTTTTTTAAGTTAAGAAATCAGTATGAATAAAATTGCATTAAAGAGTCTTTTAAATATTTCCAAACCCAAATAATAAAACAATTTGTAAGAAAGAAACAAAACATCATAGCTTACAAACTTAAAATCCATCCATCCTGTTGTGTAGCCCATAACTGGGCATCGTGACTCTCATGATAGCCCTTGACGATTCCTTGCTAACCATCTTTGTAGATGTTAAGGATAGTCCCGTTGCGTCTTTCACTTGATCAGTTATACAAATTGGGGCTCTTCCTCTTATGTGTCGTCCTTCCACGTTTCCAGTAACCACAAACCTCTTCAAACTGTCTCCTTGGCCACGAGCAATGTGTTCAAAGAATCAGAGGAGTTGTTTCCGATAATCTGTCAGTGATTGTCAGTTCTTCGATAATGGAGGCATTAGTTTGCCTTGCCATCCATGAAATTTGTAACACCACATTTCAAATGCATCTATTCTACATCTCTCGCTTGCTGTCAGAGGACTATTCTCCACGCCATAAATAAATATTGTGAAGAAGAGAGACAGACGTAACTAGGTATATTTTCATCGTTGATGATGATGGTCCTGCTCTTCTTTATCTTTTCTAGCTTTAACAATGCATTCTTTACCATTCCAGTGCTTTTGTTCACCTCAATTTCGCATTGTTCATTGTTGGTAATACTGAAGCCTAAGTAAATAAAGTCAGTAACCATTTTTAGACCATGATTCACCTCATTTGGTAGCATTTTGTTATTGTGGTCAATTATCATTAATTTGTTTTTTGACCTATTGATTTCCAGGCCCAGTAGTTTGCTCTCATGTTCCACCTTTTTAAGAAACATGGCCATTTCTTCAAATGTGGCAATTAATGTTGTGTAATCTGCATAACTCAGATTTGAGAACTTCCTTCCACCAATAGCAATTCCGCCGTTTCAGTCTCCAAGTGCTCTTCTCATAATATATTCTCCATACAGGTTAAACAAATCGGGAGAGATAATGCATTCTTGTCGTATATCCTTTTATACTTTAAACTGATTTGATGTTGTTGACTTTGACTGTCATAAAACTGTGTTGGTGCAGTAATCTAATAAGGTTTACAAGGTGTGCTGGTACTTCCATCTCTAGAAGTATGTGTAATAAGTGGAATATCATTTTTGAAAATTGTGAGCTACTATATCAATTTTGACTATAATTTAGATAACCACAAAGTCCACAAAGTAATAATACCAAATAAGATAAACTGGACTCTACTGAAATTTTAAAAGTTATCAAATAAATGTAAATATTTTCACATATTCAGTGATGAAAACACCTATAGGCTTATGCTGGATAAACTTATGCTGGATATTAAAAATGTCCATCGCCATTTTATTCCGAATTTCTTTAGATTAATTAAAAAACAAGAGCACACAGAGTAGCCTCTGTAATGGTACTGATAGTTTATAAGGGGATATGACCTCACCTTTTAGATTTCTTTAGATTAATTAAAAAACAAGAGCACACAGAGTAGCCCTCTGTAATGGTACTGATAGTTTATAAGGGGATATGACCTCCCCTTTTAGGTTTCTTTAGATTAATTAAAAAACAAGAGCACACAGAGTAGCCTCTGTAATGGTACTGATAGTTTATAAGGGGATATGACCTCACCTTTTAGATTTCTTTAGATTAATTAAAAAACAAGAGCACACAGAGTAGCCTCTGTAATGATACTGATAGTTTATAAGAGGATATGACCTTACCTTTTACTATACTTAATTTTTTTAAATTATGAACAAGTTTGTTAGCACTACCATGATTTTAAAATTAATTACGAGTAAGTGTCAAATGATCAATCACTTGAATTTATACAGTTGATAACTTTACTAACTTGTTACTTAGATATCCCAACAAAATAAGATTTTAAGTTTCATTGATTATTTAATTTACCCAAAGGCTGTTCTTAAAATATAAAACAATCTTTATCTTTCATACAATAATTTTTTAATGATTTCTTGTATCAAAATATATTTTGTGTTTCATAAATGTGTTTCAAGTTTCAAAAGTTCCATGTTTATAAAAAAACTTATATTTTTAATACTTTTTATTACTTACCAACTCCACTTGAATCTCAGTTTAGTCTATTTTGCATGCGATGCAAAAAACTACTGTGTAAAACGTGCAATGTAAAAAACAAACATGTATGAGATCAAGTCTCCCATCTTAAAGAACATTTCTCTTTTGGGTGATCATAGCAACACAAAGCCTTGCACTGTCTCGTAAGAGTGCCAATTTATTTCCATTTACCAATTTGTTAAGCTTCCATATCTTCCCAAGTCGATGCGAATGTAAATAAACAGCTTCATCACTCACATTAATATCAGAAAAAAACACATACTTAATTTTGTTTCAAATGCGACACCTAATTTAATTAATTTCTATCATTATTTGATGGTCTTCCTCACCATGTTTCATTTTCCAGTGATTCATCTCCAGAATAAAAATATAAACCATTTTTATTCACATGTTCACTAATTATAGCCTTTATAATTGCCAAGCTCACAAATATAACTAATGAGCTGCATTGAATCCTTCAAATCTAGTTTAAATTCATAAGCAAGCTTTGAATAATCAAGTTTGAATTATGCATAGGTGAATGGGTATTTTAATGGCATGGAAACATAGTAACTTATCACATCACTATACAAGTACACCTGTTGACTGAAGTAAGTATGTTTGTTATAATGCAGGCTTAAACTTATGAAGTTACTATAAAACAAAAAAAACTAATATTTACTTATACTCGTATCTTATGATAAAGCCTTGGGCATTTTATAGACTATTCGACATGTTTTTCTTAAATAATAATAAATTATACCCTTGGTTCATGATAAAATTCACTTTCAGAGAGATTTCAATTTAATGAAGAGTGTAAATAATTATATCAGGTTTTGCAATATTATGGCCATAAATGTTCTCTTTCTCTTTTTTTCCCCTTATTTTATGTGTTTTAGGGACCTGGTTCTTTATGATATACTACCATTCATTTCTCTCCTGCCCTCCTAGGACTTGCACCTCCTAGAAGCTGCATTCATTCCCTAAAGGACTCGTCTATTTGTTTCCTCCTGTTCTTCATCTATCTCCCAATTTGATGTATCCTAATACATAACATATATCGCATACATAACATGTATCGCATAAAAATTCTATATTTAAATTAAGAAGTCTACATTATTAATGGTTAAATCGAAATTCATTTTCTAAGAGATATTAGTTTCTTCAAACTATGTTGGAATTTCAATTTAATTTAAGAAGATGATTAATGCTTGCATAAATAATGAAAAAAAATTGAAGGAATGGTTAAATTTTCAGCATTTCAGGAGGCCAACTATTTGAAAGGGTATCAGAAGACGATTTCACGCTTACAGAAAGAGATTGCATTTTATTTATGACGCAAATTCTTGAGGGAGTGGATTTTATGCACTATAAAAATATTGTGCACCTAGATCTTAAACCAGAAAACATCATGTGCCATACGAGACCATCGCATGAAATCAAGATTATTGACTTTGGTCTCGCTAAAAGGCTCCACCCTAATGAAGAGTTCAGGACACTGTGTGGCACTGCAGAGTTTATTGCACCAGAAGTAGTAAATTTCGATCCAATTTCAACAGCATCTGATATGTGGAGTGTAGGAGTCATATGCTATATACTGTAAGTTCATTGACTCAAAACTTATAAAGATGAAACTGCTTGGACATTACTAAAACCTGACAATTCTTTCTAAATCACTAAAGTAAGCTAAACACTCGGGCTATTAAGAAGGGTTTTCAGCTTATGTGGGACTAAGGAGTGCAATTTTGCCGGGATTCAAATACGTGCTCTTCAGTGCATGCATACATTATATAAAGTTTAGAATTTATACACTGATTTATATTTTATAGTAACAATGCAAGCCGTATAATTAAAATCTAGACAAAGAGTTCCCAAAGTGGTCGATATCAACCCCCTGGGGTCAATTTGATTTTTCTAGGGGTCGATAGTTTCAATAAAAAAATTGAGGCTCGACGACAGCAAAAATAGACCCCCTTACTACTGCTATTTGTTTGTTACTTCAAAATATCTATGATTCAAATAGGTATCTAATTAAGAAATAAAGTAATTAAAAAAACACTTATTTGATAAAAATACATTACATACCAAACTTGGGAAATGATTAGGGTCGACGGTTTTAAAAGTTTTTGGTAAAAGGGTCTGTAGCCGAAAAAAATTAGGGAACTCTTGATCTAGAGGATAAAGAGCCACAACTGTATTTTTTTATTTAGTCATCATCATCATTGGATCGTTATAAATGCGTTAATCGATAACTGCTAGCAAAAGTTGAGAGAGGAAAATTATTTTAATATTTCTATTGTAATTTAATTTTAAACTTATTAAAAAAAAGTGGCTTCACATTTACATATTTTAAGTGATAAATAATTTGGTCCATAATATTATCCTTGAATATTTAAATATTCATGTAATGATAACCACTTTCCCCATAGTCCATAATATCAGACTATATGCCAGTACTAATGCATCACATACTATTTTTCGATTCCTTACAGTGTAAGATGTTAGTGTTAGAAAAATTCTAAAAATCTACTCATCTCAAGATTGCACACAAAAAGGTATATTTCACATTTATGTGATAATTTTTCAACCAATATTTTGTATTTTTGAAGCTCCATACTTAAATCATATTTTTGTTTATAGGGACAAAGAAAAAGGATTAATTTATTAAATATGAATCATATTTTATTCACATTCATTTGCTCGGTTAGTAGATGCAATTACAATAGTTTTTTTTGTCTGATATCGATATGATATCGTTTTAACATGATTTTTTTATTTGAATTTGCTTTTGGAATGATTAAATAACAAATTTCCTCCTTAATTAGTACAATTATTTCTAAATCAACATAGTGGAGGGACTTAAATCTTAGGGTACTCCTGATTCCATGCTCCGCCCCATGAAGTCCAAGTCTCGAGTATCTAATAATATTTATCTTTATTTATTTATGGTATTTTTTATTTACTGAATTTACCTAATAATAATAATAATAAAAGGAAAATTTGTACAGTGATGTTTCAAGAGCACACTCTCTTCTAAGGTGCTGTGTTACTCTGGATTAGAAACCATTATTATTAACAATTTTAAAATATTACATAATAAATATATAGTAGTGTGTAAGGATAGGAAGATGGCAAACTTCAATATATTTCAGTTTTTGAAAATGCTCCCTGGTGAGCAAAAGATAGAGCTTTAAGAAAAATATTTAGTTATTTCAAATGTGTAACCATCAAAGTAACACCAAAAATAAAACAAAATGGTAAAGGTTATACGTCATTCGAAAGAAAATTTTCTGCTCTACAAGATATTGTGTTTGTTTTTACGTTACATATATTATTTTATTTGATTACAAGCCTTCAAAATGGAATGTCAAGTAGACGAAAGGGAGCATTTTCGACACCTCCTTCTGTTCGCGTTCAATCGAGGGAATAAAGCAGCCAAAGCTGCTCGCGATATTTGCGAAGTGTATGGGGAAGATGCTATGAATGAAAGGACAGCTCGTCGATGGTTTTTGCGTTTCAAAGACGGTAATTTAGACCTGAAAGAAATGGAATGTTCCGGACGACCAGTGGCCTTCGATGAGAACCGCTTAAACCATATTATTCATGAAGATTCCCTTCAAACCACCGTAGAATGAGCTGAGCAGATGAATTGTAGTCACATGACAGTATAATGCCATCTTAAATCAATGGGAAAAGTCCAGAAGTTCAGCACTTGGGTTCCACATGTTTTGAGTGAAAAAAACAAAAATCAACATTCGACAATTTCTGCTGGTTTGCTTGCGTGTCATCGAGCTACGCATGGCCACAAGCAAAGGTTCCTTTACCGCATCATTACTGGTGATGAAAAATGGTTTTAAAATGATGATGAAAAATGTTTGAAGGGGATCTTCATGAATAATATGGTTTAAACGGTCCTCACCGAAGTCCACTGGTCGTCCGGAACGCTCCATGTCTTTCAGGTCGAAATTACCGTCTTTGAAACGCAAAAACCATCGACGAGCTGTCGTTTCATTCATAGCATCTTCACCGTACCCTTCGCAAATATCCCGAGCAGCTTTGACTGCTTTATTCCCTCGATTGAACGCGAACAGAAGGAGGTGTCGAAAATGCTCACTTTCGTCTACTTGACATTCCATTTTGAAGGCTTGTAATCAAATAAAATAATATATGTAACGTAAAAACAAACACAATATCTTGTAGAGCAGAAAATTTTCTTTCGAATGACTTATAACCTTTACCATTTTGTTTTACTTTTGGTGCTCATTTTTAAATTTGGAAAAAACGGACACAACTAATGTTAACACCCAATAC
Source organism: Odontocerum albicorne (assembly GCA_949825065.1). Lineage (NCBI taxonomy): Eukaryota > Metazoa > Arthropoda > Insecta > Trichoptera > Odontoceridae > Odontocerum > Odontocerum albicorne. The sequence goes on along the minus strand of OX463843.1, from coordinate 37,367,151 downwards.
ATAATGAAATCATACCAAATAATATAAAATACATCTAATATAATGTATTGTCCAAAATATCTATACATATTAAACATCTGTAAATGATAATTATGAAAATTGAAATTTAGAAATCAATTTTAAAGACAAGTGAAGTCGAATAAAAAAAAAAACTGGTAAATTTGTCTCAAATAACTTTCCACGAAAGATAATTGTGATACAATCGTTTTAAGATCACAATGTCACAAATACATACTTTAAAGGAGTTTCTAGATTTATATAGAAAACGGAGAACTATCTACAGTTGATGAAATTTACATTAATGTTGCTTTAATGTTCCTATTTTCTTTATATTAGCCTGTAAGCCTGTATATATAACATATATTAAGCATATACGAGTATAATATAGCTTATAAATATATTTTAACCCTTTTATCGACACAAATATTTTAAGGGAGGTATTTTCCAAGTTTTAATATATTCTAAACTGATAACAAAATTTTTTAAGACAATCGCATCTAGTAATGATGATGAAATAAACATTTTAGCCTTACAAAGCAAATGATTAAATAGCTGTCTCATATAAAAAAAAGCAGGAGAGGGTGTGCCAAGTATTTGGATCCAAAAGGGGGCCGGTCTCTATTTGTTTCTCAAGTCTATTTTGCTGATGACTAAAAATCACTAAACAAAGAAATTGGGGCACATCCGGACTTTTGATTGGCTCTTCAGCTAGAGCTGTATTTAATTTTATTTGCAATCAGGTTACAATAATTACAGCGCTCTGAATCATCGATGCGTTATTGTTTCTGTTCCATTGTGAGAAAACGCGGCACCCATTTCGAAAAAAGCTTTTTCTTGACCAAATTTTCATGCAAAATAGTGTAAACACTACCAAATGATATCTTCAGGATGTCAGCTATCTCACGCAACTTTACAATGTCGGAATGTCATGAAAGTTTGACACATAACTTCTAAAGGTTGGTACTAACTGAGAATGGTATGGATTTATTATTAGAGGCGCCACCTGTTGGTAAGTCCCGGGAATTTTTGATTGATACGTTATATATAGCCGGAACAACAGACAATTGTTTGACTCAAACAACCCAATTGGTAGAATACTTGTATCTTATTTGAGCCCGGATTTCGGTTTCAATCCCTAATAGTAACTAAAATACGGGATTCTCTCTAGTTGTTTCACTATCATGTTTTTTTAACATCTCTCTGGGTGGTTGAAAGAAATTTTCAAATTGTTTTGTGTCCAGAAGGTTGTGCTGTAAACAATGGAAGTTTAATATTCATAAAATGGAAAGCACAATGTAGCAAACAGCCATGAACTGATATTCTGGAGAAGTTGTGGAGAGACCTATGTTCAGCAGTGAATTAATATGGAGCTGGAAGTGATGATGATGTGTTATGGCAATATTGATAATCCAGAATATGTAACTCTTCTTCTAGGCTTTCTGGTCTGTCACCGTTTGCTGGTGATACAGTGCAAGAAACATATTCCAACATATTAAGAGTAAAATATGACTTTGAAGATGAGGCTTTTGATAAAATATCAGAGGATGCTAAAGAGTTTATCAGAGATCTTTTTGTCAAACCTATGGACAAGAGACCTTCAGCTTCAAAATGTCTACAGACAAAATGGATGAAACAACATAAAGAGAAACGGAGTAGCACTGCTTTGAGTACTGAAAAATTAAGAAAATTTGTTGTACAATCCAAGTGGCAGGTAAAAAATTATGAAATCAATTCTGTTCGCATTTTTTTTCCATTTTATAACTTCAAAGTTAAATTGAACACTGAAATGTTTTTTATTTCTTTTAACGAGTGCAGTATTTAATTTATATTACAATAATATAGAAACAAAGTTAAATAAAGCTTTTATTATGTTAAAAGTAGTTAAGATCTTCAATAGTTGAGTTACTTGACTTTGAATTTTATATTAACTTTTGTAAAATGTTGCATGAAATATTGTTTAACCCTTCAGGCTCATATGCCTAAAACATATTTTCAGTCCCAGGGACGTTCAATTTTTTGAAATAGAGGTAAAATTGATATTAATATTTTACATAAGGTTTTATAGCATAATTTAATTCAATTAACACTTTTAGAACTACTGGAATGCTTTTTTATTTAATCAGTTTAGATCATGGGTCGGCAACTTTTTGTTGTAATAGGGCCAAATATTTTACGTGGGGATTAGTACGGGCCGCGCTTGAGCCATATGTCATTAAAGTATAACATACCTACAATATTTGTGTACAAATATTTTAGTTTTGAAAATAAAACGCTAATTATATATTTTTACGACATTTATTGTAGTTAATAATCTTTTTAATCAATGAGATTTTTCTGGCTGCATTTGACTTACAAGTATTTTTATATAAGTTTGCATTTTTTAAATAGAGACGCGTAGTATTGCATCTAAATGTGAATCTGGTAACCGAGAACAGTGTTTGTTTTTTCGGTATCATCTGCATATCTGTTGGTTTCTGTCACGATAATATCGATCACGTCATTGGCGAAATATAGTTCGAAACAATTCACAATATCTTTCACATTTTTTGCAATGTCAACAACACCAATATCACTTGAAAAAATTTCCCTATTTGGTTGGTACTGGTCCATACTTTTCCAGTGAAACTCGAGCCGCCTAGAAGAATCCACAGAAATCATTGAATCATCTTCTTCTTCGCCTTCAGCTTGCGATAAAAAGTCTACTTCATGGCGCTCTTGTTCCTCTGAATTAGATCCACTCGACGTATTATCCGAATCTGAATCGCAATCTTTTGATGACTAATAATATTGGTCTTTTCAAAGAAGATTCTGGACCTCATAAATAAAAAAAAATATATTGTAATGCAAATAATGTAATAAATAACGCAAAGTAATCAGGTAAACTACTTCCACGTAAATGTAAAAGAAGATCGCAAATTAGAACGCCAAAGAAGCTCCTACTCGAGCAGTTGTCAGTAACGCACTGACGAACATAAGAAAACTCCGAAAAAAAAATAATCTTGGAAATATACCCTAATACCATAAACGTCATTGTTTATGGGACTTGAATGTATCAAAAATTGAAATCCTTTGTGTATCATATGCCGACAGTTAGGTGTCACTGTCAGCATACACAAAGGCAAATGCCGACAAGTAGTTTTGAAAAAATGATAAATTGAACATTTGACGATTTCTTCGAATAAAAAAAAAAGTATTTCCAACTAAAGCTTGAATCTATTTTTTTATAGTAATCGAGTTAATTGAACGAAATCGTTAAACTATTGCTCATATAAATAGATGATATAACAGGGCACTGTTTTCATCTATCCTTGTGTGGGATTTTTGGTGCGCGTGCGGTGCACGTCATACGTCCCTGTGGAGAGTTTGGATGCGCGTACGGTGCACGTCATATGTGCTTGAAGGGTTAAGTAGAAGTGATAGGTTGTAAAGAAATACTTTTTTTGTATTTCATGTACTTGCTAATTTACAAATATTTTTTTCTAATAATTAAAAATTGCTATTGCAAGCTTTAAAGTGAGCTTAACAAAGAGATATTTTACTATAGGATGCTAAATTTATTCACATTTGATGATAAAATGCAATCTAATAGATTATTTACAAATATTTAATTGTATACAGACATGACATTTTTTGTCATAGTGACATCTATTTACAATTTTCTAATTACTATGTTACAGACATAAATGGTAACTTTGTTAAGTATTATACAAGTAAAGCACCGTGTCCTAAGAGTAGCTATAAAATACAATACTAATGTTTACTTCTAGCTGCTTGACTAGCGTGTTACAATATTTTATATAGAAAAAATAGCCATAACAGTATTACTTCTTCAATGTAGCTTTAAAAACACTTCTTAATGACATTTTCTTAAATTTTATTTTCTGCCATCTCTTATAAATTTAAATATATTGGTTTTACTGATCCAGTAATCAGAAAAAATGTAACATAAGCATATTACTTTAAACATTTAAATTCACTTGTTTTCAAACAGTGCTCAAAATAAGCCAATAACAGTAGTCCCCATTATTCACGGGAGATAGGTTCCAACCAAGACTTCCAACCTCCCCCCGTCGATGGAAAAATCTGCAGATAAAAGTTAACCCTTTCTAAATTACCAAACTTTTTTCACACTCCATTTGTGTAATTTTGCAGTTTGCAACAACAAAACTAACAATTTTATTCTCATTTGTGTGTGTTATGAAGAAAAGATTTGTTATTTCTATACATTTTAACAATGGCAGTGATTGTATTATTTTCTTTCCATACTAAGTTATCAATTTAAAGCTTTTCACTTATTGCAAGCACTTTACGAGGCATCTTTGCAGTCTCTTTATCGCCAACATCAGTATTCTTGCATTTTGAAGGCATTATTACGGTAAATAATAGTTATGAATATAAACACTGAGATACCAGGAATAATGTGCTCACAACGAGAGATGGAGAATGACTGATCATGTGGTTGACATGAGATGAAGTTTTGGGTCTTTCATAAGCCTGCCATTATCATTGATTTGGTGCAAGATTTTAGATTATTTTTGCAAGAAGTCAACCCGCAAAAAGCGAAACCTCGGATACAGATCCTGCGAATAACGGTGAATTACTGTATTAAGAACATACAGTCAATCACATGTAAGAATAAGGCTATCAACTCACCATATGCAAGGATGATGCCTATGCATGTATTAGTTTGCTGTAGGCATGTATATAGTATTGACAGATGAAACCTGATATTCCAAAGAAAAATAATTTCAAGACAGTTTTGATCTGTTGTAACTTTTATTAGAGTGCAGTAAATTGAAGTTGTAAGCAATTTAATTATTTATTTACTTTTTTTGGCATGTTGCATGTGTTTGTCCCCCCTTAGATGACAGGAAATGCTATCAGAGCTGTAGGAAGAATGGCTTCTTTGTGTGCTATATCCCGTACTTCTAGGCTTTTAAATAAAACTTTAAATTTAGAGCTATTGAAGAATCAACCAATCAATGAAGAGTCTAAAAAAGATACAAGTAAGTATTTTCTTATTGCTTATATACTTGTAAATCAATGTATATGTATATGATGTATAAGCTGTGTTCCAATACTTTAAATTGCTTATGTAATTTTTTTGAGTTTTTCTAGCATGATTCTCAATTTTTATCTGGAATTTCCATTGACAAATTTGATATTTAGTTTCTATGTGGACTGAAAAAGAATGTCTTTTTTAAATGAAATGCTTATTAATTATGAATCTAAAACATGATTTCCTTAATCAGATATAACCTTTGTCCATTTTTCTATCAACTTTTTAATGCCTCTCTGATAAAATCAGGGTTCAAATCAAAATACTCTCTTAGAGTCTTATTTACCCTCATCATAATGTTAAATTTTAACTTTCTAAATATATGTTATTGTATTGGTCTGAAATTATGGAAATCTGATGACGTAAGATCTGTAGATTATGCTGGATGCCGAATTCATCCATCCAAAGCTCTTAATTGTATCCTTCATATTTTTTTAAATATGTGAGCGCATGCTACAAAAATACTTGGGATTTATATTACCTGCATAATGAAATTTAGATTTTTTTTAAATAAAAACCTTATAGTACAAAAAAGGACTATAAGGCAGGATAAAAAGAAAGACTACTTATGTACGGTGCCTTTTCTCTCATTGTTTTTATTTAATTTAAATTTAAAATCAAAACAAATACTTGTTAATCAGTTATTAAGGTAAGGTTATCAGTATGTTTCATTTTCTCTTAATGGTTTATTATTATTAGTTTTATATAGGTTTAACAACCAATTTTCTGAACTGGTTAATAGTTTTTTGACAATGATTCTTGCTATTTTAAAGAAAATATAACAATTTTTAAACGAAAATTAGAACATAAACTACAAATAAATAAACTAAATTCAAATAGGAAATTAAAGTAAATTGAAATATATAGTAATATCAAAAATATTACATAATGAAAATTCTTCCATTCTACCTTATTTTATTGCGTATCCTGTATCATGATCCAATGTATCAAACTCCTTTTTAAAATCAATAAAAAACACAACATGCTTTTCACCATTGAGGAATTCCTTTAATTCATTTGTTTATAAAGCGAGTCAATAATCTTGTGATACCCATCCCATGCTGTACTTCGTACGTCCTGGAAAGATGATTTTTTTATTGGTTCAAGTTCTTTCAACAATTTTATTTATACTAGACAATATTGCCACAGATCTGTAGTTTGTAGTATCCATCTTTCCAAATTTGTCTAATTTTTTAGATTAATAAATCGATTTTGTATTGAAATACTAATGGTAACTATAATTTTTTAGATGCAGAGACTGATCGAGAGCAACATTCTCAAGAGAAAGGAAAATAAGTGTAAATATGGTTGAATAGAAAATATTATTAAAACATTATATTCAGAAGCACAGATTATTTAACAAATCCAGAGTAAAAGCATTTTTTTCTTCATACTTTTGAAAATATGAACACAAAGTATCTATATGGTATTGGGTTAATTATACAGACGTTTTTTTTAAATAAATTTCATCAAGTCCTAGTGTGTGAGCAACATTTTATGAATAATGTGCTTTTTTATCATTTTATTATTATTTTTTGATTAGTCCAATTATCATACAATTATGATTATGAATTTTTAACATTTATAAAATAGAAACCATTAAGTTTATAAAAAGCATAATAATAAATATATTATATATATATATAAAAAAACTTGTTTTACTTTAATAAATCACAGCTCATGCTAAAAATTATTTCTTGTAATTGTAAACAGGATAATCATTTTTATGTTTGACCATTAATCTACATAATCTGAATAATTAGATGGTATATCTTGGGATACAACAATAGTCTTTAACCAAACTGATACAAGATGGTATGCACTTTTAATACATAACCCAATGACCTCAAGCTTCAAAAAGCTTGAGATCACTGGGTTATGTATTAAAAATGCCATGTCCTGAGTTTCTTGCTTCCGGTCAGGCACCACACACAAGTTCAATAATTGCAGAGACAATCCTTAAAGCTTTTCCTCTGGTCTTCAACCCTTTGTCTTCCTAATAACTCCCCATACAGGACAGGACATACCTTGGTAGCCTGTGGTCATCAATGCGGATTGCATGACCTGTCCACCTCAACCGCATCTCTACGAACATATCCTCCAGACTTCTAATATGTCTCTTCTAGGGTAGGGTACCCACGCGCAGTATATTGCATATACTGTACTTTAAAATATTTAATAAAATTTAGAACATTTTTTTTGATAAATTATTTAGTATATACAGAAAATCTAATTTTAAATCACTGCCTTTTTCACTTTTGAGAAAATCAAATGTGAAAAAAGCTGCAATTTTATGACATTGACATAGCTGATTAATAATTTATAGCTGCCAATGTCAATTATAGTTCGGAAATTCTAAGATGAGCCCTGTGACAGCTCACAAATTTGCCCCAATATAACCATTAAAAATTAAATTACAATAAAATTGTTAAATTACACAAGAACATATTTCACTATGAGTGTCGCGTACGCACCACGTTACGAAGCCGTTTTTCTGTGTACACATCCGAAAGGACCGAAAATGTCATACGGAGCCGCTGCTAATTACATGAGAAAGTCAAAGACATTTGTTAGTAAGCGGGTGAAATGCTATTCCAACATAAAAAATGTCCATGATCTACCAAATTGTGGCACTACACAGAAAGCGACGAAAAAGGAAGACAGAGTGATTTTACGGGTGTTTGAGAAGAATCCTCGTCTATCATTGTGTAGTGGACAAGCAGTTTTGCGTGAAAAGGGTCTAATTGTGTCATGTGGCACTATAAGAAGACGTTTACTAGCTCATGGAGTGAAATTTCGAAGCACGGTGAAGAAACCACTGCTGTCCGAAAAACAAATAAAAAAAAAGACTCACTTGGGCGAAAGAAAATTTAAATTAACATATTTAAATTTTGGGGTCAATTATACAAATTTCTTGAAAGTATATTTGAAATTTAATTAATATCACATATACATTTAATAAAAAAGGATGGTTTTATACATTTCTCAAATACCTGTCAGCAATTTGACAGATGCAATTCAATTGATTCCATTATTTTTAATAAGATTGTTTTCAGTGCCATATTCACAAATTGAGGTGTTAAGAGCATCACATGGAGTTAAGAGCATAACCTTGTTACATGATATTTTTCAGATATTAATGTTTTTCATATCTTGGTGGATAAATTGAAGTTGAACTTAATAAACTGAGCTGGCATAACTGAGCCACTTCACATGGAAGCATGAGTAACATTGTTCATGTTTGTTGTCAGTATATTATATTTAGACATTAAGTATATGTTTTTTCCTTATTTTTTATGTAATTGGGTTAAACCCGTATCTGTACCTGCAATAAATAAATAAATTTTAAAGATTTTTCCATGCAGGATTAAAAAAATATTTTTTTAGATGCTTTGAAGCTCCCAAGGTATTGTACATTGCTTTTAAACATGTTAAAAATACATTATTTGTGGACAAATCCTTTGGTTGAATGCATCATGAATTTTCTCTAATAGCATAAAAGGATTAATGAATAACATAAAAGAAATATTTCTCAATTTAAACAAATTTGAGTCTAATAATGGAGGCAATATTGCTGGTCTGGAAAAAGCAATGGACATAAATGTTATTTTCACTGATGGGATTCAAACCCATGACCAACAAAATAGCTAACCACTACTTTTTTGAAATCTGAATCATACTTACTAAAATAAATTGTTCCTTAACATCTCAGTCATCACTGAGCTGTTAAGGAACAAGAACATCACTCTTAGGAGGATGATGGGTGTCAAACGGTACAATGATGTGACGGATGAGATGATTCTTCTTGGAATATAGTAGCAGCCTATAACCAGCACGATAAAGGTGATGAGCTGGAGGTGGTTATACCATGTATTGAGGATGTCTCCTGGTAGCTGGTCAAGAATTTAACATTTTTATCACCCACAAGGGACTTGATGAATCGAATATCCATCCTACACTATATATCAATAGTAAGGACATTCGCAGTCTCATTTCTGATGGAACACAAGGGTACCTTAAGATGCCAATGGAGTGATGATGACTGAGTTAAAGAATGGTCCTGAGCATCTTTTTATGACATTAACTTACAAATGGTAAATGTGTGACATTATTTACTACAATGTGACCATAAACACCAACACTGATTAACACATTGACTGCTTAATAATTTCTTTTACAATTACTAAGCTGATAAAAAAATTAAAAAACAAGCATAATCAAATCAAGCGAATCATTGTCATATAACCCTATGAATACAGATTTAAAATACTAAATTCAATTACATACTGAAATTAATTGTGATTTGAATTCATGCAATAAATTATATCATAGCTTCATTGAAAAACTAATACTGGTACAGCTTTTCAATCTCAAATAGCATGCTACTCATGAAACCAAGAAAATAGTAATGATACTGCATTACAGCTAATCTTAATGAAGTGCACACCTAATAAAGCATTACTTACAACACTAAAGCAATTATAGAAATCAAACATCTTTATTGAATCTACATTATGAAAGCAAATCATTGGACAGTATAAGATATTTGAATCAATAGACTAGACCAGGCGAGTTGCCAGTGATCTTAATTATTAACACATTGTATGCGGGAAATGTGAAATTACATCTTTTACGAACTATCTTTAGCATGCGGCAAATGTATAAATATGGTTATTTTGCACGGTAAAATTTGGTAACCGTTTCTTGTTACAAGTCATACTGGGCAGGTACTTGATGATTTACAGATATAATTTTGAAATTTATTGTGCCCACGGACTAAAATTATTAGAGACCATAAAAACTCATATCACCTTATACCGATTTATAGCACTATCACTATATGGACAATTATTACAACAGGCGTAGAAAATAGTGAAGAACTTTTACGAAATAAAATACGTATTTGTGGTACGATTCATAAAAACAGGGAATTACCTGAAAATGATGAATATGAAAACGGGGGAAACCATCTTTCAAAGGGAAAAAGATGTTATCTTACAAGTATAGCAATCGAAAAAATATATCTTTAATATCTACCATACATTCGGCAGAAATGCAAGAAAGTCGTAATATCAATAGAAAAACTCATGAAAAACAACAAAACCCAACGCTTTAATAGATTACAATAAATATATGAAAGGCGTTGACCAGGCAGATATATTGGGTGTACAAAGAAGTCACCGCCGTTTGACAAAAGTTGGCGCCACCAGTAAGTTATGGTTAAAATTGTCAGATGTAAAATGTCATTATCGTAAGGTTGGACATCTGTCAACAACATGATCTTGAAATATTAGTGAATTTTTATCAGTATAACATATTTTTTTGTGTTCGAAAATGTCAAGTTTTGAGCCGAATAAGCGTCATTTGCGGGAACTTTTGATTTACCTCTTCAATTTGAAGAAATCTGCAGCTGAGGCGCATCGATTGCTTGTAGAAGCATATGGTGAGGCTGCCTTAAGTGAGAGAAGTTGTCGTGAGTGGTTTCAAAAGTTTAAGAACGGTGAATTTGACATCGAAGACAAAGAACGTAGCGGAAGGCCGAAAGTGTACGAAGACGCGGAATTGGAAGTATTATTGGATCAAGATTCGTGCCAAACGCAAGAAGAACTTGCACTTACATTAGGAGTGACTCAACAAGCAATTTCACATGGGTTGAAATCATTGGGAATGATTCAAAAACAAAGAAATTGGGATTCATATGAACTGACACGGAGAAACTTTGAATGCCAATTTTCCACATGTGAAATGCTGCTTGCCAGGCATAAACGAAAGGGTTTTCTGCACCATATAGTCACTGGTGATGAAAAATGCATCCATTATGATAATCCAAAAAGGAAGAAATCATGGGGATCCCCTGGTCATGCTTCAACATCTACGGCTAAACCAAATATTCATGGAAAAAAACTCTTGTTGTGTATTTGGTGGGATCAGCTTGGTGTCGTGTATTATGAGTTGCTCAAACCGAATGAAACCATTGCTGGGGCTGTCTACCGAACATAATTGATGAGATTGAGTCGAGCACTCGAGGAAAAGCGCGCCCACTACTACGCCAGACACGACAAAATTATTCTCCTGCATGATAATGCTAGTCCACATGTTGCGCCACCGGTCAAAACCTATTTGGAAACACTCGATTGAGAAGTTTTACCCCACCCGCTGTATTCACCAGACATTGCTCCTTCTGATTACCACTTGTTTTGATCGATGACGCATGGCCTGTCTGAGCAGCACTTCACATCATATGAAGATACCAAAAATTGAGTCGATTCGTGGATAGCCTCAAAAGATGATGATGATGACTGACGCGGTATTCGTATGCTGACAGAAAGATGGGGAAAAGTAGTGGCAAGCGATGGGTACTACTTCGAATAAAACATGAGGTTCCGTTCTTTCACAATAAATGCCCATTTTTTTATAAAAAACGGCGGAAACTTATTTGTACACCTAATATATTATTATATTATTCCATATTACAAAAAAATTCTAAATGGACAAAAAAGTAGCGATGTATATATCTGATAAACTGTGCATTATTTAATGCATTTGTTATTTACAATTTTGTTTACGGGATGTCGCAGTACACTGGGTAACTGATCAGATTTCATTCGATGATATCCAAGACCCGGAACCATCAACATCGAATATCAGGAAGAATTTATCAAAATCGGATCCTCCAGAAAGACTCTATGGACAAGACAAAACATAAACTGATTGTAGGCAGTAGTAAAAAGGGGATGCAGTCTATACAAATGCCTAGGGACGCAATCTATACAAATGCAGTACTGCTTAGCAAACTAGCCTTAGGGATTAATTTCAGAAGTCGGGGGGGTGGGGGGGAGGGGGGGGGTAGTGTATTAATGCAAATGCATTTTGGGTTGGGTTGGTCATACCCAACATCCAGATCCCTGGTTTCGAGGTCAATCGGCCGATGGGATTAAGCAAATCAGTAATTAATTACTTTTAGAAATTATTATTGTTAATTTGATATCTACAATGTGTGTTTTTCTTACAGTATGTTTATCTTTCTAGTTAAACATTACAAATGCAGATTTTGACAGTCCAGTTAGTTCGCATTTGGGTCTTTAGGGCAACTTTTTCTATATGGACTTAAAAATATTTATTGATTATATTACTGATTTGAAAATAAATAATTTTAATAGCAGTACCATTAAACAATATAACTTGAGTATTTGGAATTTAATTAAACTAGAATATTTTTCTCTAAAATACATCTCCAGTGTATGACATTTTTATGATTTGGTCTATTATCGATGTAGGGTTACCAGAGGTCCCCACGCAGGGCAATTCCACATTCTGATTTATTTAAAGCCCCACATAAACATGTGACACATGGGGCATGGTAAGCAGGGAGGTAACAATAACTTTTTAACATAGTTCTCGAAGTTCCGGCCTCTTTAAACTGTTATGTGACTATGGCGTCATAAATAAAAAGAATGTTAACTTAGCTATGACATATTTATGAATCAATGGTAGGCCCTCCCTTCGCCGCTAGATGTCCCGAATGAAAAAAATATGTTAACCATAACACTAACAGTATGTAATAATTCACAGAAAATATTCATAAATGCCATTTACATAATAAGCGTAGGAATATTACTTCACACGCACTTCTGTGTCTGTTTATATATTTTTTGTTCGCCATTTGAACTTTAATAAATACACAATACGAAATATTGCGTTAGGTGTTCAAACAATATTGTAAAATTTGTTCATGTTTTGGGCTGTCTACTTTTTATTGTTGTAATTCCAAAAACATTTTGTAATGATGATGTAATGACAATTTTTTTTAAATGCATGTGATACTTCAGTTTGAAATATTTTTTCCCTCCGAAGGCTTACTATATATTCACCAAGAGCATGGTGAACCCTAGGTCCCTGAGTTGATCATTAATTTATTTTCCTAATATCCAACTGAATTAACCTCTCTATACTTATATCCCGGCAAAAGCCAAATTTCTCTTCCTTATTTCTTGTGTCACTATCTTATTCGGTAGAATGAAAGGCAAACTATGAAATAATTAGCAAACGGCAAAACTAGCAAAAAATTCTTTCTCTTTTTTGAGCACTTCAAGAATATATTTGTTATTTCCATTCATTCTAGCTATGGCAGCGATTGTTTTCTTTTCATACTAAGTCAAGCATTTTCGGCTTTTTACGTATTAAAAGCACTTTACGAAGTATCTGCAATGTTTAAGTCAATAGCATCACAAGACTTGCGTTATTTCAGCAAATAATAGTTATTTGAACACAAATTTCATTTTAAACTCCATTTGTTAATTTATTTTTTCAGGTCCTATGTACATTACAGATTTCCCTGATTTGTACAAAGACCAAACATAACAAGTACAAAAAAAACACGTATAAAACAATTCAACATTTTAAAACTATAAAAACAATTTTAAAAATGTACAAGTTATGTTACACTTAAATACTATGACAAAATGTAGCATGTTAGATAATGTAAAAAATTCAATTATTTCAAGTACTGCACTAAATTTGAAAGATTTTTCTTGAAGGAGCTGAGCGACACATGAAATACGTCTGTATGAGGACACTCACGGTTAAAAAGTGTAATTGCTCTACCTATTGGCATCTCCAAAGATAGGTTGGTTCAACTTATAGGTTGATAAAATAATCTATGGGTGCGTTGTCTCAAATAATTATCCGGAACATACAAACCAAAACTGTTCAGGGCGGATGGGTTACCTAAATTACCCCTGAGCAAACAAAAATAGTGAACACCCAATCGAAGAGATCTTCCACTCTCTAATGACCTGTAACTAAGCATCCCCAGTAAGAAGACACTTGGATAAAGCCTGGGATAATATCCCTTTAATCCGATAAGTACCCTTTCTAGTATGATTGAATACGTACTCACTCCTGGTGCCCATATTATAGAGTAATATTCCAAATGACTTCTGACCAAATAATCATATTCTGAGTACGTAGGTATCTGTGAATAGTTTGATGGTACGAATTACAAACCCAAGCATCTTATTTGCTTTATTGCAGACTGATTTGATTAGCAAATCAAATAAAAGGTCACTTTCAAATAAAATCACCTAAGTGCATTGTTTTACCCGTCCTAGACAGTTGTTGAGCATTTATTTATTTATTTATTTAACACTTTTATTGCAATACAATCTGGCGGGCTTATTGCCAGGCGGAAATCTCTTCCAACCAACCAGACAAAAGTAAATGAAGCAAGTTACGTGGTCGCATAAATCATTCAAATGACTATCCATCCTCACAAATCCATAAACATATACGTGAGAACATGCCCACGAACCCCACAAAGACGGACAATCACCCGAACATTATTTTTCATATAAAGTGAGATATCATCAATCAAAAGGAAAGGAAAGGATGGTGGAGAGGAAAGGAAAAGAAAAATCAGGAATGAAACAGGTTATTTTATTGACTAAAAATTAAGAGTTTTTTCAGTCGCTTCTTAAAGCATGCCAAGGACGGAGCGAGTCTTATATTGGTTTGTAACTGATTCCAGAGTCTCACTGCATGGACAGTAAAGGACGACGTAAAGATATAGGAGCGGTGAACTGGAAAGGCCAATAAACAATCTCTGTTTGAGCGTAGCGCTAATCCATGATTGGAAAGACGCTAAAAAATTTTGGAGCGAGATAAGAGGGTGTGGCGGGACAGTTAAGGATATTATACAATAGAGACAGTATGTGAATTTGGCGTCTATTTCTAACATTCGACCAGTTCAATGCCTTCTGGTATGAAGTTATATGATCGTACTTTCGTAGGTTGGAAATAAATCTTAGACACACATTTTGAAGACGCTCTAATTTGTCCAGCTGTTCCTCTGTAACATCCAAGTAACATACGTCCGCATAGTCCAGAATTGGAAAGAGCAGAGATTGTACGAGTAAAATTTTGGTTTTAGTTGGTAGGAATCTTTGCAACACTTAAAGGGAATGAAGGCTGAAGAAGATCCTTCGGCTTACTTCATTTATTTGATCTCGCCATGAGAGTGTTATCTATTAGCACTCCTAGGTTTTTAACAGTTTTATGTAATGGTATGATAGAGCCATCAAGTAATATTGGA
>OX463843.1:37240859-37351802 GCA_949825065.1 Odontocerum albicorne | reverse complement strand
ATGTTCTATTGTACCGTTACTCTTTTTATGATAAATGAATATTTGTTACATTTTTCTATATTATTTCATTTTCAAAAAAACTATAATTGAGATGGCGGGAAATATCGATAGTGATGATAGCGATTTGGAATTTAAGGCGACAGGCCATATATCAGAATCAGAAGATTTTGTCGAGATACAAGATGAAGTAGATTCTGATATGGAGGCCAGTGAAGAAGACGAAGAAATATTATTTACATCAAAACATGGATTCGAATGGAGTTCATTACCAACTCCATCTTCAAGGCGTCGGGCATCAAATATTCTCACCGAAGATTCTGGACTGAGAAATTCAAGTATAAATGTATGTTCCATAAGATATGTTTTGTCTGTTCGTAAATGAAGAGGTGGTAAAAGTGATAAGTGAAGAAACAAATCGTCATTTAAATCGAATTAATTCAGAAAAGAACCAACCAATATCAGAAGACGAGTTATATGCATTCATTGGAATATTGTTCACGTCTGGCAGAAATCAAACACGAAAGCTATCTTTGAGTGAATTGTGGATTAGTGAAAGTCCCTTTTGCCAGCCATTTTTCCCAGCAGCTCTGTCTCGAGATAGATTCATCTATATTTACAGTTATATTCGTTTTGATGATAAAGAAACCCGAGAAGAGAGATATCAGGTTTCTTCACATAAATTAGAACCAATTAAATGGATTTTAAAAATGTTTGTGGATGCGTGCAAGAGCAATTATTCTCCATCTTTAAATATAACTGTAGACTAACATTTGGCAAGCTTTAGAGGGAATTGTCCATTTCGCATGTACATGAAATCTAAACCTGGTAAATATGACATCAAAATTTGAGTTGCTGCTGACTGCGACAGCATACATAAAAAATTCACAGGTTTATTCTGGTATGATAAATAATCGCAGAGATAAATCAAGGTCACCGAGTAGTTATGGAAATGGTTCAACCGCAGTATGGCACTAACAGGGAGATAACCACAGATAATTTTTTTACCTCCATCAAATTAGCCGATGATCTTTTATTACAAGGTTTAACTGTGGCACGCTTCGAAAAAATAAAAGAGAAATCCTACTTGAATTTTTACCGTCTAGAGAGAAAACAATCCATAGTCGTATGTATGGTTTTGGTGAAAATAAAATACTTGTTTTGTATGTACCACAAAAAAATAAAGCAGTATTATTATTATCCACTCAATTCAATGATGCAGAAATTGATAATTCAGAAAAACAAAAGCCACTTATTATAAATTATAATAATACGAAAATTGGAGTAGATACGAGAGACCAAATGACCAGAGTACTCTTGCTCAAGGTCAACGAGAAGATGGCTTTTCCATCTTTTTATGGATATTATAGATAAGCTGCATTGAATGCATAGATAAATATCCAGAGTGGAAACAAAATAATAAATGCCGCTGAAAACATTTCATAAGAGTTAAGTTTGAAATTGGCCAAGCCCAATATCCTAAAAAGGAAAAATAGCAAAATCAAATATCACAAGCAACAACAAGATGCTTTCAACACTGTTTTAACACATTATAGCGAGTCAATACCCGAAACATCAGTGAATAATACCTTGTTGGCACCCTGTGAGGTCCTCAAAAGAGGAAGTTGTGGGTTTTATTAAAAGAAATTGAGAAAAAACAAACAGGTTATTCTGCAATATTTGTCAAACACCTGTATGTTTAGTACATAGAATAGAAACAAAAGTAATTTCGTGCCCCAATTGCGATAGATGATGATTTTTTGCCAAAATGGTGGTCGTCTATACCGACCTGTAAAACCCGAGCACATCCAATCTCGCCGCCGTTTATGGTTATTTTCCTGTAGCTCTTGTGTCAATTAAATTTTATACGGATAAAAATGCAAATATTTTCTGATAATTTTTAACAAATATGATGGAGACATTCCCAATTCTTGTGCACAGGACGTTCACCAGCACTCTGCCTTACTGCATCAATCTTTTCTGGCGTACGTTTGCTACGTTGTCCGCCCAGACTTTGCTATATATCCCAGTGTATGTAAATTTTCAAAATTATTTATTACACGCTGAATGGTTGACTTACTTGGCAAATGATTTAAACCAAAAAAACACGCAATTTTCTTCGCGTATTCAAAATTGAACAATTATTTAAATAAAATGTTTTAATAACTTCAACACGTTGTTGTGGAGTTAGATGCTCCATAATAAATTGTTATTGACCACTTCTCTACGACTGTTAAATATGAACTGACAAATAACAGCCAAATCAAAATGGATGGCCAAACAAAATCAGCCTGGAACATAAACATGCACCCTGTATATATCTGCAGCTTTGGTGCCCTCGAATGCAAATATTTTCCATCGAATAAAAATGTTTACAGGACGACAATAGATAAAATACTAGAAACATTTTTTTTTAATAGTTTATTCCCTGAAAGTGCTATACATATGCAAAATGATAAATAAAAATTCATGAAGTAATTTGCTTAATATCACTGCCTAAAGAATAATATCGCTTATGTTTGATAAAATTATATTATTTTCAAAAGATACCATTATGGACAAAACTGACAATTACAAGAGATATGACAATCTAAATGTTTGTTTTAATCCCAAATATAGCAGTCTGTAGTAATCAATAATGTGGGATTCTAAAATTGCTACCATTTCTATACCACCACTCATTGACCAGAAGAAAATATATTTTACTGGAGAAATAAGAATTCTAAATGTTAATCTCCCCCTTACCACTCCCGTGTCGAGTGTGGCTCGACATCGTATTTCTTAAGCCAACTCCTATGTCGAGCTGGACTCGACATTATACGACGCAATTTCTAAAACTATTTAAAATTTAATTTAATTTTTCACAAACTAATTTAATAATAAATATTTTTTCAGAATATTTTTTTGCAAAAAAAATATTGTTTTTTTTAATTATTTTATGTTTGTCAATATCCATCCCGGCCTAATGGCGCAACCCACGTGTTTTCTATAAAATTACAATTTCTTTTAATTCTAATTGGCCTGGAATGAAATATTGTGCGAGAAAATATAAATTGGCATCACATTTAACCATCTCTTTTTATAGTTCAAATATGAAAAAATACATTTTGATGTTTCAATTTATTTTCAAATAGTATCTTAATAATTAGCAAGTATTTTTAAAAGTAATTATTGATTTCAATAAACATTACAATTTGAATTCTATGTATTAATAAGCAGAAACTATAATAATGTTTGGAGAAACAATCTTGAGTTACTTCTTAGGAATACTTATAAAAAGGTCCTAATAAAAAGATGTATTTTGAAGATGCTCATTTAGAGGAAACGGCTGAAGTGTGAAGGATTGTGAACTTCACACATAATGTTGAACAGAGTGCATTTAAGGTCCACGCCTAATGAGACGTAATTTAAATTACTTTTATAAAATATTTCTCAACAGTGGATCAGAAGCCTAGGTTTATTTATTTCATTATCAACTATCCATCTAGCCAATAAGATCAACTATACTGTACTGTCTAAATGTTGTGTTAACCATTTGTGGACATTCCTATTAGGAACTACCATTAAAACTTGCGCAAAAATAATGCTCCATTTATATTTTTGTGGCAATTCATATTACATTTATGTAATAAAAGAATTAACTCAGTGATAATGCTGATTGCTTTAATAGCTAAGCTTATAATTTTATAAAATTATCATCAAAGGTCAATAATTTATTATCATCCAAAAATATATTTGATTTTTTATGCATTCCATTGTATTTTAGATAATTGTTCCATTCAATTTACACAAATTACATTTAATTTATTTTAGTAAAAACTATAGTTGTAAAATTATTTTTATTACAATGATTTATAAATAATCTTACTTAAAATTCATTTTGATAAGAAAGCGTTACAAATAAGTGAGACTTTTTAAATGCAACAAATTGATCATTACATTTCAGTCCCATTCTAATTTATCAAAATAAAAAATAATAATTAGTTCATTACTTTTGTTGTCTTTTATGTATTTTACGATCAAATGTTGAACACATTCAGTGCTGAAATCGCCTATAGGTGTTCATTTAAACTTTTACTGAATGCTCAAAATGTCTATCAGCATTCTGTTCCTATGTTTTTTAATGGATTCAAAAACATATAACACCAGAATGGTCTGACGGTACAGATAGGGTTTGTAAGGGTATATAATAATGAATTATACCTGTTCTCAATTATTGCTTTTAAAGAAACACAGGTCATTTTTTTAGCACTGTCGTGATTTTAAAAGAAATTATTCAGCAGTCCATGTGTTTCAAACCTACATAATGAATGTTTTTTTTCTTCCTAAAACCATTTTGACAAAAATCATTATTACCATCATATAAAGTATATGCAAACAAGTGACAGTTGCTACATATTTGCAACTTTCTAACATATTTGATGTATTGATAGTTTTTTTTTAAACTAGGTATTGAATAATAATTTCAAAAGAGAAAATATATTTCTTTTACTAATATTGAAAATTGATCAAAATCCAGTTTTTTTTTTTCAGATTCATTGAATAGAATAGTATATAAAAATTTACAAAGAATATGAAGGATTTTCTAAAATGGAGAAGCATCTTATTTTTCTATCCAACATTTTTTAACATATATCATAGACACGATGAGTCAAGTAATCATCTTGAAAATAGTCACATTTTATGTTGACACAAACTAATGTTCTTGGATACCTATTTTTTTCAAATTGTTATCACAACCTTATTTGAATCCAAATAATTTTGAGTTTGAAATACTAAACAGCAATGTGTTAAGACAATAATAATAGTATACAATAATCATATAAATAGTGCTTAAAATATGGGTTTATTTTTCGAAACTGGAGCTAGTTAGATAATGCAATTACATACTAGAATGAACAATCATAAACTAGATACACTTATGGTTACAGATGGTTACGAAGTATTGGTTACAATTATTTCGAGGCTGGAGCTAGTTAGATAACGCAATTACATACTAGAATGAACAATCATAAACTAGATACACTTATGGTTACAGATGGTTACGAAGTATTGGTTACAATTATTTCGAGGCTGGAGCTAGTTAGATAACGCAATTACATACTAGAATGAACAATCATCAACTAGATACACTTATGGTTACAGATGGTTACGAAGTATTGGTTACAATTATTTCGAGGCTGGAGCTAGTTAGATAACGCAATTACATACTAGAATGAACAATCATCAACTAGATACACTTATGGTTACAGATGGTTACGAAGTATTGGTTACAATTATTGCTCAAGCCATAAGCAAATAGGTTTTTAGACACATAAAGACACTAGAGATGAAATCAAAATACAATGAGGTATTTTCAACATTTTTATTTTACTAAACAATATGAAGAGTCTGGAAGGATAAAGTTAAATAAAATGTTACATTAACAAGTTACTTGTAAAAATGAATCTAAAAACTACAATATAACTAATAGAATATTTATTTTATACCCTATACTTATAAGCACAGCAGTAGACATAAACTTAAATATATGTATAGGTTCTATTGTTCTTGTTCTAAATAATTATTTTGAGATAAATATAATTTGTGAAGCACTTTCAGAATTACATGTAAGGTATAGTTCGGAAATTCTAGGATGAGTCCTGTGACAGCTCACAAATTTGCCCCAATACAACCTTATGTAATGTATTTACCTAAATAACTTGCAGTTTATTAGAATTGAGGTTTATATTAAAGTTGATAAAATAATTAAAATTACTGAATATCGTTACAAGGTTGTATTGGGGCAAATTTGTGAGCTGTCACAGGACTCGTCCTAGAATTTCCGAACTAAAGTTATTATGTACTAATTCACGAATTCCGATCAAATTGTATAAAGTGTTATTCAAGGAGGCCTGTCATTATTTCGAGATAAACATATGATCAAACAGTATGGAGAAATTCAAGGAAGTCAAGAAGTAATTATTTTGAGATAAATATAATTTGTAAAACACTTTCAGAATTACATGCAAGGTAGTTATTATGTACTGATTCACGAATTCCGACCAAATAGTATGATACATTGTTTATAGTTAAGGCATTAACGTTGTGGAGGTTTAAAGACATTGTAATTTGTTTTATCAAACACTGTTTATTCCACTTTTTGTAACGGTATAACCCTACCGGTTTCAAGGTGCACACCTCATCTTCAGGGGAGCACAAACAAGACTTGTTTGTGCTCCCCTGATGATGAGGTGAAACCTTTGAAACCGGTAAGGTTATACCGTTACAAAAAGTGTTTGATGAAACAAATTACAAATAGTATGAAGTTTAATTCAAGGAGGCATGGCATGTAATTATTTTGAGATAAACATATTATGAAATAGTATGGAGAAATTCAAAGTCTAATTATTTTGAGATAAATATAATTTGTAAAGCACTTTAAGAATTATATACAAGCCAGCTATTATGTACTGATTCACAAATTCTGATCAAATAGTATGAAGTTTAATTCAAGGAAGTATGTTGAAAAAGGAAAAGAAATTCATTTTATTATGCTTTCATTGTTTATGTAAAACTTTGCGGTTTTATAGCCACATGGCAATATTTTACAACCAACCAGAAAGAAGTTAAAGAGACCTTTAGTGAAAACCAAACTGAAAATCTTAAAAAATATACACGGTACCAACAGGAATCGAACCTGTAATCTCCAGATCGGAAGACAGGCCTCTTATTAACTAGGCCACGGTATTTGCCAAGCGGTTTTATTGAAGTGGTTATAAATTAATTTTATTAGATGTTGTTCTTCTACAAAAAAAATGTTCAAGATTTATTTCGTCATTGAAATGCATATAAAAAGATAAGCACAAGATTTAGAAATTGAATATTTATTAACACACTACTTCACACGGATGCGTTTTCCAATATATATTTTTTCACTGAAAGATCATGTATGTATGTATTGAAATATGAAACCAATATCTAAAATTTGAAAATTATTCTTGAATGTTAAAAGAGATGATTGATAGATTGAATATTTTTCAATATAAAAGATTTTATACATTTGGTCTTGAATAAGGTAAAAACCAGAAAAAAAAGGGAAAAATAGTGTATGAGATTGAATCGACGATGTACATAATTTACAGTTATATATTTTATAACATTATGTAAATATATACTCAATCAATTCTTGTGGTGGTACAAACTTTTGAATAAATCATGCCAGTACAGAATCAATTATTATTTTAATTTATGAATAAATAGATTGATTCATATTTATGAAAGTAAAATGATTTGCATCTTCTTTTTTTATACGTCAACACTTCGTAATGAGAAATTATATTTATTTTACAAATGAAATATTTTTTATTCATGACTAAATTCCTGCTCAATATTGGTTTGAAACATTTTGGATTGTAATGTGTTAAATTGCAAAGGTTGGATTCTCTATAACCAAAATAATTGAAAATTTTAGTTATATGTTGAATTATATTTTGTTTTATACATTAGATATTGCTACCTTACTACTTAACACATTGACCGCCTTGTCAGTCACGGGTGACTGACACTGGAATACTCCAATTTTTTCCCGTTTTTTTTTTCGTTAATTTTTTCCTGTTGGCGCTTTGTCAGTCACATGTGACTGACACATAAAAATTCTCATAATTTCCCACAAAAATGCATCAAAGTAAATTAAATAATCATATCTCTATATAATTTATTAAATATAACTTAAAAACAAAGAATTTTTTTTTTTATATTTTATGAATTGTTGGCAGAGAATGTGTTCAGAAATTGTTGGCAGAGAATGTGAGAATGCTCTATTTTGTAAATTATTTTTGTCTATTTTGTAAATTAATTAAGGAGTTGGTGGTAGGTAAAAAATAATAATTAAGGAGTGCAATGGGTTAAAAATTATGGAAGAGTTTACACAGCAAAACCCTCAAATTATTTTAATCAAGGGAATAAAAAAAATAAATCTATAAAAAGTGATTTTGATAAAAAAAAATAGGTATTACTGTTTATGACCAAATTTTCAAGTAAACTAATTCTAGTTCACTCCAATGTTAATTAGGTTGAAGATAATTGTTTGTTTCCACGGATTTTAAAATCAATTTGAAGATAAATAAATAAACAAAAATCAAAATACGAGTAAGTAGCAGAAAACTATTATTTAAAAAAAATTATTAAATTTTACTTAATTACTAGATGCAAAAATTTGTGATTTCTACATATCAGGTGTGTAAATATGAAACCGGATTTTTTTTAAAGAAAATACACATTTATTGTATGAAAATATTTTATTCAAAGTATTGCCCATCGCCAGCTACATATTTTTCCCATCTCTCTGGAAAACTAAAAAACTGTTGCTCTTTTGAGGCAAACCAATCATCGAACCATTTTTGTACATTTTCCTGCGCTGCTCAGCAAGTGCGTGTCCCATCAATGCAAATAAGTTGTAATCGGATGGAGCCAAATCTGGTGAGTAAGCCGCATGCGAAAGTATTTGCCAACTAAAGGCCTAAATCGTTTCCTTGACCGGTTTTGCTATGTGCTATGGTGCATTATCATGAAGCAACATCACTTTGTGTTGCCTCTTTTGATATTCTGGTCGTTTTTCACGCAATGCTTGGTTCAAATCCATCATTTGTTGCTGGTAGCGTTCAGTATTGACGGTTACGCCAGGTTTTAGCAGATCATAATAAATAACCCCCTTCTGATCCCACCAAACACAGAGCATTGTCTTCCGTCCATAGCGATTTGGCCTTGCAGTCGATGTCGCTGGTTTGCTTGGAGTTACCCATGATCTGTTACGCTTAGGATTCTCGAAATATATCCATTTTTCATTGCCACTCACAATTCGATGGAGAAATGATTTTCATTTGTATCTGGCGAGCAGCATTTCGCAAGTGGTTTTTTGGTTTTCCTGCTGTCTTTCATTCAGTTCATGTGGAACCCATTTTCCCACCTTCTGGATCTTTCCCGTGGCTTTCAAACGTATGGAGACGGCTTCTCGTGTCACATTTAATTGATCCACGAGTTGTTGTCGCGTTTAAGCCTCATCCTCATACGACAATGCTTGCAATTCGGTGTCTTCAAATTTTCTTGGTGGTCTTCCACGTTCTTTGTTTCTCATGTCAAAATCGCCACTTTTGAATTTTTTAAACCACTCGAAGCACTGTGATTTACCAAGAGCATGCTCACCGTAAGATTCGACAAGCATTCGATGCGATTCTGCAGCAGTTTTCTTCAGATGGTAACAGAAAATCAACGGTGTCCACAAATAGTAGTTTTCAGGCACAAAAACAGACATGTTCTTCGCTATGAAAACATATTTAGTCGTATTAAACTTGTATTATTGCGAGTTAAAAGTCTTTGACAAATGTAAACACAAGAAAAAGGCGCCAATGACGCGGTTTCACAGTCACTACAGTGACAACTAGAACCATCTATGAGTAAATTCCGATTTCCGACCTGGTAAATATCAAGAGTAATGTTTTAGTTAACAAGGAAGAAAAACTGCTTCATGATATTTAAATTTATATAAAATAAATTTGGTAATTATCAAAAAAAAAACAATAAAAAAAAGAAATCTGTGGTTTTTTACAATAATAGTGTACAAAACAAATAATAATAAATAGTGTAAATATCAAAGGAATTACTTACTTGCTAAAAAATATACGAGTGCATCAAGTATGAACCAGACTTTTGTTTTAGAGCGCGTAATTATAAATGGAGGCCGCCTTGAGGAGTGTTGGGTAGGTTAGGGATATCAGGAGTAGGGAGAGTGCGCGGCCCCCTCGGCAGATTCCGCCATAAGTATGGTACACAGTAATTATCAACTTTCTCACTCATGAGGACGTAAAACCGGACAAATTCTGCGGAGACTAACAGAACAGTTAAGGGATCAAACACTGTCAAAGCCCCGTGTGTTTGCCTGGCATAAGGAGTTCATGAAAGGCCGTGAAGGGGTCGAAAACGAGAGCCATGATCGTTGCCCACGGATGAGCATTACTGAACAGAACATTAACGCCATTCGTGATTTTCTGGAAGGCGACTGACTTTTGGGGGTTTTCGAAATATGTTCTGAGATAGGAATAAGTTATGTGAGCACTCGATCCATAATCACAAAGAACCTAGGATTCCGTAAAGTGTCTGCTCGATGGGTCAGAAGTCTTTTGACTGCAGAACAAAAGTTGACACATTTGAGCGTTTGTGAGTGGCTCTTGGCGTGGTTTGCACAAGAAGGGAATGCAGTTTTGAGTCGCATCATTACCTGTGATGAACTTGGGGTACACCACTATAAGCCCGAGTCTAAACAAGCATGGAGTGGAGAAAGAAGGATGAGGCAGCCCCTGTGAAAGCCAAGACTCCAGCTGTCAGCTGGTAATGTGTTTGCAATCATTTTTTGGGATCTGAGCGGCATTTTGCACGATTGTCGCACCATCAATGCGGCGTACTACTTCAAGCTTTTGAGTGAAGTTAAACTTGCTTATCGATGCAAAAGACGTGACCAACCGATACGAGAAATGATTCTTCTCCATGACAATGCGAGGTCCCATACTGCAGCTGTAAGATGTGAACAATTGGAGGAAATGAGTCGGACATGACTGGAACACCCTCCCTATAGCCCTGATCTATCGCCCTGCGACTTTCATCTCTTTGGGCCACTGAAAGAAGCTCTGGGAGGCAAACAATTTAATTATAACGATGGAGTAGAGGGGTTTGTGCGTAATTGGCTTCTGACACAACCCACTTTTTTTTACGATGATGGGATAAAAAAACTACCGATCCGCTGAGAAAAATGCATTTCTAAAGCAGAGATTATGTAGAAAAATTATGTGTACTTGGTATTTTTCTTTCTGCAAACAACAAAAATTAAAACAAAAAAGTCTCCTTTATATTAGATTCACCCTTGTACTTCTAAAAATATTACAATTTTGCAACAATTTTTGAGTAAATTACAAAGTCAAGCAAAAACTGTACAATTCTTTGATTTTGATGGAAATTTATAATAATTTGAATTGACTTAATAGTAAAAAAAAAAAAAGATACAGGAATAAAAACGTAAATGGTGGGAAATCTCAAATTATTAGAAAGTAATTTTAGAATTATGCTGTATTTAGAAAAAATAAAAAACTTTATTCGAAAAAACTCAACGAATGTAGCATAAAATTTAATATTGTAAGTTCTGGTCAGTAAATTCAGTCTATTGGACATACAAACAAGCTGTAGTGAGATGTTTGGCATTTGATACAAATAGAATCTCAATTGTTAAATTGATTGTCTATAACATATTGCAATAGATGATGAGACAGATGCCAAGAAAATATGAATACAATATGTAAATCTGAGACTCCATCTGTTTACATTCAGGTACAGTATAAATACCAATTATTTAAAAAGATATTACTTAACACACTTAATGCTAATATTGCAAACAATACTGCCAGTTGGAACATTTGAAATCAAGACATATTCATCTGTATTCAATATATTTTCATTCATTTCAATTGATTTGATTTTTACAAAAAAAAACTTCAAAATATAGCTTTGACAAATTACACTATACTTAAATTGAAAATTATTTAAAACATTATAATACTACATAAATATATTTATAAATAAGTCCTTAAAATGTATTTAATTGAAGAGTACACAGCTAGGATCTTCATTATCCATTTGTTTAACATGCCGTAGAACATCCTTTTTGGTGATAACTCCCAATAATCTCCTGAAATTTGGTTTTTTTAATCATTTATGAGAACAATTTAGAATATGGAGAATGTTTCAGGTTTAGACTGAATCTCCTTCATAGTCACTTTTATTTAAAAAAAATACTAAAAAGCAAATACATTGGTAAAAAGTTTCATGCGAAAAAGTAAATAAGGGTTTTTTCAATTAGGGCTTTAGATTTTTGTTTTTATACAAAACGTACTGACTAGAAAATTTAGGGGTCCTTTATCAAGTTTGATTGATTACAGTTTTGGTAAAAGACAATATTGGCCAAACGTCAATCACAGTTGATGTCTGCAGATAAATTCCAATTTAATCTTACGAATAACGTGCCGAAACAAATCTTTGAACTCTTAAATCAAGTCGATTGTTGGTGTACACCTTTCTTTTTGTGTAGCTTTAAAGAAAATAATTCAAATTACACAATCTTGGCAAATATAAATCCATATCACTGTTTCAAGAGCTAATTCTGCTGCTGATTCACCAGTCATGGCATTGCCTCTAAGTCAACGGGATTCATTTCTAGCAATTATCTGTCGCCAATACGCCTCCGGCCCATAAATCACATCAAATAAGGGTTTATCGATTATTCTGCATTTCTTGGGGATTTTTAACACTTTTGATGCAACAATTTTGTGTGTTAATGAAATCAATCATCAAGGTGCAAATGGATCTCACCAATAAAAATGATTTCCTTGCTAAAATCATTATCACCTGTTTTGTTTTCAAGCACTCAATGAACAAATGCACAACACTACGGATTGTCTGCTGGCTTCGATTCCTGTGCCAACTGAATCTTGAAGGCATGTAGAATCAATTTTTTCCTCAAAATTCGCCATATGGTTACAATACCTCGGATTATTATTCACACTTTCATAAACTGCAGCAATATTTTTAGCTGAACAGCCTGTATGAAGATGTTAAGGCTTCTCTATACTTTGTATATACCCAGTCTTCTTAATTTTTTTCACTAAATTGCGAATTGTTTGCTCAATTAGGTGATTATGCGGATCGAAAATATTAAAAATTTCGCAAAATGTATTTTTTATGAATGTGAATTTTCATAAGTTTGTACTATTTTAATGCATTCTTGCACTACTAGGTTAGTCAAAAAGTTTTGAAAGCGGAAATGAAAATACATTTTTTTTGGGGGGAAATCACTTTTATTGCTCAGTATAGTCTCCCATAAGATCAATACACTTGGTCCAACGATCTTCCAACTTTGTTGTCCCATCACGGAAGTGACTTTCTGGAAGGCCTGCAAAATACTCCTCTACGACGGCTATAACCTCTTAGTTTGATGAAAAATGCTTTCCACGAAGGAATTTTTTGAGGTGTGAGAACAGCCAGAAGTCAGAGGGAGCTAAATCTGGCGAATAGGGTGGATGCTGCAACAATTCGTACCCCAATTCACTGATTTTCGCGATTGTTTTTTGAGCTGTGTGAGCAGGTGCATTGTCTTGATGAAAAATGATTTTTTTCTTCTGCAAACCGGGTCTTTTTTCACAATTTTTTTCATCCAACTGGTCCAAAAGGTCACAATAAGAATCAGAGTTGATTGATTGTCTTACCATTTTGGAGATAATCTATCAATAAAATTCCTTTTGCATCCCAAAAAACTGACACTAACACCTTCTTGGCCGATTTCTGGACATGAACTCGCTTCGGAGCCAAAGTGCCTGGTTCACACCACTCCTTAGCCTCTTTGTTTTGATTCAGGATCATGGTGGTAGACCCGAGTCTCATCCATAGTGATGAATCGACGCAGAAAATCCTTTTTATCCTTTCGAAATTGCTCCAAATGTTGCTCAGAAAGTAGCATTCGAACGTGTTTTTGTTGCATTGTTAGCAAATGCGGCACCCATTGTGCACACAGTTTTTTGAAACTCAGAACTTCAGCCAAAATATGCCATGTTGTTCCATGTGAGATGCCTACGGTGTCAGCTATCACATCCACAGTCGATCGATGTCTTCCAAAACCATATCCTGTATTTTCGCTATGATTTCTGGTGTTGCTGCACTTTTTGGACGTCCTGAGCGTGGATCGTCTTCAACGCTTGTACGGCCACGCTTAAACTCCAAAACCCATCGGTGAACGGTCGGAAATGAAGGAGAAGACTCCTTTAATACTTTCACCATCTTTGCATGGATCTCAGTAGCCGATAAACCTTCCAAAACAAAGAATTTAATCACTGCACGATATTCGGATTTTTCCATTGTTAAAAAATACACTGACACGTCAACTTCAAATGGCTTGTAAACAAAGAATGAATTGACAGATCGAAATGAAATTTTGAGTACGTTCGTATGAAAGATGAAATATTAAAATGGCGTAGAAATTTTGGTTTTCTACTGCTCCATAGATGTCGCTTTCAAAACTTTTTGACTAACCTAGTATGTTATGACTAAAATTATAATGGATATAGATAGATGACAGTTGTAAAATATAACCATAATTTTTTTTTAACATTTTGCCAATATTACCTAAAAACATACTATTGGATAAGCCATTAGTTAAATTCATTATTTCATTTGTTCAGGAGACATCAATAAATAAAAGGGTGAGTCAAGTGCGTTTCAGCAAAATTAGTTTTTACTTTAAAGCAGAAATCCAAAACTATAAAATTGAACAAAAAGAAAACACTAAATCAGTTGAACAAAACTAGTAT
This sequence comes from Odontocerum albicorne, assembly GCA_949825065.1. NCBI lineage: Eukaryota > Metazoa > Arthropoda > Insecta > Trichoptera > Odontoceridae > Odontocerum > Odontocerum albicorne. The sequence goes on along the minus strand of OX463843.1, from coordinate 37,337,421 downwards.
GATTTTTTTATTTACTCATATTTTCATATAAAAACTTACTTTTATAATGAGCAAACCTTCTCTGATATAATTAACAAAAATAATAAACAGCCCTGCAGCAAAAATTTGTAATCAACGCATTTTTCTCTATTACAGGGCAATGTAAAAATATAAAACGGTTATTATGATCCCATACTGATCGAGTGGTTTACAATTATGCATTTTTAGGGATGGAAGCTATAGAAAGCTATTGTGACTGCCTTCAAAGCTTCTATGATCTATTTACGCTATTTTTACAATCGGTTGACTGTAATTACTATTTTAACTACACAGGAAAGGGGTAAAAAATATTTCTTACTAATGACAATGTATTTAATATCCTAAATCAAAATAACTTACCCATTGTGTGTAACAAGTGTTTGTCTCAGTCCTAATTTTCTGAACATGTCTACAACTGTCTCCATGGGTGTTTGATCTGTGACAGTGATTGGCGCCATATCGAGAATCTTGTGGAGAAATATTCTGCGGGCGGGGTACCCTCCTGCTGAGCCGGGCACGGAATGATGAGGTGGATTTCCACTGAATATCACCAGGAAGTCACCAGTTACGCCCTCGATCATTCGTCTTGCATTCGCTGAAAATAAACATTGATGAAGTTAAAAGTACACCGATTTCAATTTATTGAAATAAATTACTACTGAATTACCAAGCTCATGAATAAATTTCATGGTTTACTTGTTCTTGGGCACAAATTATCAGAAATCAGTCTCCTCTCATTCAAACTCAGGATCAAACATTATAGATTACAGAATTCAATAGAGGCTGTGGACAAATTATTTTGTCTATCCTACCCACCTTGTTGGAGACTTTTTTGTTAAATGCTGCCTTCAAAACATTTAGTCATCATGAGAGCTTCCTCAGTCATCATTTCTTCTGACACTTCAGTTCCATTTTGATTATTATTTTTTCAAGACAATTGTATAGGTAAAAAACTTTATTTTAAATCATACATTGATTTAAAAGTTATATAATGTACTGAGGCTCTCACGAGAGGATGGATTTTATTTTCAACATGTTGGCTACACTTCCGTGTAGCCTGACCCTTCCCCTCCGCAACGAGACTGGTTCGAGGTCAGTACGTTGAGAAGTGTCGACGCGACAACACGTTTCGTGAAAGATGTCATTTTAATCTCCCGCCAAGTGCGAAATACGCAACGTCATCCGTTATCTCGTTTGGAAGGGAAAACCTCCGGTTTAGGTTTATAATGAGGTGAAAACTGCATATGGTGATAAAGGTATGAATCGTACGAGTGTGTACAAGTGGTGTCGCGAGTTTAAAAACGGTCGTACGTCTGTGCATGATGATCAGAGGAGCGGAAGACCTTCAATTGTGACTGACGAAATTGTGGAAAAAATCGAAAATGCGCTCCGTGACGATCGCAGATTGACTGTGGATGAACTTTCTGCGATGTTTCCGCAAATCTCCAGATCTCTACTACACGAAACCATCACAGAAACCCTCGGATATCGGAAACTGTCCGCGAGGTGGGTCCCGAAACAGCTGACAGACCGACACAAGTTGAATCGAGTGGAGGCCGGGCAAGAGTTTTTGAGGCGCTGCAAACTCCATGGAGACGAATTTCTCCACTCCATCGTTACTGGAGATGAAACTTGGGTTGCACACTACACGCCTGAAACCAAAAGGCAGTCTCAACAGTGGCATCACACCTCTTCACCACCCGCCAAAAAGTTCAAAAACACAATTTCAGCCAAGAAAATCATGGCATCCGTGTTTTGGGACTGTCAAGGCATAATTTTAATTGAATATGTGCCTCAAGGGGAGACCATCAACTCTGCAAGATACTGTGAGACCCTAAAAAAATTGCAGAGGGCAATTCAGAACAAGAGGAGAGGCATGCTGACAAAGGGAGTCTGCCTGCTGCACGACAATGCAAGACCGCACACGGCCAACGCCACGAAGGAACTGCTCGCCTCGTTTAAATGGGATGTCCTGAACCATCCCGCGCATTACCCTGACCTAGCACCTTCAGATTACTATCTCTTTACCTCCCTGAAGCTGCACATGGGTGGAAAAAGGTTTTCAACCGACGAGGAGGTAAAGGAGGAGGTGGAGAAGTGGACGGAGGGGCTGGCGGGAAACTACTTCGAGGAAGACATCAAAAAGTTGACACCCCGCTTCACCACCTGCATTGAGAGGAATGGCGACTATGTCGAAAAATAGCTTACATATGTACTACAGTAACCACGTAATTTTTTTGTTTAAATAAAAAAAATTGTATCCTACAAAAATTCAGCACACTTTCTTTCTGGATATGCATAGTATAAATCTCTATTTAGACTAGATGTATCTAAATTTCAATGAAAAATGTAAGAAAAAAGAAATCAAAATAAAAACAGTGAAAACGTTTGTTTAACAATTGATCAACACCTTGAAATAAATTAAATCCAAACTGAGTACTAAAATAGTTATAGTGAGTGTCATGAGAGCTTGCACTTTTTAACACATTGACAAGTTTAGTGTGTAATATACAAAACGTGTCAATGTATTAGTAAATAGCTTTGCCGTGGTTGGTTGATGCGTTCCGTCAGTATGAACTGACGTTTGAAGCGTGAGCGCGCAGTGTTTATTTGACGAAAAATAGGGTGACCATAATGTCTGAAGTTACGAAGTTAGGAAAAGGAAGAGCATTGTGTGGACAGACTATGGAAGTGGTTTTGAATGTTTATAATCACATCAAGAAATGACGGGACACTAGTGAGGAGGTAAATATTAGGATTTTTATTTATTCGTCAGTGAATCACCTTAGGAGTAGTTAAAAATTTTTACAATATTTATAAATACCTAATACAATAAAAAAAAGTTTAGTTTAATTTATTTTTAAAAGAAAATGAATTAAATTGACAGTAATATAATATCAGTTTAGCTTGCGATCATGTTCATTTATGCCATATTAGATATACTAGGTTAGTCAAAAAGTTTTGAAAGCGACATCTATGGAGCAGTAGAAAACCAAAATTTCTACGCCATTTTAATATTTCATCTTTCATAAGAACGTACTCAAAATTTCATTTCGATCTGTCAATTCATTCTTTGTTTACAAGCCATTTGAAGTTGACGTGTCAGTGTATTTTTTAACAATGGAAAAATCCGAATATCGTGCAGTGATTAAATTCTTTGTTTCGAAGTTTCGTCCATTGTCACATACCGATGCAAAAACTCTTGTTTATTTCGCGTAAACAGTACCAAACAGCGCTCGGAATCATCGATGCGTTGTTGTTTCTGTTCCATTGTGAGCAAACGCAGCACCCATTTCGAAAAAGCTTTTTCATGAACAAATGTTCATACAAAATAGTGTAAACAGTACCAAATGATATCTTCAGGATGTCATCTATCTCACGCGACTTTACTTTGCGATTTTTCATCACGATTTTGAGGTTTTTTTAATGTTTTCTGGTGTAACAGCCTCATTTGGACGACCAGAGCGTTTAGCATCATTTGTGTCTGTACGACCGCGTTTGAAATCAGCATACCAACGACAAATGGTTGTTTTCGACGGAGCAGAGCCCGGATAACACTTTTCAAGCCATCACTGAATTTGAGCGGTATTTTTTCCCATTAACCTTTCCTTCCCTGTGTTGGGTATCTTCTACACGTTGCTTCTAATAACCATCAACATCTCTATAAATATAATAAATACAAGGTTAAGATTTTAGGTATTCCTCCATAATATATTTACGCATTGATTTAACCCTGAGAGCGCTACGAGAAAAAAATATATTTGTCTATCTAGTGCTGAGATATATTTACGATTCGGACGTTTGTGATAAATATTTATTTTAAACAACAAAAAAACAAAAAACAAATATTTTTACAACATAAATATATTTTAGAATATGTAGCCTTGTATTCTAAATGAATGATATTCATTTAGAATACAAGGGTAGAACCAATTTCTTCCACTGCTATAGCAGTGCGCCGATTTCTCAGGGTTAAAAAATAATATTAATAATAATCAGAATTTATCGAATACATCGTGGGTATTTTGTGAAGATATCGGAAACAAATTCGCATTTAAACGCTGTGAGTGCCTCGACCTTGTGTCTTGACGATAGGTGAATAGTATGCGGGAAGCGCGACACTATATTCGCATCTCACTCTTGCATACTCCACTGAATTGCGAGGAGCTGAATTGTCTCATTGTCGCAAGCATAAGCGTAAGCGCCGGGGTATGCGACTGACGTTCCGCGCCACAGTAGCTTCTAGGCTTGCAAATAGGTTAGACGTACGCCCGTTCCGTGAGCGTTGCCAGATGGTTTTTTAATGTTTTCAGCAAATAAATCTCAATTATTATAATTTTTAACTTCAATTATAATTAATTAAGGGGATTATCTATAAATGTTCTTATTTTTCCGATTTAAAATCGCTAATTTTTGATCGCGTACTCACTACCCAACACCGGAGCACGCGTTTCAATTTTAACACCGTAAGGGAAGGGTTAAAAAGCAATGTTTTATCAACACACAAAATTTGGTTTTTTCCATTGTTTTGAAAATAGCAAAAGTAGCGACACTAAAACCACTCTAACTCAATATGTAACTTCTAAAGGTTGGTACTAACTGAGAAAGGTATGGATTTGTTAATAGAGGCGCCAACTGTTGGTTAGTTCCGGGATTTATTGATCGATATGTTATGGTCATCCTAGACTAGCAGTGCAAACTATCGTAAAACCCACTCTAACAAACTATATAATAATGCTATAATGTGTCCATTTGATAATATGTATGTATGTACTCATGTAATGTGTCCATTGTGCTAATGTACTTGACTCAGACCATTACGATTGAAAACCAAATGCTGACAGGCTGGCAAAGCAATTTTTTTATTTTATCTATATAAATAAAAATGTAAATGTTCGTTAATTAAAAATCTCTAATCTCCTAAAGTTCTTCACCGATTGCTTTGAAATTATGACAAAAGGTTGCATTCGAATACAAGTATGTTGATATTTTTTTTTTATATATAGTTGTATATAAAAAAGTATATAAAAGACGAAATAATGGGAGTGCCCCCTGTTGAACGTGACGGCAACACACGCAATATAGATTTCGATTTATTTTCATTTTGATTTCGAATATTAAATAATAAATAATTAAATATTAAATAATATATATTATATTTTCAAATAAGTGTGTTGAAAAATAGCGCCATCTGTTTGGACGTAAAAGCGACACGATATACTAAATTTTTATCCGCCATTTTGTACTGTGTGCACCGTAACAATAGCTGCTGTCTTTCATTTAGTTTTTCTTAAACTGTTTTTCTTATTTTTCAGTGCAATTAGCGGTGAATTTGAACTGTGTCGATTGATTTTCATTTGAATTCATGGTATGTATTTGTGTATGTTTTATACATTTGAATTATTAAAAGTTTCACGTGTTTCATGCAACTAACGTAAACTTTTGATAAATGTCACATTTGATTTTAACGAACTGCCACATTTTTGCTAATTTGTAACAAGATGTATTAATTTGTCATTATTGTTAGTGTTTTGTAATGTATTTACCTACATAACTTGCTATTTATTAGAATCGAGCCTTATATTAAAGTTGATTAAATAATTAAAATTACTGAACGTAGTTACAAGATTGTATTGGGGCAAAATTGCTAACTGTCATAAGACTCATCCTCGAGTTTCCGAAATATAATAACATTATTCAGAAAGATCAAACGAATATGTGATTAATTTGATCCCTTTCTTCCAGACGCCAAGAAATGTACTGAGGGAATCCAGCAAACCAAAGAGAACAACTGCCATGATGCGGAAGATAAATCAATTGTTAGTAAATCATTTTTTTTCACTCTTAGGTCCTTCCGATATTCATAGTTCGCCCTTAACACTAAACACTAAATCTTAAACATTTCTGCTGAAGTATTGGGTTGTCCAAAAAGTTCATTCGCTTTCCAAGTAGAAATAAAAACAAATTACTTTATTTAGATTATCAACGAGGCTATCATAGGAGTCACGATGCTTCGTCATGAGCTACACGGCAGAATGATGAAACAATATTTAATTCTGCTGTTTATAATTCCATATCCACAGAACCTTTTGTCTTTTTGAGCAAATACATCTGGAGGTAACTTTTGCAGTCGTCCAGGTAATCGATTTTTTCCCATTGAGGCATTTTTGTAAAGAGCGGAACAAATCAGATGTTACATCTGAGAAATACGGCGGCTAAATCAAAACTTCACCCAAGCTGTAACAGTTTTTTACGGTTTACCAAAGAAACATGCAGTCTAGTGTTATCCTGATGGAAAATTATCCCCTTTGTGTTCACTAATTAGGGGCATTTTGAATCGATTACTGTTTTCAATTTGTCAGGCATGACATCACAGCACGTGTTTTCAGACAGAAGCTGAAATCGCTGATGGATTTCATGGTAAAACATGAAGTGTTTGGGTCTGTGCGCTGCTGGATGTACTTAGTGGAATGGCAAAAGAGAGGGTTGCCACATGCACATATACTAATCTGGCTCTATAACAAAATCGACTATGTAATATGTGCTGAAATACCCGATGCCGACGTCAATAAGGATTTGCATGAAGTTGTGACGAAAAATATGATACATGGACCTTGCGGTACACTGAATCCAAATTCGCCATGCATGATAGACGGAAAATGCCCTAAGCGATATCCTCAAGCATTAGTATCCAACACAGTTGCAGGAAACGATGGATATCCTTTATACAGAAGATCAACAGAAGATGGCAGTAAATTAGCAGCCATACAAATGCGAAACGGTGACATCGAAGTAGACAATCGTTGGGTTGTTCCATATTCGCCTTTGCTATCAAAAACATACAAAGCGCACATAAATGTGGAATACTGTAACTCCGTTAAATCGATCAAATACATTAGTAAGTACGTGAATAAAGGCAACGACATGGCAGATTTTGGCGTGCAACCAGAAAGAAGTGATAGGAATGCGGTCATACATATCGATGACATCGCACAGTATCAGGTTGGAAGATACATAAGCAGCAATGAAGCTGTATGATGAATTCTTTCATTTCCCATACATGAACAAAGTCCAGCTGTTGTTCATTTACAGCACATCTAGAAAATGGACAACGCGCTTATTTCACAGCTGCAAATGTGCAACAAATAGCCCTGAATCCACCGGCTACAACGTTAACTGCTTTCATCACGTTATGTCAAAATGACGCGTTTGCGAAAACACTGCTGTATTCGGAAGTGCCTCCGTATTACACGTGGAATGCGAGTAGAAAATCATTTGAACGACGCAAACGAGGAGAGCGAGTCGACGGACAACCTGACATATTCAAAGAAACTACGATAGGCAGACTGTACACTGTGCATTCCAATCAATATGAATGCTTCTTTCTTCGCATGCTGTTGGTAAATGTGCCCGGTCCAACGTCTTTCCAGCAATTGAGAATTGTCAACGGCGTTACACATGCCTCCACAGTGCATGTCAAGCTCTGAATTTATGCTGAGAACGACAGAGACTGGGATGTATGCATTAATGACACGTGCAACACGTCACATCCAAATCAAATTCGTGCATTGTTTGCAATCATATTGACCACCTGCTCTCCTTCATGTCCAACAGAGTTATAGGAGAAATATAAATCGCACATAGCTGAAGATATTTTACGTCGAATACACGAGGAAAATTCAAATATGAACATGGATTTCTCAGCAGAAATCTACAACGAAGCGTTGGTAATGATTGAAGATTTGTGCTGTAAAATCAAGAATCTAACTAACCTTCTAGCATCATAACTATCACAAAGTCCAATTCAGGGAAAAAACATTCAATTTTATTTGTATTACAATTTCATTGTATGCAGCATAATTCGACGGATTTGTCATGAGGCAGTCTCTTGAAGCCAACCAGAGAGAAGCCTTAAAGGAAAAACAGACTAGAACCCTTTTTAAAGAAAACTGGGTACTAACAGGAATTGAACCTGCAATCCTCGGGTTAGAAGACAGGCATTTTATCAACTTAGCCACGGAAGTCGTCTATCATCTTAAATAGGAATATTTAATAGTGTTTCGCTGTAATAATCAACTTAATTATTGAGCAGTTTATTCTGTTTCCCTTTTTGCAAAATTCTTTCACTTTTAACATTTTTTTTATTTCGAAAGTCATAAAATACACTTGTAGTACGGTGATAATTGTTGATAACTTTTGGTATAACCAAAGATAAAAGCTTTAGCATTAGTTCCGAAATTCACCATGAGACAGGACTTGGGATTTCAGGGTATTGTTAAGTCTATAAAAAAACTGTTTAATAATTTCAAACACTTTAACACAATAAATTGCTTACCTATTGCAAGATTCAAATCCCTTCTAAGAACAAATCCAACAAGGTATTGTGACTCTCTTGATACAACAACAGGATATCCATTGTGCTCGGTTTCTTTAAGTAGAGCTTCGACATCATCCACTGTCATCGAGTCCTGTGTAATCACACTCAGTGTCTCGTTACGTCTAAAATAAAGAGACAGATTCAAAATTAAATCATTTATGCAGTTTTTACCCCTTTTTTATGTTAAGTATGGACAAAACTAATTTAAAAAATAAAGGGCTTTTATCAATTGAACCAAAAATCTTTCTTTTCAAAAGGGCTGAAACTTCAAGTAGTACTAGGTTAGTCAAAAAGTTTTGAAAGCGACATCTATGAAGCAGTAGAAAACCAAAATTTCTACGCCATTTTAATATTTCATCTTTCATAAGAACGTACTCAAAATATCATTTCGATCTGTCAATTCATTCTTTGTTTACAAGCCATTTGAAGTTGACGTGTCAGTGTATTTTTTAACAATGGAAAAATCGGAATATCCTGCAGTGATTAAATTCTTTGTTTTGGAAGGTTTATCGGCTACTGAGATCCATGCAAAGATGGTGAAAGTATTAAAGGAGTCTTCTCCTTCATTTCCGACCGTTCACCGATGGGTTTTGGAGTTAAAGCGTGGCCGTACAAGCGTTGAAGACGATCCACGCTCAGAACGTCCAAAAAGTGCATCAACACCAGAAATCATAGCGAAAATACAGGATATGGTTTTGGAAGATCATCGATCGACTGTGGATGTGATAGCTGACACCGTAGGCATCTCACATGGAACAACATGGCATATTTTGGCTGAAGTTTTGGGTTTCAAAAAACTGTGTGCACAATGGGTGCCGCATTTGCTAACAATGCAACAAAAACACGTTCGAATGCGACTTTCTGAGCAACATTTGGAGCAATTTCGAAAGGATAAAAAGGATTTTCTGCGTCGATTCATCACTATGGATGAGACTCGGGTCTACCACCATGATCCTGAATCAAAACAAAGAGGCTAAGGAGTGGTGTGAACCAGGCACTTTGGCTCCGAAGCGAGTTCGTGTCCAGAAATCGGCCAAGAAGGTGTTAGTGTCAGTTTTTTCGGATGCAAAAGGAATTTTATTGATAGATTATCTCCAAACTGGTAAGACAATCAACTCTGATTATTATCGTGACGTTTTGGACCAGTTGGATGAAAAAATTTGTGAAAAAAGACCCGGTTTGCAGAACAAAAAAATCATTTTTCATCAAGACAATGCACCTGCTCACACAGCTCAAAAAACCATAGCGAAAATCAGTGAATTGGGGTACGAATTGTTGCAGCATCCACCCTATTCGCCAGATTTAGCTCCCTCTGACTTCTGGCTGTTCTCACACCTCAAAAAATTCCTTCGTGGAAAGCATTTTTCATCAAATGAAGAGGTTATAGCCGTCGTAGAGGAGTATTTTGCAGGCCTTCCGGAAAGTCACTTCCGTGATGGGACAACAAAGTTGGAAGATCGTTGGACCAAGTGTATTGATCTTATGGGAGACTACTGAGCAATAAAAGTGATTTCCCCCCAAAAAAAATGTATTTTCATTTCCGCTTTCAAAACTTTTTGACTATCCTAGTATACATACATACATACATACATACATACATACATACATACATACGTACGTACGTACGTACGTACGTACGTACGTACGTACGTACGTTCATACATACATACATACATACATGCATGCATGCATGCATGCATACATGCATGCATGCATACATACATACATACATACATACATACATACATACATACATACATACATACATACATACATACATACATACATACATACATACATACATACATACATACATACATACATACATACATACATACATACATACATACATACATACATACATACATACATACATACATACATACATACATACATACATACATACATACATACATACATACATACATACATACATACATACATACATACATACATACATACATACATACATACATACATACATACATACATACATACATACATACATACATACATACATACATACATACATACATACATACATACATACATACATACATACATACATACATACATACATACATACATACATACATACATACATACATACATACATATATATATATATATATATATATATATATATATATATATATATATATATATATATATATATATATATATATATATATATATATATATATATATATACCAGGTCTGTAAATATGAAACCGGAATTTGCTCATAGATAGCTCTAGTGTTCTGTGTTTGGTGGGATCAGAAGGGTGCTATCTATTATGAGCTGCTAAAACCTGGCGGAACCGTTAATACTAAATGCTACCGACAACAAATTATTTATTTATTTATTTATTATAAATAAATAATTTGTTGTCGGTAGCATTTGACGACAACAAATTATGGATCAGAAAGAGAAAAACGACCAGAATATCAAAAGAGGCAACACAAAGTGATTTTGCTTCATGATAATGCACCATCGCACACAGCAAAACCAGTCAAGGAAACGATCGAGGCGTTTAGTTGGCAAATACTTTCGCATGCGGCTTACTCACCAGACTTGGCTCCATCCGATTACTACTTATTTGCATCGATGGAACACAAATTTGCTGAGCAGCGCTTCACTTCTTACGAAAATGGCTCGATGATTGGTATGCCTCAAAAAGCAACAGTTTCTTTGGTGTGGCATCCACAAATTGCCAGAGAGATGGGAAAAATGTGTAGGTAGCGATGGGCAATACTTTGAATAAAATATTTTCATACGATAAATGTGTATTTTCTATAAAAAAAATTCCAGTTTCATATTTACAGACCTGATACATACATTCCAGGTCTGTAAATATGAAACCGGAATTTGCTCATTGATGGCTCTAGTTGTCAATGTAGTGACTGTCAAACCGCGTCATTGGCGCCTTTTTCTTGTGTTTACATTTGTCAAAGACTTAACTCACAACAATACAAGTTTAATACAACTACATATGTAGCATTGATTTTCTGTTACCATTTGAAGAAAACTGCTGCAGAATCTCATTGAATGCTTGTCGAAGCTTACGGTGAGCATGCTCTTGGTAAATCAGTGCTTTGAGTGGTTTAAAAATGGACAATACTTTGAATAAAATATTTTTTACCATTTTCATACAATAAATGTGTATTTTCGATAAAAAATTCCGGCTTCATATTTACAGACCCAGAAGATTATTACTTCCAAGACTACTCAGTCAATCTGCCACTTGATGTTGAAAAATGTATTCAATTTGTACATTAGATTTTGTGACCTAACGTTAAGACCGCTTTGCGATAAAATTCAAGAAATGTGCCTACATCTAATTATTTGTGAAGCTCAGTAGATCTGCTACTGAGACTTGAAATGCTTTATCAAGAGCTGGAAAATTCTTTAGGTCGAACCCTGGTTTTTGAACCCATTTATTTTTTATTTTTTTTTTCAACCCATTTATTTTTTACTATTTTGAGTATTTTTTTACCTCAGATGGCAAATCATTTTTATGCGATAAAATAATTCATTTAGCAAACCAAGTTGAAGGCGCTAGCGATACCTTTCTGATAAATTGCAAGTTATTAAATTACTTAGCAAGCAACACCTAAATATGGATGGAAATTCTTGCAACATTTAAAAATATGAATGTCAAGGAAAAAGAAATTGTCTTAAAAATTACTAACATAATTAAATGACTCAATGCGACAAAGTAATTTCGATAACATAAAGAGCTCAGTATCTTATATTTGAAATCAACAGAATATGTAAAAAAAAAACAAAGTTTAAAAGTCAAAGTCAAGTGACAACATTTATAAAAGTACGTAAGAATGTGAAAAAAGCAAATGTTGAATTTGTGAATAAAAAGTCATGGCAGTATGACCTCTTTGCCTATTCCAAAAGGGCATGGTGTAAGGTATGTATGTATTTATATGGAATGTAATCAATAAAATGAATTTAATAATGAGATATGAAACAAAAAAAGGTGAATATTTTGAGATTGCAGATATTGAGTCAGTTAAATATACGAGGGCGGTCTGATAAGTACTTAGCCTCACCGCCCGATGGCACCACTATCGCAAGAGCAATTTTTTATCACGTAGTACATTCTCGTTGACAGCTACTGTCAAAATTTCAGCCGAATCGGACGCGTAGTTTTGTTTTGACCGCGTGTGGAAGCGAGCGTGTCCGCGGATTTGAGAAAAATGGAAAAAGAGCAATATCGGTCGGTGATTCGATTCTTGTTTTTGAAAGGGAAATCAAAGAGCACTTGGATGCTGTGTACGGTGACTCTTCTCCTTCGATGGCGACTGTCAAAAATTGGTTTAACGAGTCGGTTTTTGATGAGCCACGCCCAGGTGCCCCGAAAACGGCTACCACGGAGGATAACGTGACAAAAATCCACGATCTCGTATTGGTAGACCGCCGATTGAAGGTGCGCGAGATAGCTGAGACAGTAGGCATCTCAAAAGACCGCGTGGGTCATATCCTGCATGAAGTATCGGGCATGAGAAAGCTGTCGGCGCGATGGGTGCAGCGTTTGCTCACTCCGGACAACAAGCGCAACCGTGAGACCACTTCAGAGCAGTGTTTGATGATGTTTAAGCGCAATCCGAAGGAGTTTCTGCGTCGTTTCGTGACCGTCGACGAAACATGGATACACTGGTACACACCCGAGACCGAGGAACATTCGAAACAGTGGACTTCACCCGGTGAACGTGCTCCGAAGAAGGCGAAGACTGTCCTATCGGCAAAGGTGATGGCCACCGTATTCTGGGATTCAAAAGGTGTGTTCTTGATCGACTTTCTGGAGAAGGGCAAAACGGTCACAGGGTACTGTGCCGAATTATTGGGCTGAATTACAGAAAAAATGGCCCCATTTGGCGAAGAAAAAAGTGCTCTTCCATCATCACAACGCACCGGCTCACACCTCCGCCATCGCCACGGCCAAATTGGTAGAATTAGGCTACGAACTGCCGCCCCATCCACCGTATTCTCCGAATTTGGCCCCGTGCGACTTCTTTTTGTTTCCAAATTTGAAAAAGTCACTCGCCGGGCAGAAATTTGAGTCGAATGAGGTTATCGCCGCCACGGAGGCCTACTTTGCAGACCTCCAGAAAACGTATTTTTCAGACGGGTTAAAGAAGTTGGAGCATCGCTGGGTCAAGTGTATCGAACTCAAAGGAGATTATGTTGAGAAATAAATCGCCACTTTTCCAAAATTTTTGTTATTCTTTTGTAGGCTAAGTACTTATCGGACCACCCTCGTATTTGATACATTTTTACTCGCATTTTAAATTTTTCAATTGTTTTACAAGTCAAATAAAGCAACAAAAGCTCAGTTTTATCCAAGTATGACCAAACAGATGGAGTTGACTAATAATATATTTATTTGGAATCACTTTAATATCAATTGATAAAAATATGTTTCGTTCCAGAAATGTCATGCTGAGTAAAGTAGTTAAATATTGCAAAACTGGAAGAAAATGATTACTTTGGCTGCATGACATCTGCGGCGAGTGATGTGTGCTGGAACTCATCCTTACTGTCAAGGAAGGGGTAACCATTAAGGGCAATGTGTGCATCGTATATGCCCTGGCGACCCAACGCATCTCCAACCCATTTAGAGGCCATCGCCGCTGCCATCAGCGGCACAATATATCGCACACCACCAGTCAGCTCGAACATTATCACTACCAGTGATACTGTAAGCAAATAACACTTGGATTATATATTTTTGACAGAATGCTTGTTCTCTTAAAATCTATAAAATTTAATATAATAAACTAAGGTAGCCACTGAAAGACTGAAAGGTTTGAAAAAGTCATAACTTGTTCATTTTCAATATTTTATCATTATCTTTTTTTACAGGTTATAGAACTTTACTTCCCTAAGATACTCAGCAGCGTCTGCAGTATGCCATTTGATATTAACACCTTGCGAGAGAAAACAACTTTTTGAACGTGATAATGAGTGATGAGGCCCATTTTCACTTAAAAGGGTACATAAACAAACAAAACTGCAGATTTTAGGGTACTGAGAATCCCAGGGAATTACATCAGCATCAATTGCATCCCCAAAAATGCACTGTTTGGTGCGGTGTTATGGCTGAAAGAGTTATCAACGGGCCCTGTATAAGACAAAGCTTGAATTTGTTTTACACCCAGCGGTCGAAGATAATTAGGAGGCATGGTTCCAACAGGATGGAGCTACTGCGCACACTGCCAGGGCGACAGTGGCAGTGTGCGCAGGACAGCGATGTACATCATTCAGCCTTTCATGGGCCACCCTGTACATAAAATCCCATTAATTCGAAATATTTTTTTAATTTTCTAGCACTTCAAGTCATAAATTTTCAATTTCATAGTTGATTAACCTCATTAGTTAAAAAAACTCAGGTTATTCGTAATTCAAAATAATTTTCAGACTCTCGCCTCATAAATCAATAAATTTTTACATCACACAATTTGAAAATTTAGGTATTTTTAAAAACGGCCTTAATAATTCATATTTGAATATGAGAAATATTGATCATCAAAATAAGATACTGTATATTCAGTCGCTCGCCAAGTAAAATTGCATTCCTGTAAAAGATTTGAATGATCAGGATAATATGGATATGTAAGTCTTACCAGTCATTCGAGTGACCCCCCCTAGCACAGCCGCTGCACCCACCATGGCGTAGAGCCCAGGAGTTATGCAGTTGTCACCTGTGGAGCACTCGCCGCTGAATAACCATATCTTTGGATAATTATAAGCCAGCTGTTCCATACCTTCAAAAAAAAACATTTACTTTAACTCCAAGGGTTAATAAATAAGTAACCAATATTTATTAACTAAATTGAATAAAGAATACTAACTGAAATAATTTTCCCATGGTTTTAAATATTTTGCACATCCAGAAATAGAAAGTGCAAAATAAAAAAAAATACTTTTTCACATTTTATTGTATATATAATACATCGATCAATAAGTCCCGGGACTACTCACTAAAACATTTGTTTGCCACAATTCTTCTTTATTCATCAACATAGACTCGTTCAAGAGCGATACATTAATTCCAACGCTTTCCTAACTTTTCTATGCCAGCCGTGTAGAACAATTTATCTTTGGTTTCAAAATAGGCGTTAGTTTCGACAATCACTTCTTCATTGAAGCCAAATCTCTTTCCCTGGAGCAACTTTTGAGGTCTGCTCAACAGCCAATAGTCGCTGGGGGCCAAAACTGGAGAATACGGTGGGTGCGGAAGCAATTCGAAGTTCAACTCGTGCAATTTGGCCATCGTTACCATCGACTTGTGACACGGTGCATTGTCCTGATGAAACAGAACTTTTTTCTTCTTCATATGGGGCCGTTTTTTGCAATTTCTGCCTTCAAACGCTATGTAATATTCGCTATTGATGGTTTTTCCCTTTTTAAGGTGATCGATGGATATTATACCATGCGCACCCCAAAATGCGAAGGCCATAAACTTCCGGGCGGACTGTTGAGTTTTATCAACACACGAAATTCGGTTTTTTCCATTGTTTTGAGAATAGCAAAAGTAGCATCACTAAAACCACTGTAACTCAATGATACAATGTCGGAATGTTATGAAAGTTTGACACGTAGCTTCTAAAGGTTGGTACTAACTGAGAATGTTATGGATTTGTTATTAAAGGCGCCATCTGTGAGTAAGTCCCGGGTTTCGCCAGGTTTTAGTAGCTCACAATAGATAACACCCTTCTGATCCTACCAAACACAGAGCATTGTTTTTCGGTTTTCCTGCTGTCTTTCATTCGGTTCATGTGGAACCCATTTTCCCACCTTCTAAATCTTTCCCGTGGCTTTCAAACGTATGGAGACGGCTTCTCGTATCACATTTAATTTATCCGCGAGTTGTTGTTGCGTTTGAGCGTCATCCTCATCCAACAATGCTTGCAATTCGACGTCTTCAAACTTTCTCGGTTTCATATTTACAGACCTGGTATACCTTCACAAACCCTATCACTACTGTTAAGCCACTTCAGGCTCACTTGTTTGTTAATCCATTAAAAGAAATTCGGAACAGAATAACGGTGGGCATTTTGACTACTTAGCAAGTTTAAAAGGCGTTTTTCCAGCACTGAAATGTTAATGGATGTCTGTAGAGTCAAACGAATGGAAAATAAACTAGTCGACACCAGTCATGTCTTTGATATTTAATGATTTTACAGATATAAGTAATATTTCTTTTAAAAACTACAAACCGATTCCGACAATTCTTCCCACGATAGCTCCCAAGCAAAGGCTGGGAATAAACAGTCCACACGGCACCTTCATGCCAAAGGTAAACACTGTCATCACAAGTTTTAGTGCCAACGCTAGTAGCAAGTGGACGATGGCTCGGTACACACCCGGGCCGGCTGCTGCAATCTCAATTGCTGAATTTACATCTGTGAAGTTGCGGTTGTAATCACTGAAATGAGAGCGCAACAGTTAAAATTTCTTTCTTTCACCAAAGTTCACTTCACATATGACAAAACATCATCTAAATTTTTTAGGAAGAATTAAACATGACATTATTTAGGATATAAACTAAGTTGATCAGTTCAACTTTATTGTAAGGAATACAGGAATTTAATGGCTGTAATGAGCGAGCACCTATTAACTCATTACGTTGTCATATATCCACACTGATGTTCACTTTTATAAGTATTTGCGAAAATATAAATTTGGTATGAGAATACAAAAAGAGACTTTCAGTTTTTTATAATCATCTCCACATCAACTTATATTTATGGTAATATCTTGTATCTTTTACATCAGATGTTGGGAAGAGCATTTGTGAACCATATGAATATTTTTGTGGCATACTGCTTAAATAGTTTGTAAGATATTTTAAGATTTACTATGAAAGTTTTAAAATAATGGTTAAATCCATTTTAAAACAAATCGTGATATTAGAAAAATGTACATAAGACAGAGTGTATAATAGATTTCACAGCATTATAATAATGAGGGCCTGAAATGTGTTTTTATTTGCACTATAAAACTACAATAACTCTCATGTCAAAAAACTCAACTCATTACTTACTCGTATAAGAGTGAAAAATGAGGGAATTTCCTTAGTCCCTGACACTAATAACTAAATTTAACTGTATGATAAAATGGCAGTCATATTGATACATTTTATGCTAAACGTTTTACACCCGCATGCCTGACTAATATCCAAAGGCGGAATGGGTAGTTCTACATTTTTCCCTGACTCACTTGAACAGCAGGAAAGATAAAATTTGATGTTTTTTTATAATTAATATTGCATAATAACCAATCTCCTTATAAAGGTTCAAACTACATTCCTATCAATGAAAAATTCAAATATAAGTCTAACATGCCCTTTTGCCTTTGTCATTTATATACACACGCACCAATATATTCACGGATAATTTGTCTGCCCATTGTAATTTTTATTTGCCTGAATTTGAACAGTGAAAGAGACAATACAAGTGATAGTGAAGAATTTCCTTGAGGATTAGGGTGCCAATGATGTTATCACACTTAAGTGATACTGAAGAACGTGAAGCGGGGGAAGAGGAAGTTATGTTAAGTTTGAAATAGACAATCTGCCAAATATTGAAACATTTTTAGATTAAATTGGTGTTTGTGTAACACCAAACAATTCTGAAAACATTAATGCACATGATTTACTCACAATGATGGAAGAAGAAAGCAATCGATGTATATGGTACACAAAATGAATCATGATGCAAAGGAATGAAGATATCCATCTAATGTAAGCCCGTATAAATCTTGTAGAGGAAAATAGGTTTGATTCTGCTTAAGAATTTGAAAAGATACAAGAGATATTGGTCAACAGATCCAACTATCAACCATATTTTAAAAACAACGAGTCAGGATTGTTTTGGACATATTTGGCAATGCCATTTGTCAAAAAAACTAATAGATCATGGAATCAAGTGATCGCCTTGACAAAAAAATCTAAGTTTCCTCTGTTAACAAACATAAAAAAAAACTATCTCTGGACGAAAGCATACCTCGGAGAGGAAGACTTTCATTTGTGTACAATGCATGAAAAATAATAAAATATGGCATTCTTGTAGGCATGGTTAGTGACCATGGTTAGTGAAGTCCCCACGGAATACATCCTCAATCTCTATATATACAGTGTGAAAGGAAGACCATTATTAGATACTGTTAGTTTACTTTTTGTCCATATTAAAACTTGCGCCATCATGTATAGGATTATTACAATAATACTGTACAAATTAGTGAAATATTTTTCAAACCTAAAATAAGAACATGATAATATAATAAATGAGAATAAATCAAGGTTTCCCAGAGTGTTTTGAAAGGGTAAACCTCAGTCCAGGCTAAACTATTTTCTGAATTTATTGCAGCAACATTGAATATCTGAGAGACATATCCCAATCATTTCAACTTTACATTTGTCGATTGTACAATACTACAAAACAAGGCTTTTGGAAACCAGTGATTTGTAGAGTATAACAAATATATATGGAAAGAGTCATGTGGATCAAGTATTTATCATATTAGTTTATATAAAGAACAAAAAATGAACTAAGATAGATTATTTGTATTTGCTGAATTTTGATCTGTTTCATTTTTATAAAATTTATAAAATGAAGCCGACCAAAAGACTTACATAGAACAATATTTTTGTAGGGTTGGTAAATATTGGATAGTCAACAAGACTTCAGAAACCAATACAAACGTTTTGCGATCATAGAAGAGATAAAGGCTAAATCTTGTGAGGTGAGCTAAGGACTATCTCATAAAGCGCATTCCACAAATGTTTTGCAGATTGGAAAAAATGTTGACAAAAGTGTATTTTATCCTATGGGGACTTCTTTGAAAGAGGAAATATTAATATTTATATAAATAATTTTTGATAAAAGTGAAAATTGTTATTTTTTTTATCAAATCTCGTTCAGTGCATCAAAAGGTCTAACAAGTTATACGTGTACATTTTGTAATGTTTCCCCTCACATGAATACCGACCTCTATAGCCTGGTTGGTGAGATTGTCTTCCAGCCCAGGAGTTTAGTTTTCACTTCATGATTCTTTAACATCTTTCTGGTTGGTTGGAAGAATTAGTATCGGTATCGGTAAGTATCGTACTTACATATCCACATATTAGAACAATAGTTTTTATGTGTATTTAACTATAGTTAAAGGAATCTTTCTTTACAAGAAAATTGCTGGAAATGTGTTATTCATTATATACTATAAAGCTACAGTAAGAGTTTGGGATGTGTGAGGAGGGATGTAACAGGAGACGAATGAATTGTGTGGCGAAATGAGACAAAGGGGCAAGGATGTAAAATGGAAAAGATTACTAGGAATGCGAGATATGTGGTCGAGTACCAAATGTAAATGACAGAGCTAGATAAAGTGCGTTAGTAACTGAGCGTTTGTGGAAATGTATGAGACAGTATGATTTTGTAAATCCCACATTGATGTGGATGAGAGTCAAAGCAGGTGTTATATATGTGATATACTCAGTGTGTGTGGAGTCTTCACTAGAAAAGAGAGATCTAGACACGAGTATAAAGTTTAATGGTAATGAGGAAAAATAAAATACTGGTCACACTTGGGAACTTTTAAAGTAGAAACAGAGCAAAATAATAATATGTTAACTAGGAATTAAAATGTCTGTTTTTTTTTTAGAAATTTGTATGGGATCTCACAGGATCCAAAATATTCCCATGATGAAAAACATTTTCAAATGTTTTTATGCAATAAATCAGCAGAAAACGTGTAGTGTAGTCATTACAAATCTAAATCAGAAAACGTGTACTCATTGCAAAATGACAAGTATGTGTCATTAAAAATAATAGTTCTTACCATAGAGGATCAGAGTTAGAGATTCCACACTGATTGAATAGGAGGTAAATCAGCTGCGATGTATTCATCCTGGTGTAAGGGTTGGGGTACGCAATGATAGCGGAGATGACTGTCACGACCAGCACTTCAGTCACCGGGTACTGGCCCAGCTTAGAATATTTGCGGTAGCGGCACCAGTAGATGTTGGCTTTAATGAACACCGCAGCGATGCAGCCCTGAAAAAATATGTCTTTTATGTATATATTGTAATTTTTAATATTAATTTAACCATATTAAAAATTAAATACAAGGAATTAATATTTATGCCACTGAAATATGTATATTATTTGAAGATGAAAATGCATATTGTGTAAGCATATGGAGAGCAATTTAGGATTTTGTTTTAATTTAAAAAAGTATAATTTTACAAGTTTTATTCATAACTTCTGATAATACTTGAATAGTTGCAAATATAATTTTAAAACTATATTTGTGCATACATATAATGCTGTCTGAATATATTGTCTACCAATTAAGAGATTATAAAGTAATAATTGTATACATATATAATTTACAATCAGATATATTTATATACTACAATGTTCATAACTAACTCTAAAAATGTATCGAGTGTATTAGTGTTATCATAACTATTGTACACTTTAAAAGTATGTAGTTGTTGAACTGTAAAGAAACAAAAACATATTAGTAATGGGTTTGCTAATTATTTCGTGTTATAAGTATCTGTTTACATGGAGGTGATCAATAAGTGAATACATTTACTTACACCAATGATTCCAAGTCCGACAAATGGCACAAGTTCAAAGAATATCCATGGTTTATTGTATTCTACGAAGAACAGCACAGAATGTTCATTTCCAAAAGGATTGATGGACCGTAAAATGAAAGCAGCAATGAGGGCACAAAAAAACGACCGCCATAATGTTTTCAACGGAAAATAATATGAGACCTGAAAAAGAAAAACATAGCAGATAAAATATAAAATATTAAACTTTTCTTGAAATGGTTTGGACAAAAGGAACAAATGAATGAAGAAAGGCGTGGTAGAGGAAAACCAAGGAAAGTATGGTTGGATGATATAAATTATATTTAAAAAAAAGGAAATGTAAGAGAAATAATAGGAGCTGTATAAGTTGTATGGTTGTGCAAGAGAGGCAAAGTAGGCGTGTTGAGATAGTAAAGTCTGGCACTCTATTCTCTCTGCCTACCCCAGCAGATAAATGGTGTGGGGTATGTATGTTTTTTTGAGATTTTACACGATGCCAAACATTTTTGTTTTGAAATTACAATTAAAACTTTTTTGTTCGACCTATAAAAATATGAGATGAAATATTAAATTTATAATTTTTTTATTATTTCTGTATAATATATTTCCATGAATGTTTGAGGTAAAACTTTATTTTGTAAATTTAGGTACTTGATAAAGTTATAAAGATACTCATATATTTATTCACCTTTATTTGACAACACCACCAACTGAGATGTTCAACTACTACTACAGCGAGGTTTATGAGGGCCATATTTTATAAGGGACAGTAAGATTAGGCAGTGGTGTAATTTGTTTTTGAGAAGACCGAATTATTTGACAACACCACCAACTGAGATGTTCAACTACTACTACAGCGAGGTTTATGAGGGCCATATTTTATAAGGGACAGTAAGATTAGGCAGTGTTGTAATTTGTTTTTGAGAAGACCAAATTAACACTTGTTGAGCGGGAAAGGTAGTTCTACCCGCGCGCCTGACTGGTACTTGACTGCGGGACGGGTAGTTCTACCTTTCTCGCTGGCTCCACTTGATACGCGAAAAAAGCATACATATTTAATGGTTTCATACAAGTATTTTATATGATTCTCTTGAAAAGGATCCAAACTACATAAACAAGAACTAAAAATTTAAGTATTAGTTCAGTTAACTTTTTTGTGTTCGTGTATTTTACATACAAATATTCCCGCGCAGCTCGAATAGAGCTAATGAATAACAGAGCTATTGAATAACAGAGCTATTTGAACTGTGGATAGTACGTTTAACCAGTTTATGAAAAGGAATTTGTTAACATATGATTTAAATATGAGTTTAAAATATTGATAAGATTTTTTTCTAATAATCACACAGTTACTGCATCCATCAGTGAGCGAACTATATCCAAGTGTGAAATGATAAGAGGTATATTTTTTCTTATGAGAATGGTAAAAAAAATTCTGTCTCCTTCTGACATTTGAATATCCATGCATAAGTGAGCGAAAAAACGAGATTATATGAATTCTTTAATGACTTATCCCTTGCAAGTTTGGGATGTATCGGCCAGAAATGGCACGCGAACCGTAATAAATCATAACATAAGTGGATACAACTATTTGGATATTTTAAATCCACTTAGAACTGTATTGAAGATTTGGACTGAAATTTCAGTTTTGAAATTCGATGCAATAAAACGGTCGCGTTATTTTTCAGTTGAATATATTTAATTTCTAATTATTTTAATCTTTCAAAAATGGCTTCAGAAAATTGCGAAAGTGATGAAGATATATTTGCGGATACTATATCCGCATGTTCTGGTGAAGAGTTGCCTGAATTAGATAGTGATAATTATACAAGTGATAGTGATAGTGAAGATTTTAGTCGCAGAAGACGAGTACCAGTGATGCCATCACAATTCAGTGATTCTGAAGAAAGTGAAGTGGAGGAAGTAGAGGAATGGTCTGAAATAGAAGATCCACCGCATATTGAACCATTTTTAGGTCATGTTGGTGTTTGTGTAACACTAGAAAATTCTGAAAATATAAAAGATGTAGTAAGTTTATTTATTGGAGATGATTTACTTGATATAATGGTAGAAGAGAGCAATCGATACCGTACACAAAATGAATCACGCATCAAGAAAATGAAGAAATCAATCGAGTGGAAGCTCATAAATCTCTTAGAGATGAAAAAAATTCTCGGATTAATTTTGCTTATGGGGCAAGTTCGAAAAGATACGAGAGACTATTATTGGTCAACAGATTTCAGTATAGAAACCCCAATATTTTCAAAAACAATGAGTCGTGATCGTTTTAGGCAAATTTGGCAATCGTGGCACTTTTCAAATAACGAACAAATCATAGATCCCAACGATCGTCTTGAAAAAATTAGGCCAATTGTTGCATACATAGTACCAAAGTTTTCTTCAGTTTACAAGCCTCAAAGGGAACTTTCTTTGGATGAAAGTATACCGTGGAGAGGAAGACTCTCATTTAAAGTGTGCAATGCATCTAAAATTATAAAATATGGTATTCTGGTGCGCATGGTTAGTGCAGCCACTACAGGGTACATCTGCAATATGGAAATTTACAGTGGGACAGGAAGACTATTATTAGATACTATTCATTTGCTTCTTGGTCCGTACATCAATTTGTGGCATCATGTGTACATGGATAATTATTATAATAGTGTACAAACTAGTGAAACACTAGTGAAAACTATATTGTTTACATAAACTTGCTGTAAATAAGTGATTAACGCCATGTACACGTTAAGTTATTTGTTTTAAAAAATAACACATAACTAGGGAGCAACATATGGTAAGTGTATTTTCAAAAATTCATTGAAAAATAACTAATAATTTGGAAGATAGAGCGATTTTTGTAAATAAAAAGAAATTGTCACATTCCACTGGATTACGCCCGCTGCACGTACCTATGAATTCGCGGCGGCACCCGCATATTAAGTGTTAATATTCATGACGACGAGTGCAGCGGTTGATCAGTCGCTGAATAAAGACTGTAAGATCATTTAACCCTTTACCAGGCCATGGTAATATGTTTCCCACATCAAAAATCGCCGTTTTCCAAGCCCGTGATTCATATATTCCCACAATATGTCGATTGCTTAGAAACTTCAATGTATTGTTTATAGTTCTAAACTGGCAACACTTGATTTGAAAGTTAGTTGTCGGAATGATACTGCTTTGATTTTTATATTTCAGTTTTGTTGTTGCGTTTTTGTTAGTGGTGAACGTTATTTTGAAAAAAAATTTGATAATGTCGCGAAAAAGCAAGGTAAGTCGAGACATTTTTTTATGTGTTGTTGATTTTGAGTTTTTCTTTTACATTATCTATTTAGTTTTATGTTTTAATTGTAAACATTTACAAAACAAGTGTTTGAAACATGTGGGAAATATTTGCCCATTGCCCAGTTAGGAACAAAATGGCCGGCATTTGATATTTATAAAATTCACAATTTCTGTTTATTTAGATATATTTGTATTATTTTTAGTATGCTCAACAAGAAGAAATTGAAGACATACTAAACTGATGGGTTTTTTCTGAGGAAGAATACAGTGACAATGAAGATGACTTAAGTGGTGTGAATAATGAATAATAAAGATTTCAATCCACCAGGTAGATTGCTTCTATACTAGACGATTTAGGATTGCCACATCAGGATCTAATTGACATATTAGAAAATGAATCACAATATTTGGGAACACCCTGCTGCACCTGCACCTCAATCAATATATCATTCCAGGAAAATGCTCCTCATTCTGGGGCTCAATCAATAGATGAGAGCATGATAAAATTCAAAGGACGGAACAGCAAGAAACAATATATGCCTCAAAAACCTTAGGTTTAAAGCTTGGTGTTAATGCGACACTGACACTGGCTATTTGTACCAGTGTGAAATATACGAGTACACTGGTAAAGAAAAAGAGTCGAATGGGTACAGAGTTGTGATGAAGTTAGCAAAACAAATACCAAAGGACACACTGTGCTAGTTTTCGACAATTTCTTCACATCTCTTCCTCTAATGGAAAAATTATACATGAACGGTATCTTTGCTTAGAGGACTGTAAGAATACAGAGAAAGGGATTACCTGAAGAATTACGACAAAAAAATACTCCAGATGAACATAAAAAAACAAAGAAAATAAATTATCAGCAGGAGAGTTCACATATCGTTTCTGCAATCCATTTCATAAAATGAAGAGACACCAAAGACGTTTTTGTACTTTCTACAGCGGTAAATCCAAAAAATATTCAGTCCATAATTAGACAGCAAAAGGATGGTCGTATGTATTGTCCATCAGCCATAGTCACTTACACCAAAAATATGGGTGGAGTAGATTATTTTGATCATTTTAGAAGTTCATACTCGATTGGACGAAGATCTAAAAAATCGTGGTTCAGACTATTCTGGTTTTTGTTTGAGAGTGCAGTTATAAACTCCTATATATTATACAAGCAGGAAAATGAAGGCAGACAGGACATCCACAGGGATTTCCGATTAAGATTGGCACGCAGTTTTAAGGCCAATTATCAGGGTCCAAAAAAGCAAGGAGTTACTATCTACAAAAACCAAAAAAGGAGGTGTATTTGGTGTTCCAGGCGAGATCATATTAGGAAAAAAAGGAGACCATTGGTCCAGTAACTCTATTTTCAAACGTTGTAGATATTGCAGCACCAGAAAAGAGGAGAAGCGGACAAAATATGCCGTGTGCCACTTTGCATTACACCTTGTATAGAAAATTTTCATCATACTGAAATTCCATCAGACATATTATTTTAGAAACTTATTTTTTTATCTAATTTACTTTAAGTATATTAAGTTTTTGTAAATAAAGTATGCTAAAAATGGACTGTTCTTTTGATTAAAAAAAAAGTTTGATAATTTTCCTCCAAATATGGAGTAATTTTGCCGGGCTGTGGGAATATATTTCCCACATTTTTTTTTAAGATTTCCACCAAGGAAAATTTTATTTTAGAAAAGAAATTGAAATTAATGCACAATAAGTGGATAGATTCCAATATATTTTTTTCAAATGTGCTGTGTGTCTGGGGCCCGGTTAAAGGTTAAAGACATTATGAACTGAAGAATGACATTAATGAAGTTTCAATACACTGGCGGTGAATGTTTTGACAATAGCATCAGCAAACTAGAGACAAGATATAAAAAATACGTGGAATATGAAAAATAACTAAATCGCAGACCTTTTTTGGCTATGAAAAATAATTTTTGTTTCAGGGTTTTTTTTTAATTTCGAAAAAGGCGTTACTTAAAATCACAACTTGTATATATTTTAAATATTTTTTCTTTAATAAATGGACCTAAGTTTGAGTGAAACTCAAACTTACCTCTTCTAAACTGAAGAGAACTCCACCGATTGGCGCTCCAAAAGCCACTGACACTCCGGCTGCAGCAGCTGCCGATAAGATTTCTCTCTTTTTGGCCTCATTGCGTCCATACTTGGGAAATAGGTATGAAAATATGTTACCTGGAAAATTTAATAATAGTCATCAATTAGAAAACATAAAGAATTGTACCAATAAGTTCAACTCCTTATCTCATCAAGTTTATTACCTCTAAACTAGGATGAATTTGATGTATGGAAAAAATATTCAAAATTTTAACTAGAATTTAAAATATATAATCAAGTTCAATATGTGTCAAAAGTATTCTATTGTGTTCCATTTTCACTACATAACGTATAACTTAGTTGGTTTATTGCTATGTGAGAATCTCTTCCATCCAGAAAGGTGTTGAACAAGCTATAAGTGAAAACACTAAAAAACTTTTTTTTTTAAACTGAGTACCAACAGGAATTGAACCTGCAACTCTCAGGTTGGAAGATAAGCATGTCATTTACTAGACCTTGGAGGATGTTAAAGTAACCAGGCTTTAATTTCACAGTACACAAAAAAAAAACAAAAATCATTCACTGAAACACTTCAGAATAATTTAGTGGTTATGAGCAATGTAAAGACAAAACGATAAAAAAAATATTACTAAATGGACTTGAGCGCTTAAATTTAAAGAAAAAGTTAGATTTAAACTTAATAAAGATTAATGCGAAAAACTTACCGAGACAGCTGGCTATGTGCACCATAGGCCC
The DNA here is from genome assembly GCA_949825065.1 of Odontocerum albicorne. Taxonomy (NCBI): domain Eukaryota; kingdom Metazoa; phylum Arthropoda; class Insecta; order Trichoptera; family Odontoceridae; genus Odontocerum; species Odontocerum albicorne. Next base: position 37,310,304 of record OX463843.1, on the reverse strand, counting down.
CTCTTTCCCTAGGGACAATCCTGACGAAACTGACAGGATAAGTCCTACTGATTTGATAATGAGGGTCCATTTTCCCAAGTAACCTCTGATGATAAAACCACTCAGAATGGTTTTGATCTCAGGTATACCAGAGCCGCAAGCATAAGGTGCAAACATTCTCACGAGTGAAGCTGACAAAGCAGCAAAGATTAGTGCCCACACAATGTAGAACAGGTAGGAGATGATGTAGGAGCCAGCACCTTCACGTGACTCACCAAACACCTCGGGCCACGTACGCCACTAGAATATAAAAATGATCACAGTAACATTATGAAAAAATAAAAGGAAAAACATCTCCTTACTTACCTAAATCATAGCGCAATAGAAAATGTTTTATGAAACTTAATCTGTAATACAACAATATGCATTAGAACTCGTAGTTCTTAAATCAATAAGTCCAATTTATTTAACACTAGATTTACGGCACCCGTCAAATTGACGGATTTCCGATTTGCTTTGCAAATTTTACAAAACAGACAGTATTTTTCCTGGTTTTTTTAACGACATTTTATAATTGAACAATGCAAATATATTTACTCTACTTTCATTTAAGGAAACTTCTTATTTTTGAAAATTTTGTCGCTTTATACCTATCTTTACTGACACCCGTCAAATTGACGGGTTCAGTAATTTAATAAATAACCCTATTGAATTTGTTCCATTTGTGAAATTATTACTTTTGAAACAACATAATCATAGTGTAACAATTTGTGTAAAGCAAAAAAGAAAGAATGTCATTGGTGTGAAGTTATTTTTTGTTTCAAAGCCAAATTCCATGGGCTACCTACACATATGGTGCATTATGATTTATGGGGCAATCGAGGTTTATGAGCATTCTAGAGAGAACGACTAGTATAAAAAAGGTCTCTTCGAGGGCTGAAGCCTGGCGAAGTTGATCTTCAACTCTCACCATATCCACCTTCAAAACCAATGCAACCGAAACTGCAGTTGATGAAACACAATGGGAAGGATTTGAAGCAGGTGGGTCCAGCACTAGACTGCCCATTTATTTACGCAATATTCAAAGGTGTCACAGGACCTACTGGATATTCCAAAAGAAATGTGATGTTGGGTCATGTGCTTTTGAACTAATAAAGTGCTTTTGAACTAATAATTGATACGCGCATGTTAGAACATATCAAAGACAGCACAGAAACAGAAGTGTGTCGTGTTCTAAAAAAGTATTTGACAATTTCTTTTGAACAATGAAGATTTTTATAGAGATTTTATATGCCAGGGGGGCATATGAAGCGAAATCCCTAAAAGCTTCTTATTTATGGTCCAAAAAATGGGGGCCACCTTTTTTTTCAAAAACAATGCCCAGAGATCAGTTCATGGAAATACTTCGGTTCATACGGTTCGACAAAAAAACAGAACGATCTGAAAGATTGCATATGGATAAATTCACTTTAGTGTCTGAAGCCTGGAATAGATTTATAAAAAACTCTCAATCTTGTTATAAGCCGCACGAAAATATTTCTATTGATGAACAATTATTTCCAACGAAAGCTAGATGCCAATTCACTAAATATATGCCGAATAAACCACATAAATTTGGTATAAAATTTTGGTTGGCAGTCGTTTTGAAATCCAAATATGTATTAAATGGTTTTCCTTTTTGGGAAAAGATGAAACCTGATCCTCGACACCTTTAGGTGAACACCTAGTTTTGAAATTAGCCTAACCGTATTTACGGGAAGGGAGGACCATAACAACTGATAATTTTTTCACAAGTATTCTACTTGCCAAGAAATTATTATTGGAAAAAACAACATCGGTTGGAACCATTCGATTCAACAAAAGAGAGCTTCCAAAAATAATAAGAGAGAAAAAAGATAAAATGCAATTGTTTTCTTCACAACTATATAAATCTGATAACTGTATACTAACCGTTTAACAAATCGATCAATAAGTCCCGAGACTAGCCCACAGATGGCGCCTCTAATAAAAAATCCATACCATTATCAGTTAGTACCAACCTTAAGAAGTTATGTGTCAAACTTTCATGACATTCCGACATTGTGTCATTGAGTTACAGCGGTTTTAGTGACGTTACTTTCGCTATTTTCAAAACAATGGAAAAAACCAAATTTCGTGTGTTGATAAAACATTGCTTTTTAATGGGAAAAAATACCGTTTAAACTCAGCGATGGCTTGAAAAGTGTTATTCAGGCTCTGCTTCATCAAAAACAACCATTTGTCGGTGGTATGCTGATTTCAAACGCGGTCGTACAGACAAATGATGCTAAATGCTCAGGTCGTCCAAATGAGGCTGTTACACCAGAAAAAATTAAAAAAAAACTCAAAATCGTGATGGAAAATCGCAAAGTAGTTGCGTGAGATAGCTGACATCCTGAATATATCATTAGGTAGTGTTGACACTATTTTGCATGAACATTGGTCATGAAAAAGCTTTTTTCGAAATGGGTGCCGCGTTTGCTCACAATGGAACAGAAACAACAACGCATCGATGATTCAAATCGCTGTTTGGCACGGTTTACGCGAAATAAACAGGAGTTTTTGCGTCGGTATGTGACAATGGATGAAACTTGGATCCACCATACTCCGGAACCAAATCGGCAGTCAGCTGAGTGGAGAGCAGCCGGTGAAAGTCATCCAAAGCTACCAAAAACAGTCGGCCGGGAAGTTTATGGCCTCCGTATTTTGGGATGTGCATGGTATAATATTCATCGATCACCTTGAAAAGGAAAAAACTATCAAAAGCGAATGTTACATAGCGTTATTGGAGCGTTTGAAGGCAGAAATTGCAAAAAAACGGCCCCATATGAAGAAGAAAAAAGTTCTCTTTCATCGGGACAATGCAGTGTCACAAGTCGATGGTAACAATGGCCAAATTGCATGAGTTGAACTTCGAATTGCTTCTGCACCCACCGTATTCTCCAGATTTGGCCCCCAGCGACTATTGGCTGTTCGCAGACCTCAAAAAGATGCTCCAGAGAAAGAGATTTGGCTCCAATGAAGAAGTGATTGACGAAACTAATGCCTATTTTGAAACCAAAGATAAATCGTTCTACATGGCTGGCATAGAAAAGTTAGGAAAGCGTTGGAATGAATGTATCGCTCTTGAAGGAGACTAAGTTGATGAATAAAGAAGAATTTTGGCAAACAAATGTTCTTTTAGTAGTTAGTCCCGGGACTTATTGATCGATGTGTTATAAAAGTAAACCAGAAATAAAAGTCCTTCTTCTTCAGACAAAGCATACATTCGTTAAATTAAAAAACAAGGATAAACGTTTACCAGAAACAATTGGATATTACAACCAGACCAAGTGTGGTGTAGATGTTGTTGACCAAAATACTCCGTCAAATCAGGAGAAGTGTTAGATGGCCCTTTCAAGTTTCCTTCACCATCTTGGTTTTGGCAGCAATAAATGTATGGATACTTTATAAAGAATGCACTGGACTCAATGTATCAAGAAAGGACTTCTTATTTCAATTGGCCGAGGAACTAGCCAAGGGAGATAATGAACCGCATTAGACACCATCTGTTTCTCGTCAGTCACGGAACACCACTTCTCAAATACGCAAAAGTTGTCAAATAGGCTGTTGTAAAAAAAAATAGAAGCAATAACGCATGTACAAAATGTAAAAAGATTGTGTGTGGAAAATGTACTAAGAAAATTGAATATGTGTGTAAAAAATGTTCCGAATCGTTGAATATATTATTTTTATTGTCACTCCCTTTACCATTTTACTTGTAATAATATTTCTATTTGTATATTATGTCTATTTTAGTCTTATTTAAGTTAAATAAATCATTTAAAAAGAAAAAAATAAGTAATTGTTTTTATCCCTCAATTTGACAGGTGCCCGTGCCCGTAGAGATAGGTATATAAGAAATACCTGTAAATCAAGTGTTAAATCAATTTCTTCAACTATATTTCCCCATTCAAATTAATTGCATATGGAATTAAATAAATTGTATATCTTTGAATTAATCACGTAGTGTAAATTTAATTCAGATATTTTAATGAATTTTGTCTCATTACAGATATTTTTTTACAATCGTATTTTGAAAAAAAGTTGTACCTACTAAAATATGTCAATACTTAGTAATTGTTCCAAATTATTTATTTATATTTTTTTTTTCTTCTAAACAAATGCATTTTATTTCATATTTCACATTTTATCATGGTTTCAAGAAATTTCCATATTAACACGTTCGCTGCTAAAGACGCCCCTGGGGCGTCAACATATTTTTTGTAGAGATGCTGATGACGCTCGTTGCGCGTCATTCGATTATCTTTGTTTGTATGGTACCGATTATTTTAAGATTTTAAGGTTTCCGTAAGATTTTAAGGTTTCGAAAATACCGTAAGATTTTAAGGTTTCGAAAATATGATTTTTTTCAGTACCTCTACAGTATTCTATAAATACATATCGCAGTGAATGTGTTAATTTATCAGGCCTGTAAATATGAAACAGAATTTTTTTACAGAAAATACACATTTATTGTATGAAAATGGTAAAAAATATTTTATTCAAAGTATTGCCCATCGCTAACTACACATTTTTCCCATCTCTCTGGCAATTTGTGGATGCCACGCCAAAAAAACTATTGCTCTTTTGAGGCAAACCAATCATCGAGACATTTTCGTAAGAAGTGAAGCGCTGCTCAGCAAATGCTTGTCCCATCGATGCAAATAAGTAATAATCGGATGAAGCGAAATCACGTTGTGTTGCCTCTTTTAATATTCTGGTAATTTGTCACGCAATGCTTGATTCAAATCCATCATTTGTTGTCGGTAGCGTTCAGTATTAACAGTTTCGTCAGGTTTTAGCTGCTCATAATAAATAACACCCTTCTGATCCCACCAAACACAGAGCATTGTCTTCCGTCCATAGCGATTTGACTTTGCAGTCGATGTCGCTGGTTTGCTTGGAGTTACCCATGATCTTTTAGGCTTCGGATTCTCGAAATATATCCATTTTTCATCGCCAGTCACAATTCGATGGAGAAACGATTTTCTTTTGTACCTGACGAGCCGCATTTTGCAAGTGGTTTTTTGGTTTTCCTGCTGTCTTTCATTCAGTTCATGTGTAACCCATTTTCCCACCTTCTGGATCTTTCCCGTGGCTTTCAAACGTATTGAGACGGCTTATCGTGTCACATTTAATTGATCCGCGAGTTGTCACGTTTGAGCCTCATCTTCATACGACAATGCTTGCAATTCGGCGTCTTCAAACTTTCTCGGTGATCTTCCACGTTCTTCGTTTCTCACGTCAAAATCGCCACTTTTGAATTTTTTAAACCACTCAAAGCACTGTGATTTACCAAGATCATGCTCATTGTAAGCTTCGACAAGCATTCAATGCGATTCTGCAGCAGTTTTCTTCAAACGGTAACATAAAATCAATGCTGTCCGCAAATCGTAGTTTTCAGGCACAAAAACAGACATGTTCAACACTATGAAAACATATGTAGTCGTATTAAACTTGTATTGTTGCGAGTTATAAAAGTCTTTGACAAATGTAAACACAAGAAAAAGGCGCCAATGACGCGGTTTGACAGTCACTACATTGACAAATAGAGCCATCTATGAGCAAATTCCGGTTTCATATTTACAGACCTGGTACATGAACTATTTGCCAACAAAAAGTCACATTTTTAGCTTCTCACTTTGTTAATGTTTTATATATTGTATTGCATTACACTTTCATTAGCAGGTTTATTGCCATGTGGCAATCTCTGTCAACCAACCAAAAATATGTTAACGAGGCCTTGAGTGAAAATCAGACATGAACCCTTTTTAATCGAGCCCGCAAACCCCGGGTCAGAAGGCAGGCATCTTACCAACTATCCCAAGGAGTTTATTCCTAGTGTCTGAATAAAACATGACTTTTAAATTAAAATAAAAACTTTTTCTTGTCATATCTAATAGTAAATAGATATTTGGATTCTTTGTGAGTTAAAATGATCCAAACTTGGAGATAATGAGTAAAATGTCTTTCAATCACGTAATTTATCTCAATATTGCAGAAGTGATATAGCAACACTCAATCACTATACTGCAATGGTAAAAATGTTACCTGAATCAATCTGCATATAATGCAGTACTGTTTTCATTAAAAATTTGTATACAAAAAATAATATTTACCTGAGAGCAATTTCCATGGTCAAAAGTAATCTCATTGGATGACCAACAGCACTGTTCCCTATTGAGCCAGAAGGCTTCAGGACATATACCGAATTTGAGATCTGTCATCCAGCTGGCGCCAATATCTATCACTCCTGCCAAAACCCCGGTGAAGAGTCCAACGAGTAAAACACACACCCAGCCTGACCATGCGTCGTGGGCACCCTGATAACATGTTGGAAACAATTCAAGTTCTAGCCATTTAGTTGACTTCAAGTAAACAAACAGGAATATTAAGGCAAGTGTATCTCAATAAACGGACAGTATTTAAGTGATTGTCATTAAATAAACAACCAGCTTAAAATTGTCTATCAATACATAAATTTAGAAAAAACAGATTTTTTTTAAATACATTAAAGAGATCATTAAAAGGAAGTTGAAGTGCTTTTGGAAGATTAAATATTATTTTAAAAGTTAATCTTTCAATGAATACATGTGGACATATGTGTATATGAGAGTTGCAACTTAAGTTTTGAGACAGACAAGTAAAAACAAATATTTATCATCGAAAATGACTTGATTGTTTTTCAAAATACTCTTCATGAAGATCTGTATTCACTTTTGCATGCGTTTGAACTATTTTTCGAAGCACTTTTTCCACTCCGAATGAGGTAACTTCAAAACGTGCATTTTGAACGCATCAACCGCTTCTTCAGGCGTTGAAAAACGTTGATCTCGCAATTTATTTTTGATGTTCGGGAATAAAAAGAAGTCATTGGGTGCCAAATCAGGGCTGTACGGCGAATGACCCATCAATTTGATGTTTTAAGTGCTCAAAAAGTCACTTCTTTTAGCCGATGTGTGAGAGCTCGCATTGTCGTGGTGGAGAATGATCCGTCTTCGGCGGTTGGTTTTTCCTCATTTCTCCGAACACTTCTGGCAAACCAATGGTGGTGTACCATTCAGAATTGACCGTATGACGTTCCACTAAAGACACTGTTGCGACATGACCATTTATACCGAAGAAACAAGCCACCATTTGCTTCGAAGTGCTTGGTGCGCGAACAACTTTTGTCGGATTTGGCTCGTCTTGAAAGACCCATACAGTAGACTGCTGTTTAGTTTCTGGCTCATATGCATAGATCCATGATTCGTCACCTGTCACGATCTTATAGACGTCTTTTGAAGCACCGCCATCGAATTTTATCAACATTTCTTTGGGCCAATCGACACGAGCCTTTTTTTGAGCGATTGTCAAATTATGCGGTATCCAACGCGAACAAATCTTTTTGACGGCCAAATGTTCATGCAATATTGAATGTATGCAAGTGGAACTAATGTCCAAACATGCCTCAATCTCACGATAAGTCACATGACGATCTGGAGCGAACTACGACCACAATTGAAATCGGAAAACCAGCGAAACACAGTGGCCCGGGATGGTGCTTCATCACCAAAAGTCGAAACGAGTTGATCGGCACACTGTTGTTGAGTTAGTCCATGTCGAAAATCATAAAAAATCATTGCACGAAAATGTTTACGATTTAATTCCATTTTTGACCGAGATGAATTTTTCAAGTCACTGTAAACAACACAAATAGCACTCGTATGACGAAACTTTCTGAGCACGTATACCATTAAAAACGTCAAACTTTACGATGCTGATGTCAGATTTGACGTATCTACATTGGTGTTGCCATATCTCAAAACTTAAGTAGCAACCCTCGTAGTTGCTGTACAGAGTTGGGTAAGAGCTGCTAAAAAGGAGAATGAAGACCATAACCAAGAAGGAACATTTAGATTCATTCCATGACAGATCACAATATACAGTAGCGGTCACAGAAATTGCATCACCTAATTTTTGTAGGTTTTTCTGAAATTGCGTCAAGTGTAAATTTTATTCCACTGTTTTCATTTTTTTTAAATAAAATGTAGATCAATTCTGACATTTTTGAATAAGATTACATAAAATCTAATCGCCTTTTCTCATATTAGGAATTTTTATTTAAAATGAGAAAATATTTAAAAATGGAATAATGGATTTTAAAATTTAAAAAAAAAGACAATCTGCACGACACCTAGGACGAGAAAAGGCGATTCGATTTTATGCAATCTTATTAAAAAATTACAGAATTGATCTACATTTTATTTAAAAAAAAAATGAAAACAGTGGAATAAAATTTACACGACGCAATTTCAGAAAAACCTCTGAAAATTAGGTGATGCAAAGTCTGTGACCGCTACTGTAATGGTTTATGTAAAACAACTCAAGTAGCAATCAATATTATTTAATATATGAGGGATCAATGATGGACAGATGCTATTGTCGAATGGCATCCTAGTAAATTTATTATTTGAAATGAACTTTTCATTAATAAGTTATTTTTAACAGTTCAATATTTAGAGACGTAAAAATGAACAAACCATTACTGCTTATAGCTTCCTTATCAGCTATAGTACTAATGAGTATTCATGCAACAAAAGAATACCCATGCAACAAAATAAATAAAACAAACACAGGAATTAACATAGTCATATTTCATAACACCAGGCACCCAAGAGCACTCCAAGAAATGATGTTAGTTATTTACTACCGAGACAACAATAAATTCAGACCAAAAAAGATCTAATCTAAACCAGTCTGGGAACCACCGAGAATTAAATTCGGGACAATTTAGTGCTAAGCAAGCATGCAGAGTACTGGGTCACTTCGGAGACATACACCGTTAGTAAGTGCGTTATCTAGAAGGAGTAAGAAGTGAGTGGACGACGCTCTTTATTAAGCCAGTTTAATAAGTCTTATTAATCTGTTTTGATCACAAAAACTTAAAAGGAAAATTTAAAACCAGTGTTACTACAAATAATCCAAATATAAGAAATTTGGCTCTTTACATATGTTTTAGGTGTTCTGGAAAATAATGTTGTTTTTACAATGATCATCTTCAATGGTCACTACTTGTGCAGCCTGATCATTACCGCATGTTTTGTGTTATATCTTTATCCAAACATCTCAAAAGTGTATTTTGATATTTTAAAAGTATGTTTTGGGCATTCAAAAATTTGAGAAATGGTTGAACAGGTTTCAATCGGGAAATCTTGATCTAAAGAATGGTCCTGGAAGTGGATAACCAATAAAAGTGGATGATGATATTGTAACTGCCGAAATCGAAGAGGATCCAACATTGATACTCTTTGTCAGGTGTGGTGGAATATTTTAAAGAAATCGGAAAGGTGTGGAGACAAGAATAAAAGATCATATCAACCGAGTGAAGACAATATGAGCGACAGCGTAAAGGCATCCAAACATCTTTTAGAAATGGAATAAAAAATTCAATTCTTATGTAAACATACATATCACACCGTGTCCCTTGTGAGGTAAGCAGAGAGAAAAGATCTCCTAACTTTTCTATCTAAGCACACAACTATCACCTTCTCCACATTCATACATTTCGTCATGCACAATCTTCTATTATTCATACTTTGCACTTAATTTTTTTTTAAATATGGTCCATTTGATTCAGCCATGTTTTCCTCAGTCTACCTCTTACACACACACCTTGCACTTTTGATCTGTATACTTGTTAATTCATTCTCCCACATGTTCTAACCATCTTAAAGTTCCATTCTTCATCTTACTTAAAATATTAATTTTACCCATGCATACTTTTCTGATATCTTTGTTCCAATTTCATTCATATATTACATCCCAGAAATTTTCTTACTGCACTCATCTTCACAGCATTAATCTTACTTTTATTCTTCTGCAAATTCAAGTTACACTTTTTTACGTCAACACATGGTTAAAATAAAAGAAAAATTCTCATTAAAAAAAAAGGGTTAGTCACATTAACTGTAATTGAAAAATTGACCTTTATTAAATCCCATAGTGAATCTTGTCTTTTCTTTACTATGTATCTGTGTCGCATGCGGTCCCTGGCAATGTCTCTTTGCCAGTCGATCGTGTGGAAGTCATCATACTGTCCGATTCCAGGAATATCATCGCCATCACCTAAAATAAATTGTAAAACAAATTGAGCACACATTTAGCTGGAATATGAACCAAAGAAAAGATTTTTTATACAATCAAGGTTTTGGCATTGATATTTTTTTAATCTATTACATTATCCTAACATTTTTTAAACAGCGCCATTTAGAATTTTTGGATTATTCTATAACTTGTATCATTCATGAAATTTGATAAAAACCACAATATTAAATTTTTAGATTTTGAAAGAAAAAATTAAGTATATGAGACAGTATAAACTAATGCCTTTTAATTTATCTCGAAATAAAAGTTTTGTAGAACTATAATTTTACATGAAGTAATCTCTTAAGTCATTAATAGACATCTTGTTTTTTTTTTTCTTCATAAAGTAACTTTAATTTTCTATGCATTTTGGCCATCTTTGAGTCAGATGCTGAATACTTGTTTCATAAAATTCAATTCTTCGAAGAGTTCATGAAAACTTTTCTTAAGAGCACCATCATCTTGAAAATGGTGTATATGGAGTGTACCCTTCTAAAGAGTATATCCTTAAATTAAAAGGTGGTAATCAGAAGGAGCCAAATTCAAACTATTATGGGGTCTCCTAGTTTTGAAATTGCCTTCTTTGTGCATGGACTGGTTTGAGGCCGTATATTGTCATGGAAAAGAGCAATCTCATTCATGTTTTTGTCAGGTCAAACTCTATGGATACGTATTTTCAACTTCTACAATGTTTTCAAATATTCATAAGAGATGATTGTAGTGTGTCAACAAGAATTCTACAAGCAATGTTATGTGTTCCAAAACATTGTCACCATAACTTTCCTGACAGAAGATTCTGTTTTGAACTTAATGAAAATAATTTAATTCTGATGGAGCCATTCCACCGACTGCCTATTTGTATCAGAGTCATAATCTGTGACAAAAACGCCTCTCCTTCTGATTAAGAGCGCTGAAGTTTCGTGCATTCAACTTTCTGAGCTTTTTTGAGATTATCTGTCAGTATTTTCGGATCCTACTGGGCACAAAGTTTTTTGTAACCTAGTTTCTTTCTGACTGTAATCACAGCTAGTTTTACTATACCTATTATTGTATTACGTAGTTTATTTGTTGTTCCATAGTGGTTCTTTTTTATCTGTGTGTCAAGTCAATCCAGTGTTTTATGTTGGCCAGCCACTTCGGAGTTTAACAACATGCCAGCCAGTTCCAGTTCCAGTTCCCCACTCTTAAAGTCACTCTAACTGTGTTCACATCACCGATTTCTTCCACAAGTAAAGAAATCAACCACTACCTTATGTTTTATACTTATGTCTAAAACATCCACCAATATGGAACTGTTCACGTAACCGATCATCGCAATGTCAATTACTTATATTGTTTCCCTATATAAATACAATTACTTTTAAAAAATATGCAAGTTTTACAATATAAAATTGAGGGTATAATAAAAGGGAGTGAAATAAGACAAGAAAATTATTGAAGAACTCGTATAATCAGACTCATTTAAATTGGGTCATGTTTCACAACTGCATTCATTTTAGCTAATAGCTGTAGCATTACGAATGTTTTATTCAACCAAATCATTCTAAGAATTTATGACTCAATACTTTTTTCAACTAACAATTGTTAGTTTGTATGCATTTTAAACTAAAACCAAATGGCGTAGAGACATTTTCGATATTATAATATAAAATGTGTTACATTTTATATTTAAATACATTGTTTTTTAATGTTTTAGATAAAAAAATCAAACATAAAACTTATACATTTAATTGATAAATATAATAAAAAGATACATTACTTTTCTAAATATTAAGAGCTAATTTATTACATTTTTAAAACTAAAACCTTTAGACGCGTCCATTTGAATTATGCCACAGAAGATAACAGCGTTGCATTAAACAATACATCATCTTATATTGAAATGTGATGTTCTTTGCATTAGTCATATGCATTTGCGTACATTGAAAAAAAAGAAGATATTAAAAATATTAAGATTATATTCTTGTTCTTTAACCCTCATAGTCCGGCTGGCTACATATGAAGTCGAATAAAATCGGGCCCAAATGCCGGCTGGCTACATCCACAGCTCGCACATATTCTTTGTATAAAACGTTTATTATTACGTAAATTTACTACTACAGATCAAAAGTAAAAAAGTGTAGCGTATACATTCATATATTTTCTGTGATTTAGAATTAAAGTTTCACCCTTCTTATATGAATGTTTAATATTATTTTATTTTATTGTAAGATGTGTCCCATGAAAACTTCGCGCATAGCGGCCATCGGTTACCCATACAGTCATATAACCGCCGAGTCGCGAAGTGGTAGTGTTTTATCTGTGTCGGTACACGTACTTGATCTCGAGTGTATGTTTATTTAGGGTGACTGTTATATTGTTATTTATTAGACATCACGTTCGGAGTTCCTTGTCATTTATGTTTTTTTTTTTATGAACAATCATTTTTGTGTGAGGGAACTCATTTAATTTTATTATTTGTGTAGATTTTTATTCATAATAAAGCTGGTTTGTGAACATTGATGTTTTGTTTGAGTGTATAACTATTTTTTCTGTTTATTGAACCATTTCATAATTTAAAAGATGGATGATGATGCAATAGAACAGTATATTCCAGACATTGATTATGATTTTTCTATGAGTGACGACGAAGATTATATACCGGATAATATTGAGGACGTCGATGATCCTTCAGAAATTAGTGATAGTGAAATTGACAATTCTAATGTTTTAGATAATACAGAGCCCATATCAACCGTAAATGTAGACAATATTTCATCTGAGTGGTAAAATGGCATTAACTTTCGTCCAGTATTGCGTGACTTCAACCAACAATCTGGATTGAGAAATTGCGATCTCAATGAAGAAAGTCGGGAAATAGATTATTTTGAACTATTTTTGAGTAGTGACATAGTGAGAAAAAATTCTGAAGAAACGAATAGATATTATGATCAACTAAATATAAAAAAAATATTTTCCCAGCATTCACAAATGAATGAATGGAAGCCCGTGAATGCTGATGAAATATATCTATTTTTCGCTTTATCAATGCTTATGGTTCGGAGCAAAAAAAGCAGGATCAGGCAATATTGGACAAATTAATATCGTCACCAATTTTTGGTGAGAAAATGTCACGAGATAGATATTTGTCTATTCTAAGTATGCTACATTTTTCCGATAGTTGCAAACAGCCAAAAGACGATATTCTATATAAAATAAGAGACTTTGTCGATTCGGTGTGTGAAAATTTAAAGATTTTTTTTTATCCTTTTAAAAATTTGTGTATCGATGAGTCACTAGTATTATTCAAAGCTAGGTTACGAATAAAACAGTATTTGCCGGCAAAAAGGCACAAATTTGGAATTAAACTCTTTGTTCTGTGCGATTGTGAAACCAGTTTAGTTTTAAAATTAATTATTTATTGTGGAGCAAAAACCGAAATACCCGTAAGTAATATAGACGAACAATTATCCAAGGACATGGGGGTTTCGGGAAAAGTGGTTGTGTCCCTACTATCGGAATATTTGTGTAAAGGGCATACTATTTATACGGATAACTGGTACTCAAGTCCAGCTTTATTTAAGTATTTGCACGATCAAAAAACCAATGCCTGTGGAACAGTAAAAAAAAATTGGAAGTACCTGCCAAAATTTGGAATCGTGCAGAAAGGTGAAACATCATCAATGACTTCTGGATGTCTACTTGCTGTAAAATGGCACGACAAGAGAGATGTGCACATGTTGACAACTGCACAAGATGCGTCACCAATAGAAACCGGCAAAGTCGATTACAAAACAAAAGCCGCTATTGTGAAACCATCGTGTGTAGTTAGTTACAACAAACACATGGGCTCCGTAGACAGGTCAGATATGATGATTACCTTTGTAGAGTGCGTCCGTAAAACCAATAAGTGGTACAAAAAGATCGCGTTTCGTACAATTGACGTGGTCTTAATAAATGCTCACGCGATGTTTAAGTTTAAGACAAAAAAAGACGTGAGCCTAACAGACTTCCAATTAGAAGTTGTTCGACAACTTCTACTAAAATATCATCATCCGAAGTCAACACCTAAATCCAAACAAAGTGGTGACCATCCCCTTAGACTAAGTGCACGACATTTTTTTATCAGACATTCCACAAACTATCAATTCTAAGAGACAATCGGTTTATCGGCGGTGTTTTGTATGTAAAAATACTACGCGGCAGCCTCAGAAACGTGTTCAAACTCGTTATTGGTGTAGTGACTGCGAAGTTGCCTTATGTCCAACTAATTGTTTTAAGGCATATCACACAATTCAAGAGTTTTGAGTTTTAAAAGTTACATCTGCAATACTAATGCATGACACCCTATCCATATGCCGACGACAGTTGCGCGAGTGTGTGTGTTTGTGTCGAGATATATTTTTAGACCTTCCATTAAATTTAATTATTACTATGATTCTTTCCGATAACGATAATTTTTGTATATGGAGATCATGTTCAAAAGTACATTCTCGATGTGGATGACTAAATGTTTACGATAGACCTTATAATAAAAAATCCCATAAGTGGTTTACTGAAGTGGCAGCTCCATTCTCACGGTTATATATTTTTATTTATTATTTTAAAGTCAATATGAAACAAAAAACTCTGATTATTTTTATACTAACACAAAGGTACAACATTTGACTATAATATACTGTTTATTTGGTAACTTTATTCCTTTTGTGTGAAGAGTAATTAAATTGTTTATAAGTGCGTTCCAATGTTTAAAATTCTCGCCGGTCTGAGGGAGTACTTCGCGTAAATCTTAGCTGATCTCTATGGGTTAAATTAATTATAGTTTTATTCCTTTAAGCATTTAAGGTTTCTTTAAATTTAGTCTATAAAAAAGAATAAGCACTTTGCACATAGCATATATTGTTATAAATAAATCAAAAGCTTTTTAATGATCAAGGATATTTTAGATACACACAATTATTAACAAATAAGAAAATATTTATACATAATAATTGAAGAGAAAAAAATATTTTATAACTTACGTAGTCTAAAATAATGCCCCCAACATTTCTTATATTGCCTCAGCAAACTTGAAACAATACTGTGTATGGGTTTCAAACTAATAAACATGGTCATATGTGCACAAAAATATTTCACTGTGATGTCCATAAATATAATGGCAAATAAAAGGAGAAAGGCAAAATCAACTTAATAATAACCAGTGTCCTATGATAAGACTGTTTTTTTTAGATTTCTTTTACTATTTTGAATATTTGACCATCTTTAAACACGAGTATATAATTTTATAGTGCATGCTTTAATTCATCTATATTTTAAATTGTTTTATGTGGTTTTAGAGTAAACTTGTTCATTCAGTGACCAAAAACACTTATTACATTCAACTTAAGGAGCCTCTTGATGTCTTCCATGAACTCAGTCTTCTTACATTCTAACTATATTCCATGAGATACAGACAACAAAAAAAAGATAATGGAGTAAATTTTATCAATTCACTCACAAACGCGGCTTATTCTAAGAAACCTAGCGGATCTTCTGTGATTTGCTTTTCTCTCTTTTGTCATGCATATAAAATATACAGCTTCTCAATTAAATCTGACCTAAAATACTGTAACGATGGTCGTTATCAATGTAGCGTGTGTCCTATTAGGACGTGCTGATGATTTTGATATCGACATCGCTCTTCGTTTTAGTTGATTCTGCGTTGCTTCTCGTTCAGAGTCATCAATATAGCGGATTGCTTATCTTGATAAGTCATGATGATCTTGATTTATAGTCAATAAATATAGACTCAGGAATGCGGATATAAATCGATAAGTGGACAGCAGGTAAATAAATAACAAGTCTTGACAGTTGACTGAATGACAATACTAATATATTTATTTCTCGGAGCGCAGGTGTTTTATACAAATGAGTGAACCAGTTCGCGCTACATGCTCCGTCTCACTCTGGCACGTGAATTGGCGGTAGCTTATTTATTTGTATTTGGAGATGGCTAGACAAATCGCGGGTACTACAAAAATAGTAAACATTGTCGCCGTTCTTGACGTGTAGCAATCTATGAATACTTCATCGGTCAATGACCCTGTATGTTTATTATTAACAATAATTAATTTAATTTATTTGTGTTTTAACAATTCACTTATTATTTTGACAATTATTTATTTACTAGGTAGGTATCCTACAATACTATGAGGAACGTTTGTTTCTAACAGGAACTAACAATATATGATCTATGTGGCCTAGTTGTCACAATGTTTGTATGTATTCCTCTGAGTTTTCCTTTTCGATTCCTAATGGTAACATTTAAAAAATAAGGCTTTTTCAAATCTTCCTGGTTGATAAAAAGAAATCCCTAAAAGGAGATAAGCCTGCCAAGCTGCATGTATACAACAGAAATATAATGCAACAGATTAGAACTTAAATCATATCTATTCTTTAAAAAACTAAAAACATGCCGGTGTGCTCTGTACACACACACACATACATACATACACACACGCGCGCACACACACACACACATATATACACACACACGCATGCACGCACACACACACACACTCTCAATAAAATAAATAGAAGAGCAATACTAGCTTGGAGTTCCTTTGGATGACTGAACTACATTTTCAAGAGCAATCTCCCAAACCGGTCTCCAAAGGAAGGTATTTAACCAATGCATCTTACCAGCACCAACATATAGATGCAAATGATACAAAACAGACAACACTACGCAGCATGGAGAAGTGCATGCTAGGTTATACAAGAGACCACAAACCGCAATGAGTGGATATAATGAAAGTGCAACATAACAATAACATATACTTTCCAAAGATTTATGTTAACTAGAAGTGCAATTATACTGATTTAGTCAGCAAGATGAGATATACGTATCGTATCGGAAAGAAGAAGAAGAAGACAAGGCGATGTTTAGAGACTCCTTGCATTTGCTCATTAACAAATTACCCACCGATGAACTAAAATATTCATTGGAAATAATACAGAAACACTTGCCATCGTTTTTATTGAGGGAATAGTTGATTTAAATATTAAAACTATGCCATTTGATCAAACGCCTAAAAAAAATCAACAATATGGTTGTTTTCAATTTCCATATTTTACCTCAAGTATTTTCTAAATCTGGTAAATAAACACGGTGAGTAGAAGAAAAGTTATTTACAACGAAGTCATTGGCATTATTAACTGAGATTATTGCATAGAAAAATATTAACATTTGAAACTTTCCGCGCAAAGAAATCCTAAAACATGATGTATGACAGTGCAAAAAATATTCACTACATTTTATTTATGAAATATATTGAACCAAAATCAATAAACACTCACCTATATTGCCTTGCATACCAGAAAACGTTACACTTTCACCTGAAAAACAAATTTAAAAGATTTATAATGGCGGGTTACAACATAATTATTAATTTAATTTAATGAAAAAACATCGAAGAGTGACAGTTAATAAACATTACAATATCTATTTATTATAATTCACCCGAAATTGCCTATTTACTGAACGAATGCGTGTTAAAAATACCATAAAAATAAACTGCGCGCCCTCAATTGACAAGTCGTGCCTCTTCAACTCTTTTGACAGCTGAGAATGCAAAATGTAGGGGGTAAGAAAAGTGTTGCCAATCAATAAAATATATTTCTCGATTCTCACGAATATCACAAACAAAAGTACCTGATTTGTGCCTAAAACTATCGATTACGGTCAGCGCTCCATTGCGCGATACCACGACATAACCATATTTTATAGGAGATATATTTTTGTATAGCTATTTTTTACGAATAAAGTAGATATCCAACGCCTCGCTTGATTAATTAGTTTTAGTGAAATTACGTAACTAGAAAAAATCATAAAAAAAACTGATTTTGATCTGGAGTAAGAGTAAAATTGGTTCCAAACGAAAATAAGTGACCATAGAATGGTAAAAAAAACATTTTTGTTTTTCAATTAAAAGAATAGCTTATTCCTTTAAATCGGTAACCAATTTACTGGATCTGGCGGATTTATTTTATCATTATCTTGTTATATCGTAAAGCTCTGGATCGATAGATAATTTTCAGCGTTTTTTTTTAAAATTATGTGACGGATAGCATTTTCATGAACTCTATAAAGTTCGTAGTAAAAAGCTAAGGATTGCACACAGAGTGATTGCTAAATTCAAATCGGCTATTTTTATACGTTCTCTTAACTTTTTTAAATCGCGTTAGGGCGAAATCGCGTATTACGAAGAATACCTTGTATTTCGGCATTATTAAAAACTTTTTTCTGAAATCCATATTTATTTAAATATAAAAGTTTCTGAACAAATACTTCATATTTATGTCGAAATCATTCATTCTGCAATCTGCAATCTTGAAATAAAATGAAAACTACGAAATATCAGTAACCCCTATACCTCGCTTTATGGACTCTCTTTTAACAGAGTTCTTATTATTTTTCTTGAGTAATAACTGCGAACTTAGTTGATAATAATCAACAAAGTTACTTTGGCACAAATCATTATTTTTCTATGTTTCACTCCCATACATCAAAGTTGGCACCAAAATACTATTGAGGACTATTATCCTAGTAGATTTTGATACTGTTTGGTTTGAGTATATATGTTTTAGTGCCCCATTGACTTTGTTTCCTATCATTACACGCCATTCAATATCCCTCTTAACTCTTCCATCAACTGAAAACATACTAACCAAATAGCAGAATGGCTCAACTCTTTCCAATCTTTCATTATTCACCCATATATCGCATTTATATATATTTTTTCCCATTTTTCTATCGCAATAACTTTACTTTTCACACTTTTCTATCACCATAACTTTGGATTGTGTAAAATTCATTCTGAGACCTTTCTCTTCACATCTCTTATACAATTTACTTATCAAACCCTCGGATTCATCTTCATTCTCCGCTATGTCATCTGCATAGAGCAATCCAAATATTCTCCATGCAAAGTTTTGCTATTTATAAAGTACGTATTTGAGAGATAGTACGATAGAAAAATACATCGAAAGGCAAGTTGCAACTGAAATGAAAGGCAATGGCAAATTTAGAACTGTTAGCTGATAACTTAATTGGAAGACCTTAAACAATTTGGTGTAATGGTAGTATAGTGCCTGCTTTGAAGAATTGATAAGGCAAAATAAACAGTACAAATACATGCCTTTCAACTAATATCTAGTATTACAATGTATGATAGAGAAAAGAATAATTAAATAGAGACCGATTGTATCGGACGTATGCGTCATCATAAAACAAATGTTTATTGGTTTTCTTAATTGTTTTCTTGTTTGATATGTATAAATTCGTAGTTATATTATTTGGTTTTTTGTATGAATATTTATGTTTGTTGAGGTCCGCGCTGTGTCGCGACCGCAACGGAAATGAGACTTATGTGCGGTCATCGTGAGACTATATCGCAGGTCGGCCGGCCTCTGCGTGCGCACAACTTATGAAAAATGTGACATTTCGCGAGTAGTGATGGCGGGCAAAGGCGAAAACAGGCGCTTGCGATGAGCGATTGACCGCACATAAGAAGCGCCAAAGACCAAATAAACCACTTCTCAGTTCACCCTGCCTACTGTGTTTCACTTGAGACCATCTAGTACCTGCCTAAGAGAAATCTCTTCACCCTGCTACTTTTTCACCGATCTACGCCTCTGAACGTGAGCTGAATTCTCCGAGCATTGCGCAGCAGCCATCCACCTATGTTACAGTTCTTTGTACCGGTGCCGTACACAGATGTTATAAGTTGAATTAAAAATAGAAAAGTATTATGTCAAAGCATATGGATTTTGGCTTTTTCTATACAGAAAAAGTCAATATTGCATGTACAGTGTGAAGATATAGAGATTTATTTTGTTTGCCTACCGCAAATGGTGATTTGTATGTAATACATCTAAAGAATCAAACTTTTTTTCTATTAAAATGTTTTTTGCACTACATTAGTATAGGAAACATTTAAGTATTAGGAAAAGAATACATAAATATTCCGTAGAAATAATGTATGAATATTTCCTAAGTAGCCCTCAAAATAAGTAAAACTGATAAAAAAATGTCATTAACCAAATATGCAAAAAAAATATTTTATAAGCAGATTCCATAGATATGTAAGAAACCCATTTTTAATGTGCCACGACATCAATTAAACTTAACGTCATGCACACAACATACTAAGTATAATCAAATCACTAATTCTAAGAATATGATACAAAACACTACGTTAACACCACGTTAGTCGCGTTGGATCTGTGAGATACAAGATACAAAACTTTATGAACCATCAGAAATATTCGCATTAATCTTTTTTTTTAATGTTTTATAGAGAGAAAATGACAATATACAAATTTATTGTTTAGTTACCTAAACATGTAAGCAGAAAAAAAAACAAAAAAATAAATAAAAAAACTTTCGAATACTTTGAAGCTACCACAAAAATAGTACAGTGTGGATCTCTCAGATCCACCGCGACCATCGTAGTGTTAAAATTAGTCAATAAATTAAAAATAAAATTTTAAACTAAAATAGTTAATTTATAATAAAAAAATAATGAATTTTAGTGCTGTTTAGAGGGTAAACCTCCCTCAAACATAAAAAAATTATAACAATAAAATTTTAACAAATAATGAAATTCAGAAAAAACATTAAATTAAAGTATGACAACTCCAGTAAATAAGAATTGTTACTAAGCAATCTACTGGAAACACAGATAATATGTAGGATGTATATTCGATTAATGATTGAATAAAATACATAGTTATTAAGGATGAATGTGAACTAAAGACTATTGAAGACCAGGCTGGAATCCATTTAAAAAAAATCTATTGTAGGTTCCAGCGGGATTTGAGCCCTGCCATGGAGATCATCTGTAAAGCGACCAAAAAAAGTATGAATAGACCGAGGGAAGAAAATTTTGGAAAAGATAAGGGGTAAGAGAGGAAACTATAAAAGAAGATTATGGATGTAAAGTAAATGAAGGGGAAACGTTATGATAGGACAGTATTACGCTCAGTTCTCAATTCGTACTATCGAAGATGATGATGATAATTATACTTCACCATCAAAACAATGGCATCTTTTAGTAAAGTGGGAATATTCCATTTCCATATTCATTGGTAAACAATTTATTAAAATCAATTCACTTATCTTTAAAACTGACTTCATCTCCTCTCCTCAGAGATCGCACAACTAAAAGTAAATGAAGTGCTCGCCTCTCCTCTAAGATCACACAATGGAAACTAAATTGAGTGTAACCTATATCTTTTGATTGATTTTGCAGGGGTAGCAGGAACAAAGCAAGATAAATAGTAAATTGCTATTTTAACTCTGATATTCGTACAATTTTAACTATCCTTGCAACTTAACTATTTTTAAATTTCCTGTTTATCTTCAAAATGTAAGAGTATATTCACTGCATTATTTATATAGGAGTAATAAATACTTTGTCATTGGCATAATTTAAAGAGTTGTTAAAAAAAAACATTACATTTGCATTCAGCGAAGTGACATGTTTCATTTCATTTTGATCTTTCCTCTTCGCACATCAATTAATAATATTTTATTGAGGTTTTCCGATACTTGGAAAAGTAGTCATTTTAATGTTTGTGTTTTATACTATGGCCTTTATGCTATCCAACTGTGCAGTTATTATTTTAAAATTCATTACAGCAATAATTAATGTTTTCCTCTTTGGCATGGCCCAGTTTCCTTATTTATGGGTTATATCAAAACCAAATTTATTCTTAAGCATATCTGATCCCTGGCATGAGAAATTACCACCAATTGCTGAATTGAAATATATTTATGTAAATACGAGTATACAGAAATGTTTCAAAATAAACATAAATAAGTTGAGTGTAAGGATATGACGGTGGTGCCGGTGCCCATAAGATTAGGTACTATTTCCCCACATCTGCATACGTTTATAAAAACACATTTAGTAAGAAAACTGCAAAAATCTTACCAAAAGAAAAATTTGTTGAATTACCGATATGTGATAGTAACACGACTTTAGGTGGAGTGTAGTGTATGTGTGTAGTGTTCATATATCATCATAAATAAGGTCTCCCGAAATGGGTTGTCTTCAAGTGCTTCCTTAACCTACACACGTCACCCATACAGGGCCAGCAACAGCAAAAGCTCTATCATAAATACCCTGCCCTGTTGGATCGACTCGGAAAAATCTGTTTATTCAATAGTCGACCTCAAAGTACTACTTTTCTTCGAAGGATCTCTTAGACACAGATTCAAAATATATAATGGATTTATCACATTAATGGACTTGAATACAAAGAGACAAAGTTTGAAATCAATCCATTTGTGACACTCGAGAGAAATCACAAAGTTAGGAGAAAAAATTTATTGCTAAACTCATTCCAAATGTGCTGAATGTATATTATGCAAGGTAATAATTTACCCAATTTGATTATACTTTTTTTTTGTGACATTTGGCACTTAAACGTTTTTTTTATAAAGATGAAACAAAATAAATAGTTTTTTCTGTACTTCATGATTTTTTACTACTGCAAAGTAAAAAATGTGATATAACAAAAAAAAATATGTTCAGTGAATGGTAATGATACAATAAGCGATCGTATATGTCAAATATGGTTTAAAAAATTCGGTAATGGTGACACGACACTCGAAGATGGTGTCCGCTCTGCAAGGCTGATTAGACAATCAAATAAAGGCTTTGATCAAGAATAACCCACATTCTACAACATAAGAGATTACAGAGATACTGAAAAAATCACTGTCCACGAGCATTTGGTGGAATTTTGGGTTTTAATTTGACCTAAAAATACTAAAGTACTTTCCAGACAAGCGATACATATTAGATTTTTCTTAAATTGTTTTTCATGTTTCATGACACTCTCGATGATATATCTGGTAGAATGATTATCTTCCAACACGAGAGTTTCAAGTTCGAGTTTAGAAGTAGCCCAAAAATGGATCAGTAAAAATTTTCACATATGGTTTTTAACATCTGTCTGGTGAGTTGAAAGAAATTGCCACATGGCAGCAAGTTTACCAGGTTATACTGTATACATCATAATAGATTGTGAGTTATCTATTCTCGAGGTGATCGTGCACCAACAGCTAGATATATTTTATTTATGTACACAAGTAATCGTATGAATAAATCATTTATGGAAAACACTCAACTTATATGGATCTGGCTCTTGTTCCCAGTAAACTAGGCTTTTGTCCGTGTCTGACTGAGGACATAAATAAAAACATGGAAAAATAAGTTGATGCTTTTTACTGCTTGTTGATTATTTAATACCTGTCACAAAGTCTCATCAACTTACTTGAAACTTAATTATATGTATGTATCACGCGAGTCAACCCCTTGTTGACCTTCATCATTTCAGATAAATCAAAAGTCCATCTCACAATGAGACTCAGAGTGCTGTGAATATGCATCAGATGCGAGCAGATTCTATTGTTGTATAGAATGAAAGTATAATACAATATAATACAAAAATTACTGATTTTACCAAACAATAAAAAATTAAGTTAACAAAACCAGAGTTTAGCGGTTTCAAATATTTTTTTTTATTATTAAAAAATATTATATAAGAGAAATTTGGAATTAATAAAGTAATTGCAAAAATTTAATATTGCCGACTGTAATGAGCATCTTATGCCTCACAGTAAGTGACATTCTATTAACCACTAGTAAATGATCAATTGATATAATATTGAGAATTGAACTTAATAATGGCAATGCGTTGAATGTATTTGCAAAGAAAATTATCAATAATAAATACACATTGTTGCATATAACTCCTTATGCCTAATGTGTTTTGTATTTGTATGTTGCTTGACCATCTAATATACGAGTATTTGGGGTACTAGGAATTAATCAATTTCTTCATAGAGCAACATATAAGTTAATTTAAAAAAAGAATGGTTACATGTTTATCCAAAATATAATTTCTATCATTTTTTACAACTATTAAACCTGGTTTTAATAACTTAAAATTAATTTTATCGCAAACATCCCACCAGATGCAGAGGACTTTTCGAGACGTTAAACCTCTCTTAGGAGCTCAAACCGGTGTTTCATTTGGCAAAAGCCATTTTTTTTCACCTTAGATGATTGTAAACTATAAACTTATCATCTTCGATCACGATTTGGATTAAAAAAATTGATGATTTCTTTGTGTTGTCAACAAAGAAGTTCACCCACTGTTCTTTGATATCTGAGGATAGTTCATACGGTACTAAATAACCATTCTATTCACTTTACCAATCCTTTTAAATATAACTACACTATAGACCATAGAGATGAGAGTCTATGACAATTCCTCAATGGTTTACCGAGGATCTGATTCACTTAGTGATTTCAGCAGGTCATCGTAAATTTTGAGAGTCCTGATCTAAGAGCATCCTTTAAATCCCCATTGCCTGATTTATATTTTCTAAACCACCATTGACGGTCAACACTTCACCCTATATGTTGTTTATGGTTTCAGTGGCCATGCTCGATTTCCAGCCTTGATAGTAAAATAGCAACACAAAATGTCTGAAGTGTTGTTGCTAAAAATTAAGCTAATCAATAGAACTACAAAACAAAAAAATTCAGGCATGTTTACTCCACCATGTACAGTCACAAACCGAACTCAAACAACAGTTCTCAAGAATAATAGATTAATTCCTGGTACCCCTAATATGTTTTATTTTTGTGTGTGTGCAGAACCAATAAAAAGGATTAGGAAAAAACATTGGAAACAGCCAACAACAACCCTGATATTCTTAAAAAGGTCATCCATCACCTGTGATGAATCATGGGTGTATGTTATGATCATGAATCTAAAGTAGAGGTTTCTCAAAGGAAAAAAGATAAGAAATGTCAAGAAAAAACTCTCTTGTTAATTTTCATTCCCCACTAACCTACCGTGTCGTAAGTATACAACATTCTACATTTAAATTCAATATTTTTATGCCCCATTCATTTTTATTGACAATGTTTATTTTTAATGAATGATGACGAATTTAAAGCAGTTTTTAATATATTATTTGTCTGATATTACATTTACGTTTTTTTAGTTGATTTTCTTTTTTATTGTGCTATATATTTTAAAGATTGTGTGATTGCTGTTTTAATTTAAAAACATATTCGTTTTTTTATATAATTATTATTAAATTTTGATATTTTGTAAAGGTTGCCTACTGTTAAAAATTAATAAATAAATAAATTGCCGGTCTAGCATCCTTATATACCGCACACGAAGAATTATACATAAGAATATTTAAACACTTAACAATATGCTTTCAATATCTTGATAGAAGAGAAAATGTAAACATTAAACAATTATTATTGGGTGTACAAATAAGTCACCGCCGTTTGACAAAAGTTGGCGCCACCAGTAAGTTATGGTTAAAATTGTCAGATGTAAAATGTCATTATCGTAAGGTTGGACATCTGTCAACAACATGACCTTGAAATATTAGTGAATTTTTATCAGTATAACATATTTTTTTGTGTTCGAAAATGTCAAGTTTTGAGCCGAATAAGCGTCATTTGCGGGAACTTTTGATTTACTTCTTCAATTTGAAGAAATCTGCAGCTGAGGCGCATCGATTGCTTGTAGAAGCATATGGTGAGGCTGCCTTAAGTGAGAGAAGTTGTCGTGAGTGGTTTCAAAAGTTTAAGAACGGTGAATTTGACATCGAAGACAAAGAACGTAGCGGAAGGCCGAAAGTGTACGAAGACGCGGAATTGGAAGTATTATTGGATCAAGATTCGTGCCAAACGCAAGAAGAACTTGCACTTACATTAGGAGTGACTCAACAAGCAATTTCACATGGGTTGAAATCATTGGGAATGATTCAAAAACAAAGAAATTGGGATTCATATGAACTGACACGGAGAAACTTTGAATGCCAATTTTCCACATGTGAAATGCTGCTTGCCAGGCATAAACGAAAGGGTTTTCTGCACCATATAGTCACTGGTGATGAAAAATGCATCCATTATGATAATCCAAAAAGGAAGAAATCATGGGGATCCCCTGGTCATGCTTCAACATCTACGGCTAAGCCAAATATTCATGGAAAAAAACTCTTGTTGTGTATTTGGTGGGATCAGCTTGGTGTCGTGTATTATGAGTTGCTCAAACCGAATGAAACCATTGCTGGGGCTGTCTACCGAACATAATTGATGAGATTGAGTCGAGCACTCGAGGAAAAGCGCGCCCACTACTACGCCAGACACGACAAAATTATTCTCCTGCATGATAATGCTAGTCCACATGTTGCGGCACCGGTCAAAACCTATTTGGAAACACTCAATTGAGAAGTTTTACCCCACCCGCTGTATTCACCAGACATTGCTCCTTCTGATTACCACTTGTTTTGATCGATGACGCATGGCCTGTCTGAGCAGCACTTCACATCATATGAAGATACCAAAAATTGAGTCGATTCGTGGATAGCCTCAAAAGATGATGATGATGACTGACGCGGTATTCGTATGCTGACAGAAAGATGGGGAAAAGTAGTGGCAAGCGATGGGTACTACTTCGAATAAAACATGAGGTTCCGTTCTTTCACAATAAATGCCCATTTTTTTATAAAAAACGGCGGAAACTTATTTGTACACCTAATATTTTCTAAATATGTATCTTGCATTACAAAGTGAACAGTTCAAAACAGATATGAGTATATTGCTATTCAGCAGTTCAAACAACACCAGTCTAAGGAAGATCTCAGCTCAAAGTTATTCTAATTTCGCATTCAATGATTTTGAAATGGAATGCATTATTATTTTCACAAATCACCCTGCAATGGCTAATAGTGAAAATTGATAAGTGATAGTATTTTTATTTTTTATAACCAGACTACACATTTTTTTATTTAACATCAGAGATTTGGAGAATCACTATGCAACTGCTGTTAAAGTTTTTCTTGGAGATAAGTAAACTGCAATAAATGCAACTTAAAACAAATTGACTGAGTATGTATGTAAACAAATTCCAATGAAAATATTGTTTTCCAATCAACACAATGATGTTTCACTATAAATTTAATGTTTCAATTTTATTGTATTTTCAGAGCCACTAATAAAGTAAAAGGAAAGTACATATTTAAAAGTAAAACACGTTCTATTGAAATTGTAAAAAAAGTACAATCTTAACTGATAGGCTATCTCTTGTAATCAAGTATGATTGTCAGTCATCTTGTTAATTTCGGCAAGTATACAGTCTCGACAGATCAAAACAAAAGTTACGACGGCAGAGAGATTAAACTTCCAATCTATCAGAAGGCTTGGTCTGCTGCAGCCTTTTGTTTTATATTCTTATGTTGCTTAAAATGCTAAAAAAGTTATGTTAAGTAGCACATAAGCTACAGAAAAAGATTAAAATACATCTCAATTTGAAACATTGTTACATTTAATTATCTTCATAAGATGAATGGGGGAAAATACATTGAAAAGAGATGTCCAGATGGTAGTTATCCCATTCAATAAAGTTTAATTAAAAGCAGGCCTCTGTCCTAGAGATATAATAAGTAATATTCAATAACTTGAAAGTCATATTTTGAACATTTTATAGTTATTTTTTATCGCAATAGATAATGATATTCTTCTTAATGGTCAACTTATATGTCTAAGTTGTAATTGTCATTGAAATAAAAAGTTGAATGCTTGGAAAAATTGTTGATGGCTTTATGTTCAGGTTTATTAGTTTCTGAGATGAAATAAATTATTTACAAAGGAAAATGTTTTGAAAAAAAAAATATTTTGCAAAAAAAAAAAATACAGAGAAACATGAGTTTCATGTTTTTAGAAAAATCAAAAAATGTCTGCAAGTTGGATTTAGAAATACAACAGTAAAAATAAAAGCATTTTTGTCAATGAACATTTTGCAGAGTGGAGCGAAATCTTACTATCTTGATATGAAGGCATAGAACTCACAAAATCAATAATTGTATTGTATTACACTTTCTTGTATATAATACAACATGGTGGGTTTATTGCCATGTGGAAATCTCTTCCAACCAATCAGAAAGGTGTTTAAACTAGTGTTGAATGAAAACCAGACTGGAACCCTTCATCATCTAATAATACAAAGTGAAATGGCATTAGAAAAAAGTATAAATAAATAAAGTTAAGATCTTATCACATGAATCAGTTCCAAAAGCATGGGTAATAGAGGATGCGGAACAAAACACCATAACAGACATTCACAAGGTGACAAAGAGGAGAGAGAGACTTCAATCGATGAAATTGGGTCGAACAACCGAGAACCAGATATCTTACAATCTGAATAAACAAATTAAAAAACAACAACCACCTAGAAGAGACCGCAGCAGAATGGCAGAATTACTCAAAAAATAGCACCAAAATAATTCAGGATTTATACAACCAAGCGTGGAAGACGGTAATCTGGCCCCAGGACTGAATAGTCTCAATTTATCCCATTACATAAAAAGGGTTCAACAAGGAAATTAGAGAACTATGGGCCATATCTCTCATATTATATGCAAGTAACATACTGCTTTGTATAATCAAAAACCGTCTGAGGCATTACATCAGCTGGCAGATACCAATAGAACAGGCAGGGAAAAGGGGCGAGAGAACAAATCCTCAATATCTGACAGGTAATCAAAAAGTGCCATGAATTTCAAATACCAGCAGTTTTATGCTTCATGGATTATAAAAAAGCACTTGATTGTGTAAAATGGGAGAAACTGTGGCACCTACTTCTAGTGATGGAAGTACCAGCACACCTTATGAACCTTATTACTGTACCAACATAGGTCTGCGACAGTCAAAGGCAAGTCCAAATAGTTTAAAGTGCAAAAGGGTGTGTGGCCAAAAACTAATTTTAATGATAATAAACCGGAATGACAAAACAGCCATCAAATAATGTGAATCATGGTCTAGAAGTCCAGAACCAACAATGGAGGATGCGAGGCTGAGGCAAAAAATATGATGCCAAAGCTGTAAAAGATATGGAAGAGCAGAACCATAGCCATCATGATGAAAATCGTCTAGTTAAGTCTCTCGTCTTCGCGATATTCATGTATGGCGCAGAGACTTGGACTCTCAGAGCAAGCAAGAGATGTAGAATACATGCATTTGAAATGTGGTGATGGAGAACAATGTTATGAATTCCATGGATAGCAAGGCGAACTAAGGCCTCCATTCTCGAAGAACTAAGTATCACCGACAGATTGTCGACAACATGCTCTCGGGGAATCCTCAGCTATCATGGGAGTTATTGCTGTCATGAGCTACATGACAGGATGAATGAATAAATAAATGTCAAAATTACATTTTTAAATTTTGGTGTAAATGTCAATGCCAGGTGAAATAAGACTTGAAAGTGGTATCAGCTGAGAACCAATGTGAATTGGTAACCATTTTATGTTGTACACTGGAAACAGTAGCATAACTGGCTAAGAAAGTCTCCTACTGTAAATAAGGTGATAATAAGATGTCTATCCCATCATCAGAGAAAGTATTAGCATTGTCAGAGGTCTGATGTATGGTAGAAAAATTATTCATTATTGAAATCCCTATTTTCTATTTACTCTCACACTTCATTTTACCTGAATTTATTAAGTAGCACTTATACAGGGTGGGCCATAAGTGTTGGCGATTTGCGTCCTTAATTTCATGGAAACGGGCGGCGTGGGGAGGCGAAGCGGTATATTGCTCAACACGTCACTTCTCGAAAATTTTGTCACCATGGAGCCGTACACGGGAGCGCAGTGCGCATTTTATGTCCGCACGTATTATGAAAACAATAAATCTGTGATTACTGCACGACGGTTGTACCAACACGGTTTGCGGGACATACGTGAGGCTCCAAGCGCCAATGTGATACGCAAATGGATTAGAATGTTCGAAACAACTAGGTCGACAATAACAATAATTGATAGCGGTCGTCCGATCTCTGCGAGAACGCCCGACATTGTGGAGCGAGTTCGTGTTTCAGTTCAACAAAATCCGCAACAATCAACTCGTAAGAGAAGCCAGGCTTTGGACATCAAGAGAACAACTTTACGACGAATTTTGTAGCATGATTTGCATCTTAAGGCTTCCAAGATCCAGATTGTCTAAGAATTAAAACCAGACGATGGCAATAACCGACTGCGATGCTCTGTTAATTTGATGCTCGACCGGTTCAACAATTTTTTTAACGTGATATTCAGTGACGAGGTGAATTTCCATCTTAATGGTCACATCAATAAACAAAATTGTCGATTCTGGTCCGAGACCAATCCCCACCACCTGCATGAACGTCCACTTCACAGCCCTAAACTTGTCGTGTGGGCTGCAATATCGGCAACCTGTATTGTTGGGCCATACTTTTTCGAGGACAAAAGAGGGCGCGCGATGACAGTGAGAGCTCACAATTATTGCGGCATGATAAGAGAGTTCTTGGTCCCAGCCTTGCAAGAATTTCAAGGCAATACCTCGAGGATATGGTTCCAACAAGATGGTGCCACATGCCATACTGCTAGGGTGTCCATAGACCTGCTGAAAGAAATGTTCCCGGGAAAACTCATTTCGAGAAGGGGGGATATCGAATGGCCTCCACGCAGCCCCGATCTAGCTCCATGTGATTTTTTTCTATGGGGCTACCTTAAATCGGTGGTCTACAATAATAATCCGAGAGATTAGGAGCAGCTCAAAAGGAACATTATCCGGGAAATTAACAGTATACCGAGAATAAAGTTTCGCCGAATTTTCCAAAATCTGCGACTTTGGTTTCAAGAGTACCAAGCAGCCGAGGGACATCATTATTTTTATGATGTAAAAATTCCAAGATTTTTGTTTTTTATAATACTAATAAAAAATGTTGTATGTTACATAGTTTTTTTTTAATTTCATATTCAAACCGCTAACATCCTTTTGGCCTACCCTGTATCTCCTCATACATAGCATTATATGTACATACAAAGGTTAACAACATTTCCCTGTCAGGGTAGGCAGAAAGGATAGAGCACCAGACATACCTATTTCGACACACATCCTTAGCTTCTTCTATATCCATACACCTCCTCATACAACTTCTACGATTTCTCAATTTTTTATGTTACCTTTCCTCTGAATATCATTAAATTGATCCAATCATACTTTCCTTGGTTTTTCGCTCATATTTGCACTATACCAGGTCTGTAAATATGAAACCGGAATTTGCTCATAGATGGTTCTAGTTGTCAATGTAGTGACTGTCAAACCGCGTCATTGGCGCCTTTTTCTTATGTTTACATTTGTCAAAGACTTTTAACTCGCAACAATACAAATTTAATACAACTACATATGTTTTCATAGCATTGAAGATGTATGTTTTTGTGCCTGAAAACTACTGACAGCATTGATTTTATGTTACCATTTGAAGAAAACTGCTGCAGAATCACATCGAATGCTTGTCGAAGCGTACGGTGAGCAAGTTCTTGGTAAATCACAGTGCTTTGAGTGGTTTAAAAAATTCAAAAGTGGCGATTTTGACATGAGAAACGAAGAACGTGGAAGACCACCAAGAAAGTTTAAAGATGCCGAATTGCAAGCATTGTCGGATGAGGATGACGCTCAAACGCAACAGCAACTCGTGGATCAATTAAATGTGACACGAGAAGCCGTCTCCATACGTTTGAAAGCCACGGGAAATATCCAGAAGGTGGGAAAATGAGTTCCACATGAACTGAATGAAAGACAGCAGGAAAACCAAAAAACCACTTGCGAAATGCTACTCGCCAGGTACAAAGAAAATCGTTTCTCCATCGAATTGTGACTGGCGATGAAAAATGGATATATTTCGAGAATCCTAAGCGTAAAAGATCATGGGTAACTCCAAGCAAACCAGCGACATCGACTGCAAGGCCAAATCGCTATGGACGGAAGATAATGCTGTGTGTTTGGTGGGATCAGAAGGGTGTCATCTATTATGAGCTGCTAAAACCTGACGAAACTGTTAATACTGAATGCTACCGACAACAAATGATGGATTTGTACCAAGCATTGCGTTAAAAACGACCAGAATATCAAAAGAGGCAACACAAAGTGATTTTGCTTCATGATAATGCATCATCGCACACAGCAAAACCGGTTAAGGAAACGATTGAGGTGTTTAGTTGGCAAATACTTTCGCATGCGGCTTACTCACCAGACTTGGCTCCATCCGATTACTAATTATTTGCATCGATGGGACACGCACTTGCTGAGCAGCGCTTTACTTCTTACGAAAATGTCTCGATGAGTGGTTTGCCTCAAAAGAGCAACAGTTTTTTTTCTGCGTGGCATCCACAAATTGCCAGAGATGGGAAAAATGTGTAGCTAGCGATGGGCAATACTTTGATTAAAATATTTTTTATCATTTTCATACAATAAATGTGTATTGTCTATAAAAAAAATCTGGTTTCATATTTATAGACCTGATGAATAATATAGTTTAAGCGGTCCTCATCGAAGTCCACTGGTCGTCTGGAACGCTCCATGTCTTTCAGGTCGAAATTACCGTCTTTGAAATCCAAAAATCATCAACGAGCTATCCTTGAATTCATAGCATCTTCACCGTACACTTCGCAAATATCGCGAGCAGCTTTGGCAGCTTCATTCCCTCGATTGAACACGAACAGAAGGAGGTGTCGAAAATGCTCACTTTCGTCTAATTGACATTTCATTTTGAAGGCTTGTAATCAAATAAAATAATATATGTAACGTAAAAGCAAACACAATATTTTGTAGAGCAGAAAATTTTCTTTCGAATGACGTATAACATTTACCAATTTGTTTTACTTTTGGTGCTCATTTTTAAATTGAAAAAAAAAACAGACACAACTTATGTTAACACCCAATATTATTTACTTGTCCTTTCAAACACGTTGCATCTTTCATACAATTTTATTATCAAACTCTTTGATTCATCTTCGATCTCCACTAAATGTTTTAAAAGTGATTTATCTGATTCATAAGACCACATGGGTTCAACGTAATTTACATTTTCAATCATGTCACAGATGGTAGTAATTTTGCTATGCAATAAATTATCCAAACTGTAACAAAAAGCGACTCATGGACTGATATTATGAAATGATTTGTTCTTAACCTTTTTACGGCGAAAGCTCGAGTATCTTTGGTGTGTCACACAGGCGGCGGTGTTTTACGTCTATAAATTTATATTGTATCTACATACAAATATGACTCACCGCCTGGCAGCCATTATCCCGAAGCTGAGTGCTGTGGAACTGTGCACCGATGCACTTTTTAGCTGACACTACGTAATATTAGAAAATATTCTTATAACACTATTATACAAATAACATATAATTCTGGTACATTTGTATCTACCCAGCGTTGAATTTGTGATTTAGCGGAATATTCCTTACTCAATTTTTTTAAATTATGAAATTGGTTAGTCTGTTGTACCACATTTTCAATTATATTTTTATTTAAAAAATATTCGAAAATATCGAGTTCGGATGATTCTGGTGTAAGTTGGCACGAGGGCAAGATGCCAGATGAAAATTTATCAAACTCGTGGATAATTGGCGCAAACGGACCAAGGCTCCATGAAGAAAATACATTTTCTAATAGTTCGTTTGGTTCCACATTGCCGCTGGTTGTTGCTCCAATATCTGGAATAATTGTATCATCCATTCTCTGCTCTTCTTCAAATGGATCAACATCATCTGCAACATCGTCTTCTTCATCAGTTAATTCAAAATCTGAATCAAGTTCTACCGTGATATCTTCAATTTCCTCTCCAGTCAAGTTCCTTTTAGCCATATTGATAATATAAGCGGTGTTGATTTTTTTAGTTATTTTAAAAATTTAATGAATTGTTACAATGGCGTATAACATACGTAACATAAAAAATAACGACGATTTGAAAAGTTGTAAAAGTAAGTGAATGTTAAAATCTCTTAAAAAACAGTTTGTGTAATGGTATCCAAATCAAAGCTATAAATAAAGTGTGACAATATAAGAAGCAATAATCGAAGAAAACAATAATCCATAAACAATGAAAAAGGCAATTAATTCAATACGCAATACGCGTACACAAAGATAAAAATATCGTCGCACAATACCTCACAATGATCGGGAGAAATCGTCATTAGAAACATGACCTTCGGCACACCCGAACGAGTAGCGCCAAAATTTAAACTGCTTTAAATATCGACGGCCTGGAATCGGTCTGTTTAAATCCTTCTTATGGATCAAGTACTTGAAGTTTTGATGATTTTAAAAAAGATGTCACTAGAGGACACGTTTTGTCTTATATTCAGGTTAAAAATTTTAAAGATTTCATCTTGACCGACTTATCGACACGCAAACTTAGCGGCCACTTAAGTGGCCGCTCGCCAGTATGACACGTCTTATGTATGGGCCATTTAAGTGGTCCCCCGCCGTGAAAGAGTTAATACCAAGGCAAATGAATTTGAACCAACTTCTTGACCTATTTTTTATCCCTAACAAAAAAAACACAGATTTACAGTCGTAGAACACGAGATGTTGTTTATGACTGATCGGTTAAAAATAATTCCACAAACTCAATATATTTCATCAACAGTTTCAACTTTAACTTTGTGGAACTCCATATTTATCAATAAATTACCTCCTATCCTGAGGCTCTCTCCAGGCGGAATGATCCCAGTCTGTTAGTATTTCTTTATTCATTCTTGAACAAATAAATGGAGATAGACTAACAAAACAGATATATAGTGCAAATGTGAGTAGGTGTGCGTGTGAGAGGGAGACCAGGGGAATCATGGTTGGATCAAGCTAATCATATTCTGAAAGAAGGAACAATAGAAAATCAGAGAACTCATAGAAGTTGTATGAGAAAGTGTATGAATGTGGAAGAGGCTAAGGATGTGTATTGAAATAGAAAATTCTGGTGCTCTATGCTTTCTGCCTACCCCGACAGGGAGATGGGATGATGGTATGTTTGTACAAAGTAATTTATTGTTAAATATTCAAAATATTTCAATTAAAAATAATGAAGTAAACTTACCAGACATTGATCCAGTGTATTTTACAGATGTGCCTATAAAAAATATAAGATAAACTTTATTCTGAACAATTAATAATATGGTAACTAAAAGAGAATTCACTATAAAAAAAATATTATTACTTACATTGAGAGAAAGTCCCGTGGTTTGGAGAGAGGATTGGTTGATCCCCCTCGGGAGTCTCCCCACCACCCGTTAAATGCGCCACCTAAAAAAAGAAAAAAACATCTGTGATAAATCATAGAAAACACATAAACTGAAACGAAATATGGCAAGTAAGGGAGAAGATTTGCTACCGTGGAAGAAATTCAGGAATAACTCAGAAGGCTCTAGACACAGATAATACGAGGCATATCCAGAAAGTAAGTGTACTGAATTTTTGTAGGTTACAATTTTTTTTATTTAAACAAAAAAAATTACATGGTTACCGTAGTACATATATAAGCTATTTTTCGACATAGTCGCCATTCCTCTCAATTCAGGTGGTGAAGCGGGGTATCAACTTTTTGATGCCTTCCTCGAAGTAGTTTCCCGCCAACCCCTCCGTCCACTTCTCCATCTCCTCCTTTACCTCCTCGTCGGTTGAAAACCTTTTTCCACCCATGTGCAGCTTCAGGGAGGTAAAGAGATAGTAATCTGAAGGTGCTAGGTCAGGGGAATGCGCGGGATGGTTCAGGACATCCCATTTAAACGAGGCGAGCAGTTCCTTCGTGGCGTTGGCCGTGTGCGGTCTGGCATTGTCGTGCAGCAGGCAGACTCCCTTTGTCAGCATGCCTCTCCTCTTGTTCTGAATCGCCCTCCGCAATTGTTTAGGGTCTCACAGTATCTTGCAGAGTTGATGGTCTCCCCTTGAGGCATATATTCAATTAAAATTATGCCTTGACAGTCCCAAAACACGGATGCCATGATTTTCTTAGCTAAAATTGTGGTTTTGAACTTTTTGGCGGAGGGTGAAGAGGTGTGACGCCACTGTTGAGACTGCCTTTTGGTTTCAGGCGTGTAATGTGCAACCCAAGTTTCATCTCCAGTAACGATGGAGCGGAGAAATTCATCTCCATGGAGCTATTCAAATTGAGGAGATTTGCGGAAACATCGCAGAAAGTTCATCCACAGTCAATCTGCGATCATCACGGAGCGCATTTTCGATTTTTTCCACGATTTCGTCAGTCACAATTGAAGGTCTTCCGCTCCTCTGATCATCATGCACAGACGTACGACCGTTTTTAAACTCGCGACACCACTTGTACACACTCGTACGATTCGTAGCTTTATCACCATATGCAGTTTTCACCTCATTATAAACCTCAACCGGAGGTTTACCCTTCCAAACGAGATAACGGATGACGCCGCGTATTTCGCACTTGTCGGGAGATTGGATTGACATTTTTCACGAAACGTGTTGTCGCGTCGACACTTCTCAACGTACTGACCTCGAACATGTCGAAAATAAAATCCATCCGGTCGTGAGAGCCTCAGTACACTTACTTTCTGGATACGCCTCGTATATAGATGACTATATAAACTAGTTTCTAGGAATAGGAGACACTGGAACAAGGCAAGTACAATATTTTGAAGGAAGCTAAAAGAAAATTGATAAAGCTTATTGGTAAAAGTTTTCGTTTTAATCATTCTGTGAATTTTTGAGCCCCACTTTGTATATACGAGGGTGGATCAAATATAAATGAGATTTTTTTGTTTAAATTTTTTTATTTGCAGAAAGAAAAAGACCAAGCACACATAATTTTTCTACATACTCTCCTGCTATAGAAATGCATTTCTCCCAGGGAATCGGTAGTTTTTTCATCCCGTCATCGTAAAATGAAGTAGGTTGTGTAGCAGTCAATTGCACACAAACCCCTCTACTCCATCGTCGTCGTTGGATAGTTAGCCTCCTGGAGCTTCTTTCAGAGCCCAAAGAGATGAAAGTGCAGGGCGATTAATTAGGACTATAGGGAGGGTGTTCCAGTCGTATCCTACTCATTTCCTCCAATTGTTCACATGTTACAGCTGCAGTATCGGGCCTCACGTTGTCATGGAGAAGAATCACTTTTCATATCGGTTGGTAACTATGCGACTCAAAAATAAGTTCCCTTCTTGTGCAAACCGCGCCGAGAGCCGCTCACAGACGTCCAAACTTTTGTTCTGCAGTCAAAAGACGTAGGACTTATCGAGCAGACACTTGACAGAATTCTAGGTCCTTTTTGATTATGGATTGAGTGCTCCCACACCTTATTCCTATCTCAGAACAAATTTCGGAAAACGTCAAACGTCGGTCGTCCATGGATGAGGATCATGGCTCTCGTTTTTGACCCCTTCACGACCTTTCATGAAGTCCTTATGCCAGGTAAACACACGGGGCTTTGACAGTGCTTGATCCCCGAACTGTGCCGTCAGTCTCTGCAGAATTTCGGCCGGTTTTACGCCCTCACAAGCGAGAAACTAGATAATTATGCATTGCGCAATCGACGGGCGCACCTCTTTCTTAGACATCGTGTGCCATACTAATGACGGAATCTGCCGAGGCCGGGCAACCGCTCTCCCCACTCCTGATATCCTCCCCCAACACTCCTTGAGGTGGCCGTGCGCTCCGTTTAAAATTACGCGCTCTAAAACAAAAGTGTTGTTTATATCCACCCTCATAATCGAGATAAAAAAATATTGGAAAAATCCTCTCGCAGTGATCAGAAAAAACATACTGCATTATACATTAATATATTTAAAATAACATCTCATTACTATAAAGTGAATCTTGCTAAGTCAGAGTAAAATAAAAATACTAGGTTAGTCAAAAAGTTTTGAAAGCGGAAATGAAAATACATTTTTTTTGGGGGGAAATCACTTTTATTGCTCAGTACAGTCTCCCGTAAGATCAATACACTTGGTCCAACGATCTTCCAACTTTGTTGTCCCATCACGGAAGTGACTTTCCGGAAGGCCTGAAAAATACTCCTCTACGACGGCTATAACCTCTTCGTTTGACGAAAAATGCTTTCCACGAAGGAATTTTTTGAGGTGTGAGAACAGCCAGAAGTCAGAGAGAGCTAAATCTGGCGAATAGGGTGGATGCTGCAACAATTCGTACCCCAATTCACTGATTTTCGCGATGGTTTTTTGAGCTGTGTGAGCAGGTGCATTGTCTTGATGAAAAATGATTTTTTTCTTCTGCAAACCGGGTCTTTTTTCACAATTTTTTTCATCCAACTGGTCCAAAAGGTCACAATAATAATCAGAGTTGATTGCCTTACCAGTTTGGAGATAATCTATCAATAAAATTCCTTTTGCATCCCAAAAAACTGACGCTAACACCTTCTTGGCCGATTTCTGGACACGAACTCGCTTCGGAGCCAAAGTGCCTGGTTCACACCACTCCTTAGCCTCTTGTTTTGATTCAGGATCATGGTGGTAGACCCGAGTCTCATCCACAGTGATGAATCGACGCAGAAAATCCTTTTTATCCTTTCGAAATTGCTCCAAATGTTGCTCAGAAAGTCGCATTCGAACGTGTTTTTGTTGCATTGTTAGCGAATGCGGGCACCCATTGTGCACACAGTTTTTTGAAACCCAAAACTTCAGCCAAAATATGCCATGTTGTTCCATGTGAGATGCCTACGGTGTCAGCTATCACATCCACAGTCGATTGATGATCTTCCAAAACCATATCCTGTATTTTCGCTATGATTTCTGGTGTTGATGCACTTTTTGGACATCCTGAGCGTGGATCGTCTTCAACGCTTGTACGGCCACGCTTAAACTCCAAAACCCATCGGTGAACGGTTGGAAATGAAGGAGAAGACTCCTTTAATACTTTCACCATCTTTGCATGGATCTCAGTAGCCGATAAACCTTCCAAAACAAAGAATTTAATCACTGCACGATATTTGGATTTTTCCATTGTTAAAAAATTCACTGACACGTCAACTTCAAATGGCTTGTAAACAAAGAATTAATTGACAGATCGAAATGAAATTTTGAGTACATTCTTATGAAAGATGAAATATTAAAATGGCGTAGAAATTTTGGTTTTTCTACTGCTCCATAGATGTCGCTTTCAAAACC
Organism: Odontocerum albicorne; assembly: GCA_949825065.1. Lineage (NCBI taxonomy): Eukaryota > Metazoa > Arthropoda > Insecta > Trichoptera > Odontoceridae > Odontocerum > Odontocerum albicorne. The sequence goes on along the minus strand of OX463843.1, from coordinate 37,271,114 downwards.
TAGTACTTACTTCATAGAAAGAAAATATATTAAGGTACTCAAGTAAAATATATTAACACGTTCGCTGCTAAAGACGCCCCTGGGGCGTCAACACATTTTTTGTAGAGACGCTGATGACGCCCGTTGCGCGTCATTCGATTATCTTTGTTTGTATGGTACCGAATATTTTAAGGTTTCCGTAAGATTTTAAGGTTTCGAAAATACCGTAAGATTTTAAGGTTTCGAAAATATGATTTTTTTCAGTACCTCTACACTATTTTATAAATACATATCGCAGTGAATGTGTTAAATACGAGGCGTATCCAGAAAGTAAGTGTACTGAGGCTCTCACGACCGGATGGACTTTATTTTCGACATGTTGACTACACTTCCGTGTAGCCTGACCCTTCCCCTCCGCAACGAGATCGGTTCGAGGTCAGTACGTTGAGAAGTGTCGACGCGACAACACGTTTCGTGAAAAATGTCAAACCAATCTCCCGCCAAGTGCGAAATTTTGTAAAAAGGCAAGAGTTTTTGAGGCGCTCCAAACTCCACGGAGATGAATTTCTCCACTCCATCGTTACTGGAGATGAAACTTGGGTTTCACACTACACGCCTGAAACCAAAAGGCAGTCTCAACAGTGGCGTCACACCTCTTCACCCTCCGCCAAAAAGTTCAAAACCATAATTTCAGCCAAGAAAATCATGGCATCCGTGTTTTGGGACTGTCAAGGCATAATTTTAATTGAATATATGCCTCAAGGGGAGACCATCAACTCTGCAAGATACTGTGAGACCCTAAAAAAATTGCGGAGGGCGATTCAGAACAAGAGGAGAGGCATGCTGACAAAGGGAGTCTGCCTGCTGCACGACAATGCCAGACCGCACACGGCCAACGCCACGAAGGAACTGCTCGTCTCGTTTAAATGGGATGTCCTGAACCATCCCGCGCATTCCCCTGACCTAGCACCTTCAGATTACTATCTCTTTACCTCCCTGAAGCTGCACATGGGTGGAAAAAGGTTTTCAACCGACGACGAGGTAAAGGAGGAAGTGGAGAAGTGGACGGAGGGGTTGGCGGGAAACTACTTCGAGGAAGGCATCAAAAAGTTGATACCCCGCTTCACCACCTGCATTGAGAGGAATGGCGACTATGTCGAAAAATAGCTTACATATGTACTACGGTAACCACGTAATTTTTTTGTTTAAATAAAAAAATTTGTAGCCTACAAAAATTCAGTATACTTAGTTTCTGGATATCCCTCGTATATAAAATATAATAAAGTATATTAAATATATACATATAATAGTAATCCCTTAATTCCAGGAAAACAGTGCGTAAATGAAAACTAAACTGGAGCAATTGAACTCTGTAAAATAAGCGATCTTTCCAGATATACTATTCTTACTTAGTCATTTTTTCTATCAGTATATAAGTGGTTCCTGAAAACTAATAAGACATTTTTATGCGAGCTATATAATTTATTTATACAAAGAAAAAAATGACCGAATTACAATTTTATGCACCTATTCAAAATCACTCGCTGGAGAATCATTCATTCATTGTAAACTATTACAAATTATTACTTAGTACATGTCACTATTATTAACAAAATAAAACAAGTTCAAATTAATTCACGTAAGTAGAGGGATAACTCCATATCTGTTATTTACTGTCATGTTTCTACTATATCATTATTATCAGTAGAAAAATCCTAAAATGAAAAAATCATAAATATTGCATTTTTAGTTATTTGTACATGAAAAAAATAAATATAATATATGTAACATAAAAAATACAGACATACAATGCAATTTAAAAAATCAAATCATACAAATCTGGATTAGTTGCTCATCGTGCATTTATAATACCATTTTCATGTTAGGGCAAGATCTATACAAATTCTGATAAAACTGGCAGAAATCATCTTTGTTTATTATTCTTCCAGTGTCATGGATCTCTCTGATGTAGGTTATCACTAACAAAAACCACTCTATCCTGAAGAATCAGTTTTTTTTGTACTTAAAAATTTATTGATCCTTTTTAATTTACAAAATAACATACATCACTCATCACATGATCTTTCACACAATCTTTTAGAGACTATAATCTTATAAATAAAACATAGTATCATTATAATCTCTGAATGATGAGATAAGACTACTAAAAAACACATGAATCAGTTACCTTTTTTAGTACAGATTGATATGATGATGCTACGTTCATGGGAGTTGAATTGGTTCCCTTCAAAGGAAACTTTTCCATGACATGATGTTAACTAGAACCTGAAAATATGTAAAACAATATACATATACGATAATTAAAATTCATTGTAATTTATTATATTTTGTTTATAGTTAAGGCATGAACATTGTGGAAGTTTAAAGACATTGTAAATTGTTTTATTTGTAAATTGTTTTGATAAAACAAATTACAATGTCATTGTGTTAGTGTTTGATAAAAACAAATTACAATGTCATTGTAATATGTTTTATCAAACACTGTTTATTTCACTTTATGTAACGGAAACCCTACCGGTTTCAAGATTTTCACCTAATTATCAGGGTAGCACAAACAAGTTATACCGTTACATAAAGTGGAATAAACAGTGTTTGATAAAACAAATTACAATGTCTTTAAACCTCCACAATGTTAATGCCTTAACTATAAATAATAAATTAAGATACATATTTTATGTACTGTATTATACTTTCTTGTGTGTAATACAGCCTGGCGAGTTTATTGCTATATGGCAATCTCTTCCAAACCAACCAACTACAAAGATGTTATATAAACCTTAAATGAAAGTCAGACACACAACCCCTGGGGGGTTTGGAAGAAAGCTTACGGAGGTCAGAGCTATATACATACATATCATCACACCATGTCCCTTGTCACACCATGGTAGGTATAGGAACTGATCTCCAAAGTTTTCTATCCAAGCACAAAAATTTCGCCTCCTCACATATCTCTTCATCCACAATCTTCTATTATTCATATTTCTTACTTCACCTTCTTTCAAAATCTGGTCCACTTGATCCAGTCACGTTTCCCTTGGACTAACTCTTCTAAGCACACCTTGCCTTTCTGATTTGAGAAATAAATAATTTCTTGTGAATTTAAAGGTATTGAAAGAGTATAATCGTGTAAGTGTAGTGAAGCTAAGAAATTTTTGAAACAATGTGGAGCAGAAGCCAAATAATTAGATTTATCTTATCCCTTTGTGAAAAAGTACGAGTATTAAAGAAGACTGAATGATTTTGTATAAAAAGGCTGTGAAGCGATTGTCCTTAGCATTTCGATATTTATTCAAGTGTAAATGATATGAGTGAAACGGGCAACTTTTGACAGATTTGGTTGAAAATGATTTACTATATGCTAACAAGGTGATAGTGGCTAAGAATGATGCAGCAGTTTTAATGTATGTAACGTGTTATAAAAATAATTAAGAATTAATGATATTGGTTGAAAGAGGTGATTTGATATTAATTTGCAGTATTTGGTGAATAATTCAAATTAGTTTAGAAATTTTATTTGTATTTTTTCAAGAGGTATTAAGATATTGAAAAATGTGTTGCTGCAGCAAACAACGTCAATCACGCATTAAGTATGTGTTTTGCCAATAAATCGATCACAGTCTTCAAAAATGTTTGTGCACAGTGGTGCCTTGTACAGAAATTTTTTTTTTCTTATTTTTGGATCAGGCTTTCTCTTTGCGTATGCTTCTGAAACAATGTATGGCAAAAAATAAAAAGGTATATTGTGAGTTTGTGAACTTAAAAAAAGTATAAGACCGTGAGATAAAAGAAAAATTATGGAAAATATTGAATGTACTCGTATATGATGTTGAATGATAATTCATGTGGTATTGCATCATTACACCCTGAAAGTAGAGCAGGCCTGGCCAACCCAAATTGTCACACGAGCCGCATTGACGACCTAAAGTTTTCCAAGGGCCGTACATAAATAAGAATAATTGCAAATTTAGTTGGAATATTTTTTTTCGATATCTGGCTTTACAACGAAATTTGTACTTATTTTGTTTTTTGTAAGTGATTGATTTGGATGCAGAGGTACACAGAAAGTGTTCAATCAGCGTAAATATGAAGAAAAAAACTATACAACTAGATATGAAGAGAAAACATGTATTGAACCAACAACAAAATGTATTTGTATGGTAATATAATGACTTGGAATTCTAAGTTGTTAATTCGTAGATGTATTTGAATAGTAATAAAAAATTTTAAAAAACATAATTCGTTATATATGACCGCGGCCCACGCATAAGGACGCTGCCACATGCAGCCCGAGGGCCGTGGGTTGGCCAATTCGTTCATGGGTTGGCCAATTAGAGTGAATGGTACCTTGACTGAAGAATCATAGTATAAATAGACCAAGACCCATACGATGGTTGTCGTCAAAGAAAGAATACGAGAATTGAATTTTGAATACAAGAGAGCGAGAGAGGAATCCTTAGATTCTGTCCAAAAGTAATTCGAAATTTGAACTCGGTGGGTCCGTGATACTGAACGAATTTTAAATACCCAGCTAACAATTTTTAAACCGGTGTAAAAGGGGACGATGTATAAATGATATATATAAAAAAAATTACATTTATAAATATATATTTTCATAAATGTAGAATTTGTTTTACTTCCGTGAATATTTCACGGGTTGCAAATAGTGGTTTAATATTTTGAAAGGCGTGAAACAAGAATGCGTTATGTCACCATGCTTGTTCTATATTTATATAGATTCCTATGTGAAGGAACTACAGAAGTCAAATGATGGCATACAAATGTCCAATGGAAACGTATGTGAATTGCTATATGGCGATGACAAGGTAATGTTGGTGGAGGGAGGAAATGAATAGCAGGGTTTGATAAGTAAATTGTATGAGAGATGTGAAGAGAAAGAGCTGATAATAAATGTTGCAAAATCTAAAGTAATGGTGACAGAAAAGTGTGAAAGGGAAAGTAAATGCGATATATAGGCGGAACTATGAAATATTGGAGTATGTTGAGGAATTCTGCTATTTTGGTAGCATATTCTCAGATGAGAAAAAGGATATGTCAAATTAGTCAAGTCTGGCACTATGTCTTATCTGCTTACTCCGATAGGGAAATGGTGTGATGATATGTACATACATATTTTGAAGGTTTATTTTGTGTAAAAATTTCAAAGTTTTTTTTTAAATTAACTCGAAATTTCTAAAATAACAAAAGACGTAAATTTATGTGTCGATCTATAGTATAATAAAAAGGGTGTATGTAGTAATATGTCTAACTTATGTCAAGGATATAAACTATTGTTTGGTTTTCTACTTGAAATTTTGCACGTAGTAATAAGACTGCTAAGGCTTCTAAATAAATATTTTTTTGAAAAAAAATCATGGAAATAGTAAATGTTTACTAAATGTGAAATTATTTATATACATAAGAAATAATAAACTTGAAAAATATATATCCAGAAACAACTTTATAAGGGACTGAATTATACTGTTATGGGATGGCATAATAAGGTTTCACATAAAGAAGTATGAATAAATGACATATGTAAATAAGATTTTACCAACAAAACACACTTTTTGTTTTATTTCAAATATCGAAAATATTCTTGTAAAATGTATATTTCGTTATTAAATTATGTATCAACTATTTTATGTTATGTTTGCCAAATAATCTCAAAACCGGCTAAATATGTATTAGGATCTCTTTGCATTTATAAATCCACATAAAAGCAAGAGTTTAAAAAACATACATCTTTAAATGCGATAAATTACAAAAGCAATCTATTCATTTTTATTTAAGTATTAGTTAATCTAAGGGATATTTAAGCGTTTTAACCTTAAATGTTACGAAAATCATACCTTTATATAAAAGAAAAGTACCCTATTTCCAAAAATTATGTACATGTATAACAAAGAATTTTATTTAAAATCTGTGTGAGACATTACATTCTATAAGTGAACTTGATTTTTTTTTACTAGAAATAAAATATTTATACAAGTACACTAAATCTACCATTAAGACGAAATTAATTTGATTTCAACCATTTTCCAGATATTTCAAATAAAAATGACGAATTGTTAAAAATAAAAATGCAAATGAAAAAATAATGTCACGTCACGAAAATTTGACAGGAAAAAAATGTCGATTATTATATACACATTTAGTTCAGTTCGATTAAAAATAACATTTTCTGACACGTTGCAAAATTTCAATAATTACATTTTATATCATACCTGGCGTAAAATTTAAAACGCAAAATGAAAGTACATGTATCCACAAAAAAAAACCTGTCACCAATTAAATAAATGGCGGACTCTCTTTAACACAGTTTAGATATGTTAGATAATATTGTATTCTACTCACCATTATGATAAGAATAAGCGACCGAACACTTAAAACTAAATACACCTACTTTTTATCAATCAACTAAATAAAAAATAACTATATATATAAACACAGAAAAAAGTTGCGGACACGATTAATAGACTATATAGATGGCAGCAGATGGTATGGAGAACAGCGTCTGATAAGCTATAGGACGCTATAATCGACCATTATTTAAGCAAAAATGTTGTATTCGTCATTATAATTTTCCGCTGCAATCCGTTAGTTTTACATTATTCATATTCTACCACTTGTATAGAAAAAAAGAAATTTTATGTCACCCCAATGTAGTAACAGCAGGCACAAAACATAATTTTACGTGATCTGACAACAATATATTAACAAATATATATTACATTCGGCTATAATTATGTGTGAAATGGAATTTGTTGTAATTTATTTTATCAACCACTGTTTATTCCACTTTTTTTGTAACGGTAAAACCCTACCGGTTTCAAGGCTTTCACATAATCTTCAGGGGAGCATAAACAAGACTAAATTCTGTTCGAACTGAACACATATATCCCAAAAACCTCTCCGCTGCTGGCCGAAATCGTTCCATGCCTCCCTCAGGCCTCAGTCCCCAGCCGTTGAAACGTGTATATCGGTACCAGTTAGGACATAATTTAGTCTTGTTTGTGCTCCCCTGAAGATGAGGTGAAAGCCTTGAAACCGGTAGGGTTATACCGTTACAAAAAGTGGAATAAACAGTGTCTGATAAAATAAATTACAATGTCTTTAAACATCCATAACGTTAAGGCCTTAAGTATACACAAAATGGAATTCGATTTGAATTCAGTCTTTACTATTGGTTCCGTAACCATGGTTCTTAATTTGTACAACCGAGTTGGTGGGAGGGTCAATGTAGATGTTGAGGACTGTCAAAAAGTTATGGCATACATACCATTACGCTATTTCCCAGCCGGGGTAGGCAGATAAGACATAGTGCCAGACTTTTTTATCTCGACCTACACTCTTAGTCTTCTCCTTATCCATATACTATCTCACAACTTCTACGATTTCTCTATGTTTCTACGCTTCCTCCTTTCAAAATATAATTCACTTGATACAACTATACTTTCCTTGGTCTTCCTCTCATACGTCAATTATTGAAGTTAGTTTGCTTTAAGCCAATTATTCTCAACCGGGGATGCTAGAAGACTTAAAGTGGCGCTGGGAGGCAATAAGCGTTGTAAGACGAGGACCCCGATCCATAGAAAGGTTGAGGTCAAATGTTATGAGGATCCATTTAGAAACAAAAAAAGATACGCTAACTTTTAGGTGGCCTAAGGATTTCCACCCTAAGGGTGGGCCCTGAAATAATTTATGATTTATATTTTGGAATATATGGAAAGGTATTTACAGTTTGGGAAATATCCAATCTAGAACTCGAAAATAAAAAGTATAAATAGATCCAGGAATATTTTTTGATATCGGGATCAATCATTTTGGTTTTAGGTTAGGATAAAGGGTTGTACATATTTTGGTTTAGAATAATTAATGAACACGATTAACAGATATTCAACCTTTTTAGGCCATTTTCCACCAGTGAGTAATGACAACTGAATTGGTAAGCTTCGAATTCGATTCCTGATGGTCCTACTAACACGAACATTGATGACGCCGAAGATAATGGTGTCTCCCAGTAACGTTTTTAATAGGTAGTTTACGAAAGTGACTACAAAAATATCTTAAAGTTATTCTTGAAAATTCGGCTAAACTGCTTTTTTAGCAGATTTATATTTATTTTTAAAGCTTAAATATTATAAAAAAATAAGTAAGTACCAGTAGTATTTCTTTGTTTTAATTTCAAGCAGTTTTTATTAGTTTCCATGTTCGTAGTACGAGTGAAAGCTAAAAAACAGACATTGAAATTTTGGTTAAAATAATAATTTGATACCGACAAGGGAAAGATAAAGGAAAACCTTTTAAAAATATTACTTTTGGTATTTAAGTTTACACCCTCTTCAGCTACGCACCCAAGGATCGTAGTCTGTGCTACCGAATGGGTGATATTTTATTTCACAATGAAGAATGATCAATTACATCTCTAAATATATTTTTATGTTGTATGGAACTCCAGCCTTTGGAGACGTGGAAAATAGTTAGGTTACATTATTTACTAGATAGCGTCACAAAACTTTGTTTATTAAAAAATCTTCCATACAAATTAAAATAGTTGATCATTTTAAGAAAACAATTTTTTCAAAAGGTTTGACATTTTTGGAATATCATACATTACATATCGTATAATTCACACATCAATAATATCCAGATTCTCAATTCACAAAGACAGAAACCTCCAACTTTTAAAATTGTTCATTATAATTGATTTCATTACTAAATTTGCAAATTTACAAGGGTGGTTCAATAAATCTTGTAAAAGTTGTTCTAGCATGAATTAAATTTATAGTTAGATCAGTCACAAAGATATTTGCAATGTATGCAGATTTGCAGCCATGGCTTATTATTTGATAAAAAAATATTTTTCACAAAACAAAAACGGATTTAATAAAATTCCCATAACTGCAAATAAATAACTACCTACTTATTGACAAAAACTATATGCTTGTTAGATATGATACTACATTGCATACAATTAACATTTTTGATAGCATCAATTTCATTGGGTGATAACATGAAGATTACTATTTGGAGGTCGGCATGAAATGTGGCAGAAATAAATAGATAAATATTAGTGTTTGCTATATTAAAATTAATATAGATATATATTAACCCTTAATCCCAGCATATTTTGCATAAAATGTGCGAAAAATCCCAAGCTTTTTTTGGCAAAAAAACAGTAGTGTACATTTTATTTTTTATCTCAGTTAATATTTAGTTTTAAAACCTATTTTTTTGTGGAGACCTCCTGTAGAGTGTAAAATAATAAGTAATTTTCATATTTCATAAAAAAATTTTTTTTATTGAATTGAGGCTGATGATCGGCCCTGTGGGATTTTTCGCATACACCAGTTGGGGCCGATAATCGGCTCCGTGGGATTAAAAGGGTTAATTGGAACATTGCATAGAATTCATTTTTAAATTGTGCTTAGCAACTATCTTTATCTAATGGACGTAACCACCACCTTCCTATCCTTACATTCAACTTGTTTTGTTTTTTTTGGTAATATTTTTAATCTGTCAATAATAGTGGGTTCAGAAACAAAGATGAGATTTTGAGCCGAATTATTACTGGAGAGTAAACTTGGGTTCATCATTATGAGCCTGAGTCGAAGCACGATATGTATAAAATGTAGCATAAAAAGGGCACACACACCCTAAGAAGTTTAAAGTGTTTTATGTTGTAAGGTTCCTTTACTGCATCATTACTGGTCATGAAAAGTGGTGCCTTTATGTGAATATGAATGCCATTCAAACGCTTAGTTGGGAAGTCCTGCCACACCCTCCATATTCTCCAGACCTCGCGCCGTCGGATTTCCACCTTTTCCGGTCGCTTTCGAACAATTTGCGCAGCGTTTCCTTCAATAATGATGTCGAATTGCAAACATGGTTGGATGAATTCCTCGAGTCAAGACCGGGTGGTTTTTATCGCACTGGCATTGAAAAACTTGTAGAACGTTGGCAAGAAGTTGTAAATAATGAAGGAGAATACATTATTGACTAATTTGTTGTAAAATAATGAAGGAGAATACATTATTGACTAATTTGTTATAATTTTTTTTGTTGTCATCTTGTTCTCTTAATTTGGAAAAAACGGACACAACTTATGTTAACACCCAATAGAACTCTTTATCAAGAAAAGAAAAAAAGGGTAGTATTCAACAAACTTTTGACAAGTTTATAAAGAAAACACCTGAAAGCACTTAAACATGCCTCGTTAACTTAATTATGTATTTTGATTAATATTTTTAATATATTATTGATATAAATATTTTAAAATACAATTTTTGATGTTTTTTTACATCTCTCTACTTTCGAACATTCGCACACATTTTCAGGAACCAATTATGTGCGAAAGTCGAGGGCCGTCAGTATTTGAGTTAACGGTGAATATATTGAAAAGGAAAAATAAAAAAATTGAGTTTCCCCTGTATCGCGAATTTAATGACCTTCACTCGTAGGATGTTAATGTCAAAAAGAATTAAAAATATGTAAGGTTTTTTTATGTTGGTTATTTTGATTTACGGAGAATATAAAAAATTCTCTGCAGTCGAGTCGCTTAAACTGAGGTAATGTAATATAGTTGCACTATGCATGGTAATGTAAGAAATTTTGATTTAGAGTTATAACATTTATCATTCATTTTTGGATAGTTTTATCACAATATGACATCATACTAGTATTTAAAATTCAATTTCTATAATAATAAAAATTAACTGTAATTATGATACATCACCTACTTACTATATTTTCTTTTAATGTTTCCATTTATGAGACTGCAGAAACAGGACAGATAAAATCAAGTTTAAGATGAAAATCCATTGGGTATAATGCAATTGAACTAGTGTTATTAACACTAGTTCAATTGCATTATCCCCAATGGATAAATATATTGATTTTGAAATTAAAACAATTTTAATTTTGAAATCAATATATTCATTCAGGGTCAATAAAGTCAATAAATATTCCTCTAGTGCTTAAATTTAGTGAGCACATTGGGAATATGAAATGCATCGGTAATATAAAGATCATTAATGCTTCTTTAGTTTAGTTCACGATTTAAAGCTTAGCTAATTTTATGAGACTCAATATTTATTCAATAAAAGCAACCATTCACTTTATATTTTTATGGAGGATACACTTGACAATGTGGCCGAGTTTTTCTCCTGTATTTTAGGTTTTGTAGTCGCCTGATCAATAGACATGATGTCAATATTAAAACAAGTCGAATAATACGAGGGTGGATCAAATATAAACGAGGCTTTTGTTTTCGAGCGCGTAATTTTAAACGCAGCAAGCGGACGCCTCGAGGAGTGTTGGGTTGGAGTATCAGGAGTGGGGAGAACGGTCGGCCGGCTGCGGCAGATTCCGCCATTAGTATGGCACACAATGTCTGAGAATAAGGTGCATCTGTCGATTTCGTAACGCATAATTATCAGGTTTCTCGCTTGTGGACGTAAAACTGACTGAAATTCTGCGGAGACTGATGGCACAGTTTGGGGATCAAACACTGTCAAAGTCCCGTGGGTTTGCCTGCCATAAGGAGTTCATGAAAGTCGTGAAGGGATCGAAAACGAGAGCCATGATCGTCGCCCACGGACGAGCATTACCGAACAGAACATTAACGCCATTCGTGATCTTCTGGAAGGCGACCGACGTTTGACGGTTTCCGACATTTGTTTTAAGATAGGAATAAGTTATGGGACCACTCAATCCATAATCACAAAGGACCTAAGATTCTGTAAAGTATCTGCTCGATGGGTCCCACGTCTTTTGACTGCAGAACAAAAGTTGGCACATTTACATGTCTGTGAGAGGCTCTTGGCACGGTTTGCACAAGAAGAGAACACATTTTTGAGTCACATCGTTACCTGCAATGAAACTTGGGTACACCATTATACACCCGAGTCGAAACAAGCCAGCATGGAGTGGAGAAAGAAGGATGAGGCAGTCGCTGTGAAAGCCATGACTCGCCTGTCAGCGGATAAGGTGCTTGCGACCGGCGCAACATTTCGCATATCGATTTTTTGCACGATTGTCGCACCATCAATGCGGCGTACTACTGCGAGCTTTTGAGTGAAGTTAAACTTGCTTATTGATGCAAAAGGATGTGACCCACCGATACGAGAAGTGATTCTTCTCCATGACAACACGAGACCCCATACTGCAGCTGTAACATGCGAACAATTGGAGGAAATGAGTTGGACACGACTGGAACACCCTCCCTATAGCCCTGATCTATCGCTCTGCGACTTTCATTGAAAGAACACCACTGAAAGAAGGTCTGGGAGGCCAACAAGTCTCGTTTATATTTGATCCACTCTCGATAAAAATAATATTGTGCAAAATTAAGAAGTGAATCTTTCATTTGGATTGGATAAAATAAAACAAATTTTTACACATATTCTATTTTCAAGGCAAAGTTGTAAAGGTTACATTATATTACAATAATTATGAACTTAAATATTATACATATACATTAAAATAATCATTATAAATAAATTATGCAGTTAATGAAACTTGGAAAATCTTATAATCTTATCAGGGCTTTAAAAATTTCAGAAAAACAAACTGTTATCAGTAAATACATATATAAAAGTTCATTATATTTGGTAGTTTAGCACATTTGAAACATAATTATTTAAAATTTTCCAATAAATGAAATGAGTTAAATTTACTTTAATATAAAAATGACAATGTTAAAGAGAAACTAATGAAATGTCAAATGTTTATAGGAATGAAATTATTAAAAAACATTATTACTTCTTTTTAGTTACTGTCATACAAAAATAAGATATTATTTTTACAAAATTTTTAGAGATTTTTTTTAAATATTCATTATATGGATTTGTTTTCCTTTTGGACTAATACTGATCACATAAATGCACAAAATACTAGTCTAGAGGTAATGTGAACACATATATTTGATTAAATCATAAATTAGAATTTATGAACATATATATATACATGCAACAATATTGACCAAGATAACCAAAACTGAATTAGATGGGCAAAATCTAATTCAAAACTGAATTAGAGTAGTAAAATAATTGAGAAATCTACTGTACAAAGTGGAAACCCTCAACTTTATGGGATATTGCCCCAATTTATCAGGGCTGACAGCCGTTTCAGCACTGCAGTTTTCGTTGAAAAAATCAGAACTGCTAATGCTTGTAAAGGTAAAAAACAAAGAATGGAAATGTTTTAAGCTGGTATACTGAAGGCAACAAAATTTGAATAGTTTGAACAAATTTCAACCGTTATACAAATTGCTGCTAGGAAATTTTAACACATATCAAACCAATAACATGATATTTTATTTAATATTGGAAAAAATTTGCTAGGTATACCCTCTTCTGTTACTATCAAAGTTAATTTAATTGTAAAAAAATATTTGAATCTTTATACGTTCCCTTGAGTGCAATTTAAAAGATTTTCCAATAGGGTGCAAAATTTTGTCCCCTTTTATAATCTCCATTTTTTAGAATAACTTCCTAAGTTATATACACTTACATTATTTTTACATTGAAATGTAAACAATTTAATGTTGTTTTACAAACAAATCAAATTTAAATGCTTCTTTTAGTCAGTTGTTTAATAGACTAGAAAATGGTATAATTTTTCTATTTATCAATAAAATTTGTAATTTTTTAAATATATTATAATATTGGTACCATTAGACTAAGGAAAGTATGGTTGGATTAAGCGAATGACATTTTGAAAGACGGAAGTAGTTATGGCGTGATGGTATGTATAACATTGGTTTGGTAGTGCATAACCCCGCGGTAATACACTGGACTTCCGTGCGGAAGGTTGCCGGTTCAAACCTTGCGATGTGCTACTCCTCTCGAATGACACAGGATTTTTTCCAACTAGTATTCGAGGGTATAAGGTTACCTATGACTTCAGTAATATCTAGTCTCAAAAAAAAAGGAAAAAAAACATGATGTGCTCAGATTGTCTCACTTATATACATATATACATCATATATATATATATATATATATATATATATATATATATATATATATATATATATATATATATATATATATATATATATATATATATATATATATATATATATATATATATGTATATGTATATGTATGTATATGTATATGTATATGTATATGTATATGTATATGTATATGTATATGTATATGTATATGTATATGTATATGTATATGTATATGTATATGTATATGTATATGTATATATATATATATATATATATATATATATATATATATATATATATATATATATATATATATATATATATATATATATATATATATATATATATATGTATATATGTATATATGTATATATATATGTATATGTATATATATGTATATGTATATGTGATTAATATGAGATTAATATTCCACTGTTTCGACTGTTCCTCGGTCTCGGGTGTGTACCAGTGTATCCATGTTTCGTCGACGGTCACGAAACGACGCAGAAACTCCTTCGGATTGCGCTTAAACATCGTCAAACACTGCTCTGAAGTGGTCTCACGGTTGCGCTTGTTGTCCGGAGTGAGCAAACGCGGCACCCATCGCGCCGACAGCTTTCTCATGCCCAATACTTCATGCAGGATATGACCCACGCGGTCTTTTGAGATGCCTACTGTCTCAGCTATCTCGCGCACCTTCAATCGGCGGTCTGCTAATACGAGATTGTGGATTTTTGTCACGTTATCCTCCGTGGTAGCCGTTTTCGGGGCACCTGGGCGTGGCTCATCAAAAACCGACGTGCGACCACGTTGAAACTCGTTAAACCAATTTTTGACGGTCGCCATCGAAGGAGAAGAGTCACCATACACAGCATCCAAGCGCTCTTTGATTTCGCTGCGCGATTTCCCTTTCAAAAACAAGAATCGAATCACCGACCGATATTGCTCTTTTTCCATTTTTCTCAAATCCGCGGACACGCTCGCTTCCACACGCGGTCAAAACAAAACTACGTGTCCGATTCGGCTGAAATTTTGACAGTAGCTGTCAACGAGAATGTACTACGCGATAAAAAATTGCTCTTGCGATAGTGGTGCCATCGGGCGGTGAGGCTAAGTACTTATCGGACCGCCCTCGTGTATATATATATATATATATATATATATATATATATATATATATATATATATATATATATATATATATATATATATATATATATATATATATATATATATATATATATATATATATATATATATATATATATATATATATATATATATATATATATATATATATATATATATATATATATATATATATATATATATATATATATATATATATATATATATATATATATATATATATATATATATATATATATATATATATATATATATATATATATATATATATATATATATATATATATATATATATATATATATATATATATATATATATATATATATATATATATATATATATATATATATATATATATATATGATTTCCATTCATAATCAAATATGAATTTCGTATATGATAATAATAAAATCTTATATAGTTTCTAATGTACAAAACAAACATCTTTACATTATATGTTAATAGTAAAACAATACAATTTCGATGTGTATAATGATATGCCATAATACAGTATTTAATAAGTGGTTTATCACATTGAATTTTCTTATGAAAAATTATGGTTCTCTAAAATAATTTTGTACCTTTATTTTCCTCCGTAATAATCTTCATGATACAAGTTTTACTATGTTGTTTATAGTTAAGGCATTAACGTTGTGGAGGTTTAAAGACATTGTAATTTATTTTTATCAAACACTGCTTATTCCCCTTTTTTGTGACGGTATAACCCTACCGGTTTCAAGGCTTTCACCTCATCTTCCGAGGAGCGCAAACAAGACTAAATGCTGTTCGAACTGGTACCGATATACACGCTTCAACGGTTGGAAGCTGGGGGGTGAGGGAGGCACGGGACAATTTCGGCCAAGAGTGGAGAGATTTATCTCGGAACATTATCTTGGAAAAATGGCACATTTGACTTTGACATATATATAGGAAAAACACTTATTCAGATTATAATTCCAGCAACTTCCAACCATCCTAATAACAATAAATTCGCCGCCTTTAAATGTATGCTTCATAGATTGCTCAGTGTCCCATTAACCGACGACAATTTTAAAAAGGAATTAATAACCATAAAAAAAAAGCTACAAATAATGGCTATCCTGGAAGCCTCATTGATTCACTTTTAAAAAACAAAACAAAAAAGAATCTTATAAAAGATTATATATTTAACGACACCTATAAGCATACCTATAAATGGAGCAAAGTCCTATTTATAAAAATCATATATGAAATAACCAAAAATATTCCAAGTCACATAAAGCCAGCTTTTTACACTAATTTTAATCTCCGGAAACTCTTATTTAATGGGAAAGGCAAGTATGGAATACTTAGCAACAGTGGTATGTATAAACTTTTATGTGCTGACTGTGATAATTTCTATATAGGAAAGACAGGAAGATCTTGTGAAAAGAGATTTCGTGAACACAAATCCGCCTTAACAAATCCTCTAATTTATTCTGAAATGGCTAATCATTGTCACCGTGAGAATCATACTTTTTCTATCGATGATGCCAAATTCTTACATATCAGTGGTAACGGAAATAAATTGGACAGATTAGAGGCCCTAGAAATTTCTAAGTCAGTACACCGATCGGAACATCTGTTGAACAGTTATTTCCCAAAAATCTCTCCGCTCTTGGCCGAAATTGTCCCGTGCCTCGCTCACCCCCCAGCTTCCAACCGTTGAAGCGTGTATATCGGTACCAGTTCGAACAGCATTTAGTCTTGTTTGCGCTCCCCTGAAGATGAGGTGAAAGCCTTGAAACCGGTAAGGTTATACCATTACAAAAAAGTGGAATAAACAGTGTTTGGTAAAAATAAATTACAAAGTTTTACTATCTTATACTCATTATTTGTATATTAAAGAAATTAGTATGTTTTATAGAATCAGAGTAATTCATTTCATAATTTTAAAATTAAATTGTTTGCTTGTGAAAATTTTAATACCAATAATTTGATTCAATATCATAAAACAAAATAATTAATAAAAAAGTGTTGATAAAAAAACATACTTTTATTATCATCTATAATAATTATCCAGTGTTGCAGAGCAATTTGCAATTTCTTTTTATTTCTTAAATTGCTATTTTACATAGGTTAAGTAGAAAGGTATTTTCAAGATATGGCTATTAAAAACGATACTAAGTTGTTGATGGAAAGATGTCACAAAAAACAGGTATTGATCTCAAACAAGCAGAAAATAACACCACAATACTCACTAATTGTTATGACTTCGTTTTAAAAGGATGTGTTTATTTTACTTGTTAGAAATATTATCAGATTAAAAATTGGGCAATGCATGAATAATTTTTTAGTAAAATGGAACTGCCGAATGTTTTCACATTGCAATCTAGTGAGGTCAATATTAAAGAATGCAAGTCATGCATATTGGGTCTATAAATATGAAACCGTAATTTTTTATAGAAAATACAAATTTATTGTATTAAAATGGTAAAAAATATTTTATTCAAAGTATTGCCCATTGCTAGCTACACATTTTCCCATCTCTCTGGAAATTTGTGGATGCCGCTCCAAAAAAACTATTGCTCTTTTGAGGCAAACCAATCATCGAGTCATTTTCGTACGAAGTGAAGCGCTGCTCAGCAAGTGCGTGTCCCATCGATGTAAATAAGTAGTATTCGGATGGAGCCAAGTCTGGTGAAGAAGCCGCATGTGAAAGTATTTGCCAACTAAACGCCTCAATCGTTTCCTTGACCGGTTTTGCTGTGTGCGATGGTGCATTATCATGAAGCAAAATCACTTTGTGTTGCCTCTTGATATTCTGGTCGTTTTTCACATAATGCTTGGTTCAAATCCATAATTTGTTGTCGGTAGAATTCAGTCAGTATTAACAGTTTCGCCAGGTTTTAGCAGCTCATAATAGATAACACCCTTCTGATCCCTCCAAACACAGAGCATTGTCTTCCGTCCATAGCGATTTGGCCTTGCAGTTGATGTCGCTGATTTGCTTGGAGTTATCTATGATCTTTTACGCTTAGGATTCTCGAAATATATCCATTTCATCGCCAGTCACAATTCGATGGAGAAGTGATTTTCTTTTGTACCTGGCGAGCAGCATTTCGCAAGTGGTTTTTCGGTTTTCCTGCTGTCTTTTTTGGTTTTCATTCAGTTCATGTGGAACCCATTTTCCTACCTTCTGGATATTTCCCATGGCTTTCAAACGTATGGAGACGGCTTCTCGTGTCAGATTTAATTGATCCACGAGTTGTTGTCGCGTTTGAGCGTCATCCTCATCCGACAATGCTTGCAATTCGGCGTCTTCAAATTTTCTCGGTGGTCTTCCACGTTCTTCGTTTCTCACGTCAAAATTGCCACTTTTGAATTTTTTAAACCACTTAAAGCACTGTGATTTACCAAGAGCATGCTCACCGTAAGCTTCGACAAGCATTCGATGCGATTCTGCAGCAGTTTTCTTCAAATGGTAACAGAAAATCAATGCTGCCTGCAAATCGTAGTTTTCAGGCACAAAAACAGACATGTTCAACACTATGAAAACATATGTAGTCGTATTAAACTTGTATTGTGAGTTAAAAGTTTTTGACAAATGTAAACACAAGAAAAAGGCAGTAATGATGCGGTTTGACAGTCACTACATTGACAACTAGAGCCATCTATGAGCAAATTCCGGTTTCATATTTATAGACCTGGTATATGTGTTTGAGTGGAACAACATTATTTCTAAATATGGTGTGGATGTCTTAAGCCGGAGAACTATTTTCCCACCTATGGATGTTGAAAACCTATGAAAATATGTAAAAATCTGTTTAAAATGATTGAATTTTTGCAGTAACAAGGAACTAACACTAATATTAACCAATTTTGTAAACTTTGAATGTAAGTTTCAGAAGAAAGAATCTATAGTTGGAAAACTGACCCATATTTTAACTAGGACAAAGCTTGAACCCACATAGTGATTCCAGTGAA
The DNA here is from genome assembly GCA_949825065.1 of Odontocerum albicorne. NCBI lineage: Eukaryota > Metazoa > Arthropoda > Insecta > Trichoptera > Odontoceridae > Odontocerum > Odontocerum albicorne. The sequence goes on along the minus strand of OX463843.1, from coordinate 37,252,059 downwards.
GTTTTTTTAGCAAAAAAACACCTTCAAGTGGTGGAACACCCATTCATAATCATTAGAACTTTCTCTATGTGACTTTTTTTCATTTTCCTCAAGTCAAGTCATATTTGAAGGTGCTCAGTTTAATATCAGTAACAGAGGCAAAGAAGAAAACTGTGGGCACTTGGAGATAACTGACAGAACATAACTTTCAGCACTGTTTTGATTATTGGAAGATAAGAATACTGTAGTGCATACATGATTGAGGAATATACAGAAAAGAGTTTTAACGTAAGTTTCCGCATTAAAACAAAATTACAGAATAAGTCTCAATATTTAATAATCATACCTTATTAATACAAGATCTCTCAAACATTAATGTTTTCAGTGCGTACTTGAAAATTCTAAATATTTATTTCATCATCGCTATCACCAACAGCTCTTATAATAATTTTTATTTTTTATTTATTTATTATTACACATGACAAGAAATATACATAGTTTGCGAAAAAACAACAGGTAATTTAATTAAGACATACATTATTTTAATGGATCTAGGTTTGTCGCCTTTCATTTGTCGTATCCCCAGTAAACTAGGCTTTTGCCTGTATCTCACTGAGGATATTTAGCATGAAAAAATAAATCGATACTTCTTTCCGATTTTTGATTACACAAAAACAAAACCCCGTTGCACGTTCTCATCAACCTGACAAACAGTGACACTCAATTACAACTGGAAACATCATGCGGAATCAAACTCTTCACACATCATCACTCCAGAAAGAAGAAAAAAATCACTTATACTTTTAACATTTTTATAAAAAAATTGTTTTTAAAATAAATGAATGTTTATTTTTTCTTCAGTTCTTATTTTGGTGTCCTAAAGAAAATATTGAATATTCAACAATACAACCTTAATTTAAAAAAATGCAAGAGTAGACTTCTCCTGTGGTATCAGTAAATTTTTTTGGATTTTGCTTATGGATGAATTTGTGATTTTTGCTTATGTAGTTTTTTTCTTGATATGTTATGGGGTTGTTTGGATGTGTTGTACAATTTTCATCTTGTATTAGGTGTACCGGAAAAGAATGTCGTTTTTTTTGTTATCGCTTTTGAGTGGTCCGTTGTGCTTCGGCAGTCGAACTTTTACAACGTGTTCTGTGTTGTTTCTCTGACTACGTATACCTGGAGTGTACTAGGACTTTTAAACAATAACATTTACAACCCTATATACAATGGAGAGCTTTGTACCGAATGAGGAATTTATTCGAAATATTATGCTTTACCATTTAATGAAGAAAGAAAGTGCAACATGGGCTTTAAAAAATATTTGTGATTTACTGGGAGATATTTTGAATGTTCGTAAATGCCAGAGGTGGTTTAAACAATTTAAATCCGGCAATTTTGATTTAAAAAATAACCCTGGAAGTGGTCGACCTGTTAAAGTGGAAAGCGATGTTTTAACTGAGCTGATTCAGCAAAATCCAACTTCAACGATTCAAGAACTTGCGGAGCAACTCGGATGTTCATGGTCAAGCGTGCAAGAGCATATCAAAAAATCGGGAAGACATGGAAACAAGGAAAATGGATACGTCATGAATTAAGTGAAGAGAATCAAGGTGAGCGTATAAACGCGTGCACTGAGTTATTGGAATTAAATACCAAAACTCCATTTCTACAACATCTTGTAACTGGTGACGAAAAATGGGTGTTGTATTCAAACCAAAGACGCAAGAAACAATGGCTTTCAAAGGGCCAGGTACCAAAACCAACCCCTAAGCCGGGCTCACTGCAAAAAAATTCTTTTGTCTGTTTGGTGGGACTGCAAGAGAATAATTTATTTCGAAACATTAAAACCCGGACAGACAATTAACGCCCAAGTGTATTGTGATCAACAAGAGCATTTAGATGCAGAAATAATTAAAAAAAAAGACCTGCACTGGCTAATTGTGGACAAGTGTTTTAACAGCACGATAATGCACGACCGCATACCTCAAAAATTACGAAAGAAAAAATTAAAGCCCTAGGTTGGACAATTGTACGTCACCCACCATATTCACCGGATCTTGCTCCATCGGATTATCATTTGTTCCGGTCAATGCAACACTTTTTAAACGGAAAAGAATACAAAAATTATGAGGATGTCAAAAAAGGCATATCTGAGTATTTTGCATCGAAACCAGCTGAATTTTACGAACGCGGTATTAAAAAATTGACTGAGAGGTGGAAGGAGGTTATATCAAACGATGGCAATTATATTTTGAACTAAGTTTTAATAAATAAATACATTAAATGCACCAAATTGTTTTATTGAAAAAACGACATTCTTTTCCGGTACACCTAATATAAGTGTGTCATCTTATTTTTGTAATCACAGGTGTTCATGATCACTGTCGCATATCCTTTATCAGCTGGTTGAATTATGTTTGGACTCTTTTTGAGAGCAGCGAGGGTTTTTCGAAAGAAATAATGATCAGTACATGTAAAAATTCTTCAGTAGTTGAGAGTATTACTATTATACAATATCATCTTCATTCTAAATGAAATAGCAAATGGTTTTTAAGAATTCATTCGTTCAGGTTTTGATTGACAAGTTTGTCATATTATTTGGTTGAGAGACTTTTTTTTTCATTGGTCTGTCTTGGTTAGCTCCCTGCTGGGTAAATACGATTTTCAAAGATCTCCATTTTTTGCAATCTCTCGCCTCTCTTTGTTAGGTCTCTCCTATCTGTTTTGGGGTCTTCTCCTTGGTCTAATTGTTTCTCGTGGTATCCAATCTGTGCTATTTTTTGTCCATCTATTATCTTCTCTTCTCGCCACGTGTCCTGCCCATTCCCATTGGCTTTTGAGTATTCTGTCCATTATGTCTGTGACCTTCGTTTGGCTTCTTATCCATGTTATTGTCTTTCTATCTCTTTTTGTTATACCCAGCATACTTTATTGTGTGGTGACGAGCTGCTGTATTATTTTTGAGTTAAGGGTCCACGTTTCAAATTCGTATGTGAGTACCGGGAGGATGCATTCTATTTTTATTCTTCTGTTAATTTCATTGATCATATTCCCGTCTGCTGATATTGTTGTCCCAAATATATATAGTGGGGGACTTCTTCTAAGGCTATGTCGCCAATCTTAATTCATCTCGTTGATGCACGGGTATATTGGTTGAACAATACTTTGGTTTTAGCGAGGTTCATTTTTAAGCCGACTCGATTGCTGGCTAAGTTAAGCTCTTGAATCATTTTCTCCAGTTCTTCTCTTGTTTCGCTTAGTAGTGTGATATCTGCGAATCTCAGGTTAGAGAGATATTCGCCATCGATCTTTATGCCCATACCTCTCAGTTTAAGGTTTTAAATATTTCTTCTAGTATAGCTGTAGAGTTTGGGTGACATCATGTCTCCTTGTCTTACTCCCTTTGTGATTGTTATTTACTTTTTTTTCTGGTAGGTGCACCACTGCTTTTGGTTCGTGGTAGATATTTTGTATTATTTTTATATATGCTGGTTATATTCCTTGTTTTCTGAGTGCTTCAAATATATATTCGTGTTTTACTGAGTCAAAGGCTTTTTCGAAGTCTATGATGCACATGTTTAGGAGTCTGCGATACTCATTCGATGTTGCTATTATTTGCCTCATTGTGTGTATATGATCCATTATACGAGGCATATCCAGAAAGTAAGTGTACTGAATTTTTGTAGGTTACAATTTTTTTAATTTAAACAAAAAAATTACGTGGTTACCGTAGTACATATGTAAGCTATTTTTCGACATAGTCGCCATTCCTCTCAATGCATGTGGTGAAGCGGGGTATCAAATTTTTTATGCCTTCCTCGAAGTAGTTTCCCGCCAACCCCTCCGTCCACCTCCTCCTTTACCTCCTCGTCGGTTGAAAACCTTTTTCCACCCATGTGCAGCTTCAGGGAGGTAAAGAGATAGTAATCTGAAGGTGCTAGGTCAGGGGAATGCGCGGGATGGTTCAGGACATCCCATTTGAACGAGGCGAGCAGTTCCTTCGTGGCGTTGGCCGTGTGCGGTCTGGCATTGTCGTGCAGCAGGCAGACTCCCTTTGTCAGCATGCCTCTCCTCTTGTTCTGAATCACCCTCTGCAATTTTTTTAGGGTCTCACAGTATCTTGCAGAGTTGATGGTCTCCCCTTGAGGCATATATTCAATTAAAATTATGCCTTGACAGTCCCAAAACATGGATGCCATGATTTTCTTGGCTGAAATTGTGGTTTTGAACTTTTTGGCGGAGGGTGAAGAGGTGTGACGCCACTGTTGAGACTGCCTTTTGGTTTCAGGTGTGTAGTGTGCAACCCAAGTTTCATCTCCAGTAACGATGGAGCGGAGAAATTCATCTCCATGGAGTTTGCAGCGCCTCAAAAACTCTTGCCCGGCCTCCACTCGATTCAACTTGTGTCGGTCTGTCAGCTGTTTCGGAACCCACCTCGCGGACAGTTTCCGATATCCGAGGGTTTCTGTGATGGTTTCGTGTAGTAGAGATCTGGAGATTTGCGGAAACATCGCAGAAAGTTCATCCACAGTCAATCTGCGATCGTCACGGAGCGCATTTTCAATTTTTTCCACAATTTGTCAGTCACAATTGAAGGTCTTCCGCTCCTCTGATCATCATGCACAGATGTACGATCGTTTTTAAACTCGCGACACCACTTGTACACACTCGTACGATTCATAGCTTTATCACCATATGCAGTTTTCACCTCATTATAAACCTCAACCGGAGGTTTTCTCTTCCAAACAAGATAACGGATGACGCCGCGTATTTCGCACTTGGCGGGAGATTGGATTGACATTTTTCACGAAACGTGTTGTCGCGTCGACACTTCTCAACGTACTGACCTCGAACCGGTCTCGTTGCGGAGGGGAAGGGTCAGGCTACACGGAAATGTAGCCAACATGTCGAAAATAAAATCCATCCGGTCGTGAGAGCCTCAGTACACTTACTTTCTGGATACGCCTCGTACTATACACACTTCCCAATCCAGCTTGTACTATCGGTTGCATATCGCCTAGCTGTTTTTGTATTCTGGTTGTTATTAGTTTTTTAAATACTTTGTATATGATTGATATGAGACTGATCGGTTTATAGTTCTTTAAACCGTTTTTATTTCCTTACTTACGAAGAAGAATTACTTTTGCTGTGTTCCATGTTGTGGGAATTTTCTCCTTGTTAATGCAGTGTGTCATTATTTTTGCTAAGATGTGATGTATTTCTTCTCCCGCTGCCTTAAGGATTTCTATTGTTATGCAGTCATCTCCTGCCGCTTGCAATTTTCTATATACTCTATGGTTTTTTCTACTTCTCTGATAAGGATTTCGGGAACTTGTTCATTTGTTTGATTGTTCGGTCTATCTCTCGTGTTTTTATATTTATGTTGAAAGAGTTCTGAGTAGAATTCGTGGACTAGTTTTATGATTTTTTCCCGATTTAAATAGTTTTTATTTCCTTTCTTATGAAGAAGGATTACTATTGCTGTGTTCCATTTTGTGGGAATTTTCCCATTGTATACTCCTATCAAGTTATATATCACTTTAAAGCTCATTTCAAGTGCTATATAGTTTTTCTATTATATACCACATAAGACATTTAGTATTTCCAAAAGACGCATATTTTGTTTTTTTTTTTTATTTATAATTTTTTACTTATAGCTAAAAAAATTTAATCCATATTGCAAACAAGGATTTTAAGAAGGTAGAAAATTTATGTTGATTTGATATGAAATAACTCTGTTGTATTAAATAATGGAAAGGCAATATACTCCAGCATACAAAAATGTAATATAAAACAATATAAAGTTAATACAAAGGCATTTATATAAAAATCACTCAATAATTTATATTTAGGATCTTCTGTACAATGTACATAGTAGCAAATTAATGTTAAATAGAGCAAAACAATACACTACTAAAAATGTATTGTATTTATATGACATTTATTCAAAACTTATACTCATATTCATTTAATTTGAACATGTATGGACCGAAAAAGTATGGACCGAAAAATCCAAATGGCAGATATCCAAACCACCCGAGAATGGATTTTTTTTATTACTCATGATTTTAACATATTATTGATTTTAACACATTTAACATTACAAAAATAATTTTGATAAAATTACAAATAATATTGAAATTTGAAAAACATCAGAGATAACATTCATTTATATTAGATATTGAAATTTGAATTTTACCTCATCTATGGTCGACTCGAACTTAAGAATGTATCCAGTATAATAATGTAGTACAAAAAATAATTTGCTATCTTTATTATACAAATCTTACTTATAAAATTACTCTGAAATACTGAGAAAAAAAAATTGTCTATTGCAGCATTAAATAAAAGTACTATGCAGTTTTTTTTTTCATTTCTAGATAAAAATGAATAGTACATAAATAAAAATAATAAAAGTGCTTAAATACTTATCATTAAGGAAACAAGGATTTTATTTATGATTTGAATGATCAAGATTTAAGTATATTCATTGACTATATAATCATACATGGAATTAAAAATAAGTAACAATGAGTTTGAATGTTGTGTAAAAAATAGTGAAAACAATATTTGAATAATATAATAAATTTTGAATACACACAATGATACATTCTCAAATAATGTAGTCATTAAAATAAAATGAAACTCCAATTAAACCGAGGTGAACTTCTTCATTATAGAATTTATAGATTCTACCTTTAATGGTCAGTAAATTCTTTTATGTTAACTTATTAAAATACCAATTAAAGCAAAACAATTGGATTTGTCTATGGCTATTCAAAAGATTTAAAAAATGCTAAAAAGCATTCATGTCATAAGTAAATATCTATCTCACAGCATCTCTTCGCTGTAAAATATCAAATAATATTTTACTGGAATCAACATCACTATCACCTGACTGAATTTCTAAGCTATCTCTTCTAGTTGGTTGATCTGTCTCTGGAATAAGAGGCTCGCAATATTCCCCTTTATTTTTATAGTTTGTGTTTCTTCGGAATAGGGCAATGTCCTGACTATCATATCCACAAATGTCGGTTTTATCGGTGATGATAAAATTTTGCGGGATTCGTGATGGATAGTTAATTGTAGTTGTTGGTTGATTGTTGTTGGAAGATAGAAACTTGTGTAAAATATGACCAGAAATACCTAAAAGACAGATTCCTAAGCCGATGACATTGATGCCACTCAATTGGTCTCCTGTAAACTTCACAGCTAAAACTAAAATCACCATTTCCTGAAATAAAAATCATTATACATATATTATTATTTTTCCAAAATCATCATTGAATTTGATTTCAAGCAGATCTTGTCATTGTCACACAAATTTAAATCATTCCTTGTAATTTTCAGGAGGAAATGATGTAAAAGTCAAAAATCATAAAACAGGAACTTATAAAACGAGAAATACTAGTACATTGTTGCATTAGAAAATTTCCCACTGTTATCTGTTATTAAAAAATTTAAAATCTGAATGACCTAAATTTCAGACATGATAGTAATTAACATATACGAGGGTCATCCAGAAAGTAAGGTTACAACATTTAAGTAGGATCGAAAAATGCTTGTATTTAATTGAAATTCACAGGATACGAGGGTAGTCCCAAAAGTACCCGACCTAACACGGCCGTTTTTTCGCCAAATGCGGCCGTTTTTTCTTGATTTCATCACTCAAACGCTGCAATAAGTTCGCATAATACTCGCCTTTGATTGTTTTTGCTTGTTGAAGATAATCAATGAAAATTATCCCACGCGTATCCCAAAAAACTGACGCCATGACCTTGCCTGCAGATGGAACTGTCTTCGCCTTTTTTTGAGCCGATTCTTCCCTTTCAGTCCATTGTTTTGATTGTTCCTTCGTCTCAGGTGTGAAGTGATGGACCCATGTTTCATCCATGGTTATGAATTGACGCAAAAACTCGGCTTTATTGCTGTGAAACATCGCCAAACACTCGATTAAAACATCCTCACGACGCTGTTTTTGTTCCATTGTGAGCAAACGCGGCACCCATCTTGCGCACAGCTTTCTCATGTCCAAATTTTCAGTCAATATGCGATGTACAGCACTTTTTGAAATGCCTACCATGTCTGCTAGCTCGCACACTTTCAATCGACGGTCATCCGATACCATTTTGTGGATTTTCTTTACCATTTCTGGCGTGGTCACCTCATTTGGTCGACCACTGCGATGTTCGTCTTGGCAGCTCGTACGGCCTCGTTTAAACTCTGCCACCCAATATTTTACTGTTGTAAATGAAGGAGCAGACTCCCCCAGAGTAGAATCTAGCTCGGCTTTGATATTGGTTGGACTTAGACCTTTCAAATGAAAGTATTGTATCACATAACGATGACCAATTTTTTCCATGTTTACAAATTCACTGAGAGCGTTCACTATTGATGGCTGCCAAACAAATACTAAACAACGTAGGGTCTTAAAACTTGAAACTTAAGCTTTATAAGTTTAGTACTTTCTACCATAGTAATTTTTTAGCATAAATAAAGCAACAACCGCCATCTATAGGTCAGGTCGGATACTTCTGGGACCACCCTCGTACTTCACAAATATATTAAACTATTTTTCAACATAATCGCCGTCGAGATCGAGACATTTCTGTAGTCGGGGCACCAGCTTTTGTATGCCAGTGTCATAGACCTCCACCGCCAGCTCTTTCAGCCACTTCTTCACAGCTTCCTCGACCTCCTGATCGTTGAGGTGTAGTGACACGCCCACGTCTCATTCCCCGTCACGATAGAGTCCAGAAAAGCTTCTCCCTCTTGTGCAAAACGATCCAAAAATTCACGCGCGGCGGTCATGCGATTTGGACAGTGCTCCGGTGTGAGCATTCTGGGCACCCATCTCGCACACAACTTCTTGTAACCAAGTTTTTTCGACACAATATCACCAAGGAGACTTTGAGAAATGTCGAGAAATTCTTCGTGAAGGTCGTCAAGCGTCACACGGCGGTCATTTTGCACTTATTCTTCAATTTTTTGCACAAGTTCGTCAGAAATCACTGCCTTGCCTCGTCGTATCAGTACGGCCTTCTCTGAGCAACCTAACCCACTTCGTGACATGTTGTCGACTCATCACATCACTACCATAAACTTCCACGAACTTTCGATGGATATTCGCGGCGGTATTGTTCTGCAAAGTCAAAAAACGGATGACCGCGCGGATCTTGCACTGGCAGGAGATGGCGGAAGTGCGCGATGACCTCTCCATTGGAAGAATTGACTGTGACTGAACAAAATGGCCGACAAACACGCGGGACCAAACAAACTGACCATTAGGATGCCCCCTACACGCCAGGTGCGCCAACTTCGAAACAAAAAATTTCCTCCGGCCTCAGGAGCCCTTGTAACCTTACTTTCTAGATGACCTTCGTAGATTTGTAATAAGTAAAATACTCCTAACATCTAGCATTATTTTGTACATTTTTTTGCTAATGGTGAAATATTCTATTCAATATACTCATAATAGCTACGACTCAGCAGTACTTGGTAATCCAAAATGATTAGCCCATCATGCACGTCGACAGTGAACTTATAAGTTCTCATATGGAGAGTAGGTGTTTATCTAACAATAACGTTCTAGAATCTTTGGGGCATTTAATGGTGGTGCTGTTATGAGATCTCTTAATAATCCACTGGTTCACAGAATATCGCGTGGTTATCGAGTTTCTTTCAAAAGAAGGAAAAGGAAACAGCAGAAATTTAACAGCGTTTAAATACTGTCTGCGGACAAAATTTTCCATATACTTGATACCTGCATGATATTTTAATTTTTGACATTTCAGAATATAATGAAACAACACATCTCCAATCGTAATGGGCGTGGCTAGGATGGTATCTGTTCATATACGCTCTAACTTGTTCAGACTGGAAACTTTTGGACCTTAGTGGTATACAAATTACTAACAGTACTAACAGGAAAAATAGCAGTGAGCAGTGACAAACTTTTGTTTAATGCACCTGATAATTATTATGTTATCATGAATTAAGATTGTTTTTGGTGCTGTATTCATGAACTGAGCTACTAAGAGTGTCACCATTCGCACACAGAATGACCATGTTAGACAAATTTTCCTATATTGATATCTTCTATATCTCGGTGGTTAAATTGAAGATTAAGGTCCTAATAAACTTCCACCCAAAGTTGACTCACTTCATAGGAAAGCATAAGTAATCAATATTTCTATTATTAGACCTTTATCTATGATATTTTTAATGTAATTGAGTTTAAACCTGTATTAAATAAAAAATATTTTGTTTTACCTTGAATATTCCTGCAATGGAAAGTGTCAAGCTAGAAGTATGTGTCACAACTAAGTATTCACTCAACTCCATTGTAAAGGCGATGAATGCCCCAAATGATATTTTAAAGATGTATGGGAGAAGATCATCCTTGGGTAGGGATATTAAATTTTGGATAAGTTGTAAACCTGAAAGAGTAAGATTAATTACATTTTTAAAAGTAAAAAAGGATTGTTTTTTCTCATTTTCACAAATTTGGAACAGTGATAGAACTATTCCCGCAAGTTTCCTACCTGCAATTCATCTACTCTGAATTTTTACATGTATCAGTTACAGAATCCCATATTTGCTCATCATACAGATGTAAAGGGACTATATTTAACATTACAGGACTATTTCTTCGAAAACATGAGAAGCTTCTCAAAGTTTATTTTTATTTCTGCATTCCGTAAGTTGGTTTAATTTTTCTTTTGTTGAACTCTAGAAATGCAGTAAACAGGAATAAAGTTTGAATACTGGCATACAATGTTTGAACCGCACAAAGTATCTAAAGAATATTAAATAAAGAGCAAATATCCTTTGATTTGTTTTCAATATGGATATGGACCTGTAATGTAAAGAAAAGGTCATTTTTATATCATCTCTCAACACGTACTCGTATTTAGCATACTGAGTAAATAAAATAAATCAAAAACATAAATTTCATTACATTATGACAAATTAAAATAGTACAGACATATATTTATATGTCCATGTACATTATATATATACACACGCACGCACACGCATGCACCCACACACACACACACACACATATATATATATATATATATATATATATATATATATATATATATATATATATATACATATACATATACATATACATATACATATACATATACATATACATATACATATACATATACATATACATATACATATACATATACATATACATAAA